>CM053787.1:396410537-397125537 GCA_028749045.1 Cupressus sempervirens
CATATACATATATACACACATATACGTATACGTATATACATATATATACATATATGTATATATATATCATTGAATGGTATTATGCATATAATAATCATAGCATAGAAGTCAATGATCACATTATTCATCTAAAATCATGCCTCAGTTATAATTGAAACATATTTGATCATTATCTATTTGCATTATAATATTATTGGGTTGAGATAGAATGACACTATTATGGTCGTTAGTACATGTTTAGACTTCTTTTTATGTCTAGCTGACAATGATTGGGTTTGATAATCCACCACCGAATAGGTGTGACTGTGAATGGTCATGTCTTCATTCAGAGACATGCCCATTCATCATCACCCTTCAAATGATATATAAGCTTGATGTATCCCATATTTTTAAGCATTAAAATTAATGAATGAAAGTCATATCTAAAGTATTGTAAGCATTCCAAATTGAAGATTATTTCAATTATATTAATGAGAAATAAGAACTTTGAATATGAAGAAATTCAGATTAATTATTATTGAAGTTTTGAACTTGCAAAATAAAATCTTCTATTAGTCAACATTATTCATTCATAGCCTAAAAAATCTGATATAAATTTAAAAATTTACATGGTATCAGAGATAGATTAAGGAATGATCAGGTTAAGTTTGAGAATTCAAATTTATACCTTGAATTATAGTCACGTACTATTCTTCTAAGATGACAAACATGATAAGATTTGAAGATCGTCTTACAAATGCTGACAACTTTGCATCTTGGAAACTTGGAATCATAATGAACAAGGAACTATAATACTCCACTGTAACACCTCATCTTATTCTTCTAATCCATACTAATATCTTATAGGAAGACATTACCTAAAAGTTAAAATTTTCTTGGGTGATTGAGAGAAGGTATCACATCCTTCCCCCCTTGCACTTGACTTCCTCTTGGAAGTCACTCAAAATTAGGAACATACTCCTAACTTGGGTCTTTCCCAAACTTAGTGAAAAGTTATTCTTACTAAAGATGAATTTACAGAAGACTCGTATGTGTGTCCATGTGTGTACAAATTAATCCTGAGAAGATAATGAGTTCGAGCCATAACATATTGTTATCAAAATTTACTATTTGGATTTACAGTTATCACCATGGTTCCCTTATATGACCTAACTGAGTTGTAGATAGACCCTTCCTCTAATAATCTCTATCATAAAAGTAATTATACTCAATGCCCTACTTTCTAACTTGGTTCATCAAAAATCCCTCTTGGGTGTGGTCATATCACAAGTCACGTTACAACATAATTTACCAGCTTTTTTTTGTGGGGGGAAGGGGGGAGTGTCGCAGTAAAACAAAATAAAAAGATATATAAATTTAAAACTAAAAGAGAAAATAATCAATTCAATAACTTAAAATTTAAGGGTGGCCATAGTATTAAAAAAGAGAGAGAGAAAAATCAAATTGTAATCAACAAAGACATGTCCTCGAGGCTAGGTGGGATCATCAAGATAAAATTAGGCGAAGTAGCCCAACATTATGTTTTACATTGTTGGAAAGATTAAGTAAAGCAAGAAGAATTTGCAACAGGGAACAAAAGCAATAATATTAACAATTTTAAATTGAATAGAAAAGTTTACCTTATGAGCACAATCTAATCATAACGAGGTCATTGGAAAGGAGGACGAGAGTGGTAGTTTCCAACTATACCAGTGATTAAAGGAGGACATTTATCTACTCATTACGTTGGTGATCCTCTCATCATATGAATACAATTAAAATTGGCCTCACGCAATTTGGAACAAGATAAATATTGAACCGGTAGTAAAAATGCCAACAAAACATCCATACTATCCTAGTATACTATCCTATTAGATATCATTCATACCCTATGGGTAATGCACTAAGGGTGAGTTTTCACTATGAATATTCTTGTGGAATGCCCATAGAGACTAGTGAAATTCATAATCTTTATAGTAAATGGGGGATCTAACTCTTATCATAGAGTGTATTTCATAAAGTGGTAATTAAGGAGTTACGAATATTGTATTTTCCCATCACATTGTACAAAGTTATCCATATCTAGTATCTAAGGGTGTAATAAATGTGTGCCCATGGGGATGTAGAATGCTTATATTTTCATCCTTCAATTATATATGTCATAAAAACAATTTAATTGGCCAAAGCATACTAGTTATCCTCGAGTAGCACTCCCTTAAAATGTTAATCTATTACTAGTGTCCTTGTTGTCTTGAAAACAAACTTCTATAAGATCATTATGATTTGCATTACATGGGTTAGTGATATGCAAACTTATATTAATATTCATATAGTCTGGAATAGAATTGAACCTCCAAGTTACTAGAGAGACCATTGAAGTTTACATTTCCTAAGGAAGTAGATTTTTTCTAAGTATTAAAATTGAAATAATTTGACTTAAATAGTAGTAAACTTAAGAGTTGTATTACTAATACCATAAAGTTAAATCTACTTTATAGAGTTACTTCAAAAAAATAGTTAAAGCCCCTATTAGATTTAGAGTGTAAAATGTTTTAATACTCACTTTTACATGACAACAAATCTTCACCCAAAAACTTAGTTCCAACTGGATAATGTCTTTATACCTCTTACCAAAACTCAAAATCTAGACACTCAATAGAGGTTAATTAGACTAATTTAGATTTTTCTATACCTCACTTTAACCTTAGGTCTCATCAAGTTACTATAAATGCACTAGAACTATCAACCACCTAAAGATAATGTCAGCCTTATAATCATAATTGAATTAAACATTTAAGGTGTTCACTTTATAATAACAAATTAACCATAGCAACCTTAAAAGTTCACTTTAAAATAATATTTTGATCGCCCATTTAAAATGTACACTCATATTAATATTGTAGATAAATTTTTTTAAAGTTACCTTAAAAGAATATTTTAATTAAATATTTATTCAATTGCTTCTTGCTATTTATACCAACAAAACTTGCTTAAATATTTAATTATTTACCTAATTACCCCATACCCATATTTTAAATCCCAACCAAATGCCAAATCACTATATTCTATTAAAAAACTTGAAAAAAAATTGTGTTAGGCTCTCATGTCATGATGTGTAGGCTCCTTGCAATAGCCCCCTCATGCGGTAGCTATAGAGTGTAGTTAATTAATCATTATCATAAGCCTAATCCTACCCCTAACCATATCCCTTCTACTAGCTATAAATATAATACTATTTGTAATCATAATTCTAACCCTAAGCCAAATCAAAATCTTAAATACAAGTCTAGCAATTGACTTGACAATTACCCTTTGAGAAACCCTAACCCTAACCATTCTCCTAACACTAACTCTAATTGTAATCATGTCCATAACCCTATCTATAAATAAAACAATATATAATTCTATTCTCGTCCCTAATCTTGGCCCTCAATCATGAGCCTTTATGTAACTGTTATACCACACCTAACTAGAGAATAACTATATTTCTAACCATAACCCTAACTTTAATACTTAACCCAACCATAATTATTAGTATGAGTCCTTCCTTAGCTTAAATTTTTCACTAACTCTAACTTTAAACCTAATCCTCATCCTAAATGTAACTCTATACTTAATTCTAATTCTTACTATAATTACAACCCTAAATATAAGCCTATTTATAACCTTAACTCTAACTCCAACCATAGTTGTACTCCTATACCTAACCTTACCCATACTTGTAATATTATCCATAGAACTCTTTTAGCAAGTCTAACTATAACAATATATATAATCTAAAACCTTGACCCTGACCCTATTCCTAACTATAACTCTAATTATAATCCTAAATACATGTCTTATCATAGTGTGTGTCCCTCATTATAAGTCTAAATCTAACCCTGACTTAATGAGTAATTATGGTCCTAACCCTAATCATATGCTTAATCCTTCACTTATCCTAAGTATAAAATCCTAATGATAACTCTACTCCTAACCATAACCTTAATCAAGTTCCTTAAAGTGTGCCCCTAACCATAGCTCGAAATCTAACCCTAACTCAACGAGTAATCCTATTCTTAACCCTAATCTTATGCCCAACCCTTTACTTATCCTAAGTTTATATCTAGTCCTAATCCTAACCCTAAACCTAACCCTAACCCTAACCCTACTCATATGTATAATTCTGACACTAACCCTACGACTAAATGTAACCCTTTCTCCAATCGTAATTTATAAGCCTAACTCTAGTGTTTAGTCTAAACCCTAAATATAAGACTAACACTTAGCTTATCGGAACTGACTCTAATCAATCTCAAATCATAACTCTATTTTTTATAACTCTAAACAAAAACATTGCTCTAACTATAATTATAATCTTAGCCCTAACCTTGACTATAACCATATCCATAATCATAATAACAAGTCTAACACCAATCTTGATTTTAGTCCTAAATGTAGCCCTAACCATATTTACAATGCTAAATCTAATTGTAATCCTCTCTATAACCCTACTTCTAATCCTAAGACAAACCCTAACCCTAATTATAAGCCTATATAAATCTTGGTAACAATCATGTCAACTTGTTTAGGAGGAACCCTTAAAGCCTCATTTGCATCATGAGATGAATGAGAAGAGTCATGTGCTCCATAAAAGGATTAGAATCATGAGAAATAATAGGTTTACTAAGGTTACTAAAGAGAGGAGAGAGGAGAAGAGGAATTTAGATCAAAATGTGTCATGCTTTTATGACTTCTCCTAGTGGGAATACAATGATTAGGACTTAAGGTAATAGAGCTCATATACCAAAAAAATAAGAAGACACAAAAGAAATAAAACCTTATGATATGAACTAAATTACAAAGCACATAATATAATCTCAAAAATATATAAAACATGCAAAGATAGATCACAAGATAATATAATGAAATGAAAAGATCTAACTTTTTATACAGATATAATGAAAGCTAGGGCTAGATATGTAAATAAAGTAAGTAGATATATACTAAAATAATAAGGAAAGTGGAGGAAAAAACTTTTAAATCTAATTTTATGCTTGTTGTACTGTTCAAAATGGATAAATAATGTCGGATCTAGGCTTAAAATGTTGAAATCCATGAAACCTAAATATCATTTGAGAATTTGATAGGGGTGACTTCAATTGACATGGGTGACCTTAATTGACACTAAAATCAAGGGTGACCTCCTTCAACCCAATAAAATTGAGAGTGACATTGATTCTGATTTTGCAATTCAAAAGAAAGTCAAAAAGGGTATTTGAATACGTAACTTGTTCACCAATCTAAGATTCATAACCTGCAATAAAAAATAGTTTGTGTTATTGATAGAGGGTTTGGCATAGTAAAACCCCAGTTAGGAATTAACCTTGAATTAAAATAATTAAAATGCAAAAATGTAAATTAAATGTACAAATTCACCTTACAATAGTAGGATCTCTCAAATTGCACACAATGTACTTACTTCACCAAATGATTTCGATAAAAAAATGAAGATGAATGGATATAGAAGATGCAATAAAGGAACTTGAATGGATTGAAAGAGATCTTGTAGTTAAACTCCTTCAATTGTTTGAATTCTTGAATTGTTGACCTTCAATGGAAGAATTGAAGAGTGCTTGAGAGCTAGTCTGAAATAACCTGTAGATGAGATATGAAAATGGAGGGAATGGAGGGGTTTATAAAGGGTTTAGAATTGACTAACTCTTGCAGGTCAATCCTTCTAGGAATTAACACCCCAAAGCTATCTGAACATAAGACCTAAGGAGAGGACATAAAATAGAGCCTAAGCATGGACACGCTACATTCCTTATTGACCCATCATGGGTGTAGTATGTCCTTGATTAGATAGGGGTGTAGTGTGTCTCTATCAACCAGGGCCCAAAATCTTTGGGAATCCCTCAAGATCCTAAAACATGTGTCGAATCCCAAAAATCAGGTACCAAGTCTGAGATATAGTCATTTGGTGTAGAAAGTATATTTTGAGTGATTAGATGAAGGAAATGGAGGAGCTAGGTGGTTAGATCCTACCTTGATCTTCATGCCATGAAAATAGGAGCTTTAAAGAGGATCAATTAGGTCTTACTCCAATTTCACCTAGGAGAAGCAGAAGAAAAAAGAAAAAGGGAGGAGAAATGTAAGGAGATGGTGATCTCACATTAGGTAGGTACTAAAACTTCATTAAATTGGAGTACTTCCAATTTAAGATTGTAAAAGATGGTAAAAGGACTTAAATGTTGTTTTATTCTACATTTTGTCTGCATTCTACAAGCAAAGGTTGTCTACCACCTTGTTCATGGATAGCTATGTGACTACAACCCCACACCAAGTCACATTGGTTTTGGTTTGTATTATGAAATGAGCGTGTTCAAGCACAAAAGAGGTGTTGCACTCAAAAGTTTGAGGTTGGTGATCAACTTTCTCTCTCTTCCTTGTAGTTTTTGGTTATTTTCTTTCTTTTCTCATTTTCTTAAAGTTGTTGGAAAATTTTCCCTTATTTTTGTCTTCATTTTATTTATGGATTCACCTAGTGTGTCTAGTTGGCTTCTGTCTTTGTTTTTTGGTTTCTTGTTTTTGTTGAGGTGGATTTTTTTGGCTCCACCCTCATCATGCAAAGAAAAAGGGGCTCTAACATGTGAAATGCCTCCATATCCTGAAGAGTAGATTTTTGTTGTAACTGAACTTTTACTATTTGTGTAAATACATATTTACTATTTAAACTTTACTTAAGTTTACTTAGGTTAGCACATTATTTTATTATTTCTTAGGTGAGACACTTGGGAGTTTGTGTACTTTTATGAGTTGTCATGTTGACAACAGAGAAGTAAGCAACTCTAATTCAGCCCATGGTGTCTACAACACTAGAGTTTGCATAATTAATTGAGTTGTCATATAGACAACACAGTTATTCGTACTCCTATTTTAGCACATGGTGTCTATCGCATTATTTTGCATGCTACAACTTTGTAGGCTTGTCCTCTCATCATTGCACTTACTCCTATGCTTAATGGAGGATAATCCACACCTAGTGGACATGTGCTTGGTTGTATGACTTATCATGTTGCTGATTCCAAGGCATTCTAGAAGCATTCCAGAGGCCTTTTTATACATGCACTCCTAGTGTACTTATACATTGAATGGAATACATAATGTTATTTCGATCATACTCTTTATGGACTATTGTTGTGCTTGTGCTTGAGTTCGTTGATCTTGGGTGAATTTTTCTCGAAGGCAAATTCTTACATGGTATCAGAGCTTGGAGAATTTTTCTTCACATAGTCATTCGAGACCATCTTGTTGCTTCAACACCTTGACCCAGATCGAAGTATCGCAGTCATTGGAAGCATGTAGAGCTAGAATAGACCTCGCCATTGCGTCCGAAACATTGATTTAGTGAAAATCAACTATAAATTCGCCTATGTTGGGCCAAAGTTGATTTTGAGACAATTTTTTTTTGTAAATCGGAATCTAAAGGCCTAATTTGCAAATTCGGTATGGTCATTTTCAAATCAGCTTAATTATTTTTTGAATCTATAATTTTATTTCTCTCTGCATTTTTGGAATTTTTTTTGGCCAATTGGCCCTGTAGAGAAAAAAAATTAGTACAGGTATCGATAGTGACACCCCAACCCTGCACCCTACGTAGAATATTCCTTCTGATTCAAAGAATATTCCAATTTTTTGGTGGTTTATTATTCCACACCGCACTCCATTTAAATTCTGGTGATATCCATTTTATAGTACATGGCCAAGCCAACTTCTGGTCAACACCTCCGACAGATCTCATCATAAATTGGTGCAATTTATTTTAAGTTGGCCAAACTTTTTTTTATATGTCTTAACATTCCCCATTGGGAGGAATGTGGGATTAAAAATCCCTGCCAGTGTTAACCTCCACCAGTGGCTGCTAAACCTCCACCGATGGGTGTTTTAAAAACTTGTCGATCGTTAGCACCCTTTGCTGAAAGCGCTTCTTTTTCAACCATGACATCTTTCTACTCTTTGATGCTTATATTTTGGCTCTACAAAATTTCCATGTGTCACCATCTACTCCATTCGCACGCGACACCAACATAGTTGTCCCCTCGGTCCAATGTGGAGACAGCTCAGTGTACCATCACACTTAGTCGAAGACCTAATCTTATCAGCGATATGCAACAGTGACCTGTGTTGACACGTCAATAGACAACCATGTCACTAGTGACTCAACGTATGAGTACACATCAGTTGTCAACTTAAAAGATCCATACGAAGTATGATTACCATGTCAGATTTCCATACTACCACACTAGCAAGGGAGGCCAATTTTTTGTTGATGTTAGCCATACACGACATTAAATTTGACGAGTTGTTTGACCATCACTTCAATGCATTTTTGAACTACTACGATGACCATTTGACTGTCAACTTTAACATCGTAGTTTGCTTCCCAGACCCCTCTCCAAATGTAGTTTTGATTTGACAATCCAACTTTGGGAGGCCATAACTCAGTCATCCAAACTCCAAATTAGGTGCAATTTTTTTTTTTTTTGGGTAGAATTTCCTAAAAAAATTAGTGGTGCTATTATTTTCTAATTTTGGTGCACGAATTTGTCATAAATTACATTTTTTGGCAATTGTACCTGTCTAATCCTGCATTTTGCAACTTGAAACACTTCGTACAAGCTCATTTAGACACATTTTTCAGGTTCCATTTTTTTTGACAGTGCTTAATTTTTCATCTACTTTCCAAATCTACATTTAGATTATAGGGTTGTGTGAACAAAAATATCACTTTCAGACTTAGGGCCTTTTCTGCATTATATTGCTTTGACTACTTTTCAAAATTGTCGTACCTCTAAGCTACAATGCTTAGTAACAAATTTAAGCCTCAAAAGGTAGTTGTAAACAGCAAAATTATAAGTCGGCTTTGTAGATTTTGAAAAGTGGCCTATTATACACACATTATATATAAAGTGCCAAAAACATCTTTCTTTCTTTTTTTCTTTTTTTCTTTTTCGGGAGGGGGGGGGGCGGGGGTGGTTCTTTGATTTAGTGAATAGGGGGGGTGTATTGTGTTCTTGTGTCTCTTTTTTGTGCTCTTTTTCTTTTTTGCATCATGGGTTCACCTAAAGCTCCACTTCTAACTTCACACGATTATTCTACGTGGAAAGATATTGTATGGAGTAGATTAATGGAAAAAGGTTTATATCTTTATGTTGATGGTACAATTCCCAAACCCATTGATGCTACAACACTCTCTAATTGGAAAATTAAAGAACAACGGGCTTTAGGAATTATCAAGACTTGTGTACATAGAGATCTCTTCTTCCACATTTCCACTTTCAAGGAAGCCAAACCTGCTTGGGAAAAACTTGAATAATTTTATGGTAAGGTGGATGAAGAAAAGAGATACCAGACTAAGGATGACCTACTTCTCTTGGATCCAAAGAACTTTGACACAATTCAATATTATATCAATAAAGCCAATGAGTTTAGAGCACTACTTAAAGATTGTGGTAATCCCATGAAGGATGATATGTTGATTCATCACATCCTGAAGAAGCTACCTTCAGAGTATGCTTCCTTTGTTTCAAGTTATAACACTCACAGGTTGACCATGCGAAGTGTTTTCCAAAAGCCTACATTTGATGCATTTCCAAAAATGTTGATTTTTGAACAAATCAAGTTGATAGATATGGGACTTCTCACGTTATCAAAGACCAAAGCATTGGTGACTAGTGATGAGAACCAATCAAGTCAAGGAGGAAAAGTTCTAACGACAGTAAGAAAAAGTTGTGGAAGCAAAAATCACAATCCGAGACACAGCAATCCTCCTCACATCAAGGCAATTCTTCTTCCAACAATAAGGGAAACAATGAAAAGAAGGATAAAAAAATTTGTGCATATTGCAAGAAACCAAATCATGATGAGCATCGTTGCAAGACTAAGAGAATTGATGAGTTGGAAAACCTACTCAAGAAGAACATAATTCGAGTGCCAAATGCTTCCAAGGATTCAACTCCAACCACTTCAAAGGGAAAAGGGCAAGCACTTATGGCTAGCTCAAGTTCTTCATCGGAATGGATTCTTGAGTTAGGTGCCTCATATCATATGGGTTCTTCAAAGGGAGACTTTTCTTCATTAAAGCAATTATAGGTATTGCACATCTTTGTAGGAGATGATACTCAAATGGAAGTTGAAGGAAAAGGACATGTGGAAATGTAAAATGGGGAATTCAAAGACATTCTTTATGTTCCAAACCTTAGCTCTAATCTCCTCTCAATTTACCAAATCACTCACCTTGGAGATGGAAACAAAGTTGAGTTCCTTCCAGATTCAGTAATGGTCTGAAGTCTCAAAGATGAATCATTGATTGTAGTGGGAAAGTCAATCATGACAAGAGGCTTTTTTCTTTCTCCCACTTTGTGCCTAATTCTCCTTTACATGCCTTGTTAACTCAATCACATCCACAAATCAAATTATGGCATGAGTGATATGGTCATCTTGCCTTCCGTTATCTTCAACAACTTTGCTCAAAAAACATGGTCAAAGGTCTACCTCCAATCAACTTATCTAAGGGTGAATGTTCATCGTGTTTAGTGGATATGCATTTCAAGGAGAAGTATGATAAAGGGAAGTCTTCAAGAGCACCAATTTTTCCTTAGATGGTTCACATAATTTTAGCAGGTCTTTTTGGAGTGACATCAGTCAGTTAGGGTCGCTACATACTTACTTTTATTGATGACTTTTCAAGCTATACATGGGTCTACTTTCTTCATCACAAGAATGAAGTCGTTGATAAGCTTCAAGCCTTTAAGAGTCATGTTGAACAACAATCAAGAAAAGCCATCAAGGTTCTTCGGATGGACAATGAAAGCAAATATGTGAACACAAGACTTAAAGAGTTTTGCAAACTTGAGGGTATTGATCTTTAGAATCCACCAGCATTTAGTCTGCACAAGATAGATGTTGCAGCACTGAGGATACAAACTCTTAAGTCCATAGCAAGTTGCATGATACAAGCCAAGTTTCTTGATCCAACACTTGAAGTTGAAGCTATTAGCAGTGCCAATCACATACTTAATAGGTCTCCTCATAATGCCTTAGATGGAAAGACTCCTTTTGAGGTAGAAAACCAATCATGAAACACTTCAGAGTCTTTGGTTGTCTAGCATGGGCAAACATATCTTCCAGGGGATGCAAGGCACACCACTAAGGCCTTGTACTTTCACCAGATATGAAGATGGTGTTAAGGCATACAGACTTATAGATCCTAAGACTCATGGGATTTTTGTAGAGAGGATGTACACTTTGAGGAATGTTCACCAAACTTATCCTCTAATCCTCTCCACACTTCATACATTATGGAAATTGATAGTGACACCAGCGTTAGTGATTCAACAAACTCAGATTTGTGGGATCTTGTTGACAGATGTAGAGAGAGGTCACATCATTAGCACATTCCACATGCATATATTGCCACAGTGATAGGTCCAACACAATAGGGTATACCTTGTTCTCCAGCTCCAGCAATAATGGATGACTAAATAGTAGATGTTTCAGGTTTTTTTGTGGAGTCATACATAGCAGACTTGGGAGACATCATTGATGATATACATCTTCTCTTTGATGATGACAATCCTTCTTTAGTTGTTGCGAGGGCTCACTCTGACCCTCATGTCCATTCTCTACATGATCTATCTTCACAGGTTGATATGATTGTGGATCCTTATGTACAATAGTTGCATGAGGTCTCTTTATCATTTGAGGAGACAGTTGGTTCTTTGGGACAGGTTCTACATCCATCCTTGCCAAATCTGCACTTGTTCTTTTCAGCAGTCTTGGAAGGGGTGACCATCAGCATCAATACAGGGATAGTTGAGCAGGTTTTAGAGACATCATTCATCAGCGAGATTCTTTCTACACATAGGGGAAGCATCTCACTTGTACCTTTTCCATTGTTTCTTCCAAAAGGGAGGAACATTATTCAACACTCATGGACTAGCTTCTACCTTGGAGTAGCTATCACTGATCGACACTCTTCATTAGGAGGGGGGGCTACCTTGTCTCTCTTCTTCGTCTCTCTAATGGGGGGGACTTTTGCCTCTTATGGGGTTTTGTCCTTCTCATTCTTCACTATTGTATATACTTGATGTATGTCATAATGGGGGGGTCTTGATTACTCCATCCATCCATGCATCTTGTCTTTTCATCTCTCTTTTTGGGAGAGGGTTTTTCCCATGAGGTTTTCCCTCTTTCTCCACTTTATGAGAGATTTTATTTCATTTTGTACATGGGTACCTAACATGGCCTAGTAGCCGGGACCCATTATGCATTTTATCCTAGTTCTTGTGAGCTTAAGTGCATTCCCCTAAGTTGCACTTAAGGGGGGGTGTTGGTGTAAATATGTATTTACTATTTACACTTTGCTTAAGTTTACTTAGGTTAATGCATTATTTTTTAATTTTTTAGGTGAGACATTTAGGAGTTTGCATACTTTTATGAGTTGTCATGTTGACAACATAAAAGTAAGCAACTGTAATTCAGCACATAGTGTCTACAACACTGGAGTTTGCATAATTAACTGAGTTGTCCTGTAGATAATACAATTATTCACACTCCTATTTTAGCACGGTGTCTACACCATTATTTTGCGTGCTACACATTTGTAGGCTTATCCTCTTATCATTGCACTTACTCCTGCACTTAATGGAGGATAATCCACACTTGGTGGACATGTGCCTGGTTATATGACTTATCATGTTGCTGATTCCTAGACATTCTAGAAGCATTCCAGAGCCCTTTTTATACAAGCACTCCTAGTGTACTTACACATTGAATGGAATACATAATATTATTCTGATCATACTCTTTCTAGTCTACTGTTGTGCTTGTGCTCGGGTTCCTTGATCTTGAGTGAATTTTGCCCTAAGGAAAATTCTTACATTTACGATACATATGACATTTTGTAAGAGGGAGTCTTAGTTTGCATTGCTAGTTTTTTTTTTTTTTCGTATGGTGTGAGTTAATATTTTTTAGTTTTTACGTATTGGCCCTACCGAAAAAGTTGACTTGCACCCTAGTCGTCAATAATGTTGTAATGTCCCCACTTTAACATATAAATTAAATAATAAATAAAGATTATATATTAATATTAATATTAAAATAATAATATTTTACAAGTAATATTATATTATAATTGTATATGAGCAATGTTAGTATGCTAATAGAAACCAAATTTAAATAAAGCTGCTACAAACTAAACAAAATTCATAAACTTCAAGATACACTAAGATGAGCTCTCAATTGAGAATATGAGCCATTAATGGGCTCTCTCAATGAGAAGCTCTCTTGTTGAGTAACTTTGTCTAAATAGATAGGATGTATGCTCAAGCTTTATGCTTCAAAAAGGGCTTCAAATGGAGTTGGAATTTGGGTGTGAGTGTATGGTTTTGATGTAAAATGTCTTCTCAAAATGGCATTATGACTTTACTTCATGGATTGTGTTGTTTTGCAAAGGGGAAGGATCTAATTTATAGGCAAGAGGCTTGAGGGATTGAGGGCTAAGATGCAAGGATGGGAAAAAGCTCATGGAGGGCTCAGATTGCATGAGAGGAGAGCACATGGATTGTGCTTCCTTACAGCCAATCAGGGAGTGACACATGTCACAGGGTGAGAGGATGGAGGAAAGGGGAAGGATGAGTCAACAAAGGAGGCTCAAGGGATAAAATCTTCGTAAATACCCTCATAATGGCTTGTAAGAGCAATAAAAGGGCTTAGAAGAGTCATTTATGCCCTAGTGGGCTTCATAAAGTTTTATGGTTGGGATATTTTGAAGCAGATGAGAGGAATTTCGACTTGGGCTTGATTAGGAAGGTTTTAAGCTTGCTTAGGATTGTGCAAATGATTAAAGGATGGATTAGGATGGTTTAGGATTAGCTTAGGGATAGGCAAGTGGATGACATTTAATGAGGGTGGGTGAAGGAGGAGATATTTGTTAACTTTGGCTTGGGTTAGTAAGTCTTAACCCATTTTTAGGGAATGTGACAAGGTTAGGAGGGGATTAGGATTAGGTTTAAAGACATCTTCTAGAAGAGTCTAGACTTTGGATGAGGATAAAGACTTTCTAGAATAGTCTAGAACTTCCTAGGATGAGGATAAAGACTTTCTAGAAGAGTCTAGAACTTCTTAGGATGAGGATAAATTAGATTTTTAGGAAATAAATAAAGTTTTATTTATTTCAAGGGTTTGGGTTGAGGAGATATTTATTAAAACTTTTTTAATAAACATGAGGATTAATATTTAATCTTAATTAAATATTTTGAGTTGGGATTAGGGGTAGGAAATGATGTGATTAGCCTTTAATCAAAATTAAAGAAGGATTAGAAAATTTTGGAAGAGGTTAGTGGTCTTAAGGAAATTGGCCAAGTTTTGGGCAAAAAATAAATTTTTTATTTATTTTGAGTTTTTTGGTCAATTTATTAATTAAATAATTAATAAATAAGGAAGTAATGTTTAAATAAGATTTAAACATTTTTGGGAGGGATTCATTAATTAAATATTTTTAATTAAGATAAAGGGATTTAATGGCATAAAAATAAATAAATAAATAAATTAATTAATTAATTAATAAATGATGATGTCATCAGGAATTTTTCAGAAAATAAAAATACTTTATTTTCTAAAGGTTCTTAGGTGTCTACATTTTGCCCCTCTTTGATGTGATACCGCAAGTGGCATGGCATCAAAGATAAAAAAATAAGATGCCCAAGGCTAGAGCAGAAGAGGAGAGAATGGACTGCAAGATGCCCCCTCAAGAAGGTGGCGGGGAGAGAAAGCGAGGTTAGACGACTTCTTAAAAAGTACAAGAATTTGAGATGAGCAAGAAGACTTAGATTGGCTTAAGAGAAGAGGTTTAGTTAGCTCAAACTCTCACTACGGGAGAATGATAAAGGGAGAATTAGAGGCACAAGAGGAAGCAGGCTTAAGTTCTCAAGGATTGCAGAGGATGAAGGAGTGGAGCGCTATAAAAGGAATCCAGGATGGGGAGATGGCTGAGGGGATTAAAAAGCTGATGCAACAGGATTTCAAAGAGTCGGATTGGCAGAAGATGGGTTTTGAAGATCCCTAGGACTAGGATTGTGGATCTCGAAAGATGAGGCTTGGTGGATTGATTTGGATTGGTGGATCCCTAAGACTAGGATTATGGATCCCTAAAGCTAAAGGTGAGGAGTGATTCAAAGAGATACTGATGCATAAGCTGGGGTAGGAGAGACGGATGCTAGATATGGATGGGGGAATAATGGAGATGAAGGAAAACCATTGAAGCTTTTTTGAGCAGGGGGATACTTCAAAGAGAAGTACCACCATGTAGTTGAGCACTAGATTTGCTATAGGACTGTTGGTTAATTGCCAAGGTTACCAAGAACATCAAGGCCTTTTCACCAACTATCCAGAGGACTGACAGACTGACTCAAAACAAACACGCAAGGATTTCCCCTGCATCACACATGAAACTCAGAGGAAATAGTGTAGAACCGACACTGGGTAACCCACAAGCAAAAAGAAACAAACGAAAGACTTGATCAAAATCGTACGCTTAGAGTGCCCCATTCATAGCATACCATGATATGGAAGATCATGGCAACCTTGAGGAGGGAACAAAAAGATTGCTTGGAAAAGATACTCCAAGACCCAAAAGGGAAGATTCCAAATCAAAAGAAAGTGAAAATCCAAAAGAGAACCATTTGCCAACGAGATGGGTAGGACGAGGTACTAACAAACCAAGATCAAACATGAGGAAAGCTATATCCTACAAGGATCTATCGGAGAGCACCTAAGCCGATGGATCTGGGTGAGTGATGCGTCTGGCAAGCTGAACTAAGAAGGATAACACTTTGGTGACAAGAGATCTAGCTAAAGGATGCATTGGAATAACTAACCAAGATGTGCGATGTGTGCAAGATGCTGATCAAGGAGGAACTGACACAAAAGCTGGATAGATACAATGGTACTAAGCTAAAGAGGATGTACAAGTTGACGGAACAAGATATTTACAAGCTGAAGCTGACCAAGATAGTTACAAGCAGGCAAAAGCTCAGGATGATAGGATAGTGGGATGGTTCAATGTTGTGCAAGATGCGAAAGCTAAGGGTGGGGTGATAGCGAAAGATATGGATTTGGTAGGATGCATCCAATGATGATGAGAGATTTTGTGACCAAGGATAGCTAGAGGAGCAGGATGAAATGGCTGGATAGGATGGTAGATAGCTAAGATTATGATGGATATAAAGAGATGACATTGGGTTTGCATGAGGATAGCCTAGAGCTAGATACCAATGAAAAGGGAGGATGGACAAGACAAGATCTCCAAGGAATATAGTGCCCCCAATCAGAAGATAACATGTGGAAGGAGGTCTTATGATGTATGTGATAGGATTGAAGCTAGGATGGAAAAAGCTGAAGGGGCTAGGGAGATGGATGATAGCTGGGATGGTTGGCTGAAGCTGCAAGAGATAAGTGGATGGTGTGAGATGGAAGATGGAGGGTGGAGGATAGGTGGATAGATTGGAAGATGGAGTTGGATGTCAAGAGATGACCAAAAGCATGAGGGTGATAGGCTAAGCTGAGGATGGTGGGATTACGCATGACGCTTGTTTGCCAAGTTTTCATCATGGTACTTGTCCAAGGCGCTTGAATTGCCAAGTTTTCACCAGTGGACACTTTATTTTTCTTAATTTTTTTTAACTTTTTGACTTTGGACTTAGCTGGAATGATTTTGGCTTTCTTCAACTATTTTGGCTTTTTTAGAATTTTTCACTGGCTGTTGGAATGTTCAATTTTGTTGCTAGCTGTTGGTACACTAGATGTGTGATTTATGCAATAGATTGGATTAGATGGGATTGATGGTAGGAGATGGAGGGATGAAAAGGTTGGAAAGGAGCATGAGATGGGGATGCTTGCAAGAGCAACATTGGCACATGTTGGGATGGGTGTGAAAAGAGCATATGGGGGATAGATTGTAGATGCGGGCGTGATGGAGGATTTGTGGAAGTATGCTTGGGGATATAGGCACCCAAGATGGAGTTAGGAGATGGGGGACACGAGTCACTGGATGGAGGATTAGCAATGGTGGATGCCATTATGCATTGGGTTTCAACTTTTTTCTTTGGGATCCACATGGTTTTGGATTTTCTTTTCATAGGCTTTTGCATTATTTTGCATTCTTTGATTGGATTTTTCCTTTTTGGAGTATGTCTTTTAGAATAGACATATGATTGCCTAGGATGTGGATTTTTAGCTTTATGCATTTTGAAGTTGGCATTTACATTGCTGTGGTAAGCTTTGGAAAGATGGTTAGGAGAAGCTTTGTGAGATGGAGAGGATATGGGAGAGCATGTAGGGGAATGATGATGGATGATGTGCCTCAATATGTGCCTTTGCTGATCTACCATAGGAATGGAGGGAATAGGATTTGAATGATGCTTGATAGGAGGATGGAGGATGGTAGATTTTGGGACATAGGGACCCAAAATGGATTTAGCGGATGAAGGGGGTATATGGTAGGTTGTTTTAGGTTGCAAAGATGGTGGAGGGGGGATGACATAAGATTTCTTGAAGGAGTGATGGGAGGCTGGCATGGAGGGTTTGGAGATAGGCTTGGTTTGGGGGTGTGGTGTACCAACACCTTTAGATGGTGAGCCTTTGGATACATATCCAAGACCATGAAATCCTAGATTTTTTTGTGCAATAATAGGCTTTCTGATTCCTTACTGTTGTGGTCCTAAACCTTGACCTTGATAATGCCATCGATTGAGCATTTGAACTAGCTGAGGATACTTTTTGCTTGCAGAAAATGGTGGAAGTGCTTTATCAGATGTACTGCAATAGGGAGATATTATTCTTAATTCTTCTACTGAGAGTAGGCCACTATGGATGAATGTAAGTGAACCAAGAGGGTATATTATAGATGGTGAAATAGCTTGGATAGGTGGTAAGATGGAAGCATGGAGTGGAGGAGATGGTAGGATAGGATCTTGATTTAGCTGATGGGATGAAAAGATATCCTGCAGTAGAGGAGGTATGGCTTGAGGTTTTGGAGATGGAGGGGATAGTGACTACACTATGGATGGAAGACATGGTACGATGATATCTTCGTTTATGCTTTGGGGGATGTCAACATGCTTTTGGGCAAGATCTTGATAGGATTGGTTTGGAGTGGATGGTGTGATAGGAGGTGAAGGGATGGACTCTTCAAAGGCAGCGGATGGATAGATGAGAGATTTAGTAGTGGAGATGGGTGAGTAGAAGATGGATGCATAAGGGTCATTATGGGAGATTTGGGAAATTCTTGGAGGTGATGTGGATAGGATTTGGAGGGTTTTGACAGATGGTGGGATTTTGATGCTTGCGGGAAGTGGAAGGATTTTAAGCAATTTGATGGATGGTATGGGGATGATAGCTATGGGAGATGGAGGTGATATTATAGATGGGGAAGCTTCATTACTGACTACTTCACATGGTTGGATTAGATGACATGGCTTATCGACTGCTGGAGGCGACTTTTCTTGTATTTCCTCTAGGAGATTCCTTGGAGACTCATGTGTCGGAGGTGGAGGTGGATTGACAGGAATAGCTAGTGTGATGGGGGTGGAAGATTGGAAGCTTGGTTGATTGGATGATGGAGGAGAAGCTAGGATATCAGATGGCATGACTAGATAGTTTGGAAGAATGCATGGATTTTGTGGGATGCTTGGGGGAATGTTTCTAAGGCTTTCAATATACCCATCATAGTCAACAAGATTTTCATCATCATTGGAATAGGAGGTGGCGGGAGCAAGGACAATACGATCGAACACATCATGATAGGTTTGGGATTTCATGTTTTGATGATGAGTCGGATGGGGATGGGGTCTTGCATATGGATGAACACAGAAGCTCATGGTTGGATTTGGATTAAGCGCAAGTTTTGGATTGGCTGATGAAGGATTTCCTAGGGAGAGTCAAAGCTGTATGACAGACCTAAGGAGGATTGGCTGGAGATTTTTGGCTTTCCTATGGATGGAAGACTTCAAGGGCATGCTGTCAAAAAGTAAGAGTTTTGCTTTCCTATGCACTGGATTGGTGGAGATTGTGTCAACTTAAGGATAGACTAATGATCCTATGGGCATGACATGAGATTGACCACTTGTGGATCCCAACCTTTAGCTCAAGGTGATGAGGGATAACAAGTGACAAAGCTAGATTACCCTAGACAAAGCTCTGTCAAAGGGATAACCTTGGTGAGGCTGGTGGATTGGTCAGATTGATTGGATAGCAAATTCTAGCAGAATGACAACAACTCTCTAAAGGCTTATGTGTGATTTTGGATTGGGTTGCTAGCTGGTTGGGGAGGATGATTTAGAGAGACTTTGGATTTGGGATTGTTCTAAAGCAAGGAACTAGATAGATTCGATTGCAGCGGGGGAGCTTGGATGATTTTCTGATGAGGCAGTGACTACGCTAAGTATGCCTTGAGCTGGGAGATTTCTGCTTTTTTGGGATTTTGACCAAAGTTGGAAAACATTCATTCAAAAGCTATGAACAAACAAGCAGACAAAATTTTGGAGCAAGCACGTCAAACACACCAACATCCTAGAAAGTTTTCTACAAGGATGAAATTTGTTATAGCTAGGGAGTCCTCGATACACGCAAGGTACGTGAGGCCCAAATTCGTAGATGAAACCAAAAAGATGTCACACAGCCGAGAGGAGCGGTAACCCACTTCTCCTCTTTCACTTCTCAAGGGTATAAAGTTCCTTGAGGCTTAGCCCGAGTGACAAAATCTTGATTCCAAGAGAGGTGTCTTTGGATTCACTTCCTGATTTTTATACTCCGCTGGAATGCTGGAGTTGAGGTTGTCCCAAGGGGTGATGAAATCCCCAAGCAGGCCTCCTAAAAAGTGTAAAACAAAACCACATACATGATCTTGGGCTTTAAAAGACACGCGTTTATTCCAATTGATGATTTAGATTTTGTAAGCTATGATTGAAGACACTTGTGATTATGGCATACAATGTTCATTCCAATTTAACAGCATCGTCAGCATAATGAAAGTCGAGAGATCGTCAACATAAGAAATGCGAGCGTCATTGAAAATGCATCCAAACCATGCAATGTTCATTGATTGGTAGGCATTCAAGATTGAGTGTGAGTTTGTTTCAAGCCCAAAACAAAGATTTGTGAAACTTGATTGCCAAGCGCACGCCCGGAGGCCCTCCACGTCAAGATTTGTCCAATTTTTATGCCCAAATGAAGTGTGAGCGAGATTAATGCGCATTCAAAGAATTTTCTAACTTAGAAAAACCACTAAAGACCCAAGTGAGTGGAGTTTGATCTTTGTGGAGCACTTAACACCCTCTTAGGTAGACCCATCCCCATAGATGGCGTTGAGATTGCAACCAATGGTTAAATTGATGGGTGATTAAAGAGGGTGAGTCCAACTACAAACTTACTCAAAGCATCTTTATTAGTTTTTATAACTTAGAAGATTTCAAAAATGTGGATTCTTTTTATGCCCCAAAAAATGATTATTTGATCTATGGCATTCAAGATTGGATTTGTTGTTTTAATCATGCATTCATAAAAAAAACAAACTTGATTTTAATCCATGGCACTCAAGAGTGATTTTAGCAACATGCATTCAAAGACAAGTGATTAAATATTCAAGTTTTTTCCTTTGAGCATTCAAGATTGAGTTTTTGTGTGTTGTTTTAAGAACTTTGAAGTGCTTTGTTTTAACCTTAGATCATTCAAGATTTTTTTGGACTCAAAAGTGAAAATGACTCTTTGGACTTTTGGTTTTCATTCAAGATTTTGTGTTCTAGTTTGCATATTTTAAGCCCAAAAATGATATTCCTAGATTGTTTTGATGCATGAAAAAACTAAGAAACATTCAAGATTTTGCAACAAGACATTTGTTTAGAACAAATAACAAAGCTTTTAGGACAATTTTTGGCAACCATTTAGGACTCTTAGTTTTCATGAGATTTTTAAAAGAACTTTAAAATATTTGCAAATGAGGTTCATTTTATCCTTGATTGATGCTTTGAGTTTGATTTAGATTTTAGTGTGCACTTAGTGTTGATTTTGAACCTTTTAAAATGGAAACTTGAAGTTCTTTTTAAATTCCCAAAAATGAAGTGTTCCTAACTTTGCATGAATGCATCTAAAACCTTGATGTTGCAAGGATGCAAATGATTGGATTGGTTTAGTTTCACTTGTTAAAATATTTTTTCTTTTTTGCAAATTTTTAATTTTTTAATGGATTTAAGTATGATTTGGGGGTTTATTTTAAGCACTAAAAAGAAGTGTGTATGATTTTGCTTCCTTAAAAAAAAATGGCCAAGATCTACCACAAGAAGAAGAAGAAGTAGTAGATGGAATAAGAAGAATATAGACAAGAAGAGGAAGAAGAATTCCAAGTGCTTTGTCCACCTATAAGCTTGAAAAATCTGCAAATACTATGAGATAGACTATGAGTTCCTTTGTCTTCTTCATGCTCATGTGGACCTACAAAACCAATTTATACAATCCTACCAATCACAAAAACAAGCAAAATTAGCCAAAATTAGCAAATGACATACAAAACGTGACTAAAAAAGCTAATGAAGATGACCCATGTAAGGTCCCACCAGGCATGCCAAAATGTATATGAGCAATGTTAGTATGCTAATAGAAACCAAATTTAAATAAAGCTTCTACAAACTAAACAAAATTCATAAACTTCAAGATACACTAAGATGAGCTCTCAATTGAGAATATGAGCCATTAATGGGCTCTCTCAATGAGAAGCTCTCTTGTTGAGTAACTTTGTCTAAATAGATAGGATGTATGCTCAAGCTTTATGCTTCAAAAAGGGCTTCAAATGGAGTTGGAATTTGGGTGTGAGTGTATGGTTTTGATGTAAAATGGCTTCTCAAAATGGCATTATGACTTTACTTCATGGATTGTGTTGTTTTGCAAAGGGGAAGGATCCAATTTATAGGCAAGAGGCTTGAGGAATTGAGGGCTAAGATGCAAGGATGGGAAAAAGCTCATGGATGGCTCAGATTGCATGAGAGGAGAGCACATGGATTGTGCTTCCTTACAGCCAATCAGGGAGTGACACATGTCACAGGGTGAGAGGATGGAGTAAAGGGGAAGGATGAGTCAACAAAGGAGGCTCAAGGGATAAAATCTTCATAAAGACCCTCATAATGGCTTGTAAGAGCAATAAAAGGGCTTGGAAGAGTCATTTATGCCCTAGTGGGCTTCATAAAGTTTTATGGTTGGGATATTTTGAAACAGATGAGAGGAATTTTGACTTGGGCTTGATTAGGAAGGTTTTAAGCTTGCTTAGGATTGTGCAAATGATTAGAGGATGGATTAGGATGGTTTAGGATTAGCTTAGGGATAGGCAAGTGGATGACATTTAATGAGGGTGGGTGAAGGAGGAGATATTTGTTAACTTTGGCTTGGGTTAGTAAGTCTTAACCCATTTTTAGGGAATGTGACAAGGTTAGGAGGGGATTAGGATTAGGTTTAAAGACATCTTCTAGAAGAGTCTAGACTTTGGATGAGGATAAAGACTTTCTAGAATAGTCTAGAACTTCCTAGGATGAGGATAAAGACTTTCTAGAAGAGTCTAGAACTTCTTAGGATGAGGATAAATTAGATTTTTAGGAAATAAATAAAGTTTTATTTATTTCAAGAGTTTGGGTTGAGGAGATATTTATTAAAACTTTTTTAATAAACATGAGGATTAATATTTAATCTTAATTAAATATTTTGAGTTGGGATTAGGGGTAGGAAATGATGTGATTAGCCTTTAATCAAAATTAAAGAAGGATTAGAAGATTTTGGAAGAGGTTAGTGGTCTTAAGGAAATTGGCCAAGTTTTGGGCAAAAAATAAATTTTTTATTTATTTTGGGTTTTTTGGTCAATTTATTAATTAAATAATTAATAAATAAGGAAATAATGTTTAAATAAGATTTAAACATTTTTGGGAGGGATTCCTTACTTAAATATTTTTAATTAAGATAAAGGGATTTAATGGCATAAAAATAAATTAATTAATTAAATAATTAATTAATTAATAAATGATGATGTCATCAAGAATTTTTCAGAAAATAAAAATACTTTATTTTCTAAAGGTTTTTAGGTGTCTACAATAATCATGTAATAATATCATATTATAATGGTAATATGAAAATACAAATTAAATAATAATCTAATACAAAAATAATGATATTATCATTATGATATATTTTAATATAGTAATACTATATTAATACAATATAATACAAATATAGTTGATATATTAATTGTAATATAACTATTAATATATTATATCTTATTATATTAATTGTTATAACTAAGCTTAAAAATATATAATTATATAATATAACTATTAAATTAATATAATATATTGTGAAAGGATATGTCCTTTAGACATTCAAGAGATGCAACCTCTTTGATATGGCAAGATATATAATGGATATCAAATTCGTTCTTTCAATCATCAATTATTTCTTATTCCCCTTTAGATCCTTAATGGTTTAATAATTTGAGCAAATTGCCATTGGCCTAATAGGCTGGATATATATCAAGTTCAAAATCAGGAAGAACACCATGGTTGTCAGTTTACAAAGACAAAACAGAAACATCCCTCATCACTATAAGCGATATCAATTATATTTGCATATCTATCAAGATCAATCAGGGGCAACAAATCACCCATTTCTATAAGCAATTGGAAAATATGGCCAATAGAATATAAATAAAAGGAAAGTCGTAAATAAATGATGGACCCCCCAAAAGGGTTCATTACAAATGGTATCAGAACAGGTTTTCCTGCCAACCTGTGAAAGTTTATCGGAGATAGTTACAGAAAGTTTTCTTATCAAAGTAAGACCTAGATTGGTTCTGTAATTTCGAATTTCCAACAAAAAGATCTCTGGATTCGCTATGTTGCTGCAATTTACTGGTCCATAACCACTCTTACTACTATCGGGTATGGAGACTTACATGCTCAGAACACGAGGGTGATGGTGTTTGATATCTTCTACATGTTATTTAATCTCAAATTGACTGCATACTTGATAGTGAAACAATAAAGCAAGATGGAGATTGATGGATAAGACAGATTTGTTATACAATCAATGTTATGTCAATGATATGCCTTCTCAAAAGATACAACATGTCTATTCAACACGATAAGACAGATATAGAAAGTGTTAAATAGTTTTCTTGCTTCTCTACAAAGTTTAATTATTGTTGAATGGACAGAAGCATTTGAAAATTTCAAACAATAAATAATGAGAAGCAATGCTAATGTATCAATGTCGTACATGCTAGTGTTGACAATGGTTGGTTGTCTTCTTTTTCAAGCCGAAATCTACATGCTACTGCACAGGCTGCGTAAGGTTGAGCAGATTGGAAGAATTTATTTTGTGGTTTCACCTGCAATTATGCACTTATGTGTGAAGTTCACAGAATTAAATCAAGAGTGACATTATCATTTGGTAGTGCTCTGTCTGCTTTCTTTTACTCAGAGATTCAAGTGTCGAGTTGTTCTTTTAATTCTAAAGAGCGATATATATTTTGTTAAGCACAAGCTTGTGCATAAGCCCAAGCACAAGAAGAAACATTCAAAAATTGATAACAATGGTTGTTATCTTCATAAGAATCAACTGTATTCATCCCAAATATGGAAGATAAAGCTGCAAATGAAATTGGCATTGATCATTCAAGACTTGTCTGTCAATTATAGAAAAGAGATGTTGTCTATCTAATAGGTTTCAGACACTCTAGTTTTCAGGGAGTATTATTTTCTTTCCCTACATGTTGAGATTAATCAATCAAGGAGTCGTATTGGAAATTGACATCAGAGGTGCAGGATTTTGAGAGACGTGGCAGCGAAATTGATGTATCCTCACGAAGAGTGGGAGCAGCGGAGATTCTAAATATGGAAATGACTGATCCAGGAGTAGATGTGTTCAACTTTGTCATATTGATGTTGGAGGTAGTGATTTTGATTTTGGTCACCTTCTAGACAATTAGTGCATCAGAATATATCCCACCCATGATAGCGATATGCTTGCAAGAGAGGCAACGCTTCCTCGTGAAGAAGAGAATTCAATAAATTAATAAAAGGTGAGGCAGACCCTACGTCAACTAAATATTGGTTGATCATTGATTATCGAAGTCAAATCATTGATCAGTGAAGATGAATATTATAATACCACGTAACCCTTAAAGTGGCAGACCTAGCTTTGGTATCTGATTTCCACATAGCACACGAAGAGTGACAAATAATTTTTTTAAAAAAAGGCGATCATCACGCATATGACTCCTATTGCTGATAATGATATCTTTATTTGATAAATTATATCTCCCTTTAGTAGAGTTCATGTGGGAAATAAAGAAGGCAAATAGAATCAGACTCCACCATATTGTGCATTAAGGGAAGTGAGGTAAGAAAGAATATTAAATAGACTATTACCAATGGAAACTATCAATGAATGAAAGTAAAAGCACAAGGAACATCATCCAATCATAGTTATGAATAGAGATACTCCAAGTGGCATCAACAATGGAAAAAGGTTATTTGCGTTCAATATATTCACTTGAAGTTCTGAAGCGATATGATGGGAAGAATAGACCACAAGGCATCACATGGTAATAGGGATTTCCAACAGGTTGTGTGAAAGATTACCTTTCCATGTTTTGATGGAGGAGATCAGTGTAACATTTGAGCATGGGTACTGAAACTAGACAATTATGTTTCTTTGAAATCCGTGACAAAGGAAAAGGCAATTGAGTTTGCTACTCTACACCTAGATGACATAGCAAATGAGTGGTGGTAGCATGGTTTGATTACTTTGGGAAATGCTATATTACCTCCTAAAATGTAATGTATTGAATGACACACCAACTATATGGATCCATCCATAATTCTCGCACATCAAAAGGAAGGAAAAGCTTTACGTGAAACCCTAAAATTAAGAAGATGAGATATGATCAAGAGAACATCAATAACATTCAGTCAATGAATAGAGAGGGAAGCCAAGGGAGCTTCGGGGAAGTTCAACCATAGTTAAAATATGAAATTGTAAGATTCCTTAATTAATGTAATCATAAGGTGTAAAATTGATTATTTGAGAAATGATTTAGGGATTTCAAGTAGCTTTCCTATGGAGTCTACAATCAAGGAAGGTCTATAAGACACCTTATTGTAGTACTAGTTAAGGGAAAGACTATATAGAAACCCTACCATATTTAACTTTCCTATGGAGTCTGCAATTAAGAGAGGTTTGTCAAGACACCTTATTGTAGTACTAGTTAAGGGAAAGGCCATATTTAACTTTCCTATGGAGTCTGCAATTAAGGGAGGTCTGTTAAGACACCTTATTGTAGTACTAGTTAAGGGAAAGACCATATTTAACTTTCCTATGGAGTCTGCAATTAAGGGAGGTTTGTTAAGACACCTTATTATAGTACTAGTTAAGGGAAAGGCCATATTTAACTTTCCTATGGAGTTTGCAATTAAGGGAGGTCTGTTATGACACCTTATTGTAGTACTAGTTAAGAGAAAGGCCACATTTAACTTTCCTATGGAGTCTGCAATTAAGAGAGGTCTGTTAAGACACCTTATTGTAGTACTAGTTAAGGGAAAGGCCATATCTAACTTTCCTATGGAGTCTGTAATTAAGGGAGGTCTATTAAGACACCTTATTGTAGTACTAGTTAAGGGAAAGGCCACATTTAACTTTCTTATGGAGTCTGCAATTAAGGGAGGTCTATTAAGACACCTTATTGTAGTACTAGTTAAGGGAAAGACTATAAGGGCATCTATTCTTCCTATGGAGTCTACAATCAGGAAAGAGCTGCTATGATACCCTATTGCTGTACTAGTTAAGGGGAAGATAGTAAGGGAACCCTACCACTTTCCTATGGAGTCTACAATCAGGGGAGAACACCCTATTGTAGTACTAGTTAAGGGGAAGATAGTAAGGGCACCCTACCAACTTTCCTATGGAGTCTACAATCAAGGGAGAGCAGTTAGGACACCTTATTGTAGTGCTAGTTAAGGGAATGATAGTAATGACTCCTTTTCACAAGAACCTTTCTAGCCAAACAAGCAATCCACTAAGTAGACCACCTCGTGTGGATGCCTAACACCCACCACTGGGGCCAAGGGGGCCAAAGTTCCGCTCTTGGGCTTAGTATGGAACTGGCTTGGATTAACTTATTATCATTTGAATTTCTTTGAAGTTTATATATATATTACATGCATGTACTGATGCTTATTTTGTGATTGCAGGGTTCATAAACCTAATGAAGAAGTATAGTCATTGTGCATTGTTAATTTTAGGATCTAATCAAGGCTATGTATGATGTGTCTACATCGTGTCTACTTCGTGCCTTCATCTATCTACATCGTGTCTGCTTCGTGTTTTTATTCATTAAAGATGTATGTTTTATAAACCTTCTAGGTCTTTCGTATGCAAATATGTGTGTATCTATGACAAAGCTTGTGTATGAAAGATTTTGCTTGAGGGCAAGCAAATTCAAGAGGGGAGGATTGTAATGTCCCCACTTTAACATATAACTTAAATAATAAATAAGGATTATATATTAATATTAATATTAAAATAATAATATTTTACAAGTAATATTATATTATAATCATGTAGTAGTATCATATTATATCATATTATAATGGTAATATGAAAATACAAATTAAATAATAATCTAATAAAAAAATAATGATATTATCATTATGATATATTTTAATATAGTTATACTATATTAATGCAATATAATACAAATATAGTTGATATATTAATTGTAATATAACTATTAATATAATATATCTTATTATATTAATTGTTATAACTAAGCTTAAAAATATATAATTATATAATATAACTATTAAATTAATATAATATATTATGAAAGGATATGTCCCTTAGACATTCAAGAGATGCAACCTCATATATAATGGATATCAAATTCATTCTTTCAATCATCAATTATTTCTTATTCCCCTTTACATCCTTAATGGTTTAATAATTTGAGCAAATTGCCATTGGCATAAACTGGCTGGATATATATCAAGTTCAAAATCAGGAGGAATACCATGGTTGTAAGTTTACAAAGACAAAGCTGAAACATCCCTCATCACTATAAGCGATATCAATTATATTTGCATATATATCAAGATTAATTAGGAGTAGCAAATCACCCATTTCTATAAGCAATTGGAAAATATGGCCAATAGAATATAAATAAAAGAAAAGTCGTAAATAAATGATGGACCCCCAAAAAGGGTTCATTACAAATGTCCTGATTTTTTTCAAAGAATTTACTAGTGTTTATTTTATTCCATGGTTTTGCATGGAATAGGATCCTATGGGTCAAGCTTGCCTTCTCATCTTGGCTAGGAAGTCACGAGTACGCCCTTGGGTGCCTTAAGGTCAAATTATGGAATAAGTTATCACCGCTCAATTTCTATATGTGGTCTTGGCTCTAGCTAGGTGTTGGTGGTCTATTGGTGTCGCATCAACAATGCTTCCATGTCTATAGTAGTTGTAAGAGGTGATTTTCTACCTTTGGTCACTTGCGAAATGCCATCTAGCCTTTGGTGTCAATATTTATAGACCATATAAATATCATCATAAATCTAACTATAAGCATCATATCTAATCATCTAGCATCATCACATGAATCGCAATAACACCATAAACATCCAGAGTACGAAGTATCTCATCAAATAAATAAGCTAATCATGAAAATAGTATCAACCAATCGGGTAATTGAGTAGTTGATGGAGGGGGCTCCCCTTAATACCATAAACACATAATAGAAACAATAGCAATTATGAGGACAAAATATGGACTTCTTATTATCGCTTCAAATGTGAAATTACAAAATTCACAAGTACAATATGCTAATCCACACGGGCGCCTTCATAATAGTAATCAGCAAGACTAAACTGCAAACTATCACCTAGAGCTATTTTAGACAATGTTCAGACCTTTCTTAAATAGACAATTTTATGCTGCCTAGGAAAGTTCTAGACATTCAAACTTAATACCTAGGGCCAATAGACCCTAACAATACATATCGAGTCGGCCAAATACATCTTTAACATTTATTTTGGAAATTTTGGGTAGCCCAACTTTGAAAGGTCATAACTCTTGAATCGTTGCTCTGATTGGCTATTATAACCACTTTTTGGAAAAGCCAACTCTTGATCTACAGGCTAAAAACAACACTTGTGCCCTTTTGACGAGTTTTTGGACCTCATCTGGGACCTCTAAGGCCTTCAAAATTGAGCTCAAAGATTTTTCTCAAAAATTTTCCATCCAAAATCCATAACTTCTCTAATACTTAAGTTGGAGCAATGAGATTTTTATGGTAGGCTTATAATTCTAAAATGAACTTTCATGTAGAAAATAAGAACATTCCGAGCTCGTATGAAAAACTTACTAAAAATAGCAAGTTCCTATAAATAGTAACCCCCTTGTCTACTAGTCCCTATTAAAATAGAAAAGGGCGAAAATAAAAATATTTTTGGGTGATGCAAGATTGCTCTTACACTCAGGATGCTCCTACATCAAAACCCCTATCTCAAATAATTATAACATGAAAAATGGCCTAAAAGTGTTTGGCTATATAATTGAAAGCAAAATGAGGTAGGCACTATAGAAGGATAATGTTATTTTGCACCAAGGTTTGTTGTTCACGCTTTGTAATTTTTACTGTGCATTATGTCCTCTAGTTGTTGAGTCCATTGTCACTATGACTCATGTTGTCACTCCCCTTGGTTCATCCCATGAAGTTGGTCCTTCCCAGTTTGATACTAGTAGAAAAAGGACCAAAATTGGGTTGTCCTTCCCCCGACCCTAGTGAAAAAACTAACGATTATACCAGGTCCACCAAAAAAGCAAAAATGAGGTGTATACTATTGAGTCAAGTGACAATATTGAAACCCCATGAGCTCGTAGGTCTAATAGGCTTGCTAAACAGAAAGGCAAGCAAGCCCTGACAAAAATGAAGGGACCAACTTAGACAATTTTGTTGGTGAAACTGGTGAAGATTCTTCTGCTCGTTCCTCGAGCAAGTCCCATGAATCCCCCCTCTCTGATGTCAAAAACACCCACCCTCCTTCACCCCCTGCTATCGAGTTCCAAAACCTCGCCCCCAACCCTACCCTTTTGTAGGTTTCTTTCACGAAGATACATAAGGACAATTTTGACCCTAACGCTGGTGGATTGTTGGGGAGTCCTAAAGATAAGATGGAGAAGTTGGAGGCCTCACTACTAGAGTTGAAGAAGGAGGTTGATGGTTTCAACAGGAGGATTGATAACTCGAGCAAGTTCGCAATCAAAGTCATGCACACTTGCTCTGTTACACAATGTATACTACAGAAGAAGATCACTAGGATTAAGACTAAGATTGACAAGGACTATAAGGAACTATTTTAGTTCCTTAATAAAGAATGGATTGCCATGCTACTTTCTAAGAGAGTGAGAGATAATTTAGATAGATAGTCTTATGGTTTTTTTTTTTCAATTTTTTTGTTAATAGTCGGGATGACTTTAGACTAATTTTAATTACTTGCCTTATGTGACGTACATACAAACTCTTTTATTAATGCTTTAACCATGAACTCTATGTTTTTTACGTTAATTTTTGTAATATATATGTGCTAGTGCTATTAATGTACTATTAATACAATAATTATTATTCCAAGGAGCAGCACCCTCCTACTTATAATGTGAAAAACAACCAAATATTCGAAGAAATATTTTCCACCACCATCAAGCTGGGATAGGTGTGCAATTTTCCAATGTTTTACATATGTAAAGCAAGTCCGTTCTTTCGAAAGAGAAGTTAAAGCATGTCTTTTCAATAGGAGGCGATATATAAAGCGAATCACGGCTCTTTTCGACGGCCCCACAACCAAAAGTTGCAGTTTTATAATACGAAATATGTTTCAGATGAAGAGGAATAAATCTTAGAAACATTTAAACAACGCAGACGACGGGTCCTTGGAATTCTAAATTAATGCCGCAAGATCCACAAACCACTCGCTGAATTAAATTCATAATAATGGCGGAATAAATGTATGCGAGCATAAAGGACTTGTGGGAGTGGTAATGGTATTCTCACAGTATTAAAAAATTCTCTGGAAATAGGAAACTGACAGCTGCATACAATCTATGGCTTTATACTCGCGTTGAAAGGCTTTCCAGATTCGTCGTATATTTTTCTTCGGAATTTTTTTCTGCAACTAACAAGCCGAGGTCCAGGGTTCGAGTCTCGGCGACACTAGGATGGACGTTAATATTTTGAATCAGCAGCTTGTTAATCTTGTCACTTCGATGTTTCAAGAGGTGCCTTAGACTCCCGTCTTTCAAGCAGAGAATTGGACTAACCGCGCAAAAGATTTGTATTTGTATTTATTTCGCGTCTGTTGAAATTTTTTATTTTGTTTGAAATCTGTTTTGTTGTTTTCACGAGTATTATAACATTTTGAGAAATGAATGAGCTGCAATGCGGGAATTCAAACGGGCGTCTGCATGGGAGATTTAGGTGCACATAAGAGTAAATGAGTGATGCATTTTAGCTGAGCTTCCTCTATCATTTTGGTGTCACGTTAGCTGACTGCCTAATCGTTATATACTGGAGTTATTTTAGCCTGGAAAATAATAAGAGTTGAACCTCTCCGATCTGCTGATTGAACTCTTGCAGTGTCTTTGAGCTTTAAGGTCAAATAGAATAAAAAACTTCTAATATAAAATTTTCCCTTAGCGAGCAACTTCTTCCGACTTTTTTTTGGGTTTCTCACGTCAAGCTATAAATGTTCCTAGAAATAAAATAATGTTGGAGGAAAAATTCCACTCCCCCTGTGTATTTTAGGCAGTAAGAACAACTTAAGCTAAAAGGTTTTGGATTGAATCCGTATGAGCTATTCTCCAAAACCCTTCACTACGTATATAATTGATTGATGCAGATAAATATGAAAAATTCATGAGCAAAATTGTTTTATAGTCCAATTATTGACGTAATGTAATGTTGCTGTTAAATATATAATCGCCCTAAGACAGTCAGGATTTGATATCAAAATTTTGGTTATCAGAGTTTCGTGCTGGTTGTCAGTTTTGTAAACTAACAAGGATTTACATAGTGAACTGTTAAAACTAACTTCGTTTTACAAGACTCGAGGTAAAAATGAAAGAGAAAGGAGCAAAATAGGACTCCTTTTTGACAGCCTTTTAAAAAAAAATTCATCAAAACTATTTACAATGAATCTTTTGGATATTAAACAAGTTAAATGCAAAAGAGAAGTGGCTTTTGAAAACAAAATGACAACCAAATTATTTTCATAACTCTAGTAATTTGCATTAGAACTGGACAATTAGATGTTTTACATTTTAATAATTGAAATCTAAAAGAGAGATGATTTCTAGTTTGCGTTAATAGCATGCGCCTACGACCAGCATAACTGGTGATACATTTGTTGCTATCCTTATTGCAGCGTTATACTTTTTCTTGTTCTCGACTATCCCTTAGTTAATTTTCCACTGCGACAAACTGCATTTTGAAGTATATTGAAGTCAAAAAGGAGAATTATGCCATGGGGAAATGGAACATTGCTACGAAGATAATTGAATAATTAACATTTACTCGGAAGCGAATAACATCACTCAGAGAAATGCCTTAGTGGGAGAGGGAAAAGTATCATTTGCTGAGGAGGGTTTTCAATTTCATTAGTCACTTGAGTGCCTTTATTTTTTTATAATTCATGGCAGAAGATTTTTCTACACATGTGCATTGTGTACTGATCATCAATGAATTGCCAGATCATATACAATGGATCAGTGTCCCTCATTAGGGATTATAATCTAGAAGAAAGTTTGAAGGATTGGCCAGATTGTTGAAGCATAACACAAAGATCAGAAACAAAATTAAATATTTGTGAATTTGAATCTACACTTAAAAAAAACAAACTTAGGCCTTTGGCAAGGAACTGTTTTTTGAAGGACTTTGTACTGTACCAATGAGGCCAAAGCATGCAGGGTGCAATTGAGGAAGCTTTAATATTTCATTGCAGGTGGGCTAGTGCTTTTCTAGGTGGTCCCTTAGGCTGCTTTGGTCTCGTGGATGTTATAAAAATCATTCATTCATTCATTTCCATACCTTGTACTTCTTATCTATGACAATGGTTGCTTTCTTTTGGTGCTTAAGAAAAAGAAGCGTTGATCAAGGCTATATTTACTCAATAGTTGCAATGTGCTCATAGTTATAGTAGGAATTTATATGGTTTTAATGTAATCTTATCTTTATTTTCAATGATTTTCAAAAGTTACATTCAATGTTTGCTAGTTCCAGTTCTAGGATTATTTTTTTAAGATGGACAACATTATCACGTGTTATTCTGCTTTTTTTAATAGGTAATGGGCCGAAGCATAGGTTATTATTTATTAATTATTATTATTTGTTAAGATTAATTATTATTATGTGTTAAGTTTAAGTAGACTCAGACCCAAGACCTCCAAGATGTGAGGCTTTCAATTTACTATTGTGTTGTAGGCTCTTGCCAACGTTATTCTATTTTTTTGCTATATTTTTAGAGGTAGTAATTGTAAAATTGGATGGATATTTCCTCTTGACCTTGGAGATCTATATTTTTAGACAGATTTTACAGTGACAGCAGCAATATAAAACTGCCAAAACTTGCCTAGTTGACCTGTTATAAGGCCCAGAAAAACATGGCGAAGCTTGAAAATGTGTGAGAAATTTTCTTTTGAGTCAATGAAGGTTAGTTTATACAAGATGCAGAGTGTTTTTATAACATTTAATACATTTTTGCTGACCAAGTTTCTGCCTTGTCTTGGGCATCATTTATTATGTTAAATATATTGAAGTTTGAATTCAAGTTTCCGTTTTATATAATCTATCTTTGATTTTCCAAAACTCATTGATAATGGTAGTTTGGTTGTGAGGATGTGTTGTTTTACCTGATGTGTTCCCATTTGCAGGGTTTTCTTGATGAGCAGTTCACTCAGCTTCAAATGTTACAAGATGCAAGGAACCCTGGTTTTGTTGCTGATGTGCTTTCCCTTTTCTCTATGGACTCTGAAAGGCTTCTCGCAGAACTCACGAAAACACTGTATTAACCAACTCTATTTTGTGGTTTATCACTCATAAGTTTTATTATGTTAGATCTAGATCTAGTACCACCAGAAAATGTACAACCATTTTTCTTTCAATAGCCCTGATAGACTTGCTTTTCCTTGAACAATCCTAAAATTGAGTGTGCCTTTTTTGTATTGACTAAATATTTGTATTCTGTTTGAAGTTTTAACAAAGATTTGGTTATGCTTTTCCTGTGTATAAATTTTGATGTATGTATATCTACTCTTTATGTGCAGTGAACAATATCCAGCTGATTTTAAGAAGGTTGATGCATACGTCCATCAATTTAAGGGGAGTAGCTCAAGGTAAGATGAATATGTTTGATCAAGCTTCCGTTTTTTGTTGCATATTTAGACTCGGTGCTTGCTTGACTTATTCTGTAAGTTCTAATAAATGAGGGAATGCTCATACACTTTTGAGATTGCAAATGACTTTCGGTTTGCAGATAGAAGGATGCATTGGAATATCAGAAGTAAAGGATCAGCGAATCTTTTTTTTTGTTGGTACAGAATATTGTAACCTCTGATAGGATTGCACTCATAGGACACAACATTTGAGATAGAGATGTCTTGAATAAAAATTTCTACCATTGCCCAAATTTAGAAAGTGTCCTGGAGAGCTGAAAATTCTATCTTCTCCATTATTGTGATCATTCAGGGATTTAAAGTAGAACACGTTACTTGTACTGTCCTTTTCAAACATATTACAAGTAAACAGAATTACTTCCAGTCCATTCTTATGTTTGTTAAAGCCTAAGGTGTTGACAGATGGTTTTTTCTGATTATTTTTGTTTATCAATTGAAGTCCAGAAGTTGTGAGCAGTGCAAACTCAAAGTAATCAGACAAAAAAATTTAAATTCTTTAGCTTATCAGTTCTCTTAGCTAAGAATCAATATTGTTGTGATTCTTTAAACTTTATCATTCAAAAAATTAGAGTTTCTCCATTTGACCCTAGACATGACTAATCAGTGCTTTGGCACTACAACCAGATCGTATTAATGACATTTGAGTGGCATTTATCCCAAAATTACACCAGACTTTAGCCAAGTATCCTTTAGTATAGGATAGAAGAGATTTCTCACTCATAAAACTCCAACAGTAAGGTTTGAAACCAAGTAATTTATTTTAGTGCCTAAAGTAGCACCATGCCCTTTCATTAAATTCTTAACAAACAACCAAGCATTCCAAAGAGAGCAGCAAGCAATAGAACCAAAGGGCTTAACCTTATATTTGCCAAACAAAATAACCCACAAATATAACATTTTCCTATGAGGACTGCTTTCCAGAACAAAATTAGTCAAAGTAAGCCTAAACTGTAAAGTTTCTGCAAATTCTGTAAAAATCAGACTGAGTTACTTCTTGTAGTAATGCTGAAGATGAATCTTAACATGTTGATCTATATAGGAAGTATAATAATAAGTATTATTATATTCTGAATTTCTGTATGTTCAAGCAACTCGCATAAGGCAGTGTTATAGAGAAGCAGACTTATCAATTTTTGTGTGTTCTCTATTCTCACACTTGTCTTATATTTATCGGGTGACCAAAGGGCATGTCCCTTCAAGGGACATGACTCTATCTAGGTCGGCCCTTGCATGTCTTCTCAAAATTGGCGCCTAGCTTAGGAAAATACTTAGTTAGGGTTTAACTAACTAAATCTGTTCAAGATTTAACTTAAACAATTTTGTTAAGTGAGATGTCAATGTTTGACTGAAGATTAAGCATGTTCAGATCCGAATGATCTGTATCATCAGACCAGGATGATTTCGAAGTTATAGAACCAAAGGATGTTTCTGGTTAGCTTTTGTGATTGACTCAAATGAGAAAAGGAAACAAGCCAGCAAGAGGAGAAATAAAAAGTTATTATGGGAACACCTTTTGGCACATCTGGAATCTCCTAGCAAGAGAGAACAAATTACCTTGACATTTGGGAGTATTATTATTTTCCTTTTCCATGAGCCATCCCCTTGTGCCTTTGAAGGATGGATCCACGGAAAAAGGAATGATAAGATATTTAATCAGTTTATTGTGCTCTACACACTCCCAACCTTTTCTCAACAAGCTATCAGGAGACATCATCTCATCAAAATACATTGAATTTATGCACAACCCACATGGGAAGTTGAAGCAATATAATGTATATCCAACCTCTTCCTTATGTCATAAGAATTGCCTTTGCCCATTTCAGTAAAAAGAGTGGCATCATCAACATAGTGAACTCAAGCAAGGGATCACCAGAGGGAAGACATGATCCTTTAAATTGAAGACCTAAAGAATAATTTCTCAATATATAAAGAATAGCCTAAGAAGCAATTACAAACAGAATGGAATAAGAGACAGCCTTGCCTTACAAAACTTTGCAGATGGTAGTAACTAGATAATTCACCATTTTTACACACTTGTGAAGAAGTGTACCCGAACAGAATTTTATGCCCCTATTTTGGGATTGTCCTATTCTTGCCTTAAAATCACAAATTTCATTAAAATAAGAAGATAGTTAGAGATATTACTTTACCTGTCGAAATGCCTTTTAACAATATAAAACCTGATTTAGTTCTTGCTATTATATGAAACTATATATATGGGGTAAGTAATCTCTCAAAAGAGTACAATTATATATAATCATCACACTCACTGGATAAGTCATGTCATATCTATGTTCATTTTTAGTATTTAATTACAACAGGGCTTGAATGAGGGAACACAATAGGTTGGCCTATAAGAATCCTCACACTAAGTACAAGAGTGAACACTTACCATCTTGTCCCCAAGTGGAAAGCACATTGGAAATCTAGCATGGGGTGGTCTACCTAGTGGGGTGCTTGTACCTTCCCTCCCTTTCCATGTCTCCATATTCGTCCTCTTGACTTGTGAGCATGATAGGCTGGCCCAAAGCAATTCCCACATTAATCCCAAGAGTGTACACTTACCCTGTTGGCTCCAAAAGGTAGGCACATTGGACGTCCATCATGGGGTGGTTTACCTAGTGGGGCCTTGTACCTTCCCTCCATATTCATGTCTCTTTATTCATCCTCTTATGACTTGTGAGCATGATAGGTTGGTTTGAAGCGATCCCCACACTAATCCAAAGAGTAGACATTTACCCTATTGGTCCCAAGTGGCAGGCACATTGTACATCTAGCACTAGATGGTCTACCTAGTGGGTTGCTTGCAACTGCCCTACCTATTCACGTCTCCTTATTCATCCTCTTATGGCTTTTTATATATCTCCAACAAGCAACCATTGTAGAGGTTGGGAAGGAAATTAGAATAGGGTGCCTGGAAATCCTCTAATCTAAGCCCAAGAGTGGACACCTACTTTCCTGGCTCCAAGTGGCAGGCACATTAGACATCTATCATACGGTGGTCTACTAAGATGGCGATCTCATATCTGCTTCGTTTTCTTGCAATTCCTCATCTTCTCTGCATTTTTATTTGCCAGTTATAGATAGCTTAGTGACTTAGAATATGCATTTCACATTATCACACGACAATGATTGATTGTACACTATACTTGTAGAAAATAATATTATAGCAGGTTATGTATTTTCAGTCTGCTGTGGTAATTTGGATAGATTCGACTTGATCCTGTTTCCCATTTTGAATGCTGCTCTTTTGGATGAGTGCTATTGCTCAAAGGTTTGATCTGTATTTGACTGCTGAAGATTCTTTGCTCTCTTATGAGGATCGATGTTAATTGTATCCCTTTCCTCCTTCATGGTCTTCTTGCCTTTATATCTTCATGTCTCTTGAAGAGAGACTTAGACAATCCTTGGAGTTGCTGCCCTTCAGGAAGGTCACGACCTCTCCTAACAATGCCTCTTCAGAACACAGACCAATCATTGCTTTAGGTGGTCTTAGTCACTGGTAGTTATTAGCATAACTTAATTACTGTTCATAATAAACGTGGTGTTTCCTTTATGTTACTCATCGTCCCTTATTTAAATAGGATCACTGTCTAGTTATTGCTGCTATTAATCGTTTCTGTTAATAGCCACTATTTATTAACTTGCAGCTCTTAAGGTAATCGATGTTCTCTGCTCTGTTATTAGTATAATTGCTGCCTGTCCTTTGTTTTTGTGATCCCCTTTAGAGGTAATCACACCTTTCTTAGATGCATGCCTTTTGTCTTTATTTGAAGGGAGTTGGCCCTAAGCAAAATACATTTAATTTAACCCAAAGACCAATAGATAGACTAGCAAAGATAACAAACTCAGTTGGTCCTCTTTTAAATATTTATTTTTTCATTAATACTAGTTGGTCCTCATCATTTATTTGCTACCACTATGGTTTGGTTGCTATTTAAGGATGTGATTTAGTTTTGTGAAGGGTGTGGTTTAGGTGGGACATGACAAAAAAACTCACCATTCTACAAAAAAGCATCATTAAACCTCAAACCTTTCATACCTCAGGCAATAAAAGGCCATTGAATATAGTCATGTGCTTTTCAAAGTCAACATGGACCATATCCACATTTTTATTGGAAAACTTGGCCAGTTTCATTCATTTCCTGCTCGTTAAAATATTATCCAAAATGTGGGACGTGTGTGCATAAAAGTGGGTCACACTTCTATAGACCCTTATATCCAAGGTACTCTATGAATTAGAGAACTTAGATGATGGCCTATAGCTTCCTATCCATGACGTGTGGGATATGCAAATATAACTCTCAAATGAACCAAACATGCAAATACATCACAAGGTACACCATGAAATGGAAGATTCAAAGATGCAATGCAAGTAAACTATAAATGATGTGCAAGATGCAAGCAAGAATGAGAGATTACAAAAAAAGCCTCTATTTAGATTAGGTGTGTTAAGCTATATGCATAAATAAAAGCTAGAATGAGAAGCAAGAAGCATGAGGAATGAAGACTAGAAGATAGAAGTTCTCCACAAGCATAAGATCTTCAATCCTGCAACATAACAATAAGCAAAATTAGATGTCCTTAAGAGAGGAAGAGCCTCCATTTTAAAGGAAAATGAACGGTTGAGATCAAATTCAAGGGACTCATGATCAAGGGTGGAGATTCATGCAAAGATGAGTGGATGGGTCCATTTTTATTATTTAATTCAAAATGGAGGAGCATTTTTGAATTTTAAAATGAGCACTTTGAATATTAAAATGAACACTTTGAATATTAAAATATTAAAGTGAGCATTTTGAATATTAAAATGAGCACGTTGATTAAAAAATATATGATGAATCCACTTTGAATATAAAATGAATATATGGACTCCACTTTGAATAAAATATTAATCTCCACCCATTGTGAATAAAATATTAATTTCCATCTACCATGAATAAGATATTCATTTCCTTATCCCCACTATGAATAAAATATTCATCTCCACCCATTGTGAATAAAGTATTGATTTCCATCCACCATGAATAAGATATTCATTTCCTTAAACCCACCATGAATAAAATATTCATTTCCTTGAACCCACTATGAATAAAATATTCACAATGGAATAAAGGTCCCATTTTGAATATAAAATTCATTTTTTGAGATAAATGTCAATTTTCAATTTATTTGAAAATTTGAATTTGAATAAGAATGTCTAACATTTGAATAAATTCAAATGTCTAACATCATATAGAAATGAATAAATGATTAAGGAGCACGAGCTAGATGAAATTCTATGATTATAACCTGCTCGAGTTGATCAATAGAAGCAATGATTAAGCAATTTGAGATTATGGGGCCAATTTTGGGTGATTACATTTGCCCCTCTTTGACTAATGTGTGATTGGTATGGGAACACATGCAGTCAAAGAATAGAAAGAAACTAGGAATTCATCATCTAATGTGTGATGGATATGGGAACACATCAAATGAAAGAAGTCATGATAGAAAATAGAGAGATAGCTCTAACTTCAAAGAATGAAGTCATTCTCTAACTAATGTGTGATTGATATGGGAACACATGTAGTCAAACAATAAAGAGACTATAATAGCAATAGATATAGCAAGCATTGAGTGATCAAACTAATAGTGATAGTCTAGAACACTAGAAGATAGATCAAGAGCAAATGGAAATGGTCAAGCATGTGCCCTTGAAAGAAAAAATGTTTCCAAGCATAGCAATTATAGATTATGTCTGCCTCCTCGAGATCAAAATTGAAATGATATAGAGGAGATGCATAAAGGAGCGAGAGTTGATCAAATCCAGCTAAACAAAATTCCATGAGGAAAATGAAAAGATGAGATGTCTCAATTTGACCAAGAAGGATGAAGCATGAGAAATAGGTCAAATCAAGAAGAAAGTGGAAATAAAGTGAAATGAAAGAAAGAGAGAAATGGAGAGAGATGAAAAATGAAGAAGAAGAAGAAAGGGTGATTGCCCCAGTAGGGAGAATAGACCTCAAATAGTTAGTCAACTGCACAGAAGAAAAGAAAAGAAAATGATCTTTTGACCCATGAATTTAGATTTCGATCCCAAAAATGAATCCAGGATGTCAAAATTAAGTAAAGGTGCAAGTAGGTTAAAATAAGAATATTGAAGCGAGATAATGAAATGAAAAGATTGAGAAAGATATGGAGACATGATCGAGAAGAAGGAAAAAAAGTGAATACAGTTGACTGATACATCCCAGATAGATAAAAGGAGACTCTTCCAACACTCAAAGATGCAAAAGCTAAAATGAACCTGACATGCAAGCTAATATGAAAATGCAAGGTGTACTTGTGAGATGCATACATGTTGGTCCTTCATATTAGTTTTTATCATTGAGCATTTACAATAAGGCCACAAGGTGTCCGACAACCCTTATTGATATTTCTATCATGAGAGAGTTTTGTCAGAATGAGATGTAAGCATCAAGGCACAAGAAGCCAGAATGACCAGAACACCTATTCCATTTGATTTAGCAAGTGAACATAAGCATCAAAGCATAAACGCTAGGATGACCAAAATGTTTCTTGCATACAAGCACACCGGACATGCGAGAGATCCTTCTTATGCTAAATAATCAGAAAGTATTCTGTCCGCAACGATTCTTGTGTTCGTAACCTGAGATAGAAGTTTGCTAAGTATACTTGCAGTGACCCGTACGTTCACTTAGGGGGACGAGTATCAATATGTACTATGGCATAGAGAACTCACTCAAATAGACAAGGAGAAGAACCAACCTCACTAAAGCATCCATATAAAAAGAGTTGAGGTACACATGACCATCCAACACTAGATAGAGGCTCTTACAGTAGACACCCCTTTTATATGGATTCTTCAGATCATTGGAACTAAACTAGCAAGATGCATAAATAAGAGCTAGAATTAGAAGCAAGAGGCATGAGGAATGAAGACTAGAAGATAGAAGTTCTCCACAAGCATAAGATCTTCAATCTTGCCACATAACAATAAGCAAAATTAGATGTCCTTAAGAGAGGAAGAGCCTCCATTTTAAAGGAAAATGGACGGTTGAGATCAAATTCAAGGGACTCATGATCAAGGGTGGAGATTCATGCAAAGATGAGTGGATGGGTCCATTTTTATTATTTAATTCAAAATGGAGGAGCATTTTTGAATTTTAAAATGAGCACTTTGAATATTAAAATATTAAAGTGAGCATTTTGAATATTAAAATGAGCACTTTGATTAAAAAATATATGATGAATCCACTTTGAATATAAAATGAATATATGAACTCCACTTTGAATAAAATATTAATCTCCACCCATTGTGAATAAAATATTAATTTCCATCTACCATGAATAAGATATTCATTTCCTTACCCCCACTATGAATAAAATATTCATTTCCTTGAACCCACTATGAATAAAATATTCATCTCCACCCATTGTGAATAAAATATTAATTTCCATCCACCATGAATAAGATATTCATTTCCTTAAACCCACCATGAATAAAATATTCATTTCCTTGAACCCACTATGAATAAAATATTCACAATGGAATAAAGGTCCCGTTTTGAATATAAAATTCATCTTTGGAGATAAATGTCAATTATCAATTTATTTGAAATGAATATTCATATGTATTTTTCAAAAGGGGTTCAAATTTGAATTTGAATAAGAATGCCTAACATTTGAATGAATTCAAATGTCTAACATCTTATAGAAATGAATAAATGATTAAGGAGCATGAGCTAGAGGAAATTCTATGATTATCTGAATTTGCTCGAGTTGATCAATAGAAGCATTGATTAAGCAATTTGAGATTATGGGGCCAATTTTGGGTGATTACAGGACATACCCACCACAACCCTTCCATACCATTCAAGGCCATGGCAAAAATCTTGTAGGAGATGTTAAGCAAAGTAATAGGTCTCTAATTCCTTGTATGTCTAGAATCACCTTGTTTTATGCTACGACTTAATGATACCTCTATTAATTTCACTACAAAGGATGCTAGTAACAATGATCTCTTTATAGGCTTTAAGCTAAGTTGTCGGTTTGGATTCTGGTATGGATTAGGGTTCGAGATTTGTCCAAATTTTTTTGGGGTTGGGTTCAGATTCATTTTGAGTTCATTCGGACAAAAACTTATAATATGTAGGTGTGTGTACATATATGCATCAACAAATAAGTCCATACATCACTATGCCAATAGTAAAGCAACATAGCAAAATACGCTACCATATCTATGTTTCAGTTCAATAGGATATTAATTGCATCATTTAGCCATACATACAACATGATATATTTGCTTGGTCACATGCATGGAACATATTTCCATATCAAGGGAACAGTTTGAAAATGATGGGAACTGTCAAAAGGTAAGTGCAGTTATCTGAATTTTTATCTTGTATTTGTTAGAGGATTTCTAACCAGGTTAGATAAAAATTTGAGATTCAAATTTTAAGCCATGGATCCAATGATATCATATCTTTTAAATAAATTCTTCTATAGTCATCAATTTGGATGTTACCTATGTTAATGTTAAGGATCTCTGATAGAGACTCTAATTGCTTTTACTATTCCAATCTGACAGATAGTATCTGAATATCTATTATATTAATTGCAGACTGAAAGTCTGATATAATAATAAATAATAATGGTAGACTGAATATGATATCTAAATGTCTGATATAGTTATCAGACCGAGTGAGTATAGACTGTTGCAAAGAATCAGTACTGTAACTTGAAGTAGTGTTAATTACTGATTAATACATATATCACTGCCCGATGAATGATCAGATCACTGCTTCTTTAATTGGTGTCTTCAGATTATCGGCGGACTTGACGTAAGTACGGAAAGGTGATCAATGGCCACGTAGGGTCATGACCCTACGTGAGCATGTAATTAGACAAGTCTTAACTTATTATAACTGATTCTTAGATCGATTGTCTTTTGCTCATGACATGCCACTTTATGTGTGTGTGTGTGTGTGTATAAACATATATATCTAAATATGATATAACAAACATGAATGACTTCTCTAACATAGACTTAATCATATATATATATATTGAAACACTTCTCCTGATGCTATATATTTAACAACCTATTGTCAATCTGGATTTCCTCTATAAGAAAACACTCTGAAAAAATCTTAAAAAAATCTTTTGAGACCAAATTCAGCCCAGGTTTGGCCGTTGGGCAGCAAATTCTTCAAAATTCGCTGCAAACTTTGCCTGGGTTCCTCTGACAGAATTTGTAGCAAGTTTGTAGCTCTGCAGGCGAATTTGGGGAGAATCTGACAAGGAGCAGGCTTTGTACAGAATTGAACCAGACTTTGAGGACTGCTAGAGAGAATCTGGTAACTTAGGCTTTAAGCAATACATTACTCATCTAGTTCATTTTCTTGTGCCTCCACAACCTGCACCCCATTTTTGCCCCTTGGCCTAATAGGGACTGCCTTCATTTTACGCTTTTGTTTTGTTTCCTGATCCTCGTTAGTCCGGTGCCAAGTAGGTCAGATTGTGGGCTTTTTGGGCTCCTAATAGTTTGACAGTTGAGTGATTAAGGTCAAGATCTTTTCATTTTCCCCTCTTTCTTTTTCTTTTGTTTTTGTTTGTTTTCTTTTGTGTTTTGTCTCTTGACCAAGTCTAGGGCGAAGGGAGGGTTATTCTTCCTTGCAACCCAAATGCTTTGAAACATCGAAGCCCAAACACATGGATGGTCCTTGATCAGAGGTCGAGCATGTAGGGGTTCATGTGCCCTACCTAAGAATCCTTGGACACAAGGATCAATCATAAATTAACATTTGTTTTTTGAAATAAAGCATAAAACATCCTTATATCATACATAAATCTACTGCAAGCGAAAGACTAAACAACAACCGAAAATTCCCAAGCCATCATTACTAAAATGCATTCATTTACCACAATATCTATGATTGCATAAGTTAAAACGTTCATTATAAAACCCTTTGTACAAGTACATAGATGAAATAACCATACAAGTTCATTTCTAGCATTAAGTTCAATTTGACGCGAATGATTACCTAACCATTCCCAGAAGTGTCCGATGACGAGACTATTTTGAATTGGGAAGATCTAACTCCCAAATGGGTATCCAAAAACTCAAACTGCAAGCTTTAGAAAGGTCTAGAAATTCCCACTGGGCAAGGTGCAATGAAATACATATAGTATTGTGCGATAAACTCCAGGCCATTCGATGAAATATTTTATCACATGGTATAAGTGTCAACATTGGAAGATCCTTCACTAGGATATTACACAATGATATGCATTGTCTTGTGATACAATGCTCTAATTGGGCATGATGAGATACTTCATCGTGCAATACGATGCATTTGAATGGTGTGATAAAACACCAAAAAGAACATGCAAACTTTAAAGGAAGTAAAAATTGCAAGGAAACCTTCACACTAGGGAGTATCGAAAACACGTATATCGAGGACATACACATTCGATTACAATGTAATACATAATACATCAATTAAATCATCTAAAACATCTATTATCTTTGGTAAATGTACCAATCAATACTGGAAGAGCAAACATGATCATTAGAGTACATATACATGTATATCTACAAGTAATCAACCATAGCATCATACATCTACCATCTAATCTCATTACAGTGCAAATCAACTAATCTACTCCATCACAATAAGAATGATGACATGAAAAGTACAAGTGCAATAAGAAGAGGACAACAGAGAGTCAAGAGGGGGTTCTGCAACTAGAAGAAGATAGTCCTTGTTCTTTGATCCCCAACAATGGTATAGGTAGCAACACCTCCAACCATGTGGAGCCTATAGGCCCACCCCATCGTGCTCATAGAGATAGCAACCCAATTACAGTCACATAAAACACACATACAAAAGGCTTTACACATGTCAACCAAAAGAATAACTCAAACACAAATGATCAAGAATGCAATGTTGTGCTTCTGGTCACTACTTAGAACAGTCTATAAGATACTATGCAGGGACTCTAGTGGAGTGTAGTCACTTGGCTCGTACTAGCCCAAGTAGTATATGATTATGGTAACTCAACTCCATCAGGAGGCCTCATGCTATGCCCTTGCACCAACTTCTAGAGAAGAATGGCTATTGTTTGGACGCACCAAACTTGCATTGGCTCCCTCGGGACACACGACTACCGTTTGGATTGATAGATCTCATATATTATATTAAACTTTATTAGCACATTAGTTTATTTGGTTATTACTTGTTTAAACCTCTCCACGCTACCTTGTCGACCACTTTCGAGCCGGGATAACCATGAGAAGCCACTTCACATGTCTACACTACGTACCCTTTCTTGTTGTACAATGAGTGCCATAAGACAATGCAAATTCCCAACCCAACTCACATGAATAATTACTCAACTAGCCTATACCCAGAAGTTTGGGTCTCATAAGATCCCCAACCAACTCCATGTAACCCAATGAATCAACAATAAGCAAGGGGCTACATTCCAAAAATGCAACATTGCAAGAAAAGCATAAGCGCACTCAGGAAAGCCACTGGGTAGAAACCAATAGGAAGCACAACAACCTAGAGGATACAAGTACAATAACACAACTCAATTGGCCACTATGCCAATAGCGCAGATTCCCAAGGTGGTTTAATGTAAATAAACATAGGATATAAACGTCCCTACATGTTCTAGGATAAAGCACACACTTTCCCTTAATCCAAAAAGGAACTCATGATCATAAAAGTCAAATTCTAGCAAGGGTTATAATATCAACTATTTAACTTGAAAAGACACTTTCAACTCCAAATATAAAAATATTCAAAATGTCCTATGACTATTCCTATTGATCCATCTTATTCCTTGTAGCAAAGACCATCGATAACAAAATCTAAATCTTGCCCAACATGACAAATGACGGGTTTTGGACAACATGCAAAACAGTTCGGCAAGGAACAAGTCCAAAATCAAACTTGGGATTTGGTTGCGAAATTAAAACCCATTGGTCTAATTCTACCCAACAATACACTTTTCAAATAAAATTTGGGATCTAGGCATCTAATGAAAATCCAACAACATAACATTATAAAAAGCTTCAAACCCCACATGGGTAAACAAGAAATACTCACCCGCCCAACTGGGTGGAGGAAAGCAATGAAAATGTGAGGGAACACTAGTTCTCAGTCCACCAACTAATAACAATTTACTTCATTCTAAAAGAAAAAGCGAGTCAAAAGATATGTAGAGTCCTACATCACACGAATGTAAAAAACCAAGAAATGGAAGAAATAAATAAAACCTTCACCGAATCCGTTGAAACCTTTGGTAAAGCGGAGTAATTTTGGTATGATCTAATGAGTTGTTCCACAAAAGAATCTAATAAGTGGATCAAATACAATGAGCAAATCTATATTTTCTCCAAGAGGGTTTCAGAGAAAAATCCCTATTTCTCATAATAGGAATTGGAAGTGAGAATAAAACTCACTTTTTGGCATAATATAAGCACTTTTACAAAATTGACTTATAAAATAGATTATTAACCCACGTAATAATCCATTTTCCCTTTTCCCAATTAAAAAAATCTATTCCAAGAAAATGGAATCCAACTATGAAAAATTAGCTGATAATTAAAATAAAATAAATTAAATCATTAAAAAATTCTTTAATGTGCAATTAAGTCAGCATTATAATATAATGACTTTCGCAACCATAGCAAAATCCTAAATGCTTAAGCACATACTGGTCAAATTGCCCAATGAATTATGCATCTGGATTTACCAACATTTACCGGAGGGATTATAATTATACACTAACACAGATATGTCCTCCATATAGGAATGACATTAGCTCGATATGAAAGGTCAAAGTCATTATCTCCTAGTGCCCACTGTCGGGGATATAGTTACACACTTGGATCTTGGCATCTGTTCAATAAACAACAAACATCAAGTGCGGATGCTCAATATATATAAGTAATTGAAGCACATATAGGCACATAGTCATGTGAAGGAGAATGGGACACCCTATAGATCTTGCAGGCAAGTGACTGCGACGTCGTTCTCACTTTGTACTAGCACCAATAGGCAATAATGCATTAGCAGTGGTGTAGTACAAAATCACAACATATAATCACATGATATTGGATTAAAATTATAATATTTAAATAATCATTTCTAGCAACATGAACCTATATCAATTTAAATCTTTCTAAATCACCCAACAAGATATAAGGCACATTGTCTAGGAATGAATGACAATCTTACGAATATATTCATCAAATCTTTTGAAGGTAAATATCTCATATATTTAATTAATGGAGAACCATCATAAATATGCTATAAAAAGGATAATTGACAACATGATATAACATCATAATATTCCATCTATAAAAACCTATATTTTTAGTTAGATCAAATAGTATATAACATCAAGTATACTTACCTCGTTGCACTTGCAATCCATGGTTTGAGGTTCTATTATCTCCAAGCAATGATAGGGTTAGAGAGGCACTATAGTTCGGGGATGGTTGGAAGTCCTAGGACCCATGCAACCTTAAAATATCGATACCCCAACCTCCTTAGTTGAGACAAGGTGATGTTAGCCCAAAGGGCCACAAAGGCTATAAAAGACACATACACCATTCATTGGCTCACCATGCATCTAGAAGCCTCCAAATTTTACTTGAGCTTTAGTTCATTGAGATCATTAGCTATCTTTGCCAACAACTTTCTACCATTGATTTTCAAAGATTTCGTGCTTCAAGGTGTTCATTTTTCGTGTGGTGTCATGTCAGTTTGTCTTTTGTGCTTTTGGTAGGGTTTCCTGCTTGGTTCTTTGCTTTTCTTCTTTAGGTTTTAGGGTTTGTTGTTTTTAGTTTCTTTCTTTTTTTCTTTTTCTTTTGTTTGTTTAGAGAGGAAATACATTGTTTGAATAACCTAAAAGTGATTCAAACGACAACATAGCTCTCTGAAGACCTAGGATTTCTAAGTGTGGATATCGTGGCATCAAGTTTCTTTCATCCCTAACTACTTGATCAAAAACATCAAACTCAAAAGGTTACTTGTAGATCGGCACCTAGTGGCGCGTTGGGGATCATGGACCATCGACTCATTGAGCACACACTGAAGTCTACTTGCAATTGTTGGGGTGTTGAGGTTCCTCTAACCTCAATCCTTGAAAAGAGAATCGGGGTCTTGGACCCTCGAAACCCATATCCCTGTATATGCGCCTTCGTCACCTAATGAACGAAACCCATTGGGATTTAGGATTCATGGACCTTCATCACCTAATATCCTTGCCTCAAAGAAACCAATAGGAAAACATGAAAGTCAAAACCTCATGAATGGAAATGTTTGTGACATGTCTTGATGAAGAATGGAAGAACTTGAATGATTTGCATGATAGATCTCCTCCTTAGAAGCCAAACTTCACTACCACCTTGAAGGAAGAAGTTTGATGCAAGAAGGAAATGCTTGATCTTCATGAATGCCTTGAAAATGCTTGCTTGAAGACTTGTATACGCATGTATGCTTGCTCTTGATAATGGAGTGATAGCTTGATGGATGAAAATGAAATGCCCAAGCCTCCTTATATTCTAGTTTGTGGGATTGAAAACAAAGCAAGTCAACTCGGGAGCAAAATCAAACAATTGAAACACTAGAGACACTTCAGGTACTAGGACCTATTTCCCTTAGGGTATAGGTTGACCTATACCTGAGGGGGTCCCAAGAAAAGGGCGTTAGAAAGTAAAGTCCACCAAAATAACTGAGAGGGGGCGGGGGAGTGAATCAGTTATCCAACTATTATAACAATTATTATCCTTATTAATTTTTAACCATGTGAGCAATATAATCAGCAACCATAAGTACATACTCATACACAATAACACCAGATATGTTAACTAGGGAAACCCTTGATCAGAGGGAGAACCCCGGTAGGGATTGTACCCACAAAATGATGTACTAATATAAATGTTCCTTGTTAGAGGATGGACTTTGGTAGGAGCCAATGAAATATATTCAATACATATCAGTCTGTGTTAGGAGACTTTGAATCCCTGTTAGGAGTTGTGCCAACTCTGTTAAGAGTTGTAGAAGGCAGATGGACCCACTGTCCAAACAGCTTTAGGGGCAAGATCACCGAATTCATTGTCCAATTGGTCTTCGTAGCATTCCTTGCCGAATAATAGAAATGTAAGGCTCCTTCTCTGTCCTCTGACTGCACCAATCCTCTTTTGATCTTGTAGATCGTCAACCTCGCATCCAATAATCCCTTGGATCACTTACATGCATTTACCAAATACTTTGCTCTTGCTCTCTTAATTTCAATCTCAAAATTATCCTTACAATCAAGGAAAATACCTTCCTTTATACCATATTCTAAAAACAATTCCTTGAGTTAGCCTAAGGCTTTCCCAGTTAATTATAATAGGACCTCATTAAAATATTACATCTTTTCCCAATTACAAGTTACTGACGGCTCACAGTCTTTACAACTTTTCACACGTGCAACATTTGTCCTTGCACACTTGTTGACGTCACCATCAGGCTGTCTACTATCATTGTCCAACTTCGCATATCAAGATTCTATCTTTGTTAGGAGATATAATCTAAGCATTAGAAACGATTTCTCAAGTTCTCTGTCTGAATATTGTTTTCTGTAAATCATGAATAACTCTTTCATATCTTCAGCTCTCTGCATGCGCTCTTGTGCACGTCATACACACTATAGAACATATCCTCAATGACACTTGACCTAATCATCAATGTATAGTCAGTACGACCTCGTTCTTTGTTTGTTACTCTGCCAATCTTTATAGAAACCATACTATGTTGACATTGATGACAAACACAATCATGAATGCAACATGTCAATCATGCTAACAATCTCTAAGTGCTCTAGCAATGCTTAGGATACTGCCCCAAAGGAATACCCTTAGCATTCATGCTAACAATCTCCCCCTTTGGCATTGATGGCAACATAGATGAAAAAATCTGAACTCCAGGAATACCAAATCAAACTCTGTTGTAGTAGCTACTGCTCTCTTCTTTTCAAATTCTCTTCATCAATCAAATCTGAAACTTTTTGGAACATTGCTCTGTTTGCATCTCTTCTTTAGGATCAACATCATTTGTTCCACTCTAACTCTCAGGAACAACTCTCACTCTTACATGCATGACATCAATTGTTCACAACTTCTCCCTTATGAACACGAATTGCTTAGCAATACCTCTTTTCTGTAATCTCTCCCCATTTTGAATGGAGGATCTTCTCCCCCATTCATAATACTTCTCTCTCCCCATTCATAGGAGATGTTTTTCATGCAACAATCTCTCCCCCATTGACATCAATGACGAAGGCTTCATTATGTCAATCATCTGGTCCAAATCTTCAACCAACTCAAGTGTCCAAAGACATTGATCTTTACCAATTATCAAGAGTCCTTGGTGACTCTGCACATCTCAGATACTACCCCATACAAGAAGCATCGACATTTAGTCTAGATAAACAATAGTGCTCTGTACCACTGGACTGATCCATTCTCTGCATCATTTACTTAGAAGTAGGTAGGGGCATAACCCCAAGCATACCTCGCAAATAGTCAAAAGTATCTTTAGACAAAGGCTTTGTAAGGATATTTGCAATCTACTCTTTTGTACTTACATACTCCAATCTGATCTCTTTCTTTGCAACTTTCTCTCTCAAAACATGATACTTAATGGATATATGCTTAGTCTTAGAATGCAACACATGATTCGTAGACATACTCATTGTACTTGTGTTATCACAATGTATGATAACAGGTTCTGAAAATTTTATTCGAATGTCCTTTAGCATCTGCGTCATCCACATTATGTGATTGCAATTGTTTGTTGCTGCTACATACTTTGCTTTTGCTGTACTTTGTGAAATGCAATCCTGTTTCTTGCTTAGCCAAGAAACCAATCTTGTTCTAAGGAAAAATGCTCCACTACTAGTACTTTTTTTTGTCATCCATACTGCTTGCCCAATCCGCATCAGTATAAGTACACAGAGTGAAATCACTTGATCTATCATACCATAATCCATAATTAGGTGTACACTTTAGATATCTGAATATCCTCTTTACTGCTGCATAGTGATATTCCTTAGGATTAGCTTGAAATCTTGCCATTATCCCAACTGCGTTTGCTATGTTTGGTTTGGTGTGAGTTAGATATTGCAAACCTCCAATCATTGATCTGTACTTCTTTTGCTCAACTATAGGCATCTCATCTTTGCTACATAACTAGTGACCAGTTATCATAGATGTACCAACAGACTTATAACTTTCCAAGCCAAATCTTTTCAACACGTCTTTTAAGTACTTAGCTTGTGATATGAAAATAACATCACTGTTTTGTATAATCTATAATCCCAAGAAAAACTTCATCTCACCAATCATACTCATCTCAAACTCATTCTTCATTTCATCAACAAACTTATCACTTGCTTCATCGTTGCCTCCAAAGATGATGTCATCAACAAATATCACAATGATCAACAATCCATTCTCAATTTCTTTCAAATACAAATTACTATCTGTTGCACCTTTAGCAAATCCCGATTTTGCCAAATATTTGTCCAATCTTGCATACCAAGTTCTTGGTGCTTGCTTTAGACCATACAATGCTTTCTTCAATCTGCATACTATGTCTTTTTCTTATGTCAAAGGAAATCCTTTAGGCTGCTCAATATAAACCTCTTCTTCAAGTTCTCCATTAAGAAATGATAACTTTACATCCATTTGATACACTTCTTATTTGCTACATAAACCAGGAACATTTTTACTGCTTCCATTCTGGCGTCAGGGGCAAAAGTCTCTTCATAGTCTATACCTTCTTGATGTGAATATCCTTTGCATACCAGTCTAGCTTTGTTTTCTACAACTTCACCTTGTTCATTCATCTTGTTTCTGAATACCCATTTAGTTCCTATAACATTCTTGTTTTTGGGTCTAGGAACCAATTCCCATGTCTCATTCTTCACAATTTGATCTAGTTCTTCCTTCATTGCTTGAATTCAATGATCATCCTTGCATGCCTCATCTGTGCTCTTTGGTTCTACTTGAGAAATCAAACATAATTCCTCATGTGCTCTGTTTCTTGTCATCACTCCTTTGTCTTTACTTCCGATAATTTGTTCAACAGGGTGATTCTTTGCCAGGAGTTGCTACCTCAACTCTTATCTCTTCTCTTGGTTTTGATCTTTGTTCTTCTCTTTGTTCGACAATTTGAATATCATTCTGCAAGTCATTGTTAGTTTTAAGGAAAACTTAAACATTTTCTTTAGCAGACTTAGGATTATTCTTCTCTTCATCAGAAATATAATCCAATATTCTCTTTTTAGCTCCAAACTTTTCATCTACTTCCATATTTGCACATTCAACAATTGTTTTGGTTGTCTGATTAAAACATCTATAAGCTTTTCTTTTCAATGAATAACCAAGGAACATACCTTCATCGCTTTTTGAATCAAACTTACCAATATGAGGTCATCTCTCTTTATATAACACTTCCAAAATTCTGAAACACTTCACTGAAGGCGTGTGACCAGACCATAATTCATAAGGAGTCTTGTTTGTACCTTTTCTGATCTGTACTTTGTTCATGGTGTATATTGTTGTATTGACTGCTTCTCTCCAAAATGTCTTGGATACATCATTTTCAAACATCATTGCTCTTGCTACCTCTGATACAAACTTTTTTCTTTTTTCAGCAATCCCATTTTGCTTAGGAGTTTTGATGATGATAACTGTCTTTTGATTCCATTTTCTTCACAAAAGATGATAAACTCTCTGGAAGTAAATTCTACACCTCTATCAAATCTCAAGCATTTTATCTTTGCACCAGATTCATTCTCTACTCTATTCTTAAACACATTGAATTTTTTCAAAAAGTTTAGACTTTTCTTTAAGAAATGCTACCCACATTATTCTAGTGAGATCATCAACAAAGATCATAAAATACCTTTCACCATAGAATCCTCTTGTTCTGGTAGGACCACTCAAATTCGTATGCACAAATCTCCAACTTCATTGTGGTAGTGAATTTCTTGCTAGGGAAGGATACTTTCTTCTGCTTAGCCATAACACACTCTTTGCAAATGATATTAGTAGGCCTCATAATTTTAGACAAATCTCTGACTGCAAAAGTACTACTAGCCTTAAACAATGTTGTCAAAGTTTATATGACAAAACCTTCTGTGCCACAATCGTCATCTACCTTTGCAACTAAACAACTCATCTTAATAGGATTCGATTGAAACACATTACCTCTGGATCTTGTTCCGGTTCCAATCAGCTTACCATCTTTGTCTTTGATAATGCATGTCTTTTCTATAAATTGCAATTGATAGCCTTTATCCACCAACTGTCCAACACTCAATAAGTTATGTTTTAAACCATCAACAAAATAAACATCATCAATTTTAGTCTTTCCATCAAGAGTAATAGATCCTATTCCTGTGATATGACAAGCTGCATTGTTACCAACTCTAACAATTCCTCCATCATGATTTATGAACTTAACAAACTTGTTCATGTCACTAGTCATGTGATGTGAACATCCACTATCTATGATCCAATCACATTTCTTCTCAACTTGCGAAACTAGAGCTTTTTCCTCTCTAGTTTCCCTTTCAAAATTCTCTTCTTTTATACCACAAATCCTAGCTCATCATCACTTTCACTCTGAACTCTTTCATTTGATTCATCATCTTCATTTGCATATGAACAATCTCTAGGTCTTCTAGTTTTGAAATTCCTTCTATACTTTTTCTCTCTTTTAGGACACTTAGAAGCATAATGATAAAATTCATTGCAAGTCCAATATTAAATTTTTTTCTTACCATTTGGTTTTCTTCTCACAAGTAGGGCTATTCCTTCTTCAATCTTCCTATCTTTCTTAGATTTGGATCTGTTGCTACTAGCATAGTCTCCATTTGTGCTTGCACTTCTAGATAAAGAAGGATGGATACTCAATGCACTAAATGTTGTTTCGATTCTGGTCAATTCTCTGGATTGCTTCAAACTTGATTCTGTTGCTTCCAATCTTCCAAGAAAAGTTTCCCTGGTGAACTTCTTAGTGTAGGGTATTAGAAGTTCAATCATCTGTGCTACTTGTTTGAATGGCGGTGTTAAAGTTTTCAGAATTTTCCACACGCTCTCATCTTCCTCTTTAGATCCTTCACAAGACTTAATTCCTGCAACAATTTATGATATTCTACCAACATAGTTTCTCATAGATTCATCTTTCATCATTTTAGCATCTTGAAACAAACATATCCAATTTTGTAGTCTTACTCTTTTAGCATGTTGATCACCTTCAAAAGTAGTTTCTAGAGCCTTCCAAATTTTATGATACGTTTCTAAGAATCTTACATGATTGTATTCATTTTTAGGAAGAGTTGACAGTAATGCTTTTCTGCCAAGCATATTACACATGAACAAATCTCTTTCAGCTTCACTGCATTCTTCAAGTTTGCTTTCTTTCACAATCTTTTTGTTATTCTTTGTCAAAAGCCAATATCCTGGACCCATACATAGCAAATGAGTCTCCATCTTTTCCTTCCAGCTGTCATAGTTAACTTTTATCAAATTTAGGACTATCCTTTCTGACGTGGCCCGCCATTGATCTCCCAAAGCTTTTAAGCTTTCTCTTCAAGGACTTGATGCTCTGATACCAATTGTGAGAAAGTAAATTCCACTAGGGTGAATCAGTTATCCAACTATTATAACAATTATCAACCTTATTAATCCTTAACCATGTGAGCAATATAGTCAACAACCATAAGTAAATACTCATACACAATAACACTAGTTATGTTAACTAGGGAAACCCTTGATCATAGAGAGAAACCTGGTGGGGATGGTACCCATGAAATGATGTACTAATATAAATGTTCCTTGTTAGAGGATGGACTCTGTTAGGAGCCAATGAAATATATTCATTACATATAAGTCCTTATTAGGAGACTTGGAATCCCTGTTAGGAGATTCCAACCCTATTAGGAGTTGTGCCAACCCTGTTAAGAGTTGTAGAAGGCAGATGGACCCACTATCCAAACAACTTCAGGGGCAAGACCATCGAATTCACTGTCCAACTAATCTCCGTACTATTCCTTATAGAATAATAGAAATGTAAAGCTCCTTCTCTGTCCTCTGACCGGACCAATCCTCTTATGATCTTGTCTACCAAATCATCAACCTCGCATTCAATAATCCCTTGGATTGCTTACATGCATTTATCAAATACTCTGTTTTTTCTCGCTTGATCTCAATCTCAAAATCATCGTTACAATCAAGGAAAATACCTTCCTTTATATCATATCCTAAAACAATTCCTTGAGTCAACCCTAAGGCTTTCCCAATTAATTATAATAGGACCTCATTAAGATATTACATCTTTTCACAATTACAAGTTATTGTCAGCTCACAGTCTTTACAACTTTTCACAAATGCGACATCTATCCTTGCACACTCTTTGACGTCACCATCAGGCTGTCTACTATCATTGTCCAACTTTGCATATCAAGATTCTATCTCTGTTAGGAGATATAAACTAAACGTTAGAAACAGTTTCTCAGGTACTTTGTCTGAATATTGTCCTCTGTAAATCATGAATAACTCTTTTATATCTTCAGCTCTCTGCATGCGCTCTTGTCCACGTCATCAGGACACACTGTAGAACATATCCTCAACGGTGTTTGAGCTGATCATCAACGTACAGTCCGTATGACCTCATTCTTTGTCTATTACTCTACCAGTCTTTACAGAAACCATACTATGTTGACATCAATGACAAACACAGTCATGAATGCAACATGTCAATCATGCTAACAACCTCCAAGTGCTCTAGCAATGCTTAGGATACTCCCCCAAAGGAATACCATCAACATTCATGCTAACAGAGGGTCCCCGAGGTCTCAAAGAAAGTGTAGAAAAAATAAGGAAATGTTAAAACTGTTGGGAGATATGGCCAAAAAGGTGATAAAATAAAAACTTAAGGGCCATGCCGGAAAAAGAGAGATGACTCAAAGTTTGAGAAAGATTGGAAGAAGAGAGATACCAAAACCACATAGAGGAGGGCTAAATAGTAAAATGGCTCAAATGAAGTGCTTCCATATTAAGACAGTACAAAACTATACATGGAGGAATTAATTCATGCATTTTGATGCATTCATTTGGCGAAGGAATGTGATTGGAAGTGTATAGAAGTTCGCAGCAGTCAAACTCTAGTTCGTGTGAAATTTTAGGAAAACTTTTTACTTCGAAAATGCTTCTTTTTTAAGTTGTAGTTATAGGAAATTGAAGTCAGCATGTAGTAGCATCAGTTAGGAGTAGCTTTTAGTGTCAATGTAGAGATAATTTATTTCTGCCAAAATAGACACCCTGAAACCCTAGCTATGGGATTCACAATTTTGAGTTTTGAAGTCTATATAAACTCATCATGATATTGTAATAAGGGTGAAGATTTTGCAATGGAATCCTTTTATATTGGGTGTTGAAATCGTGGTGCCGATTTTCTACATCTTTGCAAATTTTATTTTCAATTTCTTGAGCCAAATGTATTTAGCTGTAATTCTTCTATTTATTGTGGTGAATTGATGCTGATGATCCAATTATTTGTGCTTGAGGAAGAATTTCTCTTACATGTGCGCATGTCTGGTATGGCTTTATGATTTTTTATGAGTTTTGAGAAATCATTATTCTTGAAATTTCCTTGAAGATTGCATCTGCATAACATGGATTGTGAGTTATCTAATTTATGTTACGTGGGTTTCTTGATCAAATCAATTATGGTTGATGTCCATTAGATTTCATTTTAGTAAATTTGCTTTGAAGTTATCATTACCTTTGTCTTTTGCAATTTGTTTTGAGAAGTTCATGGTTACAATTTAGTTGCCATCATAGAAGTTGAAATAGTTAGAATTTGACTTGCATGCAGATTTCAGTTCTCATAAACCTAAAATATAAAAATAAAAATTTTATTTTGTAGGTTTTCTTTTAATGTCATTAGCAATTGGAAATGTATATAAGAGTTTTAAAGTGTTTTCAAGCTGTATTCCATCAGTGTCACACTATGCTGCCATTGAATAGTATTTACCTCTTACAAACAGATTCGTTTAGTGCTTGGTTTGTTTTTCTAAATTGACTCTCCTTGATTTGTTGTTAATTTATTTGCTCACACTTGCTTTTCTTGTGTTTATATGTTCTTTGGTAGGAATATTTTAAAATTAATGGATATAATAGAATTATGGACCATCTTTCACTATATTCATTGATTTTTTAAAAATATATTATTGCAGATCTATTTATGGGACCCAATCTAGACAAGAAACAAATATTGGGCTTACATTCATTATTACTGTACCTTTGGCTTGGATGTCGCTCCTTTTATCTTCTCTTGTAGGGCATTCTCCTCCTTATCACTTCACTTGTGTTGCTTGTCATTCTTCAGCTCTTCTTATTGCTTCTTTCACCCCACATATAAGGCATCCTCCATATTGCTCCTTTGGCTTGCCCTTCTCTTCTTGCATTCCTCTGACTTGAATATTGCCTCTCCTTTCTCCCCCTAGACAACTAACAAATATTGGACTTACATTTACTACTACTGTACCTTTGTCTTTGATGTAATCCTCTTATCTTCTTTTTCTAAGTATTCTCCTCCTTATCACTCCACTCGTCAATCTTGAGCACCCCATCGACTTGAATGGCTTATCTTTCTGCATTGCTTGTGGGCCTACATCATACTCTAACATTTGAAGTGGAACTAACACTATAGCACTCTGTTCTAGTGCTAAGATTTCCTTGGGGAGATTTGATTCCTGGTCTCAAACAAGAGAACCAAGTGGTCATACTACTTGACTGCAAACCTATTGATACTAACTTGATTGGTGCTACTTGTAATGGACGTTTGAGACCTGCTTTCAAAAGGTTAAACCATATTAAGGCATTTTTACCATCTTGATCTTTATAATAGTGTGCTTCTGGGATCACTTATAGATATTTTTACCTTAAATATTGTTCTGTTAATACTCCCTGTAAGTGACACTTTATTCCCAAATAGCTGGTAGATTTTGATAATTTGGACTGTAAAAGTTTTGATCATTTTTCAGATTTCTATCATGTTGTGCAGCATAGGAGCTTATCGTGTCAAGGTAGCTTGCATGGAATTCCATTCATTTTGTGAAGGGCATAATCGAGAAGGGTAAGCAATTCATGTTGTTGATGCACAGATGTTTTTTTTATATCTTTGATATTTTTATTAAGGAAATACACTGCACAGAATCAACATAAAAAATTAACTCATCTGCTCTAAAGCACTGCATTATTATAATATATTTATATTCTTACTTTGGAGCTTTGTATAATATTTGTTGAACATTGTTTTTTAGAGTAAATAGTAGACTGTATTAAGTTATTAACATTCAACATATTTCTCAGTGGTTTGTAACACTGTAATATCCCTTTCATATTATTTTTACCTTCACTTTTTTTCCTTTATTTGGTTTATGATTCAAGTATTTGTTCCTGTGTTCAAAATCGCTCTACTCCAATTATTCTCATGCTGCCCTTATTTGATTGGGGTTCTCATTGAAGATGCTGGCATTGTCTTTTTTGACTTATTTCAGAGAGATTTTTTGGGGGGAATTATATTCTTGAAATTGGAAAGAAGCTGGATGTTAAGTTATCTCAGATGTGGGAATGGAAGATGTTAATGATTGTCATGTTCCCCACTTGAAACCCCAATCGTGATATCCCCACCCTTTTCACTTCAAGACAAACAGGTATCTCAATTTTGTGAAGATTCTAGAAGAGACAAATTTACCAAAGTATGTCAAAGGCCATTGCTATAGATGATTTAGGGATGGACGCCAGAAAGATAAATGAATGTTACATGCGTTCTTTATATAGAAATCAGACAAACCTCGAAGGAAGTTAAATGCATTGATGACCATTACAGATTACGGAGGTAATGTTTATAAGTGTTTTACATGCTCTGACAAATACACATCTGATATCCAAGAGTTTGCATGGAAGAAGAAAGAACATATGGGGCTTTGTATTTTCATACGGTAATGTTTATAAGTGTTTTACATGCTCTGAAAAATACACATCTGATATCCAAGAGTTTGCATGGAAGAAGAAAGAACATATGGGGCTTTGTATTTTCATACCAAGGGACATCACTACAACGGGGATGATACGTTATTTTCATTCTATTTATTATCCTCATTGCTTATGTGCGCATAAGTCATGGAAGGCGCGTCCTGTTACATGAGGACTTAACAGTGATGCAAATATAAATGGTTACACAAGTATACATTGAGATTAAGGTTTAACATCGCTCGGCCTTGATAACAACATTTGTGCTTATCATGGAGGTAAAAGTGAACAAAGTCGATAAACACTTAAGGTCAATGGGAATGATTGACCAAAGTCAATAAACACCTCACCCTTGTCGGCTAAAGACGTGAGTATCAATCTGTCAATTTGAAGATGGATATTGTTAATAACAAGGCACGAGGTCAACCAAATATTACGACTTAAAGACAAATCATTTGTGAAATGGATGTGTTGACTATGTACATTTGATTTTGATTAAGGTATAAATGAGTGAAAGATTTTAATAATGTCCACAATGCTAGAGCATCCTACGAGATCCACTTATTAGAAAAAATCCCAAGACAGGGTGCCAAGATTCTTAGTCAAGTTGTAAGCTTATTTAAATCCTATGTTCCCCAAGGACGCGTACCCGACCTAAAACCCGGCGTTTCGGGGACGGGGGGGATGGGTATGGGATGTCCCCCAGCCGTCCCCAAAAAGTGAAAAAATGCAGAGGACGTCTCGGAAACTTGGGGACGCCTGAGGGGAAAAAGGGGGATGGCCAGCAATACCTGGTACGGGTACGGAAAGGGGACATTTGGGCATCCCCTTTTCGTACCGGGTACTTTTGGCCGTCCCCCTTTTTTGTTTGCATAAAATTAAAAAAGTTTAACATAAATTTTTTTTTAAAGCCTCCAACTTGGTCGGCCAAGTTGTCCCCACCCCTCCGAATGCCCTAAAAGGCAATAGAGGCAGAATAGGAGCAGCAGGCTGCTTCATTTTTCTATGTTTTCTTTTTTATGTTGAAGATGAACATGATTATGATACATTGATACTTATGACTTTATGGCAGCCCTCTACCCTTTGGGCCTATAGCTTTGGGCATATTTTGATTTTGATTTTCAGATTTATCATGTTTATCATTATGACATTATGATATTGACAATTGTTAATGTTCATTGTTCAGTGTTCACTGATATTGATATGCATTTTGACAATTGGGTACTAAAATCGGATATTATTTCCTAGATGGCATTCAAATGTTGTATTTTATGGTTCTATAATGTTTAAATGACATGCTCATACGAATGAGATGTATATTTGCAAATTTCAATATATATTTAAAAATTTCCCTATATATATATAGCCGTCCCCGTTTGCTGTCCCCCCGGTCCCCAAGATCACCAAAAAAATTTGCCGTCCCGGAAACCCGTACCGCCGTCCCCCACTGTCCCCGTACCGAAAACTTGGGGGAACATAGTTTAAATCTATTCTTCAATAGTGGATTTTGGTCACGAAGTTTGCTGTCCGCTCTAACTGTTTTTCTTCAAATAAAGAACTTATGCTGCCTGCCTCTAAAATATCCACATAAATGGATGTCATTGTATGCCTGGGCATTTTATGATAAAATGACATTCTGTCTCTACAACATCCATGTAGCAATTGTTAAAGTATTTAAAAGGGATGCTGCGCACATTTGTCTCAAATTTATCGCTGTTTGTGTCAATCCAACTCAATTGTAGTCTCTTCACTCAATTTGCGAGATCATCTTGTCATGGTTTATACATCTCAATTTTCAACTAATGGTTTTGTAGGGTGATGATAACAATAAGATTGATGAGTGGTCAATGTTTGTCTCATTACAATCTATAGCTCTAATAAAATAAGATAAGAGCCCGGTGTGCTAGTGACAATAAGATTGACGAGTGATTGATGCTTGATATCAGTTCATTCATCCATGATGATAGAGCATCCTTCACTCAACAATGTTTATCTCATATCTTCCATCAAAATGCTCATTTTTTAATTCTCTTAATCCAAAAATGGTGGTGTGTAGTTTTATCCCTCTTGGGGTTACAAATGACAGACAAGAAACATAGATATCTTTGCGCATTTGCTTATAATATGAAGAACATGACACATGGAATGGTATATCATGAACAAAAAGAAAGCTACCAATAGATATTTGTACTATAGTTTATGCAACTAAAGCTACGAAACATTACCAACCAATTGTATACCATTACTCAAACACATTTATTTTATATGCAGTACTTGGTATACAACTTGGCATGTGTGAGAATATTTCGAGGTATGGTAATATGGAATCATTAACATTACTTAGAGTTACCTAGCTTAGTTGCAGTATGCATTGACAGGAAGCATGAAGGAATTTAGAAGCATGTGGAAACTTGGATTGTGCTGGAGAAGCAGATCAGAGGCAGTTGACTTTAGGCTGTATGCTGTATCTTCTCTTCATGCATCTGAGAAGTGGAAGGCAATTGCCATATCCAATAGTGAAGTAGAATATAGAGTAGTGAATTTAGCCCAAAAGATTGAATTAGTAGGGAATTACTGATTGAGCCTAGTTTAATGCAGTACCTGCTAATTGTTTTGCATGGTGAAAGTAAAGTACCATTATAGTTGATAAGTAGGAGGTAATTTCCACACCAAGTCAAATTGTGATATTGCTATCAGGATTTAACTGTGTGATTTTGAGTCAAACTCATTGACCCATATTTCATGAGTAGTGATTCAACATGAATCCATCTTTCATGAGAATAAATGGAACACTTAGCACTCATTGGATCTAGGTGATGCTCACAGGGGTGAAGCACCGGGACTTCTCGGGAGGTCACCCATCCTAGTACTACTCCAACCTGAGCGCACTTAACTACGAAGTTTCCTCCATGGTTAAACCCAAAGCTCGCAACCCCATTTGCAAAACCTTCACCAATTGTTGTGCCTTATGAACCGTTCATTAGAAAGCCCCTTAAGCTCATCAATTGATAAGCTCATCAATTGATAAGTATGAGAATAAATGGAACACTTGGTGAAGGTTTTGCAAATGGGGTTGCAAGCTTTGGGTTTAACCATGGAGGAAACTCCGTAGTTAAGTGCGCTCAGGCTGGAGTAGTACTGGGATGGGTGACCTCCCGGGAAGTCCCAGTGCTTCACCCCTGTGAGCATCACCTAGATCCAATGAGTGCAAAGTGTTCCATTTATTCTCATGAGAGATGGATTCATGTTGAATCACTACTCATGAAATATGGGTCAATGAGTTTGACTCAAAATCACACAGTTAAATCCTGATAGCAATATTGGTGGAGGTTTTGCAAATGGGGTTGCAAGCTTTGGGTTTAACCATGGAGGAAACTTTGTAGTTAAGTGCGCTCAGGCTGGAGTAGTACTGGGATGGGTGACCTCCCGAGAAGTCCTGGTGCTTCACCCATGTGAGCATCACCTAGATCCAATGAGTGCTAAGCGTTCCATTTATTCTCACGAGAGATGGATTCATGTTGAATCACTACTCATGAAATATGGGTCAATGAGTTTGACTCAAAATCACAGTTAAATCCTGATAGCAATATCACAATTTGACTTGCTGTGGAAATTACCTCCTACTTATCAATTGATGAGCTTAAGGGGCTTTCTAATGAATGGTTCATAAGGCACAACACTTAGTGAAGGTTTTGCAAATGGGGTTGCAAGCTTTGGGTTTAACCATGGAGGAAACTTTGTAGTTAAGCGCGCTCAGGCTGGAGTAGTACTGCGATGGGTGACCTCTCGGGAAGTCCCAGTGCTTCACCCTTGTGAGCATCACCTAGATCCAATGAGTGCTAAGTGTTCCATTTATTCTCATGAGAGATGGATTCATGTTGAATCACTACTCATGAAATATGGGTCAATGAGTTTTACTCAAAATCACACAGTTAAATCCCGATAGCAATATCACAATTTGACTTGCTATGGAAATTACCTCCTACTTATCAATTGATGAGCTTAAGGGGCTTTCTAATGAATGGTTCATAAGGCACAACACTTGGTGAAGGTTTTGCAAATGGGGTTGCAAGCTTTGGGTTTAACCATGGAGGAAACTCTGTAGTTAAGCACGCTCAGGCTGGAGTAGTACTGGGATGGGTGACCTCCCGGGAAGTCTTGGTGCTTCACCCCTGTGAGCATCACCTGGATCCAATGAGTGCTAAGTGTTCCATTTATTCTCATGAGAGATGAATTCATGTTAAATCACTACTCATGAAATATGGGTCAATGAGTTTGACTCAAAATCACATAGTTAAATCTTGATAGCAATATCACAATTTGACTTGTTGTGGAAATTACCTCCTACTTATCAATTGATGAGCTTAAGGGGCTTTCTAATGAATGGTTCATAAGGCACAACACTTGGTGAAGGTTTTGCAAATGGGGTTGCAAGCTTTGGGTTTAACCATGGAGGAAACTCCGTAGATAAGCGTGCTCAGGCTAGAATAGTATTGGGATGGGTGACCTCTCGGGAAGTTCTGGTGCTTCACCCCTGTGAGCATCACCTAGATCCAATGAGTGCTAAGTGTTCCATTTATTCTCATGAGAGATGGATTCATGTTGAATCACTACTCATGAAATATGGGTCAATGAGTTTGACTCAAAATCACACAGTTTAATCCTGATAGCAATATCACAATTTGACTTGCTGTGGAAATTACCTCCTTATCAATTGATGAGCTTAAGGGGCTTTCTAATGAATGGTCTAATGTCCCCGTTTTGGTTGACATTGTTTTGCGTGCTGAATCAGTCTATCACGGACTCTCGTAGACTAGTGGTTGTGATGAGAGGGTCATTCTGGTGTTTATTTGAGGATTGGATGGCTTATTATGCTCTTGGAGATATTATTTTATCATTACTTTTTTATACGCGGCCTACATGTTATAATTTTAAGTTGAGTTGCACTTTTTATTTTTATTTTATAAAGTTATTCAATTATAAAAGTGCATTATAATGAGTTTTTATAATGGATGCTTCTAGAAGTTCTTAGTAACTTCTTAGAAAAGTGAATAAATAGAGGGCTTGGCCTCTCATTTGCATGGACGGGATTTGATAATTCAACTACATTCTCTTTGAGCATTTGTGGCACCATCCAGGTCTGTAAATATTCAGCATAATCCTTGAGAACAATACCTCTCAAGAGATTGCATAACTGAGGAAGTGAAATACCTTCTGAAGGGTTGCCTTTGGAAGTGGTATTCAACCATTTCAAGTTGAGCTTAATTTGTATACTTAGACTACCTGAGGGTTTGATTTCTTCGAAAAAAAGCAGAACCGAAAAAAAAGCAGGCCGAAAAAGCAAAGTGAAAAAGCAAATCCGAAAAAAAAAGCAAGTAGAAAAGCACAGAATCGAAAAAGCAGGTCCGAAAAAGCAGCTCGAAAAAGCAGATCCGAAAAAGCATTTCAAGTTGAGCTTCATTGAGTTTTCAAACTAGGGTTGAAAGTGAACATCTCTAGAGTCATTTTGGTGAAAAGATTGCATCATATTTGTTAGAAGGGTTTTGTAAAGTTTGGGACAATATTTATGCACAAATCTAATGCAGAACTGGTCATTTTCAAAGATCAGATTGGGAGCATAGTTGGAGTCATAAATTCATCATACCTGGTTTGAAATTCAAGTTGCCAATTTCTTTGCATTCCTAAGACCTGGGCGATTCAGACTATGCTTGATTTAGCACCATTTGGAGAAGGAAACAATTTATACTAAAATCAAACAGGGCCGTACAGGTACGACTATACTTGCAGACCGTACAGTTGCTGGATTTGGGACAGATTAAGGTTGCAGCCTGATCACTGTATCTTCAGCATATAGACAACATTGTTGCATCATTCCCAGGTTCTTTTTTTAATTACAATTATCTGAATATATGTTGTTTATGAAAGTTTAATGGATAAAGTCACTGCTGTATATGTGAGATGCATTTCTAAATGTCAATTGTTGTTCATGTGACAAGAAAGACTATGAATTTTGTCTCTGTTTGTACCCAGCTGCATAGGACATTGGTATATCTTGAATAGTGACACAAAAAGCATGTTTAATCCTTTGTAATCAGTCATGACAGTGCACTGTTAATTTAGTAGAAGACCATAAATTACTGGTAATCTGAAGTTGTAATTGATTGTAAGAGCAGCTACATCTTAATTGAATGTGTATATATATATATATATATATATATATATATATATTGGCACTGTTTGGGTACCATGGAGTAGGGTGGAATTATAATTTAACAAATATTTCTTTCAGCATTTTATATCTCAGCAGGGTAGTTGATTGCTTGCCAAGTGTTTGATGAAATTGCTTAGCACATATTCAGTATGTTACATTGCACAGTTCAGACTACATGCCAAGTGTTTGATGTAATTGCATAGTTCAGTGTTAGTAGTTTTTGGTGACCTTTGAGTAAGGGTCATTACAAATGGTTCATAAGGCACAACACTTGGTGAAGGTTTTGCAAATGGGGTTGCAAACTTTGGGTTTAACCATGGAGGAAACTCCGTAGTTAAGCGCACTTAGGCTGGAGTAGTACTGGGATGGGTGACCTCCCGGGAAGTCCCGGTGCTTCACCCCTGTGAGCATCACCTAGATCCAATGAGTGCTAAGTGTTCCATTTATTCTCATGAGAGATGGATTCATGTTGAATCACTACTCATGAAATATGGGTCAATGAGCTTGACTCAAAATCACACAGTTAAATCCTGATAGCAATATCACCATTATAGTTGCTCACAAAATGTAGTGGAGAGGCAAAATACCAGGCAGATTAAGGTTCATATGTATTTTATTCAGCATTATATTGATGGTGTGATAGGTTTGAGATTTGTGTTGACTAAATCATAGGACAGGCATCTCCACATCATGAAGCTGCAAGTTAAGTTGAAGTTCATTAGTTGTAGAATGTGCTTGGGTGTTTTGAATCTTCCATTTAGGGTGCTGGTAAGTCATTTTATATTTTAGAGAGAATACCAACTAATGTGAATGCTATCTGCTTCCAACTTCTCTAGAAAGCGATTTAGAGGGGATGTTTATTGACAGTGTAATCTATATTATTAAGGTCATTATAGATCTTAATGTCTAAAGTACACTGGTACATTAGCATGTGGGCTGTATAGTGGACAGCATACTCCCCGTGTTGTTGTATATCTATTATATGTTCAAGTCTGTCCATTGTTCATATGTAATTGTAACGCTCCAATTATCAAGTCTATTGTTATCTTCGAGTCCTTAAGCGACTCCCCAGAATATCTTGTATTGATGTTCTCAGTTGGCATTATGTAAATTTCATTTTTGTTAATAATGAAATATAGATCTTAAACATTGAAAAGTAATAGTTAAAATTCATTGTTTACGACGATAAATTTTAACAACAATAGTGTAATAATAGAGAGTTTGAGAAGATGGTTTGACTTTCAAACACCCCACGTTGATGTTATTCTATGATTTGAAAATGAAGTTAGATGTGATAGCAATACGAGTGAATAGGCATGGATTGATTTCTTGTATAAGTCGATTTTAGGAGAAGGAAACAATGGAAAAAATTGCTTTGCATAAGGTTGTACGAGTAAATTTCATGAGAGGGAACTGCAAATACTGTGCATGTGTAGATGCCATAGGTTTAACAACATCAAAATTAGCTTCTTAGATGCCTAGCAACAATCTCAATTGATTAAGGATTTTGGCAAATGGGATTGCTTACTAACATGCATTTTTTATGCCATCCACATCTTTTGAGGGAGATTTTTGTTTTTTTATTATAAAAAGAAAAATGACATAGAAATCATTAGATATCAGTATTTATATACAACATTTACCTAAGTTGCTGGTCTTGGTTCTGATATAGATTCAGATTCAGATTCAGGTTCAGGTTCAGGTTCAGATTTGCGGATTGAGCAAAAAAAAAAATTGGGCGGGTTTTGGTACTGTGGTATGTATATGGATATTTTCAAATACACACACATATTGATATTGTGATATTGCTATCGGGATTTAATCGTGTAGTTTTTGAGTCAAACTCATTGACCCATATATCATGAGTAGTGATTCACACACGAATTCATCTCTCATGAGAATAAATGGAACACTTAGCACTCATTGGATCTAGGTGATGCTCACAAAGGTGAAGCATCGGGACTTCCCGAGAGGTCACCCATCCCAGTACTACTCCAGCTCGAGTGCGCTTAACTATGGAGTTCCCTCCATGGTTAAACCCACTTTGCTTGCAATCCCATTTGCAAACCCTTCACCAAGTGTTGTGCCTTATGAACCATTCATTAGAAAGCCCCTTAAGCTCATCAATTGATAAGTAGGAGATATTTTTTTATAGCAAGTCAAATTGCGATATTGCTATCGAATTTAACTGTGTAGTTTTTGAGTCAAACTCATCGACCCATATATCACTAGTAGTGATTCACACATGAATCCATCTTTCATGAGAATAAATGGAACACTTAGCACTCATTGGGTCTAGGTGATGCTTACAGAGGTGAAGCATTGGGACTTATCGGGAGGTCACTCATCCCAGTACTACTCCAGCTCGAGCACGCTTAACTGCGGAGTTTCCTCCATGGTTAAAACACTTTGCTTGCAACCCCATTTGCAAAACCTTCACCAAGTGTTGTGCCTTATGAACCATTCATTAGAAAGCCCCTAAAGCTCATCAATTGATAAGTAGGAGATATTTTCCATGGCAAGTCAAATTGTGATATTGCTATCAAGATTTAACTGTGTAGTTTTTGAGTCAAACTCATTGACCCATAAATCATGAGTAGTGATTCACACATGAGTCCATCTCTCACGAGAATAAATGAGTGCTAAGTGTTCCAACTCTGTGAGCATCACCTACATCCAATGAGTGCTAAGTGTTCCATTTATTCTCATGAGAGATGGATTCATGTGTGAATCACTACTCATGATATATGGGTCAATGAGTTTGAGTCAAAAACTACACAGTTAAATCCTGATAGCAATATTACAATTTGACTTGCTGTGGAAAATATTTCCTACTTGTCAACATATTGATATATCAAATTGTAGATTTATATATATATCATAGATTCATACATGTAACATGTTCAATGTTCATCCATCATTGGTTGAAAACTTAAAACATATAATAACAATGAGGTTTTTAGATTTTAAAAAAGTTAAAAAATGGCATGTGGGGCCTGTTTTTGATTGCCCACAGCCTCGGTGCTTGTGGATTCTACCTGGGTCCCTCACGGGAATGTTAGTCCTTGCTGGAATCCAAGCAGAATCTGTGAAGCATCAGAACCAGAAAGTTACCAGAATCAGATTTCAGGACCACTTCGAGGAATCCGGCAACTTAACATTTTACCAAGATAACGTTGAATATTGTGGTAGTGTTTAAACAGCCAGTCATATATGTTGTGGCATATGTATGTTTTGCAAACAAACAAGGAAGTTGTGTCTTGTGTGTGGCATGCCTTCTGAAATTAGCTAGTGAATTATGCATGGACACCTACCTGCCTCTAGGAAAATGTTGTTGCTTTATTAACACATCATCCTACGAGTTTACAGCTTATGGGATCAGGATAGGATTTTTGGCAATTTTGCAGCATGGCTTTATGAAATGCAGTCATTAATTTAGTAAAAAGTAGTCAACAATTGTTAAATGCAAAACAACTGTTGTAATCATGCTGTAAACCCAACAAGCATTAGCTACACAATAAACATATGTGGCACTTGTAATCTGTACTTCATCATTTGATGCATTTTATAGTTTTAATTTCTAGGGTTAGGATGGGATTTTCTATTGATAATATAGCATGGCTTAATGGCACGTGATTATTATCTACCACTTACTAATGTGTCATGCATGATGTTTGTTTTATATAAGTTAGCTTGTGCAATCAAGCTTGTAGGTGAAAAGTAGCGTGCTCATTTTCTCCGGGACTTGAGATTCCAACTATGAGTCCAAGGCAAGCTCAATGATTCCTAGGTCCATGGAGTCCACGACTTTTTTGTTCTGGTAGGACTGTATGTTTAAGAAGTTCAAGATAAAGAGGAGAAAAATGAGAAAGAATAAAAAAGAGAAGAGAGGACTGAAGTAAAAGACGAGAAAGTTTAAAAAGGAAAAGAGGAAAAAACAAATGCAGTAAAAATGGATACCAATAAGCAAAGGCAGAGCACTGAGCAAAGAAAAAGGCAAGAGCCAGTAATAGTGACAGTAAAGAAAACAGAAGAGATAGCAAGTTACTTCACTAGTGCATATTCCGATGATACTTTGAGGAACTTGCTTGCCTCACTAGTTGTGTTCTGGCCTATTACTACATCTAAATTGATTCTTGTTTTTGAGAAAATCACCCCTTTCCAGAAATTTCAAATAAATGAGTCCATTCAGGCTTTGGCCAAAGATGGCATGTTCGACGAATTCGAAGAAAAAGATAACCTGATTAAAGAGACCATTTATGCTCTTTAAAGCATTGTGCCAGAATGTAACAGACAAGTCCGGTAGCAACAAAGAGAAGTGCAGAGCACTTATTAATGCAGTGAAGGACTTGCATCCATGCATTATAAGGTTCGTCAAAAAGAGGAAGTTGTAAAGGATAAACTTTTGCAAGAACTAAAATGTAGATGTGCAAATGCCTTTTCCAATCTTCATTTTCTTATTTGGCAAAGATGAGACCTTGAGGAAGGTAGTTCTTTGTATGTGTACCGTTTTGAGTGGTTAGATGGCAGAACTAAAATCAAGAAAGAAATTGAATTTAATCCATCCAACAAGCATAACTCACCTTCAAGATCTCTGAAGATCTGATTGATATGAGAAGATCCCCAATCGAGAAATTGTTTAAGAAGTATTTTGAATTCCAACAACAAAGAGAAAATATCATTTTGCCCTTGGGAAATCTCTGAGAAATGTGCGCAAACAACATTACACTAATGAATCATGCCATCCTAAAGGCACAACAGGTTACTATGTATGACCTTGCCTCCATTGAAGATGGAGAAGCTTTACTTGCATCTATTCATGTCTATGTACATCTCTTGACCGATGCATTTAAAAAGTCATTCTCATACTTAAGGTCATTCTCCACAAACTTAAGAAGTCGTTCTCTGAAGGCACATCCAATGCATTTTGAAGTTTTTTGAGTTTTTGATAACTTGAATTTGTATATAATCTTTGGGATACACCCTTTTTTATTGATGTCAAAAGGGGGACTATACTAGACAGAAAGTTCTTGAAAAATAAAAAAAATCAAAATAGGGGTATTTATCATAGGAGCTTTAAGATTTTTGCAATTTTGGCTTTTCAAAAATTTTGTTGCCATCAATTACAAAGGGGGAGATTGTTGTTTTTGTCATTGATGTTATTGATTGGTCCAATAACAATGTTATCGATACAAGTTTTGACCTACACCTAGGTTATGGAAGCGGGAAGAGGATATGCAATTTTTTTTTGGGATGGGGGGGATGCGGATGTATCTATAAGTGTGTATTTTCTAGTGTAACCTGGGTGCACACCCGGGTCGAAAACCCGATGCACCCGGTGCGGGTGCATCGCGCACTCGAGTACCCCCGCCGGCCTAAAAAGTGCGACTGCACTGGTCGAGCACCGGGGTGGGATGCGAGACTCAGGTGCGAGGGTGCTCGCGGGGTGCGGCCGACTAATTGGCCCAAAAAGTTATAAAAAAGTACTTTTTGCATTTCTTTTTAAATTTGTTTTTTAAGCAAGCTAACCCATGAGATGATTAGGACTTCGGTATAGGGGATGATTAGAGAGCACTTCGGATGATTCCATTCTCATTGTTGACATTTTGTCATTTTGTTGATTGTACTCACTTTGATATGGCTATGATACATTATTTCATTTCACTGTTTCATGCTACTCGGCTCATTGTCATCATGAGCATCTTTATGATATATGATATTCATATTTGAACAATGAATTTTGAATCTTGCATCTTGAACTAAGTTAATTTGTTAAATGGTCCTTGGTAATGGTTATGAAGTTTCAAGTTTGAACTTATGGTTTGTGAATCGTATTTCAATTTTCTCTATTGAACTATATTTGGTATGTTATATAATATATTGAAGTATCATTTCATAATTAGCATTTTCAGTCATATATATATACTATGCAACCCCCTTCCACCCCTCCCCCCGTCTGCACCCCCGTTGTCCCCAAATTGAGGCCCCTTTGTTCCCTGCACCTGAAACTCCTCTCGACATCCCCCCGCACCACCACGCCCCTGCGCCCGTGTAACACTGGTATTTTCCAAATATATATGCAAAGAAATGAAAGAAATATACAAAATTAAAAACCATATCAATGATATGAATATCATATACATCTATGTTCACGATTCCGGTGCAAATAACTGCAATAACTGCTAATATACTCACGGTAACAGCTATATCCAGAAGAAGCCAGCGCTTTCTCATTAATACTGACAATGTATTTGAAGTCTTATATTTGTTAAATATCACCATGCTGTCGGATTAAAGCCAAAGGTCACACAAGCAAGTAAAAAATCAGTTATATCATCTGAATACTAAGATTTGTCAGTTGTTTAAGACGGCAATAATGATATGCAAGTTTGATGGTTTGATGTTTATCAGGATAATTGAATAGTCAAAAATATGTTAGTTTAAGTAACATACACATAACTCCAAACTGTCCCAATTGGCAATTAAAAGGATGTTTTCTGGCTACCAAACACTTACAGGTCCTGATAATGGGTAACTACAACAGTTAAAAGATGTTTGTTTAATTAACAAGACCATTTGCATACTAAATAATTACAAGAGAACTGAAGGCCTATATATATCTTGGGAGTCATACAATAAAAAAGGTAAGTTACAGAGTCATGTCTTCTGACTGGATAAACTGTGTGGCTTCACATCCGGCTAGCTTCCGGATGCATCTGTGCCGGAATCCATACCCGTCAGCCTCCGCTTCCACCTCCAGGCCTGTTAGACAATTAAAAGGATGTTTTCTGGCTACCAAACACTTACAGGTCCTGATAATGGGTAACTACAACAGTTAAAAGATGTTTGTTTAATTAACAAAACCATTTGCATACTAAATAATTACAAGAGAACTGAAGGCCTATATATATCTTGGGAGTCATACAATAAAAAAGGTAAGTTACAGAGTCATGTCTTCTGACTGGATAAACTGTGTGGCTTCACATCCGGCTAGCTTCCGGATGCATCTGTGCCGGAATCCATACCCGTCAGCCTCCGCTTCCACCTCCAGGCCTGTTAGCTATGGTATCCTAGGTCTATACTGTGGTGTACTGAAGTTTTGGCCCAGTCCTATTGGCTATTTGGTATAGTGTGAGATATCTTTTTGCTATTGCAGACATCTCCGACATTTTGTGTAACATGCTCACATGATTTCATCTCCAGTTTAAGATGATATGAAAGGATGCGGATGCAGTGCATGTAATATAGGAACCGACATCAACACAAGACAGTAGATGATAATGTTGATATGATATTGATATATGACGTACGATAGTGATCTGTTGATGTATATAGCAAAGTGATATATGTAATCTAGTGATTGTTTAGAACTCTATACTTCAGTGAGAACTGTATACCATGGATACACAGATGCAATTGTACCAATTCATTTTTGTATTTTATTCTCCAGCAATAAACCGCCTCTCAGCTACAATAACTGGTTATGTATTTTGGGTAGGGAGTTACCTACATATTATGTAATTGGTTAATATTTCGTGTTTGAGGAACTGGTTCGCTAGTACAGCAAAATTTTGAAATGGGGTTTGTTAGTACAAAAACATGTAAAAATCGTACACACACACATGCATGCATGCAGCCTAGAAGCATGAATAAAGATTAGAATGTCACATTGTATCATAAAAACACCAAAAACTTGCAATCATAGCATCATATCAACATCAAAGTATTAAAATAGTAATATTTGTTAAAATTGGAGCCCAGAAATCAATGATGATTAACAGCCATAAGAACCGAGCCAAAACTGAAACAATAAACACCAGAAATATCTTGGGAAAACCCTTCTAGAATGAAGGGAAAACCCCAGCCACAGAACAAAATATCATTTTATTGATCATAAAAATTCAAGAGTACAAAGCCTATTGCATGATGCGATATATATTTAACGTATGGAGAGACTCTTCACATTCCAACCAAAGGTCTCTCCAATTTCCCAAAACGTGACTCTTGATAACAATTACAATTACAACTCTTCGAATTCCCAAGCCTTAATGCATGTCAAATGACACATGTCATTACATTAATATTACAATTTAAACATAAGTGTCCTTTTCAGCTGAAGGTGACAATAATGGTAATAACGTCCATATTTTCAGAGATAAAGATCTCTATTGCAGCTACAATCTTCAACAATATTGAGTTCAAGCATTATTGTTTTGACTTTCAACACTTGGAACGTAGAAGTTTCAATCATCTAATGGATTATTTAAATCTTCTTCTTTGTAACCATCATCAAAGGCGTTAGCTGAAAAACAGTACCAATGCCAATGGGATCAGCTGCACCACTAACATTCATGCTTTCCAAGTACTTAAATACCTTTTTCTTTTTCACTATACAAAGAGCTTCTTTGTTTGTAATTAACATACTACTTGAAAAATGTTAAAATAGTGGCTTGCAACTCCCTTCACCTATTGAAGATATGTGAAGATATTGTTTAATATTTAAAATATAATTTGTCACTACGAGTGCTTGCAATCAATTAGATGGGGGTCATTATCGGCAATTGGATATAAAAGTTAGGGCTAGTTTAATTTGATTTTAAATATTATTACTACTTGAGCAAATTTTGTTTTGTAATATTAAAGATCTTATTCAAATTCTGTAATAATTTTTTCCTGCACTAAAATAGAATGTTTCTCAGTGGAAATGTTATTGGTTTGCATGGTCTGCCCTGCTTCGTCTTGGGTTCGGCCTGGACAACCAACCAGCTTGAGTTCGAACCCACGTGCGGACTAGACCCGAACCAAGAACCGGTTCAAATCCAACCCTAGTTTGGCAATAAAACGGCCAAGCCTGGTAACATAGCTTGAGAGTTAACACTCTCCGTTTTTCCCATCTTGGGTTTTAACGATAAAAATTCCGGTGTTATTTTATTTAGTTACCACTCTTTTCTTTTCAGCAAGTTTAGTTATGATGTGTGGACAATTATTTAATAGTTTTAGGTTTTTCAAGGGATTATTGATTCACCCCTCCCCTCTTAGTATTCCGAATGGTCCACAATTTTATATCACACTAAATCTTTTTTTTTTGAATCCTATCATAGGTTTAGCAAGTAGTAACTATTTCGTTGCATCTTAAAACATAGACCTACTACTTTTAGGATGATCAAAATTGAATAATCCTCCCTTTTCTTTAGACCCATTCCCACATGTAACTTATTTGGCTGGTAGTTGGTGCTTCGATGCAAGGTACATATGCCACTGAGATATGTCATACTCTGGAATACTCAATCCATAATCTGGATCTCCTTCCTTCCTCCATTAACTCGCTGTAGAGCAAAAGGAAAGCTTCTACTCTGTCATTGTATTTTTCACCAGAATGTGCATTATGGCTTACTACACACAAGGACTGCCCTCAGAAGCTGCATGGATACAAATTCTTATTTTCTGTCCTGTGGCAAGCAGTTCAGCTATTCTTAATTTCGTTGCATGTTTCTGGATCGTGGATCCATGCTTTATCTTAAAGAGACATGCATAAGGAGCCTTGGGAAACTATTTTTTGATACCATATCATGACCTGTCACTCTCACTCCTCCATCACCCATTCTGCCACCTGTTACTACACACTTCATCTACCTCGCAACAACACAACAGAGCTATTTGTTTAGTCATTTCAGAACTGTAAATCACTTTTGCACTTGCCTTCGAGCTGCCACCTCTCTGTGCCCTAATCCGATATTCTTAGCACAGCAATTGTGTTCAGTTCAGTAGTTGTTAATCTTCTTTCTAACAGATCAGCTGCACCTTTCACCCTTGTACTATAAGCCCAACCTTCATATTCCAAGATAACAGTTGATTGGTAGTGAACATCCCATTGGGACTGTTTATTGAGAGGCTCTAATTTGTATTTGTATCTATTTTTGTACCGTATTGCACAAGCTAGAAGGCAGTAGGGTATCTATATTTGTAGTTCAGATAATTGAATGTTAATGCAAGAATCAAAACTGAAAAATTAAGTTGTTGATTCTACATGTTTATTTGAGAATTGTAAAAAATATAGATTACTTGTTAGATTAGGCCAAAAATACCCTCTCTGTTATATTAAATTTCGTTTCCATTTGCAATGGCACTAGACATTGGATGTGTATACTGTAATTAGTTGTAAGTTTGAAATCTCCACATATCAAAACCCCAGATCTACACCCTATTTATATTTTCCAATTAACCCTAGTTGGATCAAATTTTTTGGGGCCCATCCTTCACACAATATTCTGTCCTCGCGTAATTCAAAATCTTCTTTGGCCCTTTATTTGCAGCATTTGAAAAAGTAATTATAATCTTTTTCCAGTGTGTCATGTAGTCTAACTTCAGCCGTATTGTTGGTTTAGAGGATATTTTCTGTGATTCTAGTGGGCTGACCAGCGTTGAGGTTTGGATTTTGGTTTCTTCATAGTGCTCTAACATATTTTCTGATACAAATAATTTGAAAAAGATTGCAGCTGTAATATCAGTAATTATTTGTAAAATCTCAATTTAATGCTAAGATACTTATTTGTATAAATTTGTAAGATTGACTACCAGTTTAGAATTGTTTAAATCTAGAAGGCTTGCTGCAATAATAAATGTTTCATATGTACTAGATTTCAAAATTGTTTTGTGCAGCTTGCCACCAACAAGCATCTTATTATTATTTTTTAATGTTAATCCTTCCACTGTATGCTCCCAACATTCTTACATTGGGGTCAGTGTGTTCAGAAGATGCTAAAGTTTCATGCTTGTTAATTTTGAAAGTTCAAAGTTGGTCAAAAATCAGTGCAGGACATTATAGTTTTGTCACTTCTGCTACATCAAATGGATTTTTTTATTATAAAAAATTCCAAGGAGTTGAATTCGTTTTATACTTCTGTTCGCCTAGTCAATCTCAATTCCAAGTAATGCTATTATGATATTTAAAATTTCAAAGTTATTTTCATTTTGATAATGATTTATAGGATAAGCCTTCATCTTAAAATTTGCTAATTTTTATGCTATCTGTGTAATAGTATGGCTTACAAATGTGGTATGTAATTTCTTGATTTCATTAATTTAAAATTGTTTTCTCACATATTGGATTAAGTTTACATCTATATCAAATAAATGTTTTGGGGTTGAATAATATCCACCAGATTAAGGTTTATATAGTAGAATTGTAGTGTATATATATATATATATTTGATTTCTGATCATGAACAAGTTTCATTTATGATGATCAAAATTTATGCTACTTTCATAATCTGCAAATTTTCTTCCCTTTTTCCGCCAACAATTAAGTAGACTTATCCTTCGAAAATGCTAGAAGAGGACCATATTTCTCCTCTCAAAGAGGAGAGGAAAATCAATGCTTTTCTACCTTCTGTCATGAGTAGAGCTAAACAAATCTCCAAGATTCCTGAAAATGGAACAAATTGAGGCCTCCTTGTTATCTATAAATATGATGAAAGCAAATTGAGAAAAACAAAAAATACTTTGCATGAAAAACTGAGCAGCAGCCTGTACTATATTTTCTGTTTGCATCAAAGACCATTTATTGTAGAGTCAATGAGATCCATCAAATGTTTATCGTTCTTATGCTTTCCAAAATTTTAGAGAAACAAAACTTATTAATAGAAAAAGGCAGGGTTCTTGTGAGACAAGATCAATACTCAAAGCTTCATCCGATAGAGCTAGCAGAAAAATGAGCATCATGGAAAACATAAGTAGGAATGGTGAATGGAATTGGAACCATACTTTTCTCAAGTTAAAACCTCAAATATAAGTTTGTTCAACTTCAAAGTCCAAACCAATAAACAAAAAATGAGAATCAGTCTGTGGCAGATGTGGTAATTTAATTTATAGAATAATCTTGGAATTAGATATTATATATTGAACTCATTGCAAACAGCAAGCAATAAAAGGGGGTAAAAATTAAATCTAGGTCAAAAAAAAACTATAGAGGAGCGCATCTATTTGTGAATTGCCAAACATTATAATTCTTCCAAAAATTATGGTAATCAAAGCTTTTTGGAGTAGGTTGATAAAAAATGTGCTTAGCAATAGAGGCTCGATTTGCTTTTGTAACTGCTTCTCACAGTTTCATTAAATCTATATTGAATTAATTTCTTAGTGTTTTGAATTTGATCATAGATTTTAAATGTGCAGGTTTAAATTATTATTTAAAGTCACACTTCTCAGTTATATACTTTAACATGATCTTGTCTGATGTAAATTGCTTTCTATACTTCCAGATGCCTACTAGCTTTGCAACATCTAAAGCAAGAGTTCTATCTTGTTAAAACCAAACTGGATGTCATGTTGCAGGTATAATGATTTACAAATTAATACCCTTTTGGCAGTTATGTTATTAAAAATGTACATAGATTTTAGAATCATACACACCTTTATAACAGTCAAAATATATAAATAGTTTTGAGTATTGAAATTGAAGTTTAGTTGGGAATGTCTTATAATTTTGCCAAGGCGAGAACAAGTTCTGCTTCTTTTAACCATTTTATGTTAGTTGGCAAATTAAGTTTGATATCCATATTTTGTGATGAAAGACCATAGTTACAAGGCTCAAACTCGTCTTGGACTAGCAAGCTGATCTTTTTGACTTGAAGTCAGATGCAGAGTTGTCGCCCAAGCTTGGCAAATTGGAAAAACCTTGTTCAACAAATAATTTTTGAAGGCACAATGAACTAATCAAATAGAAGCTACTTTGAACATATACACAAGTATAAATTATCAGATTTGTAATACTCAACATATATTTTTCTTGCAGATGGAGCAGAAATTACTTGCTGCGGGTGGTGTTATACCAATGGAGTAAACCTCAAAATTGACACTTTTAACTAACCTCACAATATGAGTTGATTTTTCATTTTGGTCAATGATATGCCAAGCAGAGACCAAACTCACTCTCTTAATCCATCTTGCGAGTGAGTTTTGGATAGGAGTCAATATCTTATATCTGAGCAGCTGCATTTCAGATTTAATTTTTGAAAGTCTATTATTTGGATTTAGATACTGTATTATCTGCGATACTAGCTTGAAAACGATAGAGGTAAGACCTTGTGTGGCCCAGATTTTGTTTGCCTCCACTCTAGACAATATGTTTGTGATGCTCATGCAATCACTAGAACTGGATTGCACTAGTGTGGTCATTCTTACAATATTTAATGACTGCTTTTGTTTTGTAATTAAAGTGGATTGCACCAGTACTTTTGCATCATGTATTAAATCTTTTTGTATAACACATTTTGAGTCCAAGGTCGAGCTGTTTAATCTTCAATACTTTTGGAAGGACTTTTTATTGACATAGTTGCTTGGTTTTAGGCTTCTAAAGGTTGCACTGCCAAGGAACACTTTTGTGGTGTTCCATTCTATGGTATAATTATATAATGTGGAAGGCCTATATTTTATGGTTACAGCTGAAATTATACATCGACTGTTTTCTCAAACACATTTATTTATTATTTATTGATGAATCTCCATCATACTTCTGTACAGTTCATAGCAATTCCCAATTAATTTTTCTTAATATTATATATATTTGTCCTTAAATAATCATATGCTCCCGTTTCCATTTTCATGTAATTTTGCGTAACATATGGAAGATCACCAAGGCAAAAATCACAGGGGAGGATCATAGACCAAAACTAATTTCTTAAATACTTTTTCTCACAACAAATGTGTTGGGATAATGTAGTACCCCATATGAATTTCAATCAATTAGATCAAAGATGAATTTATTTTGGTTTTGTGTTTGCATTTTAACAAGTACCTTCATGTCATTTATTCAATGTATAAGTCTATTAGTTACAACAATCAATTGTGGGGTTGGCTCCCATCTATTAGTTAGAGTGGGTTTTGAAAGGGGCTAGGTTCCATGTACAATCCCCCCAACCTACAAAATGTCATTTCCCTGCCTTGCAACATACACACCCATAAAGGATGGGATTCCAAAATAGATACAAGTAAATATTTTCTTCTTTTTTGAACTACTACTCAAGACATCATTTTCAAATTCCTTTGGTTGAGCTGAGAGGAGGGATTCCTCAACCTAACTCTTATTGTGTGAAGAGGAAGAATATCTAACTAAAGATGTGTGTTGTAATGAATTCACAAATTTAGCATAAACTTGAATCCTTCATCAATTTGCCTCCATGGCAACAAAAACATACTTAAGAAGTTTGAATCAGTTTTAAAGTTGTGGCATGGAATGACATCATAATATGGGTTGTACTAGCTTGATTGGAAGCCACGTTAGGAGCTTAATCTACTATTGAGATGGCAAGACGAGGATTCAAATCAACTAGAGCGAAAGATAAAAGTATCCATTGTCAAATGATCAAGGGTAATTCCATGCCATGTAGTAAATCTTATTGTCGTATGGGAACAGTGTGAGCACTTGAAAGCTAGATGCCTTATGTGTAGCATTATTCAATTTCCTATTCTCAACGATGAAGACCAAATTCTCATCAAGAGCCTTGGAAATGTCAATATCTGCAAAGACATGTGCAATGCGATGGTTATAATATTATTTCACTATAATTCTCTTTGATCTCATCTTATCTGAAATAATCTCCACATTTCCCACATTGCTCACTAGTTTTGAGAGTGAACTTAAATTATTGTGTCATATTACAAGTGTAATATCATTCAGACCATGAGTTGTGGTGATAATCCTAGGGAAATGTGGTCAAACCATTAATTGTTGTATTTAGTGCTATGTGGCTTTGGAAATGTTAGTGTGTTCTTGACTTATCAATATGGTTGTTGCCTTGGTGGACCCAAAACAACAGAGATTGTTTTTTAGTAAACATCATATAGTAGAGTATTGTTACTAGATGAGTATTGGCATGTCATTATTACAAAATAGATCATTACGTACTAATGTTAATAAGTACAAAACCATAAACAAGGCTCTAATTTGGGTGAGACTTCCTTATCTTCCTTTGCAATTTTGGATTGATTCCTTGTTGGAGGCAGTGGGAATGGTCAATGACAAGTCATCTAACAACCCTTGGTAGAGACGGATATATCTAAGGGATTGCCAAAAAATATTAAGGTGGAGCATTCTAGTGGCTTTTGGATTCAAACATTGGACTATAAAGGGATTCCTTTTTAGATGTAGATGTTTTAAAATGGGTTATGTGGCGACCCCATGTGGGCTATAGAGAGGGCTAAGACAAAAATGGTTGCTTCTTGGTGGAAGGGTGCTTCTTTTGAACATATATTGCTCTTAAGAAGCACTTTTCCCAAATTGTTGTGCAAGGTGGTCTTCTACTGGTTTAGAGTTGTTGGTAATGTTCCAACTAATTTTGAGTTGGCTGGTGTTAATGCTGCTTTGAATACTCCTCTTGGTTGTTTTTTCGATCCTAGCATGCCACACTAGAGCAATTATAGGTGCTTTGATAGAATACATGTGAGTTATGTGGCCCAATTCCCTACATAATTTCTTAATTTATTATCTTCTATTAAACATTATAATGTTGGATGACATTCAACTCTCTTGGCACAATTTTTATTATCTTCTACCCTACATTATAATGTTGGATGATGATTCAACTCTCTTCCTTGGCTAAATATTTTGATACCATCTACCTAACAATCAACTCTCCCTTTACTAAGGATTTTGATACCATCTACTTGACAATCTTTTTACTACAATCAGATAAATAAAATTGTATTAAGTGTGAGTTATTGTTCATGTGAATTGGAAGCCTCTTGCAATGCTTTATTTTAATTATAAGATGTTGCCCATTGATCACACCTTAAAGCTTTATTTTGTTCATATCTGATATTGGAGATTCTTGGTTGGACATTCTAGCTTCTCTTGCACAAGAGATTTTTTTTAATCTTCTACCCTACATTATAGTTAAACATAAATCAAACTTCTGATTTACTTAGTAGCATTGACAACCATTAAGTTTTCAAATATTTTCCAACCTCCCTTCCTCTCTTACACTAATGCAAATGTTGTATGAGAGAGGTTAATGTCTACTAAAAATGTTAAAATACAACAGATCTAATATGTCCACTAACAATAAGTACGACCTAGTCAAATGATTATAGCCAAATTTGATAATTTATTTATTAAAAGGTGACATATATTGCACTAGAATCTTCTCATTCCCTTCCTACTTTGCCAATCCACAAATTAGGTTACATATTTTATTAACATTCAAATTAGGTTAATTTATTTTTGAAACACTAATTTTTTTAATGTACTAAAATTCAATTATTTGTATCTCTTTCTTTGATATAATTATTCTTTTCGTTTGATTCAATATTAGAATTAGTATATTATACAATAATGAATTTTATTATCACCTTATAATGAGTTTAAATTTATTTTCTTTGTAATAAACCGTCTTCCATACAATTATTCTTCTTGGACTTTGAATAATATTCTTTATTTTTTTTAATATTTACTTTTTCTATCTTCATTTTACTTCTTAAAAGTAAAAAATTGCTGAGAAATTAATGACATTTCCATTTGACTATGAGCATCCACTATATATGACATTTCAAGTAATTAATGACATTTCCATTTGACTATGAGCATGTATATAAGGATATGATTTATGATTTGAGTTTCTTATGTTATCTCTCTATTACTTCTATATCACATTTAAAATCATATCAATAAGCCCATTGTGGTTTCCTTTCACATGGACATTTTTATTCAGATTTAGTATATGAAGATTACTCCAATTTAAAATCCTGAGTAAAGACTCTTTAAGAAAGAACAATCTAAATGAAGAACTAGGATATTTATACATAGTCAAGTTCAATTATTCAATTATTTCAGAAGATAATATTGGACAAAACTCCCATCTTTTATTATGGAAGGTATCTCTTTGGTTTAGAGCCAAGGACTTGGGTGCATCCACACCATTAAAATCATCACCCCGAGCACACAATCTCGACCTCATCCCCACAATCTCGACCTCATCCCCATCCCTTATGATGTCGGAGCCTTGCACTCAGCAAGACTTGATCCATAGTAAGCTCTTTGTGAGTCATTCAACTTTACCAGTAGACCAAAGGCCCATTGACAGCTCGCCCACTTTTTGATCAAATATCTTCAACTAAAGAATTAACAATTAATCTTTCCAAAAGAATTAGCCTAACCCTGGATGTCTCCTTTAAGAATATTTCAATTAGTAGATGCATTTTTTTTAACATTAAATTTTTCAACATTTGAAATTATATAGTATCTGGACGTGACTAAACTCACCGCAAGAAATAAAAAATTGATCTTCATGATCTTTCCAAAAAAAATCTATATCACCTTGAGGCACGTCAGCCGGCGCCCCAAGATCCTGCTAGCCATTCTGACGAACAATGAGTCGCCACCGTATGAAACCCTAGGTTTGAAAGAAACACTCAGAGAGCAGATAAATAAATGATTTAGCTTTAACAGACTAATCGAAGCCGATCGAAGAGCAGAAACAAAAGAAAATACATGTCAACCGAGGCAAATGTTGTGACAGCATTTAACTTCTATCCCGTGGAAGAACGAAAGACAAAGCTGATGAATGTCACATTTCATTTCCGAGTTTTTCAGCCACATTTTCTCATCAACCAGAGATTGTGGATAGTTAAAACTCGGTGATAAAACAACACCGGCAGGGGGAGCGACGAACTATAAACAAAAGATTAGCCGAACAATGCTTGCAGAAACTACACATGGGAGGATTTCTCTACGAAAACAATAACATCTGCCAAGATTTAACTATATAAAGAGAATTATCCGGTTAGGGTTTGAAGCATGGAATTAGGGTTCCTTGATATAAATTTAAATTCTTTTAGGGTTTATGATTCGTTGTTGAAGTTTGTTGTCGGGGGAAGGTACCAAGGGACTCTCGTGGCTTATCGCCGGGAAGTATACAAATTATTATTTTTCAATGGAAACTTGTTAGAATGTATAGCGAACAATGTGTACCTAATTAGTGAGAGTTACGAGTGGTAATGTAGCACGTTGTGGGAGAGTTAAGTAGGTATTTATTCGAAGGTATCAAGATGGGTGAACTCTTTGGAACTTCCATATTAATTGGGCTTAATAATTAGGGGTTTTGAAATTTTCTTGATTTTTCTATAGTCAAGTACATTTGAGTTAAAGTGGAATTAAGATGGGTGATATATTGGGAAGTCTCAAAGATGAAGTATTAGAAGTTTCTCTATTAGTTCTTAATCTTGGAAGAAACTTTATCTTTAAACATACTAGAACTAAAATGGTATTTAAGATGGGTAACTTTCTTGGAAGTCTTTGTGCTCATACAAAAGTCTTGATTACTAAACCTTTTGACAATGTATTAGTGTACAATAAGAAATTGAATTGGTTGATCCTTATTCCCTAGAGAAAATTAGGAAATAAATAATCCAATAGGCTTATAAGGGTCTAAGTGTTGAATAGGTATAAAGATCCTTTACTAATATGGAAAATTATATAGAAATGTGAGAGCTAAGATGAAATGGAGAAAATGATTGATTTTTTGTGCAAATAGACTAACAATAAATAGAGTGATCCATGTGTGTACCATAAATAGAAACCATAAGATGTCACTAGCCTATGGTTTCATTTTGATGCAGATTAGGAGGGAAGAGGTCACTTGGGGCTTCTTGGTCCTCCAAATAGGTGGCCTAGGGCATCATGTTCGTGTGAACAGGTTGCCTAGGGCATCTTATCGCAAACACTAGATTGTTTGTTGGGTCTTGAACTTTCCAGATTTGAGTAGACATGAATGCCATTGTTACCTACACATAGAAAAATGAAGAAAATATCGTAAAGAAAGTGGTTTGCCTCAACCAACCCCCAATTTGGAATCAACCTTGAAATGAAATGAAATAAATGAAAATGTGGTGTCATCTAATAGAGACTAGATTTGAAAATTGAAGTGTATTATACCTTGGTAATGCAAATGCTTCTTTAAATGTGATCAATTGTGATTATGCAATAACTTTAACTTCACATAAGAACCCAAAAGCATATCACAAAAGACAAAACTGTGTAGTTTTCTATTATGCTTTATTCGAAAGAGAGAATGATAACTTGAAGACTTGAGTGCTTGAATGTATGCATAAGGATGCTTGTACTGCAATCTATTTCCTTGAAAGTAGGCTCCTTTTCTTGACCTTCAATGAGGGAGAGAAGTTTGGTCCATCGAGAAGATTCCCTTGAAAACACTTTTGGAATGATTGAGATCTTGCTTGAGTATGCTTCAAAACCCTTGAGATGCAAAATTGTACGAGAGCTCTTGAAATCTTAAGTGTGTATGTCAAAATTAGGAGAGATATGTTGCTTTAATAAATTTCAAAAAAAAAATTGGGCTCAAATCTCTAAGGAGATGGATGATTACCTAGAAATCTTGTTTAACAAATGAGATGAGTTGTAATGCCCTGCCAGGGAATGGTAGAAATAGAGATTATTGAGAGGGGGGTTGAATTAGTAATCTAAAAACTTTAGTCGCCAACTGGATATTATTACTTACTTTAAACCATGCATAACAAAGAAATAGAGTAATGTTGAACAGTGACATTAACAATGCACAAAGATTAACTCATAACACCATATTTTGTTATCTAGGGAAACCCTGGCCAAGGGAAAACCCCGATGGAGATGATACCCACTAGATAATATACTGATATATAAGTTCCTTGTTAGAGGATGGACCCTATTAGGAGTCAATGAGCAAATTCAGTATAAGGAGTCCATGTTAGGAGACTTTGAATCCCTGTTAGGAGATTCCAACCCTGTTAGGAGTTGCGGTACAATAGATGCAAGATGAGCCCACTGCCCAAACATGCACTTCCAATCACAAGAAGAGCTCACTGCTCAAACAAGTAATTTATTGTTATCTTCTTTCCTTGTCTGATCTTTGATCTTTAGCTCGATCTTGGATCACCAAATAGCTTAGATAAAACTTCACATATATTGCTTTCACAAAAGTTCGCATATAATCACAATTACAAGATAGCACTTGCAACTACATCTTCACATCACAAAAGTGTCCTTTGCATAAATACCATGCCTTTACACAAATTGTTGTTGGGTCGGCTAAGACCACAATTCACTTTTCCAAGTTAGAGTAAACATCTAGGATGTCGGCCCTAATTGGACAAGTAATTGTTTTGTAAACAAAACAATTCTTTCCTTCAATTCCGTTGTCTTGCTTCATCAAAACATGATTATCTCTATTTTGTATAGTCCGTACAAACTTTTGAGGTTATACACATCATCACCAACATGTATACTATCTCCATGTGACTTCGCTAGTCATAATATGACGTCAACAACATGTTATAAACAAAACAATACACTATTGTAAACCAAATTCTACACTTAGACAATTTTCTAATTACCAAACACTAAGTATCTTTATTTCTGAGGTTTCTTGTGAACATGTACATCATGTGTTACCATAAATGACAACAATTACATATCACTATTAGCCAATTGTCAAAAATCTCCCCCTTTGGCATTGATGGCAACAAAATAGGAAAAATTGGCTAAGTGACAAAAACAAACATAAACAACATATAAACATTACATCTATTACGACTTGTTCAACTTTACATATGCTCCCCCTTACAATATACTTTACTACTTTTGTTCACATTGTATCTCTCCCCTTTTGACATGTATACAATTTTCACATGTAACTCTCCCCCTTTGACATCAATGAAAAAGGTCAAAATGTCAAGATTCTGTCCAAAACTGCCCAAAAATTGTCAAAACTGTTGTCCTTCCATATGCTGATATTATCTTCATACAATCATCAAAATTAGCCTTCAAAATATCCATGCCTTTGGTCCATGTCTCTTTAGTACACTTAGCTGATGTGAGAATTGCACATAAAGCATATGATGCAATCTCAATTGCATTAATACCGGAATACAAAAAGTTTGAATATGTGTCTTTGGCCTTGACGCATTCTTCTAGTTGTTTCTCAATAGAAAGATAATTTTAGAGCAATGGATTCTCTGAAATTAGATGTCCTCTTCAAAATCTGTTCTTTTCGAAGTTCCAATTTCCTGATGTCACTATGAATACTGGCAACTTGACTCTCAAAATCATCTACTTTGCTAGATGGATGCTGGATTTGGTTGGATAAAGCCTCTATCTCATTCATCTTTAACTCTATCTGACTAACAATGTCTCTAGTCAGCTTGTATGATAAGGTACACTTAACCTCTCGAGAATCCCAAAAGAAATAAACCTAATATGTTACAAAGTTTACTGAACTATTTTTTAAAAAAAGTTTAAACAACATCAAATTAACAATAATGCGAAAGCAATATATACATACACATCAAGAACACATAATCAATTACAAATATAGTTTCAATTCCTCAAGGGTTCTTTCACATTGAGTCACATTTTAAAATTTTTTATTAATAGGTTTAAGTCTCAATTACATGTCCATAATCATAAAATGAATAAACACATACATAGTCATATAAGCAAATGCATAAGTACAACTAGCAATATGAAAGCACATCTAATAAATAGCATCCACTGCACATGTCACAGGGTATGTGAAAATAGATACAAGTACATCAATATACAATACAATATCTTGTAGGATCTCAAAACACATGATACATAGATACATCAAATGAATAGAAGTCTTCAAGATAAGAGGAAGAATGATAATGGTACCACTATATCTAGGAGCATCCAACATCTGTCAATTTGAGGGGGACCCAAATGATAAGAATACACTACCTCCTGACCGCGTGGTCACCTAATCAGGCTCCCACTCCCACTGTGTAGGAGAGATAATGTACGATCCACACATAGATAATCAAATCATAAAATAATCCTAGGCAAAGAATCTTGATAGCCAAAACTACCTCAAGGGTAACACAAAAAACTACTCAAGAAGAAGAGATAATCAAAATCAAAAGGACACTCATTCCAATACTAACATCTCATACCAAGTCAACATAAAAATACCAAGACCAAAAATATATAACCACCTCGAAATCAATGTCAAGTGTCATAAGCACAATGACCAACAAATAACAACTATCATCAATAAAAGTAAACTATCAATCACTAACTCCAACAATAAAAACACCACCAATGCATAACTGATCATTCATTAATAAAAGTCAACTGTCAACAATAAATGACATCCAATCAATCAGTAACAACTCACAATAAATACACTAATACAAGTAATATCCAACAAGTACACTACTAAAGGAAAATATTTAAAAAAATATGAAGGAGACTTAGGCTACATACTATGGAGTGTCATCACATGAACCAACTCTAAGGTTACCCTGGCAGTCTCTTAGGACCCTGGCCCCCTAGTGACTCTATGCAGAACCATAATACTCTCTCGTGAAGACGAGGAAGCTAGTCATACCTCTCAAGGTATCATCTCCATCTCATCCTTAGTCTATACAAACACTCAAGGAATGGATGAGGAAAAATCTCTAACTTATCCTTTTAATGTATCTCAAAGAAAAGGACTAGGAAATATATTTTAATTACTACGTTATCACTTGTTACACAACTTACAATGAGTTACCTTGACAACCACTTTGGGCCTCAACCCCTATTGCAAGCCACTCTTATAGACATGCACCTAGACTACCTTCCCAAAAATACAAACCACAATAGTGTCCCATACCACAAAAAGTAATATTGATCGAATTTGGTTCCTTAACAGGCACCCAAAAAAATAACATTGGTTCTCGAAACCCAAGTTTTCCTAAATGCTCAATAGCATAAAGCCCATAAAACATAAATCTTAATTCAAATAATAAAGTTCATCATGACATCTAGTCAAATAATCATAAAAGAAAACTCAAAAATAGCCTCTAGTTCACATCCTAACTTTGCCAATTAAACAACCCACAAAGAAAAACCATCATGAAAATAAACATCACAAGAATATAAATAGAATATTAGAAAACACATAGTTTTTAGCCACATGATTTAATTCCACCAATTTCTCTTGTTTTGTTTAGGTCATAAGGATGTGTTTAGAAATAAAGTAAGAATATATATGTTAATATAAATTGTTATGCTAATAAACTTATTTAAAATAATAAATATTTAAATATCCAATCTTTTTGTGCATATAAAATATCATGCAATATTATCATATTATTAATTTAAATAATCTTAAATCATAAATGATTTAATTAATAACATAAACGTATATTATTATATTTAAATATTGATATTAATTTCAATTTCTAAAATATTAATATGACTTCTATTTTAAGTCTAATGTTAATATTTACCTTTCCTTTAATTCATAATGCAACTAGAGATAAAATTATAAATTTAATTTAATTATTTATAATTTATCTCATAAAGTCAAATAGTTATTAACTAAATGATTACAAAGTGAACTCTACCACAACTTCTCTTAAAATATAATAAAATTCTAAATATTTATTTATTAACTTCTTTCTTGCATTAATAATTATAAAATTATTTACATGCAACTAAGAGTTTAATTAGACTTAAATAATCACTAATACTAACATTCATTTCTTCTTTTTTGATCAGTAAATGGCCAAGGCCTTGATTATATTCATTAATTCAAATTAATAATTTACAATAGTGTTTCTCCATTCAAACGAGCACTGGTAGGAAAGAACGGAGAATAAAACCTTTAGTCTAGCCCAGGACAAACGTCCTTTATTATTACATCATAAAAGGGGCATAACCTAGTCAAATTAAAACATATTTATTGTTTACAATATAGAAGATTACAAAATAGATCGATACAATCGTCAGAAGTACTTGAAAGTAGCTTTGACCAATTTTAGAAGAACCAATCTTGCTGTTGTACTTTACACTCCTCCCATTACCAAGCAGATCACTCATCCCTCCTGCTTGACTTCACAAACATCTTTATAAGTTAATGATAGCCCTGGAAAAATACCCAAATGTTTCTAATAGTTCCTACATAACTTAAAATAAGTCCCACATCATGATAAATATATTCACACCTTCACTAGCTCCTTAAAACTTCGATATTATTAATGTTGGATATCTTTCTAGCAATACCTAGTATTTGAGTATGATTCAAAACTTGGATATATTTGATCAGAAACCTCATTCCAATACCTATATAAAGAGACCCAAAAATTTATATTTACAACAAAATAAATAGGGTTAGTTTCAATCTACCAAATAAGGCAGGGAGCACCATTGTATAATCACGAGCATATTAACCAAAATTGAGTAATATACTACTTAGCATCAGTCATCACCTCTGAACTCATGACCTCAAACTAGAATGCTTACCTCTGTCATTGGACCGACAAAGTATCTAAATCTTGACCCATCATGCCCTACTGAAAAAGCACTGAAATTAGAGAGCCAACCTTTGATGTGAATACTAATGTTCATTAGAGATATTAAATTCAAAAGTGGAAATAGATAACCTAAGTAATAGAGATCATGTTATCCAATCTACATTTTTAGAACTATACTTTATGATTGTATTGGGAAACCAAATATATATATGATATGCAAAATGTTCACATCAAATGAGATGGTTTAAATATGTGATTAAAACCAACAATATCTTTAACAAGTCTCTATCAGACTAATTAGAACTAAAGTCATTAACTAAATAAATTACTACATATCACCAATCAACCAATCAATCACTCTGAACTCAATACCTCCACCTTGGATGCTTAAACATCTGGCGTTGGGGAGATAATGAATCAGAGTTCAAAATAGAATATAAAGTAGAAAAGAGATCTCTACCACTTTCTACCATACTAAATTATATCCAGCAATAAGTTTAATCAAATCCTATCATATGCAAGCCTCAAAACTGCCATAAAAACCATTAAAAGGCCATACAATTAAGTCTTAAACTACCAATCACCTAGATCATACTAATAGAAGGCTGTTTTAGCATGAGACAAATCAGAAGGAAGTTGATACAAAAAATCAAACAACACTATAGATCGCATCTCCAAGAAACCAAAATCAAACTCAAACAACTGACAATCAAATTAAACTAGGACTCAGAGTCAAACATCGAACCCTAATCAAAGGAAAATGAGCTTTGAGTATCCTTCTAGAAACAAAATCATGACCTGGAAGATAATGATCATAGTGCCTACAAATTGGCAATCAAACTTCCCATACTAAAAATATATATCAATGCTATACTATACTGATCATAGAAAGCAAATTTTCCTAATCAAACAAAAAGAGTTACCGCTCCCTCTTAAGGGGAGAAAACATAACTTGAGCATTAATTAAATGTACCTACTGAGAGATAATCAACATCAAAGGGCTAATACTGCAAATCCGAATGCCAGTCACAATATACTGACAAAAATACTAATACTGAATCCAAATCGGAAGGGGTAAAATGACAAACAACCTTATTTGAAATGCGTACATAAACTTAAATATGAAAATACAAATTGAAAGCTAAGTGCCATAAATCATACTACCCATTTTAAATTAAAGACTACATTCCACATAAAAGCTAAAAATAAATATCGATGAAGGAATCATAATACTAAGCAACCCATCTAATTTAACAATGCACCATATAATATATATATATACATCATTCATCCTAATATCAAAACATTGCCAGAGTACACCAATGAGGTTACATTTGAGGGCACTAATGACACCCCAATTGATAGCTATTCGTAAACAAACTACTCGAGAACAATAAAAAAACCTAAACCCTACAAAAGCCAAAGGAAATCTAGGAAAGTATTAACTTGACAAGTGCTTGAAGACTGAAGAACAACCTATGAACAAAAAGGCAATATCACAGAAACCTACACGATACAAGCGATAGAGCTACTTGGCCCATACCTCATACTTGGGAAAACACACAAAAACCTGAATCTGCAGTTCCTCAACCACCTCACTTCTTCCATAAAACCATTATAACTTCCACTAGGTCATTAGGATAATTTGCCTAAAAGTGTGGGGGGAATTCGAAAGATGACCTCTCTCTATTGGTCTTTTCAATATTTGGTGTGCAGAAATCCAACCTATCTAGGTTGCCTAGACCCACTCCTGGATGGATATAAGCCTTGAAAAGGCTGAGATAATTGATAAGCTAGCCCTAGTCAGCATATGCTGAAATCTTCCTCCAATGTGATGTCCCCGTTTTGACATATAATAAATAAGTATTATATATATAGTAATATTAATAATAATATTAAAATGATAATATTTTATAGGTAATATTATGTTATAATCATATAATAATATCATATTATATGTCGCATTATTATAGCAATATAAAGGGTATAATATTAATAATCGATAATTTATATAGAATAAATTATAATTATTTTAAGTTACAAATATAAATTGTTATATATTATATAATAATAAATATTAATTATATAAATATAAATATATGAATATTATTATCTATATATATAATTATTATTATATATTTTTGCCATGCTATAAATAATTAATATATACATATATATCGACTATTTTATGTGCTATAGTATATGACATTATGCCTATATTAAAATAATATTATTATAGATAATTAAAGTGATTCATATATAATATATAATAATAAATAATTAATAACATATAATATATAATCATATATTATCATAATCATATATAATTAAAATTTATGAATAGACACACCTCTGTACAATATTGATATATATATGGGGTATATCACTGGTTGAGGGGGTCATCATACAGAATTATTATCAAATATATACAGCTCAAGAGAAAATTATCCAAATGTCTGAAAGGGGACATTAGAAGTGGTATCAGAGCGTCTTTCCTGCCAGCCTGTAGAAAGCAATTAATGCAAAAATGCCAGAGAGATTAGAGAGCAGATGAAAGGGAGGGAAGGAAAGCGAAATCATTCATGTATAAAGGCATGTAGTCTTGGCATGAGCCAAGCTCACCTTGCTGTTAAAACATCTATCGGCACACTGTTCATACCTTGCTATAAAGAACAGTGCACATAAGCCAACCGAGATGACCCGCAACAAATTTGATTACAAGCAGGAGATGAAAGCAGAGTTACATCGTTGTTGAATAAAGAACAAAATAAAAATAATTAACCTTATCTCCAGCATAGGAAAAGCAATGACTTCTCTACTGATTTTCCTTCCCATGTCGCATGTGATGCCTGCAAACTGCTCAAGACCCCATCACAACATATATTTAGTGTCTCTGGCATAAGTCACCAAATGAGCCATATGGAGGGTATCGCAGATGTATAGTCACCTTTAATTGTTGTGCATGACCATCAGAGCCTTCAAAATTACAACTCAATTTTTGCTAACAACATTCATCAATTTATGTGGAGAATAAATGTTAGCCTGAGTATTTTCACTCGAGAAAACCGATGTGAAATGTCATTTACCTTTTAGGCACGTTTATTGGTTAAAGAAATATATGAAAGATGCCAAAATAAGGGTGATCTGACATGATTTGGATTCCATGTGAATTGCGTACAAAATGATGCATACTATAACCCAAAATCCTCCAACACATGGAATAGGTTACAGAAGATATGAAAAAGAAATAAATAATAAAAGGGTGGTATATTTCATAGGCAGAACTCCATATCACCCAATAAGGAAAAAAGTGGTTGAGTTGGAAACACAAACACAAGAATCCTATTGCCAAAAGGTATTTATGAAACAAGTATGAATCACTCCCATGGAATAAACCTAGTAAGCCACGTGTCGTTATTGATGATTGGACAACAAGACAAGACCCAAGCGAAGACAGTTAGAAGGAAGATCGATACAAGGAGAGTGCTAGATTATAATCAGGATGGAGCACCGTGGCTCAGCAGTAGATAGAAGGAAGAATAACAATAAAAGTAGCGAATAAGAATACCAAGTACTGATTAGCGTTGAATAAGAAATGACAGTCAGCAACAATAAGCTTCTATTATCAACAAAACTGATTCATCATCTGCAGAATACATACATAAGACAATAACATATATCGCATATTGATATAATAACAAAGATAATATATAATAAAGATTATATATATATATATCCTTCAAGATCAGTAACAGAGAATTCAAAGATTATCTTTGAGGATCCGTGACGTGACAGAAAATCTAGAGATCTTTGAGAGATCAGTGATAGGAAACTCAATCAGATTTCTCGATTCACAGTAATAGGGTTTCGAGCATCAAATATAGAAAATATCGACAAATTTGAAGCAGTTATCAAAACCTCAAGAGAAATTTAAGCAGATACCAAAACCTTGAGGAAATTTAAGTAGATATCCTTCAAGATCGATGCTATCTATTGAAGTAGATTGAACATATAGTCCAGTCTTGTAGCATCTGCCTTATATTGGTGCTTGTAATAAAACTGGTCAGGGAAATTGCAAAATTATAAGGCACACCCAATATTTGCAGATGAAATGAAAAACAAATAAGGAAATACATTGCACGTGAGGTGGAAAGAATACATTAAAAAGAAAAAGCTGAAATTATAGGATGAGAAAGCTACATCGAGAGGTAAAGTGGTCAAATAAAAAAATAACAAATTTTAAGGTTGTAGTGAATTCAAACAAATATAACTACTTAAGGTAAACACATTAATTTACACATTTAGTAGATATTATCATTATATATACATGTAAAATTGTATTTGCACTTTATTTATTTATTTAAAGTGATAATGAATAAATTGGTATATGAATTAGTACAATTTATTTATGCTAAATGATGGATATATATACATATCTTGATTTTTAAGGATATATTATGTGATCTCTAAGATATTGATTGATTTCTAACTATAAGTTTCAAAGTGGAAAAGGAAGCTGAGTTTGAAAAGTGGACGCTACACTTGATAAGGGAGCTAAGGAAAGGATGAACAAGAGATCTAAGCAAAATCCTAAGCATAATCAAGAAAGTAATGAAGATACAAAGGACCGACAAGAACTAGATAAGCTACAAATCTAATGGTGATAAAATTTTAATAATTAATAAATCAAATTACCTCCTAAGTACACCACCTTGATGGATGTCACTGGCTACCATCAAGGCCAAGAGGGCCAACGTTTTGCTCTTGAACTTAGGTAGGATATTTAGGGAGAATAAGATTACCTCCTAAGTAGACCACCTTGATGGATGTCACTGGCTGCCATCAAGGCTAAGAGGACCAAAGTTCTGCTCTTGGGCTTAGGTAGGAAGAATAAGATTACCATCTAAGTAGACCACCTTGATGGATGTCAATGGCTGCCTTCAAGGCTAGGAGGGCCAAAGTTCCGCTCTTGGGCTTAAATTGATTAATACTTGACATCATGTGAACTCTATTCAGTCAAGAATCTACCAAGTAGACCACCTTGATGGATGTCAATGGCTGCCATCAAGGCCAAGAGGGCCAAAGTTCCGCTCTTGGGCTTGGTAGGATATTGGTTTAGAAATAATTTATCATGACTAAACTCTTCTTTGGAGCTATTATATACATGTACATGCTTATAATTGTTTGTGTTGCAAGATCTATGATCAAAAGATGTATGGGGAAACTATACGTTATAAATCATTCCCTTTACTATACTTTATTATGAAAATTATAAAGAATGTATGATGTGTCTGCATCGTGTTTGCTTCGTGTCTTCATCTGTCTACATCGTGTTTGCTCCATGTTTTCATTCATTAGAGATGTATGTTTTATAAAATCTTACAGGGCTTTCGTTTGCAAATATGTATCTATGAAGCAATTTGTGTGTGAATGATTTTGCTTGAGGACAAGCAAATTTGAGAGGGGGGGACTGTGATGTCCTCGTTTTGACATTTAATAAATAGGTATTATATATATAGTAATATTAATAATAATATTAGAATGATAATATTTTATAGGTAATATTATGTTATAATCATATAATAATATCATATTATATGTTGCATTATTATAGCAATATAAAGGGTATAATATTAATAATCGATAATTTATATAGAATAAATTATAATTATTTTACGTTACAAATATAAATTGTTATATATTATATAATAATAAATATTAATTATATAAATATAAATATATGAATATTATTATCTATATATATAATTATTATTATATATTTTTGCCATGCTATAAATAATTAATATATACATATATATCAACTATTTTATGTGCTATAGTATATGACATTATGCCTCTATTAAAATAATATTATTATAAATAATTAAAGTGATTCATATATAATATATAATAATAAATTATTAATAACATATAATATATAATCATATATTATTAAAATTTATGAATAGACACACCTAATAGACACACCTCTGTACAATATATATATATATATATATATATATATATATATATATATATATATATATATATATATATATATATATATATATATATATATATATATATATATATATATATATATATATATATATATATATATATATATATATATATATATATATATATATATATATATATATATATATATATATATATATATATATATATATATATATCACGGGTTGAGGGGATCATCATACAGAATTATTATCAAATATATACAGCTCAAGAGAAATTATCCAAATGTCTGAAAGGGGACATTACATCCAACCTAGGAGGAAATGGAAGCATGACTCCATCTTGGGCCAAGCCAGAGTGAAGGCCACCCTATCTCTAATAACTAGAGCTAGTCTCCTAGGAATATTGGCCACAATGAGGCTCCCTAGAGGATGGTCCATATACATCTCCGGGGGGGGAGGGGGGGCACATTTAAATCTTCATCCAAACTTAGAATAGCATCAATTATGCCATGGCACCAAGTAGAATAAAAAATGTTAAGACAAAGTCTAACCATGGCCCACTTGTTGATTCCTACTTTGGCCATGCAGCCAATGAATGTGTCGATAATGTCACTATTCATCCTCCAGGTGTGCTCATATTTGACAGTTCTCCTTCATCGATAGCTCTACTAACCACAATATAGGTCATGCCATCTACTGCCCTAAGGATACGATTCCACCTTTCAGGCTTGATATTGCCTCTAAATGCCATCGTGTGTACCTCTAAGGTATGGAAAACACAAATGTTTGTGTCCATCTTTACTGTGGGTTAACCTGACGACAGAGACCTAACGCTAAGATACAAACAGGAACATAGGACAAATCCTCTAGAAACACTTTGGATGTCTAAAAGTTTCAATGGAACTTGACTTCATAACATAATGAAAACAAGCACATACTCCAGCCATACAATGATGAAAGGATCACTTAGGAACATGAAGACTGAGTGTTTGAAGAAAACCTATAAAACTCTAACATTGTCTAACTGGAATCCTAAATAAGGTGCCTCGTAGGAACCCTATATACTTGATATATATGTAATCATCTATTGATCACCTAATTACTATAAATTACTCGAAGATCTATAATATAAAATCTATTATAAATAGATGAAACCATGAATAAACTCTCCTAAGTTAATCTAAATAGATACCAAGAGTCTAATTAATTGAAAATGGAAAAAAAAAAAAGACTAAAGGAAAAAGAAAACTAAGAGGTCATTGTCTCTCTCTGAACTCTAGCGAATTGACACCATCCACACCCATATTAGCCAGAAAAATTGCCTTATGATTACCTTCTTGGTAGATATGATAGATACTGATATCCTCAAACATATATCTATAAGGCTAATAACTTCTTCTAGTTTAGAGTTTAGGACCCAGATTAGAGGTAGGGCTCATTGAACATCACTTTTCTAGCAATCCATTGACTTGTATCCTCATTGATGATGCAGCCAATACCAACCGACCCTGGATTTCCTCTAACAGCTCCATCGAAGTTAAGCTTCACCCATCCCATTGGCGGGGGGACCCATTTACAATTTTTCCTAGCCTCCTTACTATTTTTAAAATAAACAAGAGGAGGATTGATCAAGCTAGGCCATGCCTTTTTTATTTGACGATCCCAAAAGGAAAAGGAACCTTCTTCCATTCTGGTCTTCCTATTATAAGTGTTTGTTGTTTCAACGATGCTATCTTCTATTTTAAGAACTAAATCTTCTGATTTCATCTCAAAATCACTAAATATCCTTTTGTTCCTCTCTTTCCATAATTCCCACATAAGGATGGAAGGACAAATACTCCAAAGTTTATAATAAATGCCCTTGCATTGGTACAAAGGCCACCCCTGAGAAAATCATTAAGCGATTTAGGATAAGGAGCGTACCAACCTAGCTTCTGAGTAAGCCACTCCCAACAAACTTGAGAGTATGGACAGCTATAAAGAAGGTGATCAACATTTTTGTTGTCCTATTTGCATAGAACACACCTCGAGGGACCTATAATACTTAATTTACTGAGTTTGTCTGCTGATAGAATCCTATTTTGAAATACAAGCCATAAAAAGAAGCCTACCTTTGGTAAACAGGTTGTGTCCCAACAAAGATTGAGTGGGATTTCCCCATCCTCCCATCTTTTAGAGTTTATCAATGCTTTGTAGCCATATTTCACACTATACTTTCCATCATTTGTAGCTGCCTAGATGAGCTTATCATTCCTATCAAGCTACTCGATTCTCCTATCTTGGATGATATTATTGTATACCTTGATTTCCGCTGGATCCAATTCTGCATCTTCTGGTGGTTTACAGATGTACTAGGAATGGTCTCCCATGGAAATCTTTGTTTTGTAATCGCTAACTTTCCAGCCTCACCGACTAGTTAATTTTTCTTTAAGGGACCTTGCATCATGTTTACTGTCTAACAGTGAGTGCCCTTTTTTTAAAAATAAATAAATCTAAAAATTAAATTATATAAAATAAAAATACACATACAATTAGTATTTTCACATGTCTTTGATTTCTCAAATCATGCAACCATACTATACTTAGTTTTATATTTTTAGCATATTTTTTTTCACATACATGTAACCATATTATATGTAGCTTTCTATTTTTAGTATATTTATTTTCACATGCATGCATAAGTTTAGTTACAACATGTTTTCCTCTCAATTAATCTTTTTTCTTTTTTTCAATTAATTTTGCAATTAAATTATTTTGGATATGAGAATAATATTTATCAATATTTAGAAAACTCATGATAATCTAATGGTTATAATGGAAAATTTAAAGTTGAAAGACTAACTGTTCAATTTACTATTTTCTTCCAATTTTCTATAATCAAATTTTTCCTATATTAGAAAGAGTCTTAAAATAATACAGTCATAATAATTTTCTACAGATTTTTTATAATTCTCTTTAGTCAAGTTTTCTTGATTAATAAGTTTTCCTTTTTTCAAAATCTACAACATAATTCTTTATTCAAAAATCAATACCGTAAATTAATAAGCAATATGCAAACACCCAGGAAGCCATGAAGTAGACAAATCTTTCAATAAAATTTCAGAATAGATTTTCAAACCCTACCTCAAAACCACAGCTAAAATCTGAGACAATCTATGAATGCATGCAAATCCAAACCCTCTAAAACTTTCAACGATTCTTTTGATCTCATTCTAAATTTTTGCTCCCAAAACCTCAAAACCAAAGCTAAAATCTAAGACAATTTGTGAATGCATACAAATCCAAACCCTCTAAAACTTCAACAATTCTTTTGATCCCATTCTGAATTTTCGCTCCCAAAACCTCAAAACCATAGCTAAAATTTGAGACAATCTATGAATGCATGCAAATCTCCAAACCCTCTGAAACTCTCAACAACTATTTTGATCCAATTCTGAATTTTTTGCTCCCCAAAACTCGTGTAATTTCAAAATGAGCTCTAGATCTTTGATAAGGAGTTCTCATATAAATTGGGGCTCTAATTGTGCAATCATGAGACCAAAATCACTGATCAATTATTGTTTATTACTTTATTACCTTTTTACCTTTTCATGCACAATTCTTTTAGATATTTAATTAAAAAATATCTTAATTTAAATAATTAGTTTTCTCTCTTAAATTAATTTTGAACCATTTTTAATAATATATTTATTAATTTAATTAATAACATTATTTAGAGTTTATTATAAAATAAAACTCCTAAATAATTATCATTAAGTTAAATAAATATAACTATGCCACAATTAGAACTATAACTTTATCTTTAAATTTCATTCTTTTATATTTTATTGTCCTCCAGTTTATTAATTAGTGCAAGCACTAATAAAGCATAGTTTATTATTTAAATTATTAATAATAATCGAAGCTCAATTTTTAAATGCAATTCTAATTTAATTATTATTAAATAAATAATTATAATAAAGCAATATTAAATCTTTAATATTTTAATTATTTTTTTGTCCAACTTCTTAAATTAGACTTTTAAATTAAATCTTTTAAACTGAAGTACAGAATTAATTAATTAAAAATCGTCTTATTCTAATTTCTCTTTAACCAATTTTCTAATTTTAGACTTCAAAATTAAGACTTTTAAATTAAAGCACATATTTATTTAATTTTTTAATTAATTAAAAATTCTCATGCTTTAATATTTTCTTTTTAATCAAATAATATTTAATAATTATCAATATTATATGATTAACTGAAATATTATAATTAAATCATTTACCAAATAAATCACATAGCAAAATCCACATAAAGGCAACATTACCAAAATAGACCAAAACTCAAAATCAAACAACACAAACAAGGATAAACTCACGTGTTTAAAAAGGGTGGAAAGTCAATTACGAGTCTTGCTTGCAAGACAAGTATTTAGCCTATGGCTAGGATTGGACCTGAACATTATCTCCCCATTCTTACTGTTGAGTTATTGTGATAGGGCACGCTCATCCTAGCAATTCAGGGAAGTCGATGCTAGGTACCTACATCCTGCATAAAAGACGAGCATGTACATGTATATAAATATATCTAAACTAAACACGTAATGGCAGGGAGTGGTACATCATGTAGATCCTAACTAGCAGGTGACTATGACTCCCTCCCTTAACCACATCAAACATGACAAACAGAAAGATAAAACAGACAAACACACCATACACATGCAAGCATGTGGTAAGTGTCATAATAATTATAAGTCAAATATCAAATGCTTAGATAAAATAATGCATCGTTACAAATATGAAGTAATCATCATTAAAGTATCATTAATGCACCAGTAACCATAATCATTAAACAACACATGAAATATAGTCAACTAAGTAATCATCGTTGATATATCTGTAGTCCAAGTTATGAAATAATATCCTTGAAACTAACACATCCATGAAATAGGCATAAAAGAGTTTAATAAATATAATATAAAAATAAACTATGGGTGGGCACTACATCCACTCCCCCTAGAATTAGGCTTACTCCTGGAAGTCTACTACAATGACTAGGGTAACTAAAAGTAAAAGAGTACTATCTACCATGTCAAATAAAATGATCATTTAAGAAACTAATACAAATAAGTTAACTATGTATACACTTTCAGTCACTTAGAGCAATATGATTCTGGTTTTAAAATAAATCGAAAACCATATTGACCCAACATTCATCTTTTTAATAAATACTAAATTAGATCCCCTAAAATAATCCAAACAAAAGACCAACATCTCCAAATCTATCTAAAAACATAGAATTTATAATGCATACACATAAATCAAAAGTCAAGAACAAAAATGTTACGAGTTTCCAAGATTCATGTTCAAAAGTACCACTACTTCTAATTTTTTGTTCAAACTCTTTAGGTTCAAGTTTTATGTTGATAAATATGTATTGTTTAAACCATGTTGCAAGTTTAACTACTTGCTAACTAATATCACACAATATGCCCAGAGTTCCAATGTTGAAACTCAAGCTAATTTTTCCCTTCCTGTTGGCATTTTCGAAGTTCTTTTATACAAGTATCAAGATTAACTAAGTCATTTTTGATATTCTGGTAGACGGTGCTAAAAAAATTAGCATCATGGGAAATTTGGGTATTTTTCTTTGCAACATTCAACAAATTTGTAAATTCTCTATCAAATGATTTTAGCATTGCTTGTGTTCTCTATTCAGGATCTGTTTCAGTGTGTTGAACTGCCAATGCACTATGTAGTTTGTTTGTTACTTCCAGTAATGTCCTTTATACTCTTTACTTTCCTATTTTTCTTAATTTTCTTGGTTAGGGATGAGATCAGATCTATCTGATCATCATCATCAGTAGATAAATTGGCAAGAGAGAGTGAAGTAGATGAACTAGATGGTTTAGTCTCATCTTCCCTCTATTTCTTTGTTGCTTCTTTTATTCTTCTCTCTTCCTCTTCTTTCTCTTCCTTTTCCTCTCTTTCTATCTTCTCTTCTAATCTTTTTTTCTCTTCTTCCTCGATTTTCTTTTTCCTCTCTTCTTCTACAATCCTTCTCTTATCTTCATCTTCCTTTCTTTTCCTATCTTCCTCAAGCAATTTCTTCTTGGCTTCCTCTATTTTCTTCTTTTATACTTCTAGTAGCCTCTTTTATTCCTCAATTTGTTTCAACTTATCTTCAATATCCTAGGTACATTGGTATCATTAATGTTAATGGTAACATTGGTTTGATCAATTTGCGTAATGTCACCACTTACTAACACTTCTGAGGTTCTGGGAGTTGGAGGAGATGTTGCCTGTGACTCTAAAAACATTTGACTGATAGTTGTTACTATCTCTTTTCTTAACTTATCCTTTTCACCAACCATGAATAAAAATGGCTTCAATTTATTCCTCAAGTATGGTGCAAGGTTATTCAGCAATCTTTTGATTTCATCTTCATCATCAATCTTGCAAATAGTTCTTAGCATAGACTTGCGAAGTTCAAGGTCTTCTTCCCTTGTAGGAGCCTTCTTCTCAATGAGTCTCTCATAGACTTTTTGGTTTATAATGCTTGCAAGGTCCTTCAATTTCAAATTATTTGATATAATATATCTCATAGTAGATATATATATCTGATCTTTCTCAAAATTGTTGTACAAATCGTAAAATTTGTTCATCTGAACAAAGTTACCTTCATTTGCAATAGTTGTATTGATCTTTTCTATCTTCAACTTCCAAGGTTGACGTGCTTTTCTAATTGCTTGCTTAGGGGGAGTCAGCTTTTCTACTTGCTTGGTTTCATGTTCCTCATCCTCTTCATCACTTGACTCAATTGTCAACAATGTTTTTGTCTCTTTCCCAGTCTTGTGGCCAACTGTTTGACTCTCTTTGTCTTTGTAGACACTACTTCCACCAATCTCTCATATTTTCTTTTCTGTTCACTGAGCTAAACATCAAACACTCTTGCATATAGAATGCTCTGTTCTGAAGATGTCTCAACAACTGATACTGAAAAAGGTTGTATGTTTAATACACCTTGCTTTATTGTCTATCTTACAACCTTAGATTCATTCTCTGTCATTCTGGCATCTAATAGTGCCTTCTTCATTATAGATTTAACCTTCTTGTGTGATGCCTTCTCTAAGGCTACTTGATGAGCATGCTAATTTCTCTCATCATATGTGCCAAATCTATACTCTGCTTTGTCTTTGTCTAAATTCAATTCATAGCTCAAGGGATCAAGAAATGTCTCCCGAGGTTTCACTACTTGAATATATGTATGATCTATATCAACTAATATACAAATGTCTTTCTTGAATCTATCCACAATTGTAGGTGCAATTCTAAATCTCTATTTCATCTCATCCTAAAAAGTCCTCATTATCAAAGTGCCACTGTTCAATATCTTGTCTACAGGATGCCTTTTTCGTACCTCTAAAATCTTCTCCATTGTGCATCTGTCACTACTCATTATATATGTGATTGATAAGTAGGGAAATTTTTTTAGTACATGAAAGAATATGTGATTTATCAATGACTGGAATCTAAACATGCCATTCTTTTTCCTCTTAATCTTTTCAAGGTTTTCTAAGAGTTGCATTCTCACTATTTCACTTAGATTCACTTGCTCTTTCTCTACACATATCTTATATGTTGCATATATGAATCTTGTTGAAAGTTCATCAATCTTAGAACTTGCACAAACTGAATAAGCAATAATTCTACTTGGAAATCTCACATCATCTTGCTTGATGGTGCTGATCACCACAACCTTACCATTGTACACTGCCTTAGTATAGCTTTCCACTTTCTCCTGTCATTTCTTCTATTCTTGAAGTTTCTTCCATTGTTCCTTCTATCTCTTAAGTTTCTATCCATTCTACAATACTTCTTTGTGTGTCCAAAGTTATTGATTAACTGACATACAGGTGCTCTTTTTCTAGGATTCTACAGATCATCAGGTGCATGGCAATTTCGAGCAATGTGTCCTAAGTTGTTACACTTATAACACATGATCTATCTTCTATCTTCATAAGATCTTCCTTCTCTTGAAGTCCTTTCATTAGATCTTCTTTTATTTGCAGTGTTAGTATTTCTAGACATTTTACTATTTCTTCTATCATTATCATACTTAGGTTTCGTACAATCAATTGCATTATGACCCATACCATTACAATTATGACAATAAAAGTTCTTAACATGACTAAATGACTTATTTGTACAATCTCTTTTCATATGACCTATTTCATTACATAAAAAGCACTTACCTCTAAATTCATACCTGGTTATCTTAGGAGTTTCCACTTGCTTTGGTTCATCCAAGAATTTAACTTCCTTGTTTTGCTCAACTTCTTTAGGTTTCTTAGAAGATTGACTTGATTCAATCTTATCATTAGATTTATCTTTTTCTTTCAGATTTGATCTAATCTCAGGTTTCTTTGTAGACATGTTAATTAGGTATCCAAGACCAGTCTTATCATAAGTAGGCCTTTGTATAGACATTGAATCATCTAGCTTTTTTCTGCTAGAATAAAGCTTCTCAAGTTGTTGTTTGCATTGTGTCAATTCACCTTTCACAATAGTATTGTACTTATGGAGTTCTTCATGATCTTCTTTCAATGTTTCAAACTCAGATTTTTTCTTTGCCAGACTTGCTCTCATATCTGCATTTTTAGTCTTCAAATCAGATTCAACTTTGCTAAGATCATTTCTCACAGTCAACTTTATATTTGTAATCTTCAACTCATGCTTCAAGATCTTTTACTCTTTCTTTAACTTTGAATAGTCATCATCACTAGTTCTAGATTCAGTAGATTTAGGCTTGGATTTTAGGTGTTCAATCTTTTCTTTCAATTGACCAATGTATACTTTGGAGTCTTCATATCTGTCCTTTAGCTTATCTCTTTCTTCAGTAAAGAGATCAATTTGTTCAAGAGCTTCTTCAAGGTTCTTAATTAACTATTCCATCTCCATAGGGATCTTACATAAGTTGTTAAGCTTTTTCAAAGTAACTGTGCTCTAATACCAATTATTTGAAATAGGGAATATGAGAGGGGGGGGGGGGGGGTGAATCAGTAATCTACAAACTTTAGTCACCAATTGGATACTATTACTTACTTTAAACCATATATAACAAAGTAATAAAGTAATGCTGAATAGTAATAGTTACAATGCACAAAGATAACTCATAACACCATATTTTGTTAACTAGGGAAACCTTGGCCAAGGGAAAACCTCAGTGGGGATGATACCCCCTAGATAATATACTGATATATAAGTTCTTTATTAGAGGATGGACCTTATTAGGATTCAATGAGCAAATTTAGTATAAGGAGTCCCTATTAGGAGACTTTGAATCCCTATTAGGAGTTCCAACCTTGTTAGGAGTTGTGGTATAGTAGATGTAAGATGAGCCCACTGCCCAGACATGCACTTCTGATCACAAGAAGAGCTCACTACTCAAACAAGTAATTTATTGTTATCTTCTTTTGATCTCTAATCTTTAGCTTGATCTCAGATCACCAAATAGCTTAGATAAAACTTCACATATATCACTTTCACAAAAGTTTGCGTATAATCACAATTACAAGATAACACTTGCAACTACATCTTCACATTGCAAAAGTATCCTTTGCATAAATACCATACCTTTACACAAATTGCTACTAGGTCAGCTAAGACCACAATTCACTTTTCCAAGTTAGAGTAAACATCTAGGATGTCGGCCTTAATTGGACAAGTAATTGTATTGTAAACAAAACAATTCTTTTCTTCAATTCCACTGTCCTACTTCATCAAAAAATAATTATATCTATTTCGTACAGTTTGTACAAACTTTTGAGGTTATACACATCATCATCGACATATATACTATCTGCATGTAACTTCACTAGTCATAATATGACGTCGGCAACATTTTATAAACAAAACAATACACTGATGTAAACCAAATTCTATACTTAGACAATTTTCTGATTACCAAACACTAAGTATCTTAATTTCTGAGGTTTCATGTGAACATGTACATCATGTGTTACCATAAATGACAACAATTACATATCACTATTAGCCAGTTGTCAACAGGGAACCCAAAAGAAATTAATCTAAAGTTTCACTAAGTTTGCCAAGTATTTTTTTTAAATGATAACTTAACAACAAAAGATATAGTATAGCGGAAGCAATAACATACACATAAACACATACCATTAAACATATTACATTTCTTAAGGGTCCCATGATGTTGAACCACATTTAAGTTTAACCAATATATAATACATCCACATTAAAAAATAACAACAAGTATGAATCCATTTAAAAATATACAATTATCTTGAATGTCACTTGGCAATAATTAGATTGCACAATCATCCACTGTACAGGTCACAGGGTATGAAAGGCTGAAAGAATATACATCATAAAATAGATTACATCATCTTTTAAGATCCATGAAATAATATACAATACAATAGATGTAACCATCCCTCATAGTACACAAGAACATAATGAAAGGACATACAGAACAGGGAACTCTAGCCATGACATCTAACTATTGGATCTCAATGGTAAAGTAAAAAGCACTACCACTCGACCTTGTGGAACCTAAATGGTCTACTCCCACCACGCTGAGGAAATAGTCTCAAGTCCCAAATAGGATAACAATCCCAAAAGTCAAAATCAACATCTAGGTCAAGGAAAACCTAAAAGAAATCTAACTCAAGGTACCAAGACACAAATGACATCTAAACCTAGACGCAACAATGACACGTAGGAAATCTACTATGAAAGTGGGCAAGTATCATCACATGAGTCAACTCTAAGGTTATCCTAGTAGCCTTACTAGACTTCGGCCCCTTTGTGACTCTATGAGGCTCTAGTATCCTTTCGTACTGACAAGGCATACTAGCGAAGCAAGGTCACAACCAAGCATCCTCTCTACTCCCATCCTAGTCTGTATTAGCACTCAAGACATAGGTGAGGAAAAACAAAGACTCTTATTAATTAATTTTACTCTCATTTAATGAAATGTTATTACTTATTAAAATAACCTACAATGGGTTATCTAAGCAACCTCTTTAGGGCTTCGGGCTCCATTACAAGCCACTTCCGAACACGAAATACAAATAACCTACCCTAAGCTCAATAAAAGTAGGTGGTCTCTTAAACAAGCAACTAGAAAACATTGAAATATCTCTGATTGAAAATAATAGATTTCACTAATACAATCATCCTAACAAGGTTGATCCAAAATTAAGTACACATATATAAAACCATGACATCACCAAATAATAACAACTCCCGACCTTAACACTCTAAGTCAACCCCAAACCCAACACACAAGAAAACATACAACTAGCTGTGTAGTTCCATAGTTTTGTTTTGTTTTGAAAATATATAGTTTTGGTTTAACAATAAGGTTCAAGTTTACATTTCGTTGTAAGTTTTCGACTTGATAAAGTTTACAATTTTCTCACATATACTGGACCTATTTTCATTTTTTTTTAAAAATTAATTGCACGATTACCACTAACTTCTCCAAATAATATTGCCTCTATTTAAACATTATAAAATAATTTAAATAATAATTATTAAATTATTAATATTTTTTTATCAATTTATTAATAAAATACTACAATGATTGATAACCATAATTATCAAATAATAATATAATAACAACTTAATCTAAACATTTTGATAACATTTAATATTAATTAAAATAATTATTAATCATAATCATAAAACTAAATTAAATTAAATTAACAAAAACTATATTAATTAACATTTATTGACATATATTAAAATTTAATAAAACTATAAAAAAAACTTAACATAAAATAGAAAACGTTTATGCGCACATCTACGGATTGTTGTACTCTACTACCAGTCGTCGTAGCCAAGGAAAAAGGTGGGTGGGGGTTGGTGGCCTTGCCCACCAAATGTGTGTGTGTGTGTGTGTGTGTGTGTGTGTGTGTGTGTGTGTGTGTGTGTATGTATATACATATATATTATATATATGTATATATATGCATATATATATATATATATACATACATATATGTATATCTATATATATGTATATAATATATATATATACATATATATACATATACGTATATATATATATAGATATACATATATATACATATACGTATATATATATATAGATATACATATATATACATATATGTATATGTATATGTATATGTATATATATATATAAATATATATACATATATGTATATATATATAGATATACATATATATACATATACACATATATGTGTATATGTGTGTGTGTGTATATATATATATATATATATATATATATATGTATATATATATATATATATATGTATATATATATATATATATGTATATATATATATATATATGTATATATATATATATATGTATATATATATATACATATATATATATATATATGTATATATATATATATATATATATATATATATATATATATATATATATATATATATATATATATATGTACCTTCAATTTTTTTATTTTTTTTAAAATTTGTGAATTATATCTTATAGGGAAAATCCAGATAAACAATCAATTTTAGCATTTTATAAATCAATTTCTTCCCCAAAACCCTATCTGATTAAAATACCATTTAATTAAATTAACAAAATGAGGGTTTCTAAATTCTCAACTCTCATATACATATAATCTCAGAACGAAGAACAATTAAAATTTACAACAATGGTTTCAATTTAACTAATTTGTTCACAGACATATTCAAGAATAGAGAACAATAAATTTCAACACAAGGGTTTCAACCAAATTTAAAACTCTGAAAACATATTTATCCAGACATGAAGAAGGTAGGAATTCAAAGAACATAAAATTATTGTGCAAATAATCCATAAGATTCTACCTGAATTTGATGTTAATATGACAATGCATGGAGCATGCAGGTATTCCCCTTTCTTCTAAAAACCTCATTGGAAATTGCTCCTCCAAATCCTCGATAATTGAGAAATGAACTCTCAATCTTTAATAGAGAGTTTTCCCCAATTTAGGACTTTGATCGTGCAATCACATGAAAACCGTTTATCCTTTATTATTTTATTATATGGTAATTTTCATGTGCAACCTTTTTGCAATTTAATTAATTATTTCCTCTCTTTAATTAACTCTTGAGATGTCTTAATAAAATATTTATTAATTTAACTAACAATAATAGTTAGAGTTTATTTTAAAAATGAAACTCCTAAATATTTTATTGTTAAATTAAACAAATATGATTACGCCAACATTAGAATTTAACTACATCTTTAAATTTAATTCTTTTATTTAATTAATTTCTCAATTAATTAAATATTGAATTTTCTTAATAAAATTTCCATTAAATTAAATCATTAAATACTCTTTTAAATTGATTTAATTATAACAGGAAATCACCATAGATCCACAAGACAAACTACGAAAACCCATTATATAGTATAGAAAACTAGATCAAACACAAGGGTTATAATCATAAATTTATGTCACTTGATAAATTTAGAAAGTAAACAACTCAAATACTTGCCCTACTTTCTAGGACAAACGGTTTAAGGTTAGGATTTGGACTCAAGAATTTATCTCCACTCTTTTACCATTGAGATATTGCGATATGGTACACTCATCCTAGCAATTTAGGGAAGTTAATACCCAGTACTTGCAATCTGCATAAAATCCATGGATGGACATACACATATAATCTAAACTAAATAGGCAATGGTGGGAAGTGGTACATCATGTAGATCTCAACTAGTAGGTGACTACGACTCCCTCCCTTGACCATATCAGAAACATCCTACATAAAATAAAACATACAGGTACATCATATACATACAAGTACGGGGTACATATCCATAAAAATAATCCATCTAACTATCATCATGAAATAATTAGAAACATTGTATAATAACATCATCATCAATAGAATAATCATGCATACATGAAATAACTAGTATCAACGTAATTAATCATATAATCAACCGAGTATGAAATAATATTCAATAATTTGGAAAGAAAATGTTGCTAATCATCAAGCATGAACATAAAGCTGGCCTAAAAGGGTTTGGCAATAATAACTGAAAAGTAAACTAGGGGTAGGCATTACATGAGTCCTCAATTCAAATTTTGGGGACAACCCAAGGAATAGGTCTGTCTAGGGAACCATATCGCACCCAAAGATGATGAAATTTGATTTGAAAGTTGGGAAGACTAATGTAGGAACTCAAGACATGCTAAAATATACATAGTTGAACATCTTATTATAGGTACTTACAATTTAGGATGGTACAACTAGATATAATGAATTTTCAGTGAATCATCTATACTCATGAGACATGGGTTCTTGTTAACATTGCTAATCAAATATTGATCGCAATTGATTCAAAATTTGCTTAGCTCAATTATATATATATATATATATATATATATATATATATATATATATATATATATATATATATATATATATATATATATATATATATATATATATATATATATATATATATATATATATATATATATATATATATATATATATATATATATATATATATATATATAGATTCAAAATTTTCTTAGCTCAATTTTATATATATACATACATTACATACATGATAGGGGGATAATCACATTAACATTAATGCATTTTTAAAAAAAAATGATTTTTTAATTATTTGTATATCATAGATTGTTAGGTATTAACCAACTTTAGGTTCACAAAAATTGATCTTACACATACACTTGTAAGGGTAAAAGTGCATACTTTTAATTTAAGTGCATACAAATCACTTCTACTCTTTGTTTTACACTATTTTTCTTTGATGTGCCAAGTATATTATCGTAGCACATAATTTCAATTTGTTTGGGACTCTCATTATGCCTCAATTTTTAGTTTAACTTTCAAAAACATTATTTAACATGATCTAACAAATTTTTAGTTCTCATATTATTAATTTTTCCTCTCAAGTTTAAAAAAAAAAGGTGTACACCTAAGTAGAGCAGGAAAAAACATTCAGAGTAGGAAGGAAAGAATTTGTTGAGATTCTAAAAACCAATAAGACAAATAATATCATATGATCGATGTGATGGATGAATCTAAGGATGAATTATGTTTCTTGAATGAACTTGCCATTATATGTAGATATAGTGGACTAAAATTAGTAGAAAAGGTAGCACAAGGGCTATCGAGAGGATAAGGTAGACTAAACCCAACTTAAATCCACTAGTACCTTGCCAAAGAGTACACATAGAAGCCAAACATAGAATTGCATCAAAGAGACCTTAGATTTCATAGATTTACTAATTGATTACACAGGCTATCAAAAACTAACATACCCAACTGTGAAGCCTTTTGAGTTGTGGCTTTATACAAAGAAATGTAACATCAAACTACAAATGTGAAGTCTTAATATTCTTCATGTTACTTCCTATCTTGTTCTTCTCTACTTCTACCTACTTTCCTACATCAAATCCAAGTTGTCATATAGCCAGCTAGACTAGTAGTTGGCTAGTCAAGCATTTAATTACAATATAGATCCAATCTTGGAGATGTGACCCATAACCCAAGCTATGGGCATCAATTGTTCATGTTCTCTTAGATAGTTTCAAATACATGTTAGGAGTTGACTCCCAATTGTGAAATATGCCACATCATCATAGGTAACCACATAAAGGAAAATAACATGCCTCACATGATAAAATCAGTGAGAAATATATACTGGAAAGAATGGCATAGAACTCAAGGAATATGACATATTAACATTTGTACTCTTAGGGTAAGGAGTGAAAAATAGGTCCTCAACATCATGCTAACTACACATAGTACAAAACTCAAAGTAGCAATAGATACAACATGAAAAACAAATAGGTACAAAAAATAAGAAAGGTTTTGGGTGATGCAATATTGCTCATTAACCCAAGATACTCCTACATCAAAAACTTGGGGTAAGTAACGAAATGATGTCAGCATTAGGAAATCCTCATGCTTTGACGTGAATCACAGAGATCCAACTCAACTTGTGTTGTCCATGAATTATCTTCATTTGGTTTATCTTTCAATTGAATAAGGTATTCCATGTAATATTTTCCTCTGGTGCTCTCACTTATTATGTTATCCAAGATATTTTCAATGTTTTTCTTAGGATAATCTAGGTTAGCTTTTAATTTCTCATCTGCTTCAAAGTACTAAAAGATGTCTACAATATTGAATATAGATGAAATATCCATGTCTCCGGGTAATTCAACTTCAAAAGCATTCCACTATAAAATTTCCTCAGAATTTTACAAGGACCAAACTTCTTTCTCTTTAGCTTACTATAAGTACCAACTGGGAACCTATTCCTCTTCAAATGAACCATCACTTTATCTCCAACCTCAAAAGACTTATGTCTTCTCCCTTTATTTTCTCTCTATTTTTATCCATAGTTACTATCTTCCAGAATCTTTCTCACTTCATCATGCAAATTCTTCAGCTTCAACACTTCTCTTTACCAAAGTAGCCAAATCCCTCAATTTAGTAGTTCCCTTAGGATTCAAGCCATTAACAATCTCAAAAGGTGTCTTCTTGGTGCTTTTATTCACAGAAAAATTATATATGAACTTTGCTTGTGCTAAAATCAAATCCTAATTACTAGGTTTATTCCCAATGAAACATCTCAACAAGTTACCCAAACTTATGTTTACTACCTCAGATTATCCATCTATCTATGGATGAAATATAGAGCTAAACTTCAAATCTGTATCCATTTTCCTCCAAAGTGTTCTCCAAAAATGACTAGTAAACTTGGTGTCACTATCTGAAATAATAGTTTTGGGCAATCCATGCAATCTCACTATTTCCTTGAAGAATAATTCAGCCACATGTATTGGATCAAATTTCTTCTTACAAGGTACAAAATGAGCCATTAAAAAAAAAACCACTACTACATGAATATAATCATTACCTCTCTGAGTTCTAGGCAAACTAAGAAAAAAGTGCATACTGATATATTCCCAAGGCTTATTGGGTATAGGCAATGGTGAATACAATCACAAATTTGACTAACTCCTTTTGTTGTTTAATGAATTTTGTAACCTTTAATCATCCTCTATACATCCTTATAAATTTGAGGCCAAAAGTACCTATAAAAAATACACTTCATTATTTTATCTTATCCCAAAATGTCCAACAAGTCCTCCACTATGTTTCTCCTTCATGATATTATCCCTCATAGATCCTCTAGGTATGCATAACTAAGTTCCCTTAAACAACATATCTTCTTGAATGAAATAATCAGTCCACTTATTCTGATCACTCATCAACTAGTTCTTACAAGCCTTCCAAGGCTCTACAAAATTAGGATTAGTTTCATATAAATGCTTCAAATCATCAAAACCAAGTACCTTAACTCTCATTTTTGTCAACAAATTCCTTCTTATGCTCAAAGTATCAACAACCTTATTTGACTACCCACTTTTATGTTTTAGTACAAAGGAAAAAAAATTGCAAGTACTCAACCCACTTCATGTGGCTCTAATTCAACTTGTTCTAACTTCCCAAATACTACAAAGCCCTATGGTTAGTGAATAACACAAAATATTTAGGTATCAAATAATGTCTCCATTTATTCAAAGCTTAAATAATAACATAGAATTTCTTATCATAAATTGAATATATTTTCTTAGCATCATTCAACTTCTCACTGTAGAAAGCTACAGGTCTTCCTTCTTGACTCAAAACAACTCCAATGACACTTCCACTAGCATCGCAATCAACCTAAAATTTTTTACTAAAAGTAGACAAATGAAGTGTAGGAAACTTTTCTACTCTCTAATTCAATGTTTCAAAACTCTAATGTGCTCCATGTGCCCACTTGAAATTTCTTTTGTCACCTATCATAGTTTTTGTAATGGAATTACAAACTAAACTAAAATTTCTTATAAACTTCCTATAGAAACTTGCCAAGCCATGAAATGATTTAACTTCTCCAACATTCTTAGGTATAGGCCAATCAAGAATAGCTTTTAGATTTCTAGGTTCCATCTTGAAACTATTATTTGAAATGACAAAACCAGGATACACAATCTCCTCCTTCATGAATGAATATTTCTTCAAGTTGATCAACAAATTCTCCTCCTTCAATCTTTGTAATACTTATCTAATATGCTCAAGGTATTCCTCTTTAGTCTTACTGAATATCAAAATATCATCAAGATATACAATCACAAATTTGCCTAAGAATTTATTCAAAACTTCATTCATTGACCTAGTGAAAGTACGAAGGTGTGTTAGTTAAACCAAAAGGCATAACAAACCATCCATACAAACCTTAATTAGTCTTAAAAGTAGATTTTCGTTCATCTCCTTCTCTAATTCTAATATGATGCTAGCCAATCTTCAAATCAATCTTGGTAAAATACTTTTCTCCACTCAAAAAATCCATTATGTCATCCATTCTAGGAAAGGGAAACCTATACTTTATTGTTATTTTGTTTGTAGCTCTAGAATCAGTGCACATCTCCATTCCCCATTCTTCTTAGGTGCTAATATAGAAGGTACTATACAAGGACTCAAAATCTCTTATCAAACCCTTTTCAAACTATTATTGCACTTGTCTATTTAACTTGACATTTTCAGTAGATGTCAATCTATGTGGTGCTTTATTAGGCAAACTAGCTCAATGTATCAAATCCATACAATGATTAATACTTCTCATATGAGGTAAACCATTAGGAACATTATCAAAATAATCGCTTGAAACTTTTTCAGCAAAGATTCAATCTCAAGTGCATGTTCTAGTTCATCTTGTTTCTCAGTCTTTCTAGGAATCAGAGCGAAACAAACATTTAGTTCCTTCATATCCTTAGCAAAATATTTTCTTTCAACCAAACATACTGTGACTATAGGACAATGATTTTTATTAGGCTTCTCTACTAAAGGTAACAAAATGTGCTTCTTCCCATCAACCTAAATAGTATATTGATTCAATCTACCATCATGCAAAGCTTGTCTATTATACTGTCAGGGTCTACCCAAAATGATATGACAACAATCCATAGACATAATATCACACATGAATTCATCATGATAATTTCCAATTTGAACTTATCGAGGCATTTCTCACTTACAAGTAAAGTGTGCTCCCTCTAGATCCAAGCAACATGATAAGGATTAGGATGTCCTTCTAGATCCAAGAAACATGATAAGGATTAGGATGTCCTCTAGATCCAAGCAACATGATAAGGATTAGGATGTCTTAATCTTTGCAGCTACAATTTTTTAACTAGCTCCTTAGATGCCAAATTATCAAAATTTACATTATAATTGACTACCTTGTAACATTTTCTAGTGATCTTACATCTGGTCTTGAAAAAAATTCTTCTTAGAACATGTTCTTCATCAACTTCCTAATTACACAAATCTCTTCTTATCATCAAGTTCTCACCATGTTAAAATTCATTAGGTGTTTCAACAACTTCTTTACAAGCCAAGGTATTTCTACCGCTACCTCCAATATTTTTACCTTAATTACTACATTCAAAGGCTTTATGTCCTTCTTCTCCACACTTGAAATAAGTTTCATTAAACCAAGATCTTTCTTCCATCTTACCACCATTATTATTCCTAAAGTAACTAGTATAGCTACCTTGAGTGTAATTACCTCTTTTCCAAAAGGTTCTTCTTTCCATTATGTCTTTCCTTTATTTTGCATTACATTGTCAGATCTACTACCTTCTTCATAGGTCCTGCCTTTGTTTCTCTGATTTTTTCCACATCTTCCTCTTTGGCTTTGATCATGTTCCTTTTCCAACCCTTCTTCATCTTTCAAGGCATACTAATATGCTTCTTCTACACTATCCATCTTAACATAACTAATCTGATCTTGAATTGATGTCAAACCATTTAGGTATCATTTATGTATCTAGACACTTTTTCTACTTGATCATCCATATGCCAAAATCTAATATCCAATTTGTAGAATTTCTCAGTATATTCTTTCACACCCATGTCCTTTTTCTCTCAGATTCTGCATTATTCTCAATAGGTTAACTTGGTAATTTTTAGAAACGAAATTCTTCATTTTGCCAATCATTTTCACTCATTTCTTGATCTTTTCCTTTCCTCTTTTATGTATTTCATTCTGCAAGTGATCCCACCATAGTGAAGCATGATCCGTCAACTTTATGATTGTTATCTTCACCTTCTTGTTATCAAGAGTGCTTTCATACTCAAAGTACTAATCCATCTCAAAGATCCAATCCAATATTGTGTTAGTATCAAGTCTTCCATCATAGCAAGCAAATTCAACATCAGGTCTAGAATTTTCCCTAGACAAGACTCTCAGAAGTATTTTCTCACCTTGTTCCACCTCAGGTTTAGGGTCAAGATTAGGTGTTGCTTCTTCATCATCACTATCATCTTCAAGATGTACAACTCTTCTCTAAGCTATATCAATAGCTTTGAGTCTCGTTGTGATCTGCATCAACATGTCCATTATAGCAATGTTTTCATTTCCTCTACCTCAAACCATTTTGACAACAGTTCTTGCAAGATTGTAATCTTCTACAAGTTATAGGTTAGATTTTAGATATGCTACCCTACAACCAATCCAATCAAGGTTCTTAATGATCCAATTTACAAGAAAGAACTCAAGCTTTGATACCACTTGACACAGGGGCTACCGAGAGAATAAGGTAGAATAAACCCAACTTAAACCTACTAGCACCCTGCCAAGAGTACACACTGAATCCATACATAGAATCACAGTAAAGAGACCTTAGATTTCATATATTTACTAATTGATTACACTGGATAACAACAACCAACATGTCTAGCCATGAGGCCTTTCAAGTTGTGGCTTATGCAAAGAAATGTAATATCATATTAGAAATGTGAAGTCATAATTTTCTTCATTCTACTTCCTATCTTGTTCTTCTCTACTTTAACCTACTTTCTTACATCAAATCCAAGAGCTTATATAGACAACTAGACCACAAGTTGGCTAGTTAGGTATTTAATTACAATATTGGTCGAATCTTGGAGATACAAATCATAACTCGAGAAATGGGCATCAATTGTTCACACTCTTAAGAATAAGTCCAAATACACATTAGGAGTCACCTCCCAACTGTGCAAGATGCCATGTCATCATAGAAAACTGCACAAAGGAAATCAACACACCTCTTAGGATAAAATCAATAGGAAATAGAGAATGGAAAGAATGACACACAACTTGAGAAATATGACACATCAACATTTGTGCTTTTAGGGTAAGGACTCAAAATAGGTCCTCAACATTATGCTAAATGTGCATAGCACAAGACTCAAGGTAGCAATGGCTACATTGCAAACCTTAAATAGGTACAAAAATCAAGAAATGTTTTGGGTGATGTAAGATTGCTCATTGACCCAAGATGCTCCTACATCAAAAGGAATTAGAACATATAATAAAATTCATTCCTAATGGGTTTTTCATAGTAATTTTCAAAAACAATGAAGAAAGATAAAATCTTGGAGGGAGGATAATGGAGATTTAGAGATTCATCTTTGTACGTTCAAAAATGACAGCCAAATTTGTATTCTCTAAATCTTAATCCTTATAAAAAAATTGTGGATAAGAAATTTATGTTAGAAGGATGCATATAGAAAATCATAAGGTTGTTAAGCACTCCAAGGGCCCGTTTGGCTACAAGAATTGTTGAATGCAACATTCATCTATGCTAGAATAAGCTCTCTTTTGGTATCTGTGTATTCTTAAAATAAGTTATGGAATATCATTTGGATCTATTTGGTTGACTTGAAAGAGGAGTCAAAATATGAATATTCTATGTTTTGCCGAAACAATTGAAATAGGAACTGGAATAAGTTTTATAAAATTATAATAATTAAATTTATTTTTTAGTTTGGTAATACTTACATAAACAAGATTTTTTATTTATTAAAAATTATTATATATATATATATATATATATATATATATATATATATATATATAAATCCAAATTATTTTAATTTGACCTTATTATATTTTTTAAATTGACTTTATAAGTGAAAGATATACCAAATTCATCAAAATTCAAAGGACATATTATATTGTATATTATAAATTTCATTTTAAATTAAATCAAATTAATTTAATGAGTATAAGATCAAAACTAAAATTATTTTATTTTCAAATATTTTAAAGAAAATAAAAATACAAATAAGTCGAGATCATTAATATGACATTTAAATTATCTTTCAACATAGTTTTGATTATAAGACTAAACACAAGATTTATTTGTAAAGATAATTTTATGAAAGTTTAGAAAAGATACAAAATCTTATATTAGTTTTTTTATCATTTAGAAAAATACATATTAAACATTAAATAATTCTAGTATAGTTTATATCTTATGATGAGCAAAGAAAATAGTTCAGAAATGCATTTGAGTGGCAAAATGCAATCAAATAGCAAAGTCATAGACCTGACAACCCATCAAGTTGGGTTTATTAAAAATTGGAATAAGAATAAGTTATTCTTATTCCATCTTTTTTAAGGAATTCCTCTATGCTCATTTTGGGGTCAAATTACGATAGGCAAATTCTAATTCCAATTTTGTATTTTGCAAACAAACATCAAATTGGCGAATGTAAGTATTTAGATTTTCCTAATCCCGCCCAATTCCTGCAACCAGATGGGGCCTAATGAAAATTCGATGAATATATTGCAGAGAGTGAATCTTAGTTATATGTCTGGTTAAGGTTTGCAATATTATCAAAATAACTCCTCCAATAAAAATAGAAACAACAAATGTAGTGAATACAAAATATCGAAAGTGAAGAAGAAAATTTCTTCTATTTGAAATGCCCTCAAAAGAACATAACAAAAACAATTTCAAAAATCACTAAAGCAAAAAAAATTAATTCTAAATGTCAACAATAAGGTGATCACCCTTACCTTTTTCTCATAGAAAAATGTGATGGAGGTGTCACTAGGGATGATAAAGATTATGCCTAAATTGGCATCCTCGTTTAAAGAGATCCTAAAAGAGGTAGAATGCAACATGGAGAAAATAAAGATGAAGAAATAGGTAACAAAATACTTGAACTCGTAGAAGATTTGGATTTAGAGGGTGAGGATTTACATAAGAATATGTTGGATATGATTGATCTAAGAACTATTAGCTAATCTACGATAATTACACTCAAATTTGGGGAAAAATGAAACAAAAGGAAAAACAAAGATTAAAAAAATAGGAAGAAGAAACAACCAAAAAAGGATGTATCAAAATCATATCCTTTGCATGGTAAGAAATGATTTCAACCCTTAAGTAACCAAAATAAGTAAAGAAGAAGGCATGAATTTTGTCAAATATTTTTTTCTAGATGGGAAGTTAGTTTTATTGTTGTAAATGGGAGTAAAGAGGACTAATAATTCCGCAAAATCCCAACACCACAAGGGTGGAAACAATTAAGAATGGTGACAGATAGGTCAATGAAAGGGATTCTAATAATGCTTTTCCCCTTTTCAACATTTATGGTTTGACTCAATAAGAAAAAAAGATGACCTATAGAATGGAGTATGTGCTCAAAACATTGAAACAATAGGGGAGAATTCATAATTGGAGGGGATTTTAATGGGGTAAATAATTTGTTAGCAAAGAGTGATGGTATAAACAAAAATAATAATAGGGTAATGATGAAAATTGGGATTTCATCAAATATAGAGCAATTGACTAAATCCCAAAGAATGAAATATATTCTTGGACCAATCATACGATAGGTTTTACATATATTTTGAGAAGGTTGGATCACTTCTTGTACAACTTGGGTTGGTTTGAGGAGGTAATATTTGCTAATCAATTCTTCCTATATTTATCTTCGATCATTTCCCAATATAACTTGATTTTGATTATTTCTAAAAATATAGTAATCTATATTTAAAATTCAAAAACATTTGGTATAGGGAAGCAAGTTTAGAAATATGCTTGGAGGAAAGACGGAAGGAAGAAAACAACATTAAAGATACCACAGTTTTCATTTCATTTAAATTTTATAGAAAATCAAGATAAGAGTAAAGATTTGGAACAATAATTTTTTCACAAATATCTACAAAGAAAAACTAGATGTGGAATCATAGTTGAAAAAGTTGAACAAAAAATTTATACTAAGGGAAATGTGCAAAGATGACTTTGACAAAGAAAGACACTAGAGGAGAGGTTGCAATAATTGCTTACAAGTGAGGAAATGTCCTAGAAGGATAAGGCTAGAGAAAGATGGATTTTTTGGTCTCTCTAATTGTTGTTGTATATTAGTGTCAAACACTTAGTCATTTACTAGGTAGAGTCATACGGTCATCACTGCAACTGAGCTACTCTATATAGGTTGAGTCATGTAAATTCTTATATATAAACTTGTATATATCAAGCTCTATAGGAGCTGAGTAAGTCTATGGTCATTGAGTATTCTCAATGCAAGATGAGTCTAATGTTAACTGAGAAGTTCGAGCATATACAAGTTAGGTTACACAGAAGGTACTAAACATAGTAGAGACCAAGTGTCAACAACATATACAGTGAGTGTTGAGTGTCACAATAATAAGTGACAAGCAACCCAAAATTTACAATCAAGTCATAAATGATACAAACTATGAGGTAAAACATTTTAGGCTGACATGAGCAAGATATTTAATATTTGTAGGTTTTGTTACATAGAGTTTTATGCATTTTATGACATGGATCACAAATCCCTATTTTTTGTACCAAATGAATAAGACGGAGAGGTGAAACAAGGAAGCATATAGAAAACTCTTTATGAAATCTTTAAATAGGGTAGAAATTAACATAGTTTTATATGGTATGATGATGTGTATGGTGATACGAAGGAGTGAATGGGCTATTCATATGATTCAAGTGTGAATGTGTGAACATTGAAGAAGAGGCAAAGAGTTTTGTTATTTTATAGCAGAGCAAGCGACCTAGTTAAGCAGTATAGGATAGAAGAGCCATACCAAATCTTGAGTGACTACAGTAGTGAAGATTTATGGGTGTCATCCCCACCCTAGTTTTATCTTCACCTTGAAGTGTTTCTAGGTAACCAAAATCATTGTGTCATGTGATTACTTTTCATGTATGTGATTGATAGATTAGATCTATATGCTATTACAAGTTGATTTTATAAGTTATGCATGAATAAGAAATTGGATATGAGATAGTAATTGTGGTGAATGAATTATTGTATTGGTGAAAAGGTTAAAGTGTTACAGATCCTAATTCACCACCCCTCCCCCCTTCTTAGTATCTTGGTTTCCAATTTAGACTTCCAAAAATTGGTATCAGAGTGAAGTTCTCTTGGAAGAGTTTAACAACTTGGAGTTCACATCTTGGAGATGAAGGCTTTTAAATTGGACAAAACTATTGACAAGTAGGTGATTGACATCTAGCTCATATTGCAAAAACTTGAGATAACTAGAAAATAAATGAAGAATTCCCTACAAAGGAGAGAGGAATTGGCTATTCAGGATAAACAACTTCATTATGAAGAAGTTGAAACTGAAGGACTACTTGAAATAGTAAATTCAAATGACATAGCATTTGCAGAACTAATAGATAAGAACAAAATCTCAAAGGAAGAAGTCAAAGGACTAAAAAGGGAACATGAGATTCAATCAGTAAGGCTACATGAAGTAATAGAGAAAAAGAAGAAAGTTGAGGGAGACAAAATGATAATGGCAACTAGAACTGAAGAAAGGATGTCTAATGTACAAAATCTCACAAACACTCAACTTGACATGATGAATCAACTAATTCTTGTAAATCAAGAGTTGAACATAAAGGATGTGGAAATAGAAAATTTGGTATCACAGAAGGACTTAATGAAGAATGAACTAAAAACTAAGAAAGAACTTGTGGAGAGATTCAACAAGCCAAGTGAAGTAATGAAATACTTTTAAGAGCTTATGAGGTCATCTGGTAACACTATTAGTTCAAGACATTCATCTACTAAGCAAGGATAATCATCCAAGAGTGGAGAAGTGAGAAATGCAAAATCTAAAGTTAGACTAACATGCTATCATTATGGAAAACTTGGTCATACTACAAACATCTGTCGAAGCAAAAATGGTATGCAAAATCCTAAACCTAAGTTTGTTGTTTGTTGTTTCTACTACAAGAAGTAAGGACATCAAATACATAAGTGTACGTTAAGAATGAGAAATAAATATAAATTTGAAGGCTATTATTACAATTTTAAAAAATATGGACATAGAACATATGAATGCAAATCACAAATAAAACCCTACTGGACTAATCAAAGGCAGAACCATGCAACTAACAAAGTATGTCCCAAATATCGTAAGTTTGAACATTCAAGAAAATACTAAAAAACTCAAGTACCAACAATGAATCAAAACAACACCAATGGAAAAGGCAAAGTGGACATTGATAAATGAAGGAAGGAGATGAGTCAAACATGAACAAAAAAGGTAGAAGATGGAAGTAGTGGAACAAATGGAGTTGAGATCACCCAATCCAATGGAGAAGCTAATCACATCGACTCAAAATAAGTAAGAAAGGTATGTATGGAATTGTATATCTAATGATACATCATACATTATTTGCTAACATAAAATGTGCTAAAGTTCATGTTTGCATAAGTAAAGATGCATGAGAACATATCTATGAAAGGAAAAGTGCAAAAAAATCGTGTACACAATCAGTGCCAAAAATTAGTAAAATTGTCTATATTGACCGAGCATTGCAATACAAACCAAGTACACTTCAAAAACTAAAATGATGTATAGGCTAAATTAGATGGAAGAGATCGAGCTTTATAGTGAAGACCTAGTTCAGAGGCACAATGTCAACTGAGACAACTGACTTTCACTTGCCTAAGTACACAACATTAATGAAGACCCTAAATCAAGAAAAAGGAAGTATATATCAAAATATTAAGGCATTATTTCATACCTTGCATACATAATTCAAGAGTACAAAGAAAATTGAGCGAAAAATAAATCCTAAGGAAATTTAAGAGAAAATTTGAGACAAGAAGATTACTCGAGTGAAGATCTGAGTTGTGTCAAGCGATCCAGAGGAAGAAAGCTTATGAACCTGACAAAGAGAAAAATGGCAACTTCATCATCCACAAGAAAGAGTCAAGGAGTAGAGGTTAGTAATTTTCAATTAGTAAGGAGTGACACTTGTCCTCCACCTAAATTTCATGATATTCCTAAAATCGCAATGAAAGGAAACTCAATGGGGGCATTATCCTCGATACCACCCAAGGTAATCATGATACACGATGTGCAAAGTTGCTACATATGTAAGAATGGAGAAGTAGGTGCTTATGAGATGTGAGAAGCATATGAGAAATTATGTGATGAAGGAGTTTTGAAGGAGGAATTCAAATATTGTTGAAAGGAAAGGGTTAACACGTGCCCTAGAGCTCCCATGAAATTTTGAGGTTAAATGGATCAAGGTTGTATTGAGTGGGATCCACGACATGAAGTTTTGGATACATGATGGACCATTTGAAATAACCAAAAAGATGATTCATAAGGAAATTGGTTATCCAACACTTGATAAGAAGAAATGAAAAGTCTGAGTCATGAGGAAATTGAAGCCAATATAGGAGCCAAGTGGAATGGATGAGGGTTTTCCATCACAAACATTCCTAATTCATTGATTGAATTTGCAGTGAGAGTTATCTCTCACAAATTCTACCAATCTAGTAGATTGAACAATGTTTCATGTATGGCAGTGGATCAAGCATGGAAGATAGCCATGAAAGATCATGAATATGATCTTGTTGGGTTACAAAGACTTCAATTAGCAGAAAACTTGACAACCATCAGGAAAGGAAAGAACTCAATGTGTAAGTTCGGATCACTTATCATGTGTATTTTCTTTTACATTCAGAAGCATTTTCTTGGTATTAATAATATTGTTTGGGAACAAGGAAAACCTTTAATAAGGCAAAACAATGAGTATATAACTCAATTAGGAGAAAATTTTGAAAACATTATGGATACTTATTTTGAATAATTCAAATAGAGAATGAGAATGAGGATGAGGATACCAGAAGAGTTGGTAATGAAACATTATAAAATATATGTTTTCTAGTAGACACAAATAACACATTTGTGCAAGAAGTTAAGCCAAGGAAGGCGTGGCTAACAAAATTTGATTATGAGATTGATAGTGATATAGTTAATGCAAATATTGTTGTATTTTTGAAAGAATAAAATGATATAGAAGCTAAATCTTTTGGGAAATATGAAGAAGCTAAATCTTTTGGGAAATATGAAGAAGCTAAGGCAAGAATTGGTACAGATATCTAGATAGCTTCCAAGGAGAAGAAAAAGAAGAAAATGATTGAAGACCTAGAGGCAAAGCTAGGCACCCAAGGCAAGAGAAATGAACCTCTGTAGATTACACAAGGTTTGGGAGAAGATGAAGAAAAGGGTAGTGGTGAAGAAGAAGAGGAAGAAGAAGGAGTTAAGGGTAAAGCCTCAATTGTTGTCACACCAGCTAGGAAAAGGGCTAAAGGAACTACAAAGAAGCCAGTGGTGACACTCCTCTCTCCTCCACCACCTACCAAACCAAGGACCAGGGAAACAACTAGTGTCGAGCAGTTTGCAAAACAAAGAGTAGAAGAGACCACCGAGTCTAGTGGGTCAAAACTGAAGAGAAGGATATTGGTTAAAGGACTACCCACAAGGAAAACAAAATCTATTGATGAGGTATGTGCCGACCTAAGAAAATCTTCAAGCTTATCAAAATTTTAGATTTGTGAGATATGACACATTGGATAATATCGATAGAACAAAAGTTGAGGAGACCATGATAGATATGATGGAAAATCAAAAGTTAGCTCCAAATGAAGTAGAGAAGAAGAGACCTATATATTTGTACAATAGACTTGTTAGAAGGTGGCAACAGACAACAAAAGAAGAGAAAAACATTAGAACTTGCACATTAGCCAAGGTTATGCCTAATCTATCACAAGAACAAAAGGATACATTTTTGGAAAGATACAGGAACAAATTCATTTCTAAACTTATAATTATTATATTATTGCAACATAAGATTGAAGTTGTAATTCAACAGAATGAGTTACTCTAAAGAAACACTTTTGGTCTTGTAACAAAAGAAGAGAAGGATATAGAGATTGTTACTATTCAAGATGATGAGAGTGATGAAATGAGTTCAGGTGTACCAGGTCTAGAAGACAACACATCACTAGTTTATGTCAACACCCCTAATACTCTAGAGAAGCCCTCAGATGTAGACAAGGAGGAGCAAGAAGCAAAAGAAACTCATAAGGACACTAGTGTAGACATTCCTACCAAAGGTCAAGAAGGACCAAATGTGTTAAAACCTCAAATTGAGGCAAATGAGGAGGAAATTAAGAGAGTACCATTGCATATATTGTTGTCTTCGTTTCTTATGTACAAACATGACCAAGTGGTGATATCCCCTTACCATCTCCCAAAGAAGTGTCGAGTAGCAACACTTCTACACCTTGCACAAGGAAAGCAATAAAAGACCTCTCTCCAGATATTGAAGTTAGTCTAGATGAAGTTATTGAGATGCCACAACTGAATTTGGAAAATCTCACTCTTGAATAAACAATTTTGTTACAAGAAATTATGGCTAAGAAGAAAAATAAGGCAGAGCTAAGAAGGCAACACCAATAGAAGTAGGTGCTACATGATGTTAAAGAAATTTTTGTTGAAGTATTTGATATACAAATTTTGATGGGTAAGCGCCAATAATTTCCCAGCTTGTAAATATTGTTGAACAAATCAATGTTGGAGAGATAGAATCAAAACAAAATTGATGGATTGGTCAACAAGAAAATTTGAAAATAAGGTTTTGGAAAAAGTTTCTACAATAATTTCTCAGTAGAAAGTTCAATTACAGGAACGTGTACAGGACATAGTAGAACTAATTTAGAAAGTACAAAATTTGTACAAAATTTAATGTGATATGCCAAGATTCACAAGTGATCTTGAAGAAAACATCCAACAAATTTAGGTTGATATGAAGACAACAAACAACACTATTTTGTAATCAACCAAATCTACCTCCCTGCACTTTAATAAGTTATTGAATTCTCAAGGAAAATTGGTCGAGCTTTAGGTAGCTGATAGCAACTTGAGATCATAGTTAATCTCCATTCAATCAAAGATGATACCTCATTTGGAGGTTATGTAGAGAGAAATAAAATCAGCACACAATATTATCAATGAAGATCATAATCTTTCAATGGTTTAAAGTTTAATTGATTTGGAAGCTAGGTTATAGTTGCAAAATCACATTTTAGAATCAAGAAGAACCACTTGGCATCATGTGCTTGCTATGATCAACCAAGTTCAAAAAAATTTTATTATTGAAGAGTATGGTTTGATTCCACCCATCCAACCCCAACAACATACATAAGTGACAACAACAAGGGGAATTGTAATAATGATTACATATTGTGAATGAAGAATAGAAAAGAAGTCTAGAGAATAGAAGAAAATTCAAAGGGGAATATAATGATGATCATTAGATTTCATAAGCAATCAAAATGTAGAAGTGAAATAGGGTATGACAGTGAAACAATCTAACTACTTGGAGTCACGTGTATACATTATTCACTATTTATTTATTTGGCATAAGTCAAAGAATTGTAGTTCTATATGAAGTCATAGGCTTAGGGGGAGTACTCATATTTGTAACGATGTAATCATGACAAAGTGTTTTTACCAATAATGTCAAAGGGGGAGATTGTTGATCTCTCTAATAGTTGTTGTCATTTAGTGTTAAACACTTAGTCATTTACAAGGCAAAGTAAGATGATCATCACTATGACCGAGCTACTCTATATAGGTCAGGTCATGTAAAGACCTCTATATAAACTTATATATATCAAGCTCTCTAGAAGCCAAGTAAGTCTATGGTCACCGAGTATTCTCAATGCAAGATGAGTCTAATGTTAACTAAGTAGTTCACGTATATGCAGGCCAAGTTACACATAAGGTATTGAGCATAGTAGAGATTAACAGTTAACAACATATATAGTGAGTGTTGAGTGTCAGAAATAGTAAGTGTTGAGCAACCCAGAATTTACATTCAAGTCAAGAATGATACAAACTTTGAGGTAAACCATTTTAGGCCAACATGGGAAAGATATTTAGTTATTGTAGAGTTTGTTACAAAGATTTTTACACATTTTTATGATATGGATCACAAATCCCTGTGTTCTCTGATGAACAAATCAAATGGAGAGGTGAAACAAGAAAGAATCTAGAAAAATCTTTATGAAATCTTTAAATAGCATAGAACTTAACATATTTTTATATGGTATGATGATGTATATGGTGATACGAAGGAGCAAACAGGCTATTCATGTGATTCAAGTGTGAATGTGCGAACATTGTAGAAGAGGCAAAGAGTTAAGTTATTCGAGAGCAAAGCAAGCGTCCTATTTAAGCAGTAAAGGATAGAAGAGCCATATCATATCAAGAGATCATATCAGATTAGAAAAAGGATATCCAACATCATCTTATTAGAGTAGACTGAGGATCAGGTACTGAATTAATTATAACAAATTAAGTTAGGGGAAAACTCTTAACAGAGTGATCTTAACATATCTTTGCAAATCTCCTAACAAAGTCCTTAATTTTTTGTAAGTATAAAATCCTCTAATAGGGTGAGATCTAACAATCTCAAAAGTTTTTAACAAGGTAGACCTCTCACAGGGTAGATCATTGGATTTGGTCAAACATTGTAACCCTAACAAATTAACTTTATTACTCAGTAATACATTTGTGCTCAAATTGTGATGGAAGGTCATTACAATTGTGAGGCCACCCATCACCAAAGAGACAATACCACAAATTAGCTTTGGTCAGATGGGTGTTATACTTTATGTCAAACTTTTTTTGCCACAAATTGCGATGGCAAGGGCATCCATTGCAATTGTGATGGATAAAACTATCATAACTTGGAAGAAGGCAAGGGTGAGAGTTCATCTTCATGTCATCCTAGTTGTGACAACTATCCATCAAAAAGGTCATTGCAAGTGTGATGGGTATGTGACAGTTGTGTTGTAGGAGCAACGACTATCCATCAGAATAAGTTGTCGCAAGTGCAATGGGTATGCAACAACTATGCTATGGGAGTGATGGCTATATTTAGGAACAAGCCACCAATGTTGTGAGGGGTAGCCAAATTATTTTTAAAAAAATTATTGCTTCTCCAATGAGGTCCTTTTACTATTGAGAAGATTATCAATTCTTTTTTGTAGCAGTGAAGATCAGTTATACATAACTGACCTGTAAATTCAATGGGAACATGTCCTATGTACAAAATACCATGGGACATTAGATTTTTTTTTTTATATATAACCATATTATAGATGACATTTTTGAAAGTATAATAATGAGTGGCTTATACCTTTTTTTCTAGTTGTTTCTATGAACAGGAATCGAGTGCTCATCTTCTTTTGAAGACCATAGGCAAAAGGAGCCAAATATGTGTCTAGATTTAGATCATCTTGAGAACGGAGTCATTTGAAGAAATCTCAAAGGCTACATGACCAAGTTAGACATGCAAAGCTCAATAATATAAGAAATGTTATACAAGTGACATAGATTTGATAAACTTGTGAATGCCACTCTGAATCAAGAATGCACATGCAACTGCATTCTATATGCATGGGCAAGAGGAGGAGCTAAAAAAAATCCACCATGTTTACATTTATTTAATAGGTCTTTTAAGTTTTTAAAATTATAGACCATTATGAATGTTAGAACTCTAGCTGCTATGGAATAGAGAATGTCCTCGGCAAGCAAGGACATAAAAAGTCTTGATTTTCTTGCATGTTGAGGACATTACCCTTGCCTATAAGAATCAAAGTGATTAAGGGTGCTCCCCTTAATACCATAAACTCATAACAGAAACAAAGAAACAACAACAAATGCAAGCATGAAATATGGACTTCTTATTTGCACCGCAAATGTGGAATTACAAAATTCATAAGTACAATATGCTAACCTACATGGGTGCCTTCATTACTGTGATCTACAAAACAAGCTACTAACTATCACCCAGATTTGTCCTAGAAAATGTTCGTGCCTTTCTTAAATAGGCAATTTTATGTCGCTCGAGAAGGTTTTAGATGCACAAACTTAATTCCTAGGGTCGATAGACCCTAACAATACATATAGAGTCGGCTAAATACATCTTTGACAAATTATTTTAGAAATTTTGGTAGCCCAACTTTTGAAGGCCATAACTCTCGAACCATTTCTCTAATTGGCTATTATAACCACTTTTCAAAAATGCTAGCTTCTGATCTACAGGTTCAAAATGGCACAAGCACCCTTTCGTCAAGTTTTTGGACCTCATCCAGGCACTCTAAGGCCTCCAATGGTGAGCCTAAAGATTTTTCTGCAAATTTTTCCACAAAAAATTTGCAATAACTTCTCTAATACTTAAGTTAGAGCAATGAAATTTTTATGGTAAGCTTATAACTATAAAATGAACCTTCCTGTAGAAAATGAGAATATCTCGAGCTCATATGAAAAACTAACTAAAAATAGCAAGCTCCTAGAAATAGCAACCCCCTGTCTACTAGTCCTTATTAAAATAGAAAAAACTGAAATAAAAATATTTTTGGGTGATGCAAGATTGCTCTTACACCCAAGATGCTCCTGCATCACAAAGTTACAATGTTCATGATGGTCTATAACTTAAAATACATAATTAAAGATCTCTAACAAAAATACAAACCTATTGGGTTTTTTCCAGCTCCACCTAATGTCGTATGCATATGAATTGATATTGCATATTGAACTATGGCATCCTTTTGTATTGCCTGAAACCAAGAGATTTACATAGTTAGTTGTCATGCAATCATAGGTAAATGTTGAGCTTCACTTGGTTTCAACAATAGTTTAATATTCTCTACTAATTAGGGCTAACCATGTGAAGGTGGAAGCTCATTTGCCCCCTTTCATTAACATCTAAAATCTTTATGAAAGGATCAATCTTTGAAGTACAAAAAAGTTTCCAAACCTATAAAAGTGACATCGTTTTCCCATCTTCTGGTGCATGTCATGTTTATGTAGCATCCAAAATAAGATTTTGCCACTCTGAATTGAGAATGTACATACAGTTGTGTTCTATATGCATGGACAATAGGCAGAGTTAAAAAATGCAACAGAATTACATTTATTTAATAGGTTTATTAAGTTTTTAAAATTATAGACCCTCATGAACATTAGAACTCTAGCTACTATGGCCAAGACAATGTCCTTAGCAAGCCATCAGATAGAAAGTCTTAATTTGCTTGCATGTTGAGGACGTTACCCTTGCCTATAAGAGTCAAAGTTACAATGTTCATGATGGTTTATAACTTAAAATACCTAATTAAAGACCTCTAACAAAAATGCATACCTGTTGCATTTTTCAACTCCACCTGATGTCGTATGCATATGAATTGAGATTGTATATTGAACTATGGCCTCCTTTTGCATTGCCTAAAACCAAGAGATTCGCACAGTTAGTTGTCATGCAATCATAGGTTAATGTTGAGCTTCACTTCATTTTGAGAATATTTTAATATTCTCTACTAATCAGGGCCAACCATGTGAAGGTGGAAGCTCATTTGACCTCCCCCCCCCCCCCAAACAACATCTAAATTCCCTGTTAACATCTAAAATCTTTATGAAAGGATCAATCTTTAAAGTACCTGGACTGTCCTCATCACCTCTTGCATAAAATGAATCCAATATTACAAAATTCCCCCAAGAAATAATAGTTCAAGTGAAATATACATAGGAAAAATGAGAGAGAAAAAGAGGAATCTACTTACCAATAGGTGTTGCCATTGCATCTGTGGCCATGCTACGTGTTGAGTGAGTTTTATTGATTTTCTATTGTGCCAAGATCTCTCTATTTATATACATACATACATAAATAGATACATACATAGACACACACATATGTGTATATGTATGTATAGATACACACACACACACACATATATATACATACATACATACATACATACATATATAGAGATCACAAGGACACGTCAAAAAGATGCAAAGATTATAAGGGCACGACAATGAAATCCTAGATCTCCCCTAATGTCCACAACCCACAAGATCTCTCACTATATATACATACATAAATACATAGACATACATACATCTGCATATGCAATTTTATCACCTTGGAAAACTATATTTGATCTTGCTAGCTAGGAACAATTGATTGTTCATTTTATTGTACCTAATCTGATGATAGTTCTACAGGAATTTGTAATCAACCTAGCTAATAAGAAACTAGAGCAATTTAATTGGGTAATGGCTTGTTTCTTTCTATAAAATATCTGCTATGATATGTTTTTGTAAAAAACTTGTCAAACTATGCCCATTTTTCTTGGTCAGCATTATTTTTGTGTAGGAATACCCATATCACATGTAGGTACATTAAAATTGGATTGAGTAAGAGAAGCAAGTTTTTGTTACAAGGAAGAAATAATTTGAGCAATTCTAATGATAGTGGAATCAATAGAGGAAATAGGTGGAAATGACACATTCGACACACTAGGAAGAGTGTAAAAATTAACAAGAATAGAAGGTGCTACAGGTGGGACATTAGGAACCATAGTAGCAGGATTAGGATAAGTGTAAGGAACACTATTGTATGGAGGTTGTGAGATAGGAAATGAAGTAGGTGAAACACTAAAAAGTAGAGAAGAAATTGTAAGACTACTAATTGGAGGATTAAATGGTTGAATATAAGTAGTCACAATAGGAGCAACATAAGAAGGAATGCTAGAGATAGGTTTGGAAAGAGACAAGGTAGGTTCAACACTAGTGATATGTGAAGCCATTCCTATTTTGTATGCGGCTTGAGATGAAGGGTTAACATGAGTGTGGACAAGGTGAGTAATACCATGCAAAATATCCATGTCCATCATTACATATCACTTTCTTAAGTGCATCAAAATCAGCCATTGTATAGATATTGTGATTCTCTCAAAGAAGTCAATCATGGATTTTATCAATCTCAGTTGCAAACTTATGAACTTGTTCAAGAGGAACCCTAAAAGCCTCATCCTCATCATGAGATGAATGAGAAGACTCATGCTCCATAGAAGGATTAGGTTCATGAGAAACCATAGGATCACTAAGGTTCCTAAAGAGAGGAGAAGATGAATCTTGATCAAAGTGAGCCATGAGTCTATGACTTCTCCTAAGGGGATACTATAAGTAGGGCTTAAGGTACTATGTCCCAAGGATGCAAGATTGTGAATAGCCCAAGGATGCACCTACATTAGACACCTAACATTTCAAAAACTAGATGTTCCATAAGGACTTATTAACATATGAAGAAATTCAAAACATAAATCCCATGCATATTCTTAATCCACAAATCCTCTTCATCAATCATCCTAGAAGTTTGTCCAAAATTACTACTACAACCAACTATATCATTAGAAATATCATCTCTTCTCTTGGTACTACAACTACAAGGATCAAATGAATCATACTTGTTGCAAGCCATCATCTGATTAGAAATTTTCTTTCTTCTTCATCTGCTCTTAATCACAAGATCAAATAATTGTCTTTCAATAGTAGAACCTCAACCACATGTTTTTCTATATTCAAACTAAAATTCTTAAAAACACTTAAGTTATCACTACACATTTAGGGTCAAATTGTGACGACAATTCGTGGCGGTAGGGTAATTTGTGGATTTTCATGTTTTTTTTGCAATTTTCCTTGACATCATGGCAATATCAATGTTTGCATCACAATTGTAATCCCCGCATGAGTATAAACAAAAAAACATTAAAAAAAAAAATGACATAAATCATTACCAATTTTTTTTGATCGATTGTGGAGAGTTACGTGTGAAAGAGGGTGGAGAGCTCTAAACAAGGGTGAAAAGCTCTAAACATTGGTGGAGAGCTCTAAGCTCTAAATGTTGGTGGAGATTTTCATACCCTTATGATCACTACATTTTATTGTCATTCCCTTATGATCTCTACATTTCATGTCATGTCATTAGTGGAGATCTAGGATTTCGTTGCCATGCCCTTGTGATCACTGCATTTCATTCTCATGCCCTTGTGATCTCTGCATTTTGTTGTTGTGCCCTTATAATCTCCATGCCCTTTCTCTTTGATTATGTTGTCATGTCATGCCCTTGTGATCTATGTGCCCTTGCTCTACGATTTTCTTCAAGGGGAGAAGAGGTACCTCTGTAAATGTTCTTTTATTTTCCTTCTAAACATGCATCTCTATATATTTCCCCCAGCAGGTGATTAGAGAAGCTTCTCTTTATGTATATACATGTGTATATATACATACATAGAAACACATATAGTGTGTGGCTATGTATGTATGTATATATATATATATAGAACTCTTTATTTATATACATACATACATACATAGATACACACATGTGTGTATGTATGTATATACATATATATACATATGCATATGTATATACATACATACATATACAGAGATCACAAGGGCACATCAACGAGATGTAGAGATCACAAGGGCATGACAACGAAATGCAGTGATCACAAGGGCGTGACAATGAAATCCTAGATCTTCACTGATCTCCACAATCCACAAGATCTCTTTGTATACATGCATACATACATACATACATACGTACATATATACATATATACATACATACATATACACATATATATACATACAACATAGATAGATATGCACATGCATACATACATACATACATACATACATATCCACATACATATCCACATACATGCATACATACATACATACATCTGCATATGCAATTTTATCACCTTGGAAAATTGCATTTGATCCTGCTAGCTAGGAACAACTGATTGTTCATTTTATTGTACCTAATCGGATGACAGTTCTACAAGAATTTTTAATCAACCCAACTAATCAACAACTAGACCAATTTAACTAGGTTATGGCTTGTTTCTTTCTAAAAATATTTTCTATGATATGTTTTTGTAAAATTTCTTGCTAATGCTTCCCATTTTTCCTGGTCTGAATTATTTCTATGTAGGATCTTGAGGTAAGTCACGTAGCACAGGTTGAGTGAGTTTTATTGTTTTATTATTTGGATTATGGAATATGTATGCAGGTGGATCATTTTTTTTGTTGTGCCAAGATCTCTTTGTATACATACATGCATGCATGCATACATACATACATACATATGTACATACATAGACACACACATGTGTGTATGTATGTATGTATATGTATATACATACATACATATATACATACATACATACATATACATAAATAATAGTAACATATGTATTGCATCTGCTTTTGCATTTGCTTTGTCATTGCTTATGAGAGTGTTTCAAGGTTAGGAACCATTTCAACATCCTTTACATGGTTTAGAGGTAATGTCATTGTGGCAGAGGATTCTTCAAGGGAATGAGCCTCGTGATTATGGAATTTACACAAAAGAAAAACTTGTGTCTTCAACTCCTTATACTCAACTCTTCACTGAAGTTATTCTTCCAGCAATGAGAATAGATGCTACAAATTCCTAGGAGCCAAGGGACCCTGAACCTATGCTACATTTTCTGGAGACATGGGAGAAGTTACTATAGGATTTAGTACTTCATAACATTCTAGATCATATAGTGATGCCAAAATTAATAGTAGCAGTAGATACTTGGGATCCTCACAAGGAGAGTGTGCCAATACATGCATGGTTACATCTTTGGCTTCCATTTTTAGGCCAATTTATGTGATGTAGGAGCATTAGGACATGCAAGGATCCCTAAAGAAGACAAAATATGGATCAGAGGCAAGGAGTTTAAACCAATCAATTGGCATGTTTTGAAGCCAATCATGTCCTTAGAAAATTAGATTTAATGAGTTTTGGGGATAACTAGGCATTGAAACTGATTCAGATCAATTGGGATAGTTGTAATGGATGTTATTAAGTCAAGTTTGAGGCATTGTACAGAGAGAGTAGTATTGGTATTGATCAATTGTACAAACTGTGTAAAGAGAGCCAATAAAAAACTTTATTTTTCAAGAATTTGGTGCATGGTGGCTTGACTATCATTGATTTCTAACAAGTTTGAGTTTCTACTTGAAATGTTGATCATTCTATGAATGTAGGAGTTTTATTCTCATGGAATGATCTTGTAATAGTATGTACAAATCATATCTAACAATTTTTTGACAGGAAGTTCTAAGGATTGGTGATCACCATTGGAGTTTGTGAAGTAAAGGGCACTAAATTCATGGCTATGGAGCAAGGGCAGGAGTTCTAGCCATTAAAGATTATTATCTAATGATTGGAAGTACTTTGGTATGTTGGAGACAAGGTGAAACAACCTTCAATTGAGTCTGAAGGTTCTTGGAAGGTAGAGATTTAGAAAACCTTATCTTTGAAGGTTTGTAGGAGACTGATTTGGGGATTTTAGGGATATAAAAGTTTTGGGACTAATTCCTTTTGGATTTTTAATATTTACAACATAAGGAGAGACTATCCATAGTTTGGGGTCTTTGGAATACAAGAAACTTGTAGTTTCTTTGTTAAATTGCCCTCTTTTCATGCATTTTTGAGCCACAATATGGTAACAACGAGATATGGTCCAAAGGAACACATGGAACACTTTGATATGTTGTAGTATGGCTGAATGGGTATTTGAGTCCACCATTTTTTTGGGGAGTTTTTTGGAAAGTTCACTTTTGTGTCACTACAGGGCTACTGGGAAATCAATTAGGCCTCTGGGATAGTTTGAGGGATTTGGGTATTGGATGTTAATTTATGACCAAAAATTGGTTGAAACCTTTTTAATCCACCTTGATTTGGCCTAAGACACCCATCCTAATCATTGGGGAGGTGTTGGAGTTGTTTGTGTACTTTCTGCTTTGTAGAGGGTTTGGGGAACCTTGTACTTTCCTTATGGGTTTAAGTGGGATTAACTTGGTTTTGACTCCCATCACTCTTACCTTTGCATCAATATGGAGCCTCTATATCCAACCATTTGTTATAATTTTGGGAATGTGCTTCATGCCTAGCATGCAAGTGATGCATCTGCATATGCAATTTTATCATCTTGGAAAACTGTATTTGATCCTGCTAACTGGGAGCAACTTATTGTTCATTTTATTGTACCTAATATGATGATAGTTCTATAGGAATTTTTAATCAACCTAGCTAATCAGAAAATAAACCCATTTAACTAGGTCATGGCTTCTTTTTTTCTATAAAATATCTGCTATGATATGATTTTGTAGAATTTAATGCAAACTCTGCCCATTTTTCCTAGTCTGCATTATTTGTGTGCAAGATTTTCAAGTAAGTCACTTAGCACGGGTTGAGTGAGTTTTATTGTTTTATAATTTGGATTATGGAATAGGTGTGCAAGTGGATCAATTTTTCTATTGTGCTAAGATATAATAAACACCTTAATAACATCTCTTAGTATCTATACACACACATACATAGACACACACACATGTGTGTGTATGTATGTATATATACACATACATATACATAAAGAGAATATTCTCTATACATACATACATACATAGACACACACACACATATGTGTGTGTGTGTGTATACATACATATACATAAAGAGAAGCTTCTCTATTCACCTGATGAGGGAAATATAAAGAGATACATGTTTAGAAGGGTAAAAAAGAAAGAACATTTACATAAGTACCTCTTCTCCCCTTGAAGAAAATCATAGAGAAAGGGCATGGAGATCACAAGGGCATGACATGGCAATGAAATGTAGTGATCACAAGGGAACAACAAAAAATTATAGATCTCCACTGATCTCCACCAACATTCAGAGCTCTCCACCCTCTCTTGCACACAGATCTCCATAATCAATCAAAATAAATGGGGAATGATTAATGTCATTTTTTTTTTGGGTTTATAATCCACAAGATCTCTTTGTATATATACATATATACATACATAGACACACAGATATGTGTGTGTATGTATGTATATATATACATATACATATGTATACATACATTCATACATAGATACATACATATATACATATATGCATATATACATACATACATATACACATACATATATACATACATACATGAAAACAACAATGCACTTTCTAAGAGTTTACAATTGTTCAACAAAATTAATGTTTTATAAGAAAATGCACCTAAAGAACTGTTAGCTCAGAAGCAAGAACGTGTCCCTAGAAAATTGATTTGTACATACACTTTTCTACTCAAAATTTCACGATTTCTCTATCACTGCTTTTGGGAGTTGTCACTAAATTTTTAGTTTGATCTAGACTATTGGAACTTACATATCTAAGAAAATATGCGTGTGTGTATCTATATAAGGATTTTCCTTGGTCAACCCCCCCATTTTGGTGATTCCCACCTCCACAATAGTATTTAGGATAGATAAATGTGTAGTTATTGGGAATCCAGTGTATGTCTAAATTGCCAATGAGTTCAAATACATACATGCCTAGATCTAACCATGTGTGTGATAGTGTGAAACCCTAATAGGTAATTGTAATCAACATATAATTAAATGCATGCAAATAATCATAGATATGATATGATAACACATAAATATGAACCATCAATGCATAGATAGAAAAATAACAACAAAACCACACCCAACCCTAGATGGAAATATTACTCCTAGTCATCCTTGTGATTCATTTGAAACTACATGATGATGTAGAATTTTATGTGTTTTATGTATTGAATGCATGAAAGAGGACATAAATGCTTGTTGTAGATCTAGATGCTTGATATAGATGGATGTAGAAAAACCTTACTTCATTAGGATGTCATCAAAATGGGGCTTCCACCTTAAACTTTCTTGTTGTCATTGAATTGGGGCTTTCACCCTACACTTGATTTCATGTACTCAAAATGACACATGCGGATTTCTTTTAAAGCGATTTTGGGAGACAAAATTTAGCAAGTTGAATATAGATATGGAAACCCCACACAAAATTTGGGATGGATCCCAACCTCAAATATGGGCATAAATTTAATAAGATGAGTCAAATTTTCCTAAGGGAAAATTCTATGTATCGATGCATCCTACCAAGAATTTTATTAATTTTTGGTTGGTGGGATACACTAAATCCGTAAGTGCGAGATCCAAATACTCAGTTGATTTTGATGTTGGGTTTGATCCTGCTAACTGGGAGCAACTTATTGTTCATTTTATTGTACCTAATCTGATGATAGTTCTATAGGAATTTGTAATCAACCTAGCTAATCAACAAATAGACCCATTTAACTAGGTCATGGCTTCTTTTTTTCTAGAAAATATCTGCTATGATATGTTTTTGTAGAATTTATTGCAAACTCTGCCCATTTTTCCTAGTTTGTGTTATTTGTGTGCAAGATTTTCAAGTAAGTCACTTAAGCACAGGTTGAGTGAGTTTTATTGTTTTATAATTTGGATTCTGGAATATGTGTGCAAGTGGATCAATTTTTCTATTGTACTAAGATGTAATAAGCACCTTAAAAAGATCTCTCAGTATATATACATACACACATACATAGACACACACATGTGTGTATGTATATATACACATACATATACATAAAGAGAATATTTTTTATGCATACATAGACACATACATATATGTGTGTGTGTATGTATATATACATACATACATAGACACACACATATATGTGTGTGTGTGTATGTATATATATACATACATATACATAAAGAGAAGCTTCTCTATTCACCTGATGAGGGATATATAAAGACATACATGTTTAGAAGGGAAAAAAAGAAAGAACATTTACATAAGTACCTCTTCTCCCCTTGAAGAAAATTGTAGAGAAAGGCATGGAAATCACAAGGGCATGAAATGGCAATGAAATGCAGTGATCACAAGGGAACAACAAAAAATCCTAGATCTCCACTGATATCCACCAACATTCAGAGCTCTCCACCCTCTTTTGCATATAGATCTCCACAATCGATCAAAACAAATGGGTAATGATCAATGTCATGTTTTTTTTTGGGTTTATAATCCACAAGATCTCTTTGTATATATACATGCATACATACATAGACACACAAATATGTGTGTATGTATGTATATATATATATATATATATATATATATATATATATACACATATACATATTTATACATGCATTCATACATACTTACATGCATATATAAATATAAACCTACATACATACATACATATATACATATATACATACATACATATACACATACATATATATACACATACATACATGAAAACAACAATGCACTTTCTAAAGTTTACAATTGTTCAACAAAATTAATGTTTTATAAGAAAATGCACCTGAGAATTGTTAGCTCATAAGCAAGAACATGTCCCTGGAAAACTGATTTGTACATACACTTTTCTACTCAAAATTTCACGATTTCTCAATCACTTCTTTTGGGAGTTGTCACTAATTTTTTAATTTGATCTAGATTATTGGAACTTACATATCTAAGAAAATATGTGTGTTTGTGTATCCATATAAGGATTTTCCTTGGTCAACCCCCCCATTTTGGTGATTCCCACCTCCACAATAGTCTTTAGGATAGATAAATATGTAGTTATTGTGAATCCAATGTATGTCTAAATTGTCAATGCGTTCAAATACATACAAAAATGCCTAGATCTAACCATGTGTGTGATAGTGTGAAACCCTAACATGCAATTGTAATCAACATATATTTAAATGCATGCAAATAATCATAGATATGATATGACAACCATAAATATGAACCATTAATGCATCGATAGAAAAATAACAACAAAACCACACCCAACGCTAGATGGAAATATTACTCCTAGTCATCCTCATGATTCATTTGAAACTACATGATGATGTAGAAGTTTATGTGTTTTATGTATTGAATGCTTAAAAGAGAACATAAATGCTTGTTGTAGATCTAGATGCTTGATATAGATGCATGTAGAAAAACCTTACTTCATTAGGATGTCATCAAAATGGGGCTTCCACCTTAAATTTTCTTGTTGTCATCAAATTGGGGCTTTCACCCTACACTTGATTTCATGTACTCAAAATGACACATGAGAGTTTCTTTTAAAATGATTTTGGGACACAAAATTTAGCAAGTTGAATATAGATATGGAAACCCCACACAAAATTTGGGATGGATCCCAACCTCAAATATGGGCATAAATTTAATGGGATGAGTCAAATTTTCCTAAGGGAAAATTCTATGTATCGACGCATCCTACCAAGAATTTTATTAATTTTTGGTTGGTGGGATACACTCAATCTGCATGTGCGAGATCCAAATACTCAATTGATTTTGATGTTGGGTTTGATCTTGCTAATTGGGAGCAACTTATTGTTCATTTTATTGTACCTAATCTGATGATAGTTCTATAGGAATTTGTAACCAACCTAGCTAATCAGCAAATAGACCCATTTAACTAGGTCATGGCTTCTTCTTTTCTAGAAAATATATGCTATGATATGGTTTTGTAAAATTTATTGCACACTCTGCCCATTTTTCCTATTCTGTATTATTTGTGTGCAAGATTTTTAGGTAAGTCACTTAGCACGGGTTGAGTGAGTTTTATTGTTTTATAATTTGGATTCTGGAATATGTGTGCAAGTGAATCAATTTTTCTATTGTGCTAAGATGTAATAAGCACCTTAAAAAGATCTCTTAGTATATATACATACACACATACATATATATAAAGAGAATATTCTCTATACATACATACATACATAGACACACACACACACACACACACACACACACACACACACACACACACACACACACACACACACACACATATATACATACATACATAAAGAGAAGCTTCTCTATTCACCTAGTGAGGGAAATATAAACAGATACATGTTTAGAAGGGAAAAAAAGAAAGAACATTTACATAAGTACCTCTTCTCTTGAAGAAAATCATAGAGAAAGGGCATCGAGATCACAAGTGCATGACGTGGCAATGAAATGCAGTGATCACAAGGGAACAACAAAAAATCCTAGATCTCCATTGATATCCACCAACATTCGGAGCTCTCCACCCTCTTTTGCACATAGATCTCCACAATCGATCAAAACAAATGGGGAATGATTAATGTCATTTTTTTTTGGGTTTATAATCCACAAGATCTCTTTGTATATATACATACATACATACATAGACACATAGATATGTGTGTGTATGTACGCATACATATACATATACATATGTATACATACATTCATACATACATACATACATACATATAAAAATATATACATACATACATATATACATACATACATATACACATACATATATACATGCATAGATATATATATATACATACATACATGAAAAAAACAATGCACTTTCTAAGAGTTTACAATTGTTCAACAAAATGAATGTTTTATAAGAAAATGTACCTAAAGAACTGTTAGCTCAGAAGCAAGAGCGTGTCCCTAGAAAATTGATTTGTACATACACTTTTCTACTCAAAATTTCATGATTCCTCCATCACTGCTTTTGGGAGTTGTCACTAAATTTTTAGTTTGATCTAGACTATTGGAACTTACATATCTAAGAAAGTGTGTGTGTGTGTGTGTGTGTGTGTGTGTGTGTGTGTGTCTATATAAGGATTTTCCTTGGTCAACCCATTTTCGTGATTCCCACCTCCACAATAGTCTTTAGGACAGATAAATATGTAGTTATTATGAATCTGATGTATGTCTAAATTGTCAGTGAGTTCAAATACATACAAAAATGCCTAGATCTAACCATGTGTGTGATAGTGTGAAACCCTAACATGTAATTGTAATCAACATATAATTAAATGCATGCAAATAATCATGGATATGATATGAAAACACATAAACATGAACCATCAATGCATAGATAGAAAAATAACAACAAAACCACACCCAACCCTAGATGGAAATATTAATCCTAGTCATTCTTGTGATTCATATGAAACTACGTGATGATATAGAAGTTTATGTGTTGTATGTATTGAATGCTTGAAAGAGAACATAAATGCTTGTTGTAGATCTAGATGCTTGATATAGATGGACGTAGAAAAACCTTACTTCATTAGGATGTCATCAAAATGGGGCTTCCACCTTAAACTTTCTTGATGGGGACACAACCCAAGAACAGAATGGACACAACAGAAAAGGGAAATTGTATTAACTGAAAAATAAGCTAGTACATTCAGTACAGAGAAAATAAACTTCAAAACATGCCCTAAGGGCTTACAATAGCATAAATGTGGAGATAATTTCTCCTTTTAGTACCTCCTCTCAAACTCCACTCCGAACTGCCTTTTACAATGCCAGAAATCTCCTTAAATAGACCTCGAAGGGTTAAGGACTAGGAGTACATTATATAAAGTGCTAGTAGGCATCCGTCAACCAAATAGAAGGTTCCAGAAGCTGCGTTAGAAGTCGATGCAAATCTAGAAGAATCCAGAAACGGTAACTGAACTTTCAGGAGGCATAACTTTTGAACCGTAGCTCTGATTGACGAACCATTTACATTTTTGAAAAGCTCTCAAAGCGCTCTATAGCCCTATGGATGAGCTTTGCTCATTCCCCATTTTTTGGCCCTTTTTGAGGTCATTTAATGCCCCTAACCTGCCTTTGAAGCATTCTTAGGAGGTCTCCACAACTCAAAAAATTGCAATAACTCTCAAACCGTGGGGCCTTTTGACCTGATTCTTTTTCTGAAATGCTCTAAATTACAATTACATTCATCTAGCCAATTTACACCTCCTAGTTCACCAAAATGATGGCTCAATTACATACTCCTATTTTTTTGAGATTTACATGAACACTGATAGTGGAATTATGAGAGTTGGAACCTTTATTTGACCCAAATGGGTATACAAAAAATGAAAACACATGAAACAGAAACTAAGTCTAAGTATATTTTTTTGGGTGACACAGGATTGCCCTTATACCTCTGGATGCTCCTACATCAGACACCCAAGGTAGATTGAAAAGTGACCTTGTCACTTTATGAATGGTAGAGGAAACCCCAAATGAGAAACCTCAGCTGCTGAAATCCAAGTTGAGTCCTCGATCGGTTGTCCTTTCCATTTGACCAACTACTCTTCATACTACCTATTTCTGGTACTCCTACCCACACGATGATCTAGAATGTCTTCTATCTCCTCCTTCTTAGAAGCAGGAATTGGACATGGCTCTAACACCAGCTCCTCATCTGCACCATCATCATGATACTCTGTTAAATCTGCAATGTTGAAAATGGGAGAAATGCGAATACCATCTGGCAGCTCCACTTCATATGCATTTCCTGAGTCATGTTTCTTCAAAATTTTGCAGGGGCCAAATTTCTTCATTTTCAGCTTGTTGTAAGTACCAGCTGGAAATATTTCTTTTCGTAAGTGCACCATGACTAGATCCCCTACTTGGAATTCCTTATGTCTTCTCCTTTGATCAGCCCTAGCTTTATACTCTTGATTCATCTTGGTAATGTGTGCTTGAACCTCCTCATGTAGACGCTTGATATGTTTAGCAAATTCCTTAGCTTCAGCACTTGTCCTCTCCCCTTGTTCTATCTTCCTCAGCTCTGGTGCAGTCCTTGGGCTACTCCCATATACAATTTGGAATGGTGATTTTCTAGTACTCCTATTTATAGAGTTATTATAAGCAAACTCTACCTATGGTAGAATCAAATCCCATCCCTTGGGCTTATCCCCAACTAAACATCTTAGCAAATTGCCCAGACTTCTGTTTACCACTTCTGTTTGGCCGTCAGTTTGTGGGTGATGCGTGGAACTGAATTTCAAGTATGTTCTCAACTTTTTCCACAATGTCCTCTAGAAATACCCCACAAATTTAGTATCTCTGTCAGAAACTATACTCCTTGGAAGACCATGTAGTCTTACCACCTCTCTGAAGAACAAGTCTGCAATATGGACATCATCATGAGTTTTGTGGCATGGAATGAAATGTGCCATTTTGGAGAACCTATCAACCACCACAAATACTGAGTCATTACCCCTTTGTGTCCTCGGCAATCGAAGAACAAAATTCATACTTATGTCCTCCCATGGCTTTGATGGAACATGCAATGGTTGATATAGTCCAGTATTGTGGCTAAATCCCTTAGCAACTTGACAAACTTGACAACTCTGTACAAACCTTTTCACATCCTGTGACATTTGAGGCCAAAAATAATGTTCTCTCAGAATGGCAATGGTCTTATCTCGACCAAAATGTCCTGCCATCCCTCCACTGTGTTTCTCCTTAATCAGATTTTCCCTCATGGAACTCCTTGGAATGCACAATTGACTACCCTTGAACAACATGCCATCCTGAATCAAATAGTCTAACCACTTGGTTCTATCTATAGCAACAGGTTCTTTATAAGCTTTCCATGCTTCAGCAAAATTAGGATCCTCGGGATACAATTTCTTGAGTTCATCAAACCCAACTACTTCAACCTGCATTACTGTAAGAAACAACTATCTCCTACTTAGTGCATTTGCAACCCTGTTAGATTTTCCACTTCTATGCTTCAACACAAATGTATAGCTCTGCAAGAACTCTACCCACTTCATATGCATCTGATTCAATTTACCTTGGCTATTTAGGTACTGTAATGCCTGATGATCAGTATACAAAAAAAATTCCTTTGGCAATAAATAATGCCTCCATTTCTTTAAGGCCTGAACTATTGCATAGAACTCTTGATCATAAACAGAATACTTCTTCTTTGCATCATTCAATTTTTCACTAAAATATGCAATAGGCTTACCTTCTTGGCTTAATACAGCCCCAATAGCGCTGCCACTAGCATCACAATCCACTTGGAAAACCTTTCTAAAATTTGGAAGTGCCAACACAGGCTGTTTTGTCACCTTCTTCTTCAGCAATTCAAAACTTCTCACAGCTACTGCAGTCCATTTGAACTCTTTTCTATCCCCTCTTATTGTATCAGTTAGGGGTGCACATATGCCACTGAAATTCTTAATAAACTTCCTGTAAAAACTAACCAGACCATGAAATGATCTTACCTCAGTAGCAGACCTTGGAGTAGGCCATTCTAAGATGGCTTTTACCTTTTTTGGATCCATTTTGAGACCTTCGGGTGATATAACAAACCCCAAATAGACTAACTCCCTTTTTGCAAAGATACACTTCTTTAGATTAATTAACAGTTTCTCTTCCCTTAGCCTTTCAAGGACAGTACGAATATGCAGTAAATGTTCTTCCAAAGTCTTGCTGAAAATTAAAATATCATCCAAATAGACAATAACAAATTTTCCCAAGAACTTCTTAAGTACCTCATTCATGAGCCGCATGAAGGTGCTTGGGGCGTTCGTCAATCCAAAGGGCATGACTAACCACTCATAAAGACCCTCCTTGGTCTTGTAGGCTATTTTCCACTCATCTCCTTCTTGAATCCATATCTAGTGATAACCACTCTTCAGATCTAGCTTTGTGAAGTACTGAGCTCCACTCAAGCAGTCCATAAGATCATCCATCCTTGGCAAAGGAAACTGGTACTTGATGGTTATCCTATTTATAGCTCAAGAATCTGTACACATCCTCCACTCTCCATCCTTCTTTGGTGCAAGTACTGCAGGTACTGCACATGGACTCAGGCTCTCTCGAATCAAGCCCTTCCTCAACAGCTCCTGAACCTGTCTATTTAGCTCCTCTGTTTCAGTAGGAGTCATCCTGTGAGCAACCTTGTTAGGAAAACTAGCTCCTGGAATCAGATCTATCTGATGACTGATTTTCCTTACTGGTGGCAATCCATCTAGAACATTATCAGAGATAATATCTCCAAATTCCCCTAGTAAATCTGAAACTTCAAGTGGTATTTCACTACTACCTTCTTCATCTTTCCTAGGAATCAAAGCATAGCACATATGCTGATGTTTCATGCCATCTAAAAACATCCTTCTATCAATAAGACAAATCCTAGCACTGCTACATACCTTTTCACCTTCCTTTTTTATGGGCTTCAATTTGTGGCGAACTCCATCCTTTGTCAGAGAGTATGTGTTTGCATGCCCATCATGTACTGCATGTCTATCAAACTGCCATGGTCTACCCAACAATAGATGGAAAACATCCATCAAAATAACATCACAGAGAACTTCATCATGGTAACTCCCAATTTTGAATTTCACTAAACATTGTTCACTTACCAGGACCTTATGATCGTCTTTTACCCAAGCAATCCGATAGGGCTGGGGATGTTTCTCCCTCTTGAGCTTCAGCTTAGAGACCATCTCTTTTGATACCAAGTTATCAGTGCTACCACCATCAATGATCACGTCACAACATTTATCCTCACACTTGCATCTGGTACGGAACAAACTCCTTCGTTGTCTTGGTTCAATCTCACCACTTAGTAGGACTCTTTCATTTACCAAGGTCTCTCCTCTTTTTGCATCCCCTGATTGTGATGATTGTGCATCCTCATCCACGTGAGCAACCCTAGCTTGGCCCTCAGCTCTCCTATCTGTCTTTCCTTGTCATTGAGGGCATTCAAAGGCACGATGACCTTCTTCATTGCAATGGAAATAGGTACCACAGAAGCCTCCTCTTCCTTTTCCACATCCTCTACCTCTTCCTCTCTGATTTCCAAAGTCTTGATCATGGGAGCGGTTGAAACCCTCATTCCTCTAGTTCCTGCTAGTACCCACATCTTCATTTTTCTTTTGGGTTTCATTACGGCCTCCAGATGATCTACTGCTTCCCCTTCCTCCTTGACTGTGCCCTCTTTGTCTTCCTTCAAACCTTTTATTTAGCTTCTCTTCAACTCGTAGGGAAAATTGGTATGCCTCTTCAACGCTGGTCATTCTTACTAGACTTAATTCCTCCTGGATGCTAGGTTGCAACCCATTGATATAACGAGCAACCTTCTCCTTATTTGCCTCTGCATGCCCCACTCTAATCAAGAGTTGATAAAATTCCTCTGTATATTCTTGGACTGATCTTCCTGCTTGCTTTAACCCATGCATCTTCTTAAACAAATCAAGCTCGTAGTCCACAGGAATGAACTGCTTCTTCAATTTGTCCACCATGCTATCCCATCTTGTGATCTTCTCCTTTCCTCTTCTTTTTCTTTCCAATTGGACCTCTTGCCACCAGATTTTGGCATGGCCTTTCAGTTTGGCCTTTGCAAACTTAACCCTATCTGGGTCCCTGATATCCTCATACTCAAAGTATTCTTCCAGTTCATTGATCCAATCGATCAACTCATCTGGTTTCAAATTTCCTGAAAATACACCCACTTCAATTGTAGGTCTTTTCCCAAACTTAGTAATGGCCCTAAAAAGCCTTTCCTCTACATGATTTAGAACTTCCCCATCAAATTCCCCTTCTGGTCCAATTTCATCTTCTTCGTTGTCATCTTCACTTTCATCACCTGCGGCCACAGTTGCTCCTCTACAGAGCTCCTCCTGCAATGCTTGCACCTACCTTTGGAGGGCTCTAACCTCCTCAAGATTAATAGTTCTAGCCCTTCTATCATGCTCTCTTTATGGAGGCATCTTCTTAACTCAAACCCACAACCACACAGTCCTAGTGCAAACTGTCTCACAGTCGGTGCTCTATCTACACACTTAGGAAAACCAGCTCTGATACCACTTGATGGGGACACAACCCAAGAATAGAATGGACACAATAGAAAAGGGAAATTGTATTAACTAAAAAATAATCTAGTACATTCAGTACAGAGAAAATAAACTTCAAAACATGCCCTAAGGGCTTACAATAGCATAAATGTGGAGATAATTTCTCCTTTCAGTACCTCCTCTCAAACTCCACTCCGAACTGCCTTTTACAATGCCAAAAATCTCCTTAAATAGACCCTGGAGGGTAAGGACTAGGAGTACATTATATAAAGTGCTAGTAGGCATCCACCGACTAAATAGAAGGTTCCAGAAGTTGCGTTAGAAGTTGACACAAATCTAGAAGAATCCAGAAATGGTAACCGAACTTCTGGGAGGCATAACTTTTGAACCGTAGCTCTAATTGATGAACCGTTTACATTTTCGGAAAGCTCTCAAAGTGCTCTATAGCCCTATGGATTATCTTTTCTCATCCCCCATTTTTTGGCCCTTTTTGAGGTCATTTAATGCCCCTAACCTGACTTTGAAGCATTCTTAGGAGGTCTCCACAACCCGAAAAACTGTAATAACTCTCAAACCATGGGGCCTTTTGACCTGATTCTTTTTTTGGAATGCTCTAAATTACAAGTACATTCATCTAACCAATTTATACCTCCTAGTTCACCAAAATGATGGCTCAATTACATACTCCTATTTTTTTGAGATTTACATGAACACTGATAGTGGAACTGTGAGAGTTGGAACCTTTATTTGACCCAAATGGGTATCCAAAAAATGAAAACACATGAAATAGAAACTAAGTCTAAGTATTTTTTTTTTGGGTGATACAGGATTGCCCTTATACCTCTGGATGCTCCTGCATCATTTCTTGTTGTCATCGAATTGGGGCTTTCACCCTACACTTGATTCCATGTACTTTAAATGACCCATGATTGAATTAAGTGTTCATTAAGTGCAGTTATGAAGTTCTAGAATGTAATCTATAATTTAAATACAATAAGGAAGGTGCTAATCAATCATTGTAGTATAGATCACATGGGTGCTTACAATTTTGGATGATACACAATCAACTAACAAGATTGTCCAAATAATAGCTTATGGATCTCAATATGTGTCTTGGAATTGATAGATATGACTACTACCCAGTGTTGAAGTGACATTGATCATATTGGATGCAATGTTGACTTCTAAAATAATGTTGAATCCATTTTAATTCAAATCTTGAGGCCAAAAAGATCAAAATTAATAATGTGTGGAGAGTTTACAAGAAGGGTTGGTTATGAATTGTAGCGTGAAAAATGTTTGGTTCTTTCATGGAAGAAAATGAGGATATTCTACCATTTGAAATTATGGGTCAATTGAAATAAATGACTCATGGCATAGGATTCAAGTCCCATTAATCGCATTTTTAGTAATGTATCCTATATTATGTAATTTTCTCTTTGAAGTTAATAGAGGATATTACCCCCTTGAGGCATAAATTTATTTTAAAAATATGTATTCCTCAATTTTGAATTTTACTCCAAACTAGGATCAATTGAATTTTATTTAGTTGCATTGTGTGGCATCTTACACCAAACATTTTAAATAATTTTCTTGGATCATGTAAAATTAAATCACTACTAATATAGTTGTAGTGTCATAAATTATACACTTGTTATTAGGGCATCCAACTTCACACTCTCTTATCCATCATTTTAGGACCTTTATTGCTTTAAATAATATTATGTGCCCTCTCTTAATTAATCCTACCAAAATATTATTTGGGGCCTTAGTTATAGGTGTGCCCTTATATCTATTTCATCTTCTCTATTTAAAATGATTTCTACCTCATTTTAAAGTTCAAGACATATTTTCCACATTTACCAATCTCATATCTCTGTGTGTTTGACCTTTCAACATCTAGATCATATTATCTCGCACCTCTTAAACTTTGTCAATTTTTTGTAGGAACTTGCTACACTTTGGTGCCAAGTTCTTAGGAATGGTCTAATCAATATGTCTCATTCATGTGATCTTCTAAAAAAATCAAGAGCAGGATTTGATGATATATTACTCCTTGAAAATTTACCCAAAAAATATATTTTTCTAAGTCGGCCTAATGAGGATTTCTCTTGGGATCATTATATAAGAGCCTCTCCCTCTTATTCCATCATCTAATCTCATTAACATCTAAAGACTTCAAGAGAAGATATGATTCAAGGAGCAACATGCTACTACAAGTCATCTTGAATTATTATTTTTGACTTCATGTAATGCTTGTGTAGGAATCATTGGACACAAGGATCAATCAAGTACTAACATAATATATTTTAAATAAGCTTGGCAACATTGAAACCATGTGCATTACTAAACATGAAATATCACAAGTGGAAGTCTAACAATGTCGCTAAAGTTTCCCAAGATACAAATAATTCCATGGGATTTTTATGCATGTCCACTAGTTTTCTATTATTTGAGTGATTAAAATTCAAGTTACTATGCTATACATTTCCATAATGATGTTTTTTTGAGCCCAAAGTACAATATCTATCATGGTTAATCATACAAATTCATTACAATTTAACAACATAGAAAAGCACGAATTCACATTTACTTTATAGTAAAGTGATATTTTGACTTGGCAAGATGTGTCTCCCAAAAAGGTATTTGAAAATATAATTCAAACTTTATTGTCAAGGGCAAGAGTGCTCAATGTTTGAGATACACCAATTCTAGTCAAATACTTGTATAAGCCAGGATTATCTCATGTAAAATAATTTATAAAATTTCATATGACAAACATTCAAGATCTATGTGATAAACATTTTCTTGTAAGATAAACTCCATCCCATATGATAATTTAATCTCTTGTATGACAAAATGCTTTTGTTGTACGATAGATTGCCAGACAACCAAAAACAAGAAAATTAAAGTCCTAGAAAATAATTCTAACTCCACATTGCGAAATGCATGAAATATGTGTATTAGGGATGAGGAGACTTTATTAAATCATAAGCATAATTATAACATACACAAAAGAATATAGATCCTCTAACATCATATATATATATATATATATATATATATATATATATATATATATATATATATATATATATATATATATATATATATATATATATATATATATATATATATATATATATATATATATATATATAAAATCTTAATCACCATAATATAAAACTACTAATCTAGTCCATCCTCATATGATTAACAATATGAAGAGCATATACATGTAATATCGAGAAACTACATAATCATCAAGTATAAACACACATCAAGAGTAACTTGAAGAATTTAGTAAGAAAAATGATCTCCAATATTGTAGTTTGAGGAAGAGTACCTCTATATTTATATCCCTAATATTGGTATATATTAGCAATGCCTCCCAACCATGTGGAACCCATAGGTCCTCCCTATCATTCCCATGGAGATAATAACCCTACCAAAGTCACAAAGGAAAAACACATACAAGAGTGCATGATCACACACACACACACACACACATTTTTGATCCTTAAGGAAATCATTGTATTGTCAATTGGTGCAAAATACTTATGTAATTCATTAGGCAAGGTCGATTGGTGATGTAACCACAAGGTTTGCTCTTGCTTCCTAGTCCTTTCCTAGGGCTTATAGGTCATTCCTCTGACCTTGATGGTGATTAGCTACTCACCAACCTTGGATCAATCCAAGATCCACTCCCTTCACTTTGTGACACCAATTTGAAACAAAGAACAACTTCCTAGGTGGCTGCAATTTTCATTCACCACATGGCTTGTCAATTGCTTCCCAAGTAACTAGTTGAAATATGCTCTCTAAATTTTCCTAAGGTTCTTAGTGGTCTTCCCATGCTTCATCAAGCTCATTTAATCATGTTCAAACCAAAACAAAACACTTTAGGAAGATTTTTCAACTTTACAAATAAGTTGGCAAAGTGCTCCTATAAGGTTGCCAAAACAAGGCTATAACATAGCCCTTGTACTTTTCCAAATTTATTAGGTTCTTGAAGACCTTTGCACTACCTTAACATGCTCATATAGTCATGATCAAGCCCAGAAACAACATTCATAAGAAGATCTTACAAGTTCACACAAAGAACTTTACAAGTGTTGATGTCAACAATCAAAATGAGGGTTGAAACATAGATTTCATGCTTTTTCAACCAAAAAAACATAAACAAGCCCACCAAAACTACTTGTATTTGGATAAAATTTTTCAAAACCACAATTATTTCATAGGTTTCAAATTCCTAAACCCTTCTTAAAGCCCAAACCTTCAATAGGCCAAAAACATGAGGGTTTCATGAGTTTTCTAGCTGGCTTTAGAAAATCCACTAGTTTCTTGCTCAAATGGCAATGCTTTACCCTCCAAATGCATGAGGGACATTTTAAGACCATTATCCATCATATTTCACCATTATTTTGAGGATTTCAACCACTCAAATGGAGATTTGTTGTTGTTATCAGTCAAAAACCACTAGTCAAGTTGCACATTCCTTGCCTAGGGCATCAACAAACAATTGTTTTCCTTCATATTTAAGAGCCCTTATTTTTGAAACATAATAAACATTTTGTCTTCCTCCAAATTCCACAACATCATGAGGTTTCAATGGTGGAAAATGGAGAAAGAGTCCATTTAATTAAAATTGTTGCTATAAACTAGAAAACTAGCAAAAACTACAAAAACTTATGTACAGTATTAACAAAGCTTGCAAATATCAACTTGAGTATGTGAAAAATACTGATAATAATGCATCTAACTATTCCAAACAAGAAAAACTAGACTCCAAACAATCTTGAACACCGAAATGCTCATTTACCAAGTGGCTGCAATAAAAAAATGCAAACAAAATTCGTACATGTACGGCCACCAAACTTGCCAAGCCTTGCCACGACACAAAAAATGGACTTAAATAGGCTTCTTCAGACTTGAATAGGTGGTTTCCAGCCTCTAACTACCTTTTCCAACCAATTTTCTCATCAAGAAAATTTGTGTTGTCAAAGTGCAAATTTGCAATTTTTTGACAACTTTTGCCATATCTTGGAAATTTGACAAGATGAGCCCACCAAACTTGGTATGAGGCATGATTAGGTGGAAAATTATGTTTTAAACTATTTTTGAGCCTTTCTCAACCCTTCCACCTATTTGAGAAACAAATTACTTGTTTTCCAACTTTAGGCAATTTGAGCAATTTAGGAACACAATTGGACTCAAACAAAGTTGACACTCTATCTAACCACCTCCAATGACCTATTAATTCCTATTATTCCCTTAGTGATGTGGCTAAAATCACTACATGAAAAAAATGAACAAAGAAGCCCTAGGTCTAGTTTTATCCTACCTAGGTGCTCCTACACCATACTCTCTCCAAGGGAAAGTGAAGTAACTCTAGATTGAAGAAGGTCCAAAGGAATGACCAGCTTCTTGAACTTAGTCTCACCCACCCAAGTATCTGCTGAATCAGGTTTTCCCTTCCATTTGATAAGGTTCTCAAAGTACACCTTGTGCCTAGTTGTCTTTGTGGGTCTTGTTTCCAATACCTTCTCTGCTTCCAACTTGATGACCTGAGGTTTTGTAGCAGAGTCCACATATTCATGAACATCTACAATAGTTGAAGATACAACACCCTTGAAAGCTACCAAATCTTGAACATTAAATATTGGTGATATGCTTAGAACATGAGGTAAATCCACCTTGTAAGCATTGTCTCCATACCTTGCCAAAATCTTGCATGGTCCTATCCTCTTCATCTATAACTTTGTGGGAACACCTTTTTGGAGTCTTGTTATGTTCAAATGCACCATGACATAGTCACCAACAACAAATTGTATATCTTTCCTTTTTTCATCCTAATTAGCCTAGAGTTTTTGAGTGTTCTCTTCGATAGTTTCCTAAACTTGGTCCTGAATTTCCTTCATAGTTTGAAAAAAGTCTTCAACTTGTCCAATCCTCTTATCCAAGTCTCCAAGAGTCCTCAACTCACACACACCTCTAGGATGCATGCCATAAACCACTCCAAAAGGGTTTTTACCGGTTGTTATGTTCTTGCTATCATTGTATGCATATTCAACCTGTGAAATCACCATATCCCAAGACTAACCATACTCCTTTGTAAGGCACCTCAAGATGTTGCCTAAGGTCTAGTTAACCACTTTAGTTTGACCATCAGTTTGAGGATGGTAAGCTGAACCAAAAGAAAAGTTAGTACCAAGCCTCTTCCATAAAGTTTTCCAAAAATTACTCATAAAATTCACATCTCTATCGAAAACAAAACTCATAGGGAGTCCACGAATCCTAACCACCTCCTTAAAGAATAAATGAGCAATATGAATAACATAATTAGTAGTCCTACAAGGGATGGAATATGCCATCTTGTTGAACCTATCAACCATGACAAAAGCTCTATCCAATCCTTGTTTGGTTTTGGGTAAACCAACAATAAAATCCATACTTACACAATCCCATCGATAGTTAGGAATTGGTAAGGGCTAGTAACTACATTACTCATACCTCCCTTTTCTTTCATATATATGAGACATTGCTCCACATACCTCATTACATCTTTGACAAGTCTAGGCCAAAAATATAATCTTTGTACAAGTTCCAAAGTTTTGCTCATGCCAAAATGGCCACTTAAGCTACCATTGTGTTTCTCTTGAATGAGTTTCTCCCTTTTGGATCCCTTGGGAACACATAACTAATTACCCTTGAAGAGTAACCTATTTTGAAAAGTATATTCTAAAAACTTTCTACGAAAATGGTTCTCAAAATCTGAACATACCTTGTATGCTTCACCAAAATCTTCATCATCTTTGTAGAGATGTTTGAATCCTTCTATTCCCATGCTATGGAGCTGCACTTCCTGGACTGTCATGACCCTTCTACTGAGTGCATTTTCTACTTTTTTAAGTTTCCCTTTCTTGTGCTTAATGGTGAAAGTGAAAGCTTGCAAGTATTCCATCCATTTTAAGTGCCTATTGCTTAATTTCTCTTGGGTATCTATGTAATGAAGGGCTTGGTTATAAGTAAACACCACAAACTCCCTAGGTGGAAATTAATGCCTCCACTTCCTAAGACATTGCACTGAGGAATACAACTCCAAGTCATAAGATCAATACCTCTTTTTGGCTTCATTAAAATTTTCACTATAAAAAGCTATGGGCTTGCCCTCTTGACTCGAAACACCACCTATGGCTAAACCACTTGCATCACATTCTAAGGTGAACAAGTTCTCAAGGCTAGGTAATTGAAATATAGGCTAGGTAGCTACTTGTTTCTTCAACAACTCAAAGGATTTTTCAGCCTCTAGGGTCCACTTAAACTTGGTTATGACCCCTCCTTTGATAGTATCCAAAAAAGGTGCACAAATCCCACTAAAGTTTCTAATGAACTTCCTATAGAATTGTGACAAACCATGAAAAATTCTTACCTTAGTAAATATAGTAGGTGTTGGCCAACTCAAGATAGCAACAACTTTCTCTTTATCCATCTTCAAAGAACCTTTGGATATGACAAAACCCAAATACACTAGCTCTTGCTTGAAAAATTCACACTTCTCAAGATTAATAGCCAACTTCTCTTCATGAAGCCTCTTTAGGACTACCTCCACATTCTTTACATGTTCTTCTTTTGTCTTGCTATAGACGAGAATATCATCTAGGTACACCACCACAAATCTTTCGGTGGAATCCTTAAGTACTTCATTCATGAGTCTCATGAAGGTACTCGAAGCATTTGAGAGACCAAAAGTCATTACAAGCCCCTCATAAAGACCATCATGAATCTTCAATGTTGTTTTTCATTCATCTCCCTCCTTAATCCTGATTTGGTGATAGCCACTCTTCAAATCCAACTTTGTGAAGTACATAGCACCACCTAGACAATCCATTAGGTCTTCAATCCAAGATATGGGAAACCTATACCTAATTGTGATGTAGTTTATTGCTCTTGAATCAGTACAAAGCCTCCATTTTTGTCCCTTATTGGCTTCCAAAACCATAGGAACTGCACATGGGCTTATGCTCTTTTGAATTAGGCCTTGATCCAACAACTCTTGAACTTGTCTTGCAACTTCCAAATTCTAATATGGGGTGAGCTTATAGGCTGCTTTTTTGGGAAATGAATCACCTAGAACAAAGTTAATTTGATGGCTAATGACTCTTCTTGGAAGTATGGTAGTTGGGGTACCATCACTTATAATATCTTTGTACTTAGCAAGCAAGGCTTGCATTTCAATAAGCAAAGGTTCTTTTTCTAATTTTTCCTCTTCTTTGGACTTCAAGATGATGAAAAATCCCTAATTTTTAGTTTGTTTAACTTCCCTTAAGAACTCCTTCTCACCACACAACAACACCTTAGGAACCTTTTCTTGTGCTCCCTCTTCTTCTAGTAAATAATGAATTTTAAAGGTCTTACCTCCTTTCTTGAATGAAATGGAATTTTCCCTACCATCATAAACCATCTCCATATCAAATTTCCAAGGCTTACTTAGAAAAAGATGGCAAGCATCCATGGGCAAGATATCACACAATAATATGTCCTTATAACTAGCTATGGAAAATTCCACCCAAGCTTGCTCATTAACCAAGATACTTTGCCCCTTATTTAACCAAGTGACCTTGTAGGGATTCTCATGAGGTATCCTTTTCAATTTTAGTTTAGTAACAACCTCTTTAGAGATGACATAATCAGTGGATCCTAAGTCTACTACCACCTTGCATACTTTGCCTAGAATCTTGCACTTGATTCTAAATAATGCCCTTCTTTGTTTGGGTTCATTAGGGACAATTTGTTTGATTAGCACCCTCCTATACATCAAGCTCTCTCCTTTTTCAAATTTGAGATGATCGAAATCAACATTTTTGTTGTTTGAATAGTCCTATTGTACAAATGCCATTCTCTTGCTTGGATTCAAAGAAGAAGGCTTCTCAGGACACCTATAAGTAGGGTGTTTAAGTTGGCCCCAATTATAACACTTCATGCTTGAAAAATAAGAATTTGATCTACCTACTCCTCTTCCTCTTTGAGAGCTATTATGATTGCCTCTTCCTCTATTATGACCTCCTCTTTGTGAGGTTTCATTTGACTACTCACTGGTCTTACTTTTAGCTTGACCTTTTGTTTCACCACCTCTTCCTTAGTAACATCCCCTTTGTCCTCTTTGGTTTTTACGCTTGCCTTTGAAATTTGAATCATTTCTCTTCTTGTGCTTCTCTTCTACCTTCAAGGCTAGTTGATGACACCTTTGGACTGTGGTAGGAGTCCACAAGCTGAGTTCTTCTTGGATACTCCACTTCAAACCACTTAGGTATCTAGCAACTTTGATTGGTTCCTCCACTTGCTTCTTGGATCTCAAGCATAATCTCTAAAACTCTTCTATATAGGAAGTCACATCCATGTCCTTTTGTTTTATTCCTTGCCTTCTTTGATGGAGTTGAACCTCAATGTCTTCAGGTAGAAAGTTTTCTTGAATCTTCTTCACCATAGCTTTCCAATTTTCAATGGGTGCCTTATCCATCATACTCTCTCACCTTGGATATATTTCCACCAAGTGAGTGTTATTCCTCTAAGTCTAGAGGTTCCCACCTTCACCTTTTGAGCCTTTGTTACACCTTCACACTCAAAATGGTTCTCCATGCTTTCAATCCAATCCAAGACAACATCTAAGTCCATCTTGCCTATAAACAAAGGTATTCCTTCCAAAGCTTTGCTACATAGTGCTTTGATGGCTTTTAAGAAGGGTTCTTCATTCAGGACAAGGTCTAGAGTAGGTATAAGGTCTTCTTCTACCACTTCTTTTCCCTTATCCTTAGTTGCTTCTATGTTCTTGGTTGCATTAGCAACCTCTTCTAGTTTGACCCTCACCTCTTCCAAGGCCTCTTCTAAGTGTCTGTTTCTCATTTTCTATTCATTCACTTCCTTAGCTTGCTCGGCATTGGTCACCATTTTTGTCTCTCCAATGAATTCCTCAGTATGCAACATCTAACCGAGTATCCCAAATCTTTAACCTACTTTGACACCACTCTGATGTGACCACAAGGTTTACTCTTGCTTCCTAGTCCTTTCCTAGGGCTTATAGGTCATTCCTCTGACCTTGATGGTGACTACCCACTCACCAACCTTGGATAAATCCAAGATCTAATCCCTTCACCTTGTGACACCAATTTGAAACAAAGAACAACTTCCTAGGTGGCTGCAATTTTTATTCGCCACATGGCTTGTCGATTACTTCCCAGGTAACTAGCTACAATATGCTCTCCAACATTTCCTGAGGTTCTTGGTGGTCTTTGAATGCTTCATCAAGCTCATTTAATCATGTTCAAACCAAAAAAAAAACACTTTAGGAAGATTTTTCAACTTTACAAATAATTTGGCAAAGTGTTGCTATAAGGTTGTCAAAACAAGGCTAGAACATAGCCCTTGTACTTTTCCAAATTTATTAGGTTCTTGAAGACCTTTCCACTACCTTAACATGTTCATATAGACATGATCAAGCCAAGAAACAACTTTCATAAGAAGATCTTACAAGTTCACACAAAAAACTTTACAAGTGTTGCTGTCATACAACCAATATGAGGGTTGAAACATAGATTTCATGCTTTTTCAACCAAAAAATCATAAATAAGCCCACCAATAATACTTTTATTTGGATACTCTTTTGTAAAACCACAAATATTTCATAGGTTTCAAATTACTAAACCCTTCTTATAACCCAAACCTTCAATAGGCCAAAAACATGAGGGTTTCATGAGTTTTCTAGCCAACTTTAGAAAATCCACTAGTTTCTTACTCAAATGGAAATGCTTTCCAAATGCAAGAGGGAAATTTTAATACCATTCTCCATCATCTTCCATCATTATTTTGAGGATTTCAATCACTCAAATGGAGATTTTTTGTTGTTATCAGTCAAAAACCACTAGTCGAGTTACACATTCCTTGCCGAGGGCATCAACAAACAATTGTTATCCTTCATATTTAAGAGTCCTACTTTTTGGAACATAATGTAAATTATGTATTCCTCAAAATTCCACAACATCATGAGGTTTTAATAGTGGAAAATGGAGAAAGAGTCCATTTAATTCAAATTGCTGCTATAAACTAGAAAATTAGCAAAAACTACCAAAACATATGTACAATATTAACAAAGCTTGCAACTATCAACTTGAGTACATGAAAAAGACTAATAATAATGCATCTTATTGTTCCAAACAAAAAAAACCAGACTTCAACCCATCTTCAACACCAAAATGCTCATTTACCAAGTGGCTACAATAAAAAAATGGACACAAAATTCGTACATGTACGACCACCAAACTTGCCAACCCTTGGCACAACATAAAAATTGACTTAAATAGGTTTCTCCAGACTTGGATAGGTAGTTTCCAGCCTCTATTTACTTTTTCCAACCAAGTTTCTCATTTGGCAAGAAAAGTTGCAAAGTTGTCAAAATGCAACTTTGCAATTTTTTGACAACTTTTGCCATATCTTGGAAATTTGACAAGATGAGACCACCAAAATTGGTATGAGGCATGATTAGGTGGAAAATTATGTTTTAAATTATTTTTGACCCTTGGTCAACCCTTACACCTATTTGGTCAACAAATTCCCTATTTTGCAACTTTCGGCAATTTGAGCAATTTAGGAGCACAGTTGGACTCAAACAAAGTTGACACTCTATCTAACCACCTCCAATGACCTATTAAGTCCTATTATTCCATTAGAAATGTGGCTAGCATCACTACAAGCCAAAAATGAAAAAAAAATCCCTAGGTCTATTTTTAGCCTACCTAGGTGCTCTTGAACTAGTCGGTCATCACTGCGACTAACTCATCCTATATAGGTCGAGCAATGTAATGAAGGACTTGTATATATTTCAGTTTGTGTCAAGCAATAGTTACTATCAAGTAAGAGGTCATTAAGTACTCTAATATTAGCTGAGTTTTGAAAGAGAGGGATACAAGTTGAGTTCATTCTTATGTTGAGTTTTATAGAGATGGAGTAAATAGAGTATGTTGAGCACAATTGAAGTTGAGTGACAATATGCAGATTAGACATGGTTCAGTGTCAACAAGTTAAAGTGTTGAGTAAGAATTTTTTGACATGATTGTTTAGAATGGCACAAACATTGAGGTAAATCAATTTTTTTGAGCTGAAGATGTGTTATATGGTTGAGGAGTTAGTTATGAAGGCGATTACGCATTCTAGTAAGGATAATTAATCCCTCTACAAGAAGATTAACCAATCATAAAAATTACAAGGACTAAATGGAAAATGGAATGAATCTAGATCATTGATCATGATCTGGAAGCTTTACCTAATGGCTATTTAAGAAGATTTTATGACCAATTTCACATGTGTGGAGTATACGTGATTAAGTGTTTGGTTGTATTCTAAGTATGAAGGTGAATTAGAAAGAGTGGCCAGGCATTACATAGGAGTGAAGTGTAGAGTTTGTGACAAATCATATCAGAGAAAGGATCAGTAACTATATAGAGGATATCTATTATCAACATTGTATGTGCAAATAGAATGATCATGTACTAATACATTATAACAAGTGTTTGAAGGTTTAAATCTCTTAACAGAGTGGTTTTAAAAGTCCTTTGAAAATCTCCTAAAAAGTACTCACTTAGTTGTGAGGTAAAATGGTTTAATTAGGGTAGACTAGATAAGTCTTATAAATCTCTTAATAGGGAAAGCCCCTCATAGGGTAGATCATCAAAAGTGATCAAAATTATAGCCCTAATAGGAAAACTTTGTTGCTATGGTAGTGAAGGCTTTGTGGGTGTCATCCCCATCGCAATTTCACCTTCACCTTGGAGGATTTATGCATAACCAAATCTTTGTTTCATGTGCAATGAGTTGTTTATGTGTTGAGAGTGTTATTCATGCAAGTCAATATTAGATCTAATAATATATTGCAGCAAATGTTTGATTAAGTTTATAGTGATGTTGAGATAAGGGTTAATGGTGAAGTTATTGATTATGGTTAATGTTTGAAGTGTTAAAGTTTAAATAGATCCCAATTCACCCCCCCTCCTAATATCCTGTTTTCCCATTAGATTTTCAATAATTGATATTAGAGTCTAGTTCTCTTTTCATAAGTCTAACCACTTGATAAATACAATCTTGAAGATGGAAGCCTATAAGTTGGGAATGACAATTGAGAATGAGAAGATTGATTGGCAGATTGCCTTGGAGCAAGTCAAGGTTTCTAGAGAGGTGTAAGAAACAATAGTCCACCAAGATAACTGAGAGTGGGGGGGGGTTTGAATCAATTATCCAATAATTAAAACATTTATCCACTTTAAATAATCTTAACCATTCAACCAAAGTAAACATTAACCATAACAAGATGCACATACACAATTACACTAGATATGTTAACTAGGGAAACCCTAGTGGGAATGGTGCCCACAAGATGATGTACTAATATAAATATTATTTGTTTGAGGATGGACCCTATTAGGATTCTATTACAACATTTAGTACATATGAGTCCCTATTACAAGACTTTGAATCCTTGTTAGGATATTCCAACCCTGTTAGGAATTGTGGAAGATAGAAGTACCCGTTGCCCAAACAACTTCTAGGGCAAGACCACTGAACTCACTGTCCAACTAATCTATCTTAGAACAGTCCACTAAAACTTACATAACTTCTTCTAGAATTAATATCTTGTGCTTCTAAGGTTAGCCACATATACTAGACACTTATTAGTAACTCCCTTTAACCTTGCTTAGTGAAAATGATTAACTGTCTAACCCTACCAACTTGATCTTTCTGCTATTCTTCTATTAGATACCACATAAAATTTCTATGTTGACATCAATAATAAACATAGTCATGAATGTAACATATCATCATGATAATGATCTATTCATGTTTCTACAATACTCCCCCATAGAAGTATTATCAACATTCATGTTTCCAACAAGAGGAACTAAGGAATATCTTGATCCAAAGGAAGGAGATGACAATTAAACAAAATGACACACAATACAAGGAAGAAAGTATTGAGGACATATGCAATAAAGGTAGATATAGTGATATTGATGCAATAATAGTAGATCTACTAGAAAGGAACAATAATTTGAATGAAGAAATAAGAGCATTGAAGAGAGAACATAAAATGATGTCAGTATAGTTATGTGAAGTTACTGAAGAGAAGAAAAAGGTTGAAGAAGACAAAGCTAGGATTGAACAAGATAAGAGGCAAATGACTACAAGGTTGGATGAAAAGATTATTGAGGTACAAACTTTGGCACATAATCAATTTGACATGGTCAATCAGTTGTTGGGAGCTACTCAAGAGAAAGCTAGAAAGGAACTTGAGATCATAAATGTAAACTCTGAGAATGACATATTGAAGAATGAGTTGAAAATTGAGAAAGAATTAATTGAAAGGATGAACAAACCTAAAGAAGCAATAAGGATTCTTGATGAGATAATGAGAGAACATAGAAGACCTCATGATACTTCTAGACTAGGCTATACCAAGCATGTATCATTAACCAAGCAAGGAGAGTCATCTAAGAAATAAGAACAAGGAATGCAAAGCCAAAGAACAAGAAGCCTACTATTTATCAATGTGAAAAACTATGCCACACAAGAAATGTCTAGATAAGCAAGTTTGATAAGTTGAATCCCAAGCCCAAATTCAATGGTTATTATTTTAAATACAATAAACAAGGACATAAAGCACATGAGTGTAGAGAAAAGGTTAGTAAGACATTGACGACTTCTAGATTTGAAGGATATTTTTATTCATGTTAGAAGTATGGTCATAAAGCACAAGATTGTAGATATAATGCTAAGAAGAATTAGACATCTAAGAATCAAGGCAATGTACCTAGGCAAGGTAAAAAGATCAATTGGGATTACAATACATGGTACAATTATTAGAACTATGGGGAGAGTATGTTCATATTGCAAAAAAAATCATAAGGACACATTTCAGAGAAAAAATCCAAAAGTTGGAGGAATGGTGGCATAGTATGTTACCACTGCCATAAGTTTGGTCACTAAAGCAAAAACTACATGAACTGAGTACAAGTATGTAGGGCCCATTTGTCGTTGCACCAAAAGCCATGACTATTAGTGAACATGGAACACCACATAATTAACCACCTGTGGGCAGGGGAGCGCATCGCATCACCCAACAATCTCCCCCTCGACGCGCATACCAGGTGCTTACGCGGGTCGGGATGGCACCGGGGAGATTTGAACCCATGACCAAGCCAAAACCAGGCTCTGATACCAATTGTAGGGCCCATTTGCCGTTGCACCAAAAGCCATGACTATTAGTGAACATGGAACACCACATAATTAACCACCTGTGGGCAGGGGAGCTCGTCGCATCACCCAACAAAGTATTTAATCATGAACAAGACAAGGGAAAAGTAACAATTGGAACTAAATAAGTAAGAAGTTAGATGAATCAAACCTGGAGGAAGAAGGAAGAAGAGAGCAACAGTAAAAATGATATTGAGATCACCCAATCCAATGGATCAGGTGATCCCACTACTACAAACTAAGCAAAGAGGTATGTGTGGAACTATTCTCCAACTTGTAAAATCTTACATCAGTTCCCAAGATTTCATGCATTGAAGTCCATATCAACATATTAAAGGATGCACAAGGACAAATTTGATGTTTGAACAAAGTTATGTATGTTGATACCAAGTTGAACTGTTAGTATTGACTGAGTGTCAATATTAAAAAATTTATAAGTGTTAAGAGGTTGAGATGGAATGGCAGTTGTGACCAAGCTATGCATTGACCAAATTGGTGTAGTGTGGAAGTATTATAACTAAGTTGCTATGTATTGATCGAGACAGTTGTATGTCACTCACTACGAGTACGAAATATTAATGAGACCCTAAAATCAAATTTGTGAGGTATATAGAGAATCTTTAGAGTCACTTCAAGCACCTAGCATTCAATTTTTTAGAGAACAAAGTGAATTTGAGCATTTAGCAGAGATTGCAAAGAGATTCAAAGTGTGTTGTCGGCAGTAGTTGTGAATTGTGAAGAAGTTGTGGTTACTGAGTTGAGCAAATGTTTGTGATCAAAACTCTAATTTGAATAAATGGAAACTAGTTCATCAACAAGTAAGAAGAAGCAAGGACTAGGTAGTAATACTCAATTATTTGTGAATGATGAATGTTCCCCACCCAAGTATAAGGTAGTCTCTAAAATTGCAATGAAGGGTGATTCCTTAGGTTCCCTTTTGTTGATTCCAATAAGAATAATATGATTCATGATGTAAGGTCATGCTACATGTGCAAGGTTGGAGAAGTGGGAGATTATGAGGTAAGATTGACATATGAGAAGTTGTGTGAAGGAGTGCTAAAGGAATAACATAAGCATATCATCGAGAGAGGATTAACTCATGCCATAAATTCTTCAGGAACTTCAAAGTTGAATGGATTAAGATAGTGTTGAGAAGGATTCATGACATGCAATTATGGATAGAAAATGGACCAACAAAGATCACCTAGGAAATCATCCATAATGTGACTGGTTACCCTATAGCTAAAAGGAAGAAGACCATGAGATGCCAAAGAAGAGATTTGAGTGAATAAAATACTCTAGCAATTTGGAATAAGAGGAGATTAATGATTTCTGCAATCACCAATCCAGAAATTGAATTTGGAGTAAAAGTCATTGCACACAAAATTAATCAGTCGAGCCAACCTGATAGTGACATAGTGCAAGGCAGGAGAATCCCTAAAGGAGATGTCCTAGCCCTCAGCTAATAACCATACAACAGAAATAGAATAACAATGCAGTATTTGATACCAAATCAAAATAATTTATTCATAGATATAATTGATTACATGCAATGTGTTAGGTTGTAAGGCCTTCTCGATTACAACCAAATACAAAGCAAGTAATACTTCTAAAAGATCCCTACCTAGCTAGCTCAAATTTGTAAGATAATAGAAATCTAGAAGCAATTACTAAGGAAATCTCAACTTGTGCTCGCAAGCCCACCAAGCCTTGTTTTCTAGCCGCAACCCTAGCTGTGCTCCAAATTTATCCAAGATCCAAGGTAAACTGCTTCACATTTGGTGCTCTATCCACACACTATTAAAATATTCTCTCACTTAACTAATCCATCATCCATGCTCTTCTCCAAGCTAGATGATTAATCACAATCCTGTTGTAAATTGCCTCACATTCAGTGCTCTGTTCACAGACTCAGGAAAAACTCGCTCTTCAGCTACTCTCCACACTCACTCCTCCTTCGAATGAATAATCACTAAAGACTTTACCACAACCCCTAATTACACCAATCTAAGCCACAAATTGGCCTATAATTTCAAAAACTAACATTAAATACTTGAAAAGCAACAAGTTGGCCTCCAACAAAAATTAAATGTCCAAAAATTGATACTTGAGAAAAATCGTGATATCTCCTAGCTCTAATTGAATTAGAACTTTTTCTTTGAACCAATGGTATCACTTTAGGTCCTCTATAACCCCTTAAGCTCACTAAGGCTGATTCATTAAGGATATCTTTATATTCATCTCAGAAGTCACACACACACACACACACACACACACACAAAATCCCATAAACTGCTAGAAATTGATACTCTAGGAGAATTACCATATCTCCCAACTTTAATGAATTAGGACTAGAGAACTTAACTAAAGATATTACTCTAGGCCCTCTTCAATCCCTAAAATTTGCAACCTCTAACTCATTATGGAAAATTAGTTACATGGCTCATAACAGGCACCCAAAAACCAGAAAACATAGTTTCAACAACAAGGTAAAACAGTTCAAAGTTCAACTCAATCCATTTGATCTTTATGAAATCATGAGGAAAGGTTCTCCAATGTGTCTCCAACACATCCCTAACCATGAAAATCAAAACTCCACCAAAATCCAAGCTTGATGCTCCTGCATTAGACTCCCCAGGTAAATAGAAAAGTATGTCCCATACTTTGATGCCCAAAGAAAAATTTGCAACCAACTTCATCTTCACCAAAGGCATCCACTTCATCAAAGTCAATAGTAAAAATATGAAATTCAAACATCTATGCTTCATTATTAAACCCTCATCCACATCAGCAATAAAATGTAGATCTCCATCAACACATGCCAAACTCACAACACCAGCAATCTCATTGCTCACAACAAGATTCACTGCAACATACAAGTCACCACCAACAATAATTGGATCATCCATGACCAAGTTCTTTAAAATTTCCATGTTGACCCAACCAATTAATCATGAAAACCAATTTCCATCCCAGCATCAACAAGGTTAGGAATATCCTCAGCAACAACCTCTAGTTGTTTTGCAGGTTCTATATCAGACTCCACAAACTGATTAGAAAAACCAACCCCTTTCACCTCGACCTTGCTATGCCATCTTCTTTCATAAACAAGTCTCTTAACCAGCCAAACAACTCTCTTTTGGATTGGTAGAATCTAGCTCCACAAACATCTACGACATGCCTTCCTCATCCTATCCTTATCTCAATCATCCAAACCAATTTCAAATCGAGCAACCACCTCCTTATCTCAATTAGCCAAACTAGCTTCAAACCAAGTAGACATCTTAGAAAAATTCCTCTCCACCACATCATGGAGATTCACAATCATCTTAGGCTCCAATCCTGTTAGAGCCATCTCCTAAGATCTCCATAAACCCTCTGCAACAAATCCTTCCCATGCTCCTTGTGACAACCTCAAATTGTTTGCAAGTCAAATTGCAACCTGCCACCTCGCATGAACAATCAGGAAACACATCACAAGTCCAAGACCATAGATCTACAATCTACAAACTATCTCTGATCATGCCTCAACAAGATTAGTCTTCCATATTTGCAATCATAGATCCATTTGCATGTCCTCCCAAGGTCATGGTGTAAATTGCCACAACTTCAACGGTCTGTTTATACACTTAGAAACAACCTTCACTTTGATACTATTTGATGTATTGCAAGGCAAGAGAATCCCCAAAGGAGATGTTCTAGCCCCCATCTAATAACTATACAGTGAAAATAGAATAACAATGCAATATTTGATACCAAATCACAATAATTTATTCATAGATATAACTGATTACATGCAATGTGCTAGGTTGTAAGGCCTTCCTAGTTATGAACAAATACAAGGCAAGTAATAGTTCTAAAAGATCCCTCAAGATCCAATCCAAAAACTATCCTAGCTAGCCCAAATCTATAACATAAGATCAATCTGGAAGAAATCACCAAGGAAATCTCAACTTGTGCTCATAAGCCCACCAAGTAATCTCCTTATTTTCTAGCCACAACCCTAGCTCTGCTTCAACTTTATCCGAGGTCCAAGTGTAAACTACCTCACATTCATTACTTTGTCCACACACTATGAAAATATTCTCTCACTCAGCTACTCCATCTTCCATGCTCTTCTCCAAGCTGGATGATTAATCACAATCCTACTGTAAATTGCCTCACATTCGGTGCTTTGTTCGTAGACTTAGGAAAAACTTGCTCTTCAGCTACTCTCCACACTCACTCCTCCGGATGAATAATCAGTAAAGACTTCACCACAACCCCTACTTATACCAATATAAGCTACAAGTTGGCCTAGAATTCCAAAAACTAACATTAAATACTTTAAGAGCCACAAGTCAGCCTCCAACAAAAATTAAATGTCCAAAAATTGATACTTGAACAAAATTGTGATATCTTCTAGCTCTGATTAAATTAGAACTTGTGCTTTGAACCAATGGTATTACTTTAGGTCCTATAGAACCTCTTAATCTTTCTAAGGCTGATTCATTAAGGATCTCTAGATTCATCTTGAAAGTCATGCATAGAAACTAGTGGCTCAAACTGCCAAAAATTGATACTCCAAGAGAATTGCCATATCTCCCAACTTTAATGAATTAGGACTAGAAACCTTAACTAGAGATAGTAATCTAGGCCCTCTTCAATCCCTAAACTTTGAAACCTCTAACTCATTGTGGAAAATTAGTTACATGGCTCACAACAGGCACCCAAAAATAAAAAACACAGTTCTAGTAGCAAGGTAAAACGGTTCAAACTTCAACTCAATCCATCTGATCTTTATGAAATCATGAGGAAAGGTTCTCCAATGTGTCTCCAACACATCCCTAACCATTAAAAGCATAACTCCACCAAAATCCAAGCTTGATGATCCTACATTAGATAGCATCCCATGCATTATAGTTGATCAAGCATCGAAGATTGTAAAGAAAGATCATACTTATGATCATTTCAAGCTTCAATGGACCTACGTAGCCAAGAATTTTTCAACCATTGGGAAAGCCAAAAATGCAATACGTAAGTTTGGATCATTAATTGTCTGTACATTTTTCTACATTCATAATTCTTTTCCTATAATTGGAAATGTTGTTTGGAAACAAGGTAGACCTATTACACAATAGATAAGTGATTTTATTCGTTAGTTAGGAGAAAACTTTGATAATGTGATGGATGGATATTTTTAGGAATTCAAACAAAAGATGAAGAAGAGGACTACAATTCTCAAATCATTGGTTGGAAAGTATTATGATGATGTTTTTTTTCTGGTAGACACTGATTACACATATGTTCAAGCTATGATTCCTAGGGTAGCATGGTTAAGACCCTTACACTATGAATTCAACATAGATGAAGTATTTGTAGCAATTAATATACTACTAGCAGAGAAGGTTGATAAGGATGCTAAACCTTTTGGAAAACATGAGGTTGTAAAGAACAAAATTATAATTGAATTGAAAACTACCACAATAAATTAAAGGAGTAAGAGGATGATTAAGAAATTGGAGAAGACACCAGGTGAAGGAGCTTAACAAAAAATGCCTTTATAGATCACACAAGGAAAAGGTGAAGATAGGTCTAGCAGTGAAGATGATGATGATGAAGGAAGTGGGGAGGAAGAGGATAATAATATAGAAATGAAGTGTAAAGAGATAGTAGTGGTTGAGCCAAAGGCAAAGAAAGGAAAATACCCAAAGTCAAGGAGAGCTTGAAGAAGGTAGTGGCTAAACCTAACCCTACTCCTCCCAGTTAGACAAGACTGAGAATAAGGGAAATTACCACTATAGCTAAGACTGAGCCACACAAAAAAAGAGAGTGGAAAGAATCGTTAAACCAAGTGAAGGTTCCAGTTCAATATAGAAAAATCCTACTACAACCAAGGAAGATCTGAGAAAATAAGTGAAGAAACCAAGAAGAAGGCTCATAGTTGAAAATAAAGAAGATGATGATGACAAGACCAAGTCTAACGATGTTAGTAATTATAGAGTTGATGTACATAAGCCTCCCAAAAATATTGATGAGGTATGTAACAATATAAGAAATAGTGTTTGATTATTAGGTTTTCAATTTATTAAGTATGAAAAGCTAAATAAAATTGATAAAGCCAATATCAAATAAGCCCTAGCTGGTATGATGGAAAAATTCAAGACCACACCATTGGATATAGGGAATAATGTCCCTAATGAATTTTATAATAAAATTGATGCAAAGTGGCAATATGCCATAATGATAGAGAAGCAAATTAGGGAAGATCCATTGGCTCAAATCATGCCTAAATTGACAAAGAAGCAAATTACACAATTTATGGACAAGTATAGAAACAAATTTGTACCTAAATCGAGGGCATGCTTAGTTCTGGAGGATAAAATTGAAGACATTGTACAACAAAGTAAGTTAATATGGAAGGATATTTTTGGATTGATACCTAAAGAGGACAAGAAAGATGAAGCTAAGGAGAACAAAAATGAAGAAATTGAGTTGGATAATCAAGAAGATTACTATGATGAGACTGCGAATCTGGAGGAGGTCATACAAAAAAGTTTCCAGAAAGTGAACAACAAGAAAGTATAACTATTGAAATTGAACCTATAAATAATCCAATGAATGAGGGTGTGTTGGCCAAGGAAGAACTGAAGGATGAGACCCCTATTCAAATGCCTACTAAAAAGGTATTGCCCAATCCTAATCCCATGTTGATTCAAATAAAAGAATATCCAAATAAAAACACATGGGTATGTACACAAATTATAGGCACAACACCATATACCTCTACCTTTCCTACATTTTTAGTGGAACAAAAGGATAGTCACAATAATGTACAAGGTGATAATGTCGATCAATAGGGCAAGCTGACCAATAATGCAAAAAATGAGCCACCTAATAAAGTAAAGATAGATGAGGCCATAAAGGGGACTAATAATGCAAAAGAAGATAAAGGAGAGAATAACTCTAATGACCAAGCAGACCAATCTGCTACAATCAGTAAAGAAATTGCCTCAGGACCTCAGCTAGATGGAGAAAAAGAGGCTGGTAAACAATGTTCGACAAGTGAAATTCAGACTAATATGAAAGATCAATCAGGTGTGTTGGCACTGTAGACAAGTATATAGAGAACAAAAAAGGAGAAGAAACAAAGAAAGGTGATGTGACCCAAGAGTCACACAAGTTGAATTTGGCAGTTCAAACCTAGAGTTTACAACTGACTATGTCGAGCTCAAGCACGTTAAATTCTAAGGGGAAAAGGTTGAATAAGAAGCTAAGACACTCACCCCATGTCATAAAAGGTAAGCCAATTACCTTAGATTAAGACATTTTTATACCTGACAGAGACAAATCTATTTTGAGTAAAGAACAAAGGAGAATATCAAGTGAATTATATGTTAGAAAAGCTAAGCAAGCCCAGCTAAGAAGAGAGCATCAACAAAAGCAAGTTTTGTATGATATCAAGGATATTTTCCTTGACACTATAATTGTTAATGATTTAGATGAGCAAGTCCCCATTCTTGTACAATTGGTGAAAATCGTTGATAAGATAAATGAGTCTAACATTGATATTCAATAGAAGTTGATAGAAAGAGATGAAAGAAATATGACAACAAGGTCATGGAGAAAGTGTTAGCCAAAACAACCATAAAGATGGTTGAAATTTCAAGCTAATGATGCCAAAAAGTTGATCTCTGATATTAATTCGTTAATTGGGAAGATATGTTATGTTCCAACATTTACAAAGGAGATAATAGATCAAATGGACAAGATAGTTGTTGATCTATAGAGGAGTGCAAGTATGTTGACCTTAGATGCAAGTTCAAGTTCATTTCATTTTTTCAAAGTTGAGATTTCTGTAGGGGAATCAATCTGAACTCATGCAAGAAGAGAGTAAAATAAGAGTCAAGCTGCTGACTATTCAAGATTTGTTGACTCCAAATCTAGCAGTCATGCAAAAACATGTCAAGATTGCCAAAAATATGATTCAAGATAATCAACAACCGTCCATAGCTGATAATATGACAAATCTTGGAGCTACATTGAAGATTCGAAGAGATATTCTTAATGGACTAAAGAAAATTTGGGACAACACCATGGAAATGATTTTAAGGTCCCACAAACCATTTTTGGAGAAGTATGGTATACTTCTTTGGCCATAGTTGCAAACAAGAACAACCATGATAAAAACACGAGTGAATGAACAAATAAGGTATGATCAAAGGTATTACCAAGCATAACAGATATGAAAATTTTGCAATTTTGTTTTGTATACTAGTTATGGACTCATAAGGAGTTAGTCCATTTGATACCTAGATGTGTGTATACTAAAAGGTTTTGAAAATTATTTCAAAAATTATAAGTATAGAATTCCATGTGTCAATTGAGTTATCATTATGAAGTATATCCCATGCGGGAGTACTTATGTTTCAATTTTGATATGTAAAAGTTTGACCATGACAAAGTGTCTTTGCCACTAATGTCAAATGGGGAGATTGTTGATCCCCAAGCTAATCATGGTATTGTCAGTTAGTGTAAAACATGTAGTTATTTATTAGGTAAGTTTGGTCAGTCATCATTGCAACTCAGTCATCCTATACAAGTTGAGCAATATAATGAAGGACTTGTATACATTTCAGTTTGTGTCCAACAATAGTTATTGTCAAGTAAGTCAGAGGTCACTGAGTACTACAGTATTAGTTGAGTTGTCAAAGAGTAGTATACAGGCTGATTTCATTCTTATGCCAAGTTTGATAGAGTTCAAGTAAACTTGAGTGTGCTGATAAGAGTTAAATTGAGTGATAACATGCATATTAGACATGGTCAAGTGCCAGCAAGTTCAAGTGTCGAGTAAGACAATTTTGACATGATTGTTTGTAATGGAACAAACATTGAGGTAAAAAAAAAATTCCAACATAGAGAAGTGTTTATATGATTGAGGAGTTTGTTATGAAGGTGATTATGCATTTCAATAAGGATCACTAATCCCTATACAAGCAGATTAACCAATCAAAAAATTGCAAAGACTAAGTGGCGAAAGAAATGAATCTAGATCACTGATCATGTTCTATAAGCTTCACCTGATGGCTATTTAAGAAGGTTTTATGACCTAGTTTACATGTGTGGAGCATATATTATTAAGTATTTGGTTGTATGCTAAGTATGAAGGTGAATCAAGAAGAGTGATCGAGCATTGTAGAGAAGCAGTGAAGTGTAGAGTTAGTGAAAAATTAGATCAGAGAGAGAGACTCAGTAATTGTATAGAGGAGATTCTTATTAACAATGTAAGTGCAAATCGAAGGATCAAGTACTAATACATTCTAACAAGTGTTTCAGGGTGTAAATCTCTTAATAGAATAGGTAAAAAAGAAAAAAAGAGCAGGGACCCATCACTTGTCTTGCATATAGCTACGAGGAGCAGAGTTAAAGCTAACACAAGAAGTAAATCTAGCACTCCAAGCAAGAAGAACAAGAACCAAATTAGAAAGGAAGAAACAAGGAGAAATATAGCAGATGGAACCCAAAGAGCCATCCAAGAAAAATTCTTCCAAAATAAATTATAAAGGTCATATCTTGGAACATTTGTGGACTCAATGGAATCCACAAACAAGAAATTATTAGGAATATGATAAGGGATCATAGGCCAAAAATATTTTTTATTCAAGAAAAAAAAATTAAGAAGGAGAAAGTTGAAAGCATTATTTTCAATAAAGGAATGAAGATTGCGGCTATAGATTTTGAGGGTGCTTCAAGAGGTCCGTTAGTGATATGGAAGGACAACTTAAAAGTGGAAAATATTTTTTATGAAGGTAACATTTTTCTTATTCAATTCAAAAATCTCAAGGATCGGGAAAGATGGTTCATTATGAATATCTATGCCCCAAACATTAAGAATGGTAGAAGACTATTGGAATAAAATTTATAATCTGATGGCCAGGTTGGGAGATCCTAAAGGAATTATTATGGGAGATTTCAATACCCCTCTTTTTTCCATGAAGAAATTAGGTAGGCTCCAACCGAACCTAAAAAGTAAACAACAGTTAGTTGATCTGATTAGTGACCTGGCCCTTCTAGACGTTGAGTTAGGAGGTGGAAAATATACTTGGTCTAATAGGAGAGTTGGAATGGATTATTTTTAGGTTAGGATGGATAGAGCCCTAATCACTTTGAATTGGATGAACCATTATCAATGCAAACTTTCTTCTATGGAGAGACTAGGCTTGGATCACTCCCCTATTGCTCTTACCTTAGAAATTATCAATAGGAAAAAGGCTTTCCCATTCAGATTTGAGAAGATGTGGTCTGCACACCCTAGTCTTTATGACAAAATTAGGGATTGGTGGGGTATAGATGTGGATGAGACAACTATGTATAAGGTGGCTAAAAAAATCAGAAACATTAAAATGGAGATCAGAAAGTGGAACAAAATGGACTTTGGGAACATATTTCAATCAAAAGAAAGGATTTTAAAGGAAATTGCAGAGGTACAGGAAGAGATACAGAATATGGATTATGATGAAAGTAGGTTGAATGTTGAAAAGACTATTCTGGCTTACCTTCACAACATCGTGGGAAAAGAGGAAATGTTTTGGAGGCAGAGGTCAAGATTAATATGGTTAAAGGAAGGGGATAAAAACTCTAGATTCTTTCACCTTTCTACTATGAAACACAGGGCTACTAATAGAATTAGTGGTATTAAAAAGGGGCTCATTACTATAGGTGAAGATAAAGAGATTGCAAAGGAAGAAATTAAGTATTTCTCTTCTATCATATCCAAAGAGTTAAACTTGGGAGAGGAGGACCAGAAGGAATTCTCAATACCATCCCTAGTGTGATAACTGTTACCTAGAATAAAGATCTGGTGGCTATTCTAGGATTTGAGGAAATCAAGGAGGTTATTTTCACTCTGCCAACTAAAAAAGCTCTTGGCCCAGATGGTTTCCCAACTGTTTTCTTCCAAATGTATTGGGAAGTTATTAAAGATGACCTTGTTAAAGCGGTTCAAGAATTTTTTGGAGCTAGGAACTTGATTAAAGAGATCAATGCTACTTTTTTGGTTTTGATTCCTAAAGTCATAGGTGCAGAATCTTTTGAAAATTTCAGGTCTATAGGTCTCTACAACTCTTTTTACAAGATCTTTTCAAAGGTTTTAACTAAAAAAATTATTAATTGCTACCGAAGATTATTACATCTCAGCAATCAGGATTTGTCCCTGGTAGACAAATCCTTGATTCCATCATTGCAATACATGAGGTGATCCATTCCTTAGATTAAGGTAAAAAGGAAGGCTTTCTACTCAAAATTGATCTATCAAAGGCTTATATGATAGGGTGGATTGGATGTTCTTGGATAAAGTTTTGGAAGCTTTTGGTTTCAATGATAAAACTAGAAAGATTATATCTCAATTGATCTCCACCCCCTCTTTTGTGGTGATGGTTAATGGGACCCCCTTTGATTTCTTTAAATCTTCTAGGGGTCTTAGGCAAGGTGACCCTCTTTCACCGATCCTATTTATCATTCTAGCAGAATGCCTGGGAAAACTTATTCATAACAAAAGGAGCAGAGGAGAAATTGTTGGATTAAAACCTTCTTCTGATCCCCTATTTTTTTCTCATTAGTAATTCATGGATAGCACCATATAAGGGGGAGATGATTCTATAAAAGAAGCTAGAAATGTAAAGAGCATTCTCAACACCTATTACAATGCCACTAGTCAACTAAAAAATTGGAGCAAGAACTTGGTCTTCTTTATTAACACCCCTACAGACAAACATAGGAAAATTGTAGGCATTTTGGGTTGTGATATTCGATCTCTTCCTTCTACATATTTGGAACTACCTCTGGGGACAAAGCTCCTAACCTCTTTTGGAACAATCTCATTAATAGATTCAATGGAAAGCTGGTAGGCTAGAAAGGCATTACCCTAAGTTAGGTGGGCAAAGTGCTTCTGATCAAATCTACTCTGCAGAATTTGCCAACTTATGCTTTAAGTCTTTTCTCTATTCCTAAAAAAGTGGCAAATACTTTAGAATCCATTCAAAGGAATTTCTTGTGGGCTGACACTGAAGGAAATAAGTACCCATTGATGGCTTGGGAGACTATTTGTAGACCCAAAAAGCAAGGGGGCTGGGGATTAGGAATCTGAAATAGTTCAATAAAGCTCTTCAAGCTAAATAGATATGGAGGATTTTCAAATCCACAGGGGAATGGAGGGATATTTTGAAGGAAAAATATGTAGCTAATATAAATTTCAAATAGTTCATTAGTAGGGACCTTGACCCAAGGAGATCCAACATTTAGAATAGCATTTTGAGAATGAAGGGCATAGCCACTCAGAAAGTAAAATGGAAGTTGGGCAATGGTAAAGATATAAATTTTTGGCATGGTGACTAGCTAAGACAAGGGCCATTATGGAACATCAAGCCATTTAATAGATGGGAAAACTTATGTATGGAAAGATTTGGTTGTAAAGTAAGTGACTACAGGGACAATAATGAATGGGTGAATCTGACTGAGTTGTCCCAGGATCTAAAGTCGTTGATGGACATGATAAGGCATATTTTGTTGTCCCCCAACAATGATGATTTGGGGGCAGACAAAGGATGACAACTATGTTGTTGCCTTGGGCTATGAAACCATGCAAAACAAAGAAACAATCCTTGTTTGGGCCAAAGCCTAGTATCCTAGCCTTATTCCCAAAATCAACATTTTTTTTCTAGATAATGCTCCAAAACCATATCTTGATGGTGGAAAACCTCACCAAGAGGGTGCATCTGATGCCTAATAGATGTGTTCTTTGTAAAAACCACAATGAGAGTGTGGATCATATCATTATACATTGCCACTTCACAAGAGATATATGGTCTTATTTCTTATCTTTCTTCAAGATGACCTGGTGTTTTTCTAATAATACTACATATATCTTTGAACAATGGAACCATGGGGCTAATGGGGATGTGAATAAGGGCTTGTGGGAATGGAATTTGCCTCATGTCTATTGGGGAGTGTGGAAGGAGCGGAATTAAAAAAAGTTTAGGGAGAAAGAAACTAATGCTAAAGTTGTCTTCCACAAAACTTTAAGGCTTTGTTAAAGAACTAGACTACCAATAAAGGTCATAACCCTCTTCTCAACACAAAGGAAATTGATAGAAATAAGAGGGAGGACTGCAAATAGAGTCTCCCACCTGAGGGTTGGTGTAAAGAAAATTTTGATGGGGCTACTAAAGGCAACCCTAGTAAGGTTGGGACGGGTGGAATCATCAAAAATGCCCATGGAAAAGGAATTTCTACTATTTTGGCTCCTTTGAGTATGCAAACTAACCACTATATAGAGGTGACTGCGGCACATCAAACAATAAAACTTTCTCGGGACATGGGAATAACAAATCTATAGTTGGAAGGAGGCTCTAATAATATTATAGACTATCTTAATGAGAAGAATGAGTCTATGTGGATGATTGTGAATATCATTGAAGGTTGCATTCAGATCCTTAAGTATTTTGATAATATATATGTGGCTCATCGGTATAGGGAAGCTAATCTAGTGGCTGATAGATTGCCCAGTTGGGCAGTCAAGAATGATGAAATGAAAAAGTAGATGAATTGGTATAATATTCTGTTGGAAATCCTAGAGTTGATAGAAAGGGAGAGGATCATGAGTGGATTGGGAAACATTAAAGGTCAATTATGAAAGGTTATGTGTTATGGTAAATGTGCCAAAATATGATAAGTATGATAGCCAAAACATGAAACACATTATTAATATTCATCAACAAACTTTGAGCCTCAATTTAAGGTATCAAGTACATAAGGTGAAAAGGAGTTTTGCAAAAATAATTCATATCAATTGGAATCAGCCTTCAAAGCATATCACTACCAGAAGAAAAGCTTGCAAAGAGGATGAAAATATGATGGGCGAAATACATAGGAGGGAACCTGAGGATGGAGTAGAGAAGTGGCATCGATGCTCTAAGGTGTGGAGCATTTTGAAAAAAGGAGATGTTACCAGATTCATTGAACGACTTCATGGGTGGAAACCCTTTGTTACACATAGTATGGTTAAGAGCAGGAATGAGGGGATTTTTAAGATTGATAGGGTGGATTTCATGGTGATGAAGGAGGTTATCTCTATGGTGACGGGAATAGCCATTATTAGGAAGAAATTCTACAGAGATAGACAGGTTTTTGGGCAGGCTGTGATTGAATTTACCATGGATGTGGAGGAAATGAAGGCTTTAGTGAAGAAAAGAACCTACTACCTATCAAGTTCTATCAAGCTAATGTAGAGGTTTGTGTTGAGGGTTATCATCAAGTACATTTCCCTTGACACAAGATTCAACGACCTCTGTACTCATCATTTCATGTTTCTCAACCATTTCAGGTATGGGGCAAAGATTTCAATCCCTTTTTCCTATATTCTTTTGTTAATGAGAATATCAATGACTATAAGCAGAAGCACATAGGTAATCCAACCTTCCATAAGGGGCTTTTGCTATTAATTTATGAATTTTTTAAGGCTAGGACTATGGGGAAAGAAATTAAGAATAGTAAGGTGGGAAAGGAGAGTAAAGATAAGTTAGATGAGTCAGGAGAGGACTATATCCCATCTAATACTGAGGACTACCAAGAGACGCATTCAGATATGGAGGAGGATGTCACCCCATAGCACAAAAAGGGGAAAAGGAGAATCAAAATGGAGAAGAAAAAGGAGAATATTGATCCTAAACAAGGCATTGAGATTTCATCTGATAGAGACTACAATGAGAGGGTGAAGGGCATGGATATAGAGGGTGATAACACTAATGGGGAGGAAGATACCAATCTCAAAGAGGAGGAAAATAAGGAGAGGTTAGGTGGAAAGAGAAACATTACTATTAAGATGCTTGCCAACAGAGAGGAGGATTATGCAGGCAATCCTTTTAGGAGGTTGAAAAGAGGGAGAGATATCAAATCCAAGGAGGAAAGGCAGGAGGAGGGGAAGGATAGCAATGAGGAAGATGAGAAATAGGGGAGTGGGGAAGAGAATGAGTAGGATTTTGAGCAATTTGGGTCCAACCATTACATGTGTATGATTTTGGGCAAAGACGTGAATGTGGTTTGGAGGAATTTTAATAATGTTTCTGCTAGGATTTGGCTCAAGAGAGAGATGGCTAAATTTTGGTTAAGGAGAACAAGGAGGGAAAATTACAAATGGAGGAGCTGATTGACCCTACCCTTGTTTTTGAGCGACATCACAAAGGAAAACCCTCATATGGATGTGCTTAACAGTGTAAAAAATAGTGCTATTGATAGTTATCGAACCACAAAATGGACTTTCCATGAAATCCAGGAGCTTAAATATAGAGTGGGCAGATTGGAGAGCGATAATTGCAGCATTCAGAATAGAAAAACTAAGGAGATAAAGGATATGGAAAATAGAGTGGAGGAAGTGAAGAGTAGAGTTCAGACCATGGAGGGCATTCTGCAGAAAATTGCTGAGCAAAGCTATAACATTATTAAAGCATCTAATGACAACATAAAGTTTTTTATGAACAAAATTGAAGAACATAGGGTTAGTAAGGAGGATGACCAATCTCCCAACAGTGGCAAAGATAAGTCTCCTGAGGATGGATCGAGGAAGAGAACCAGATCCAGCACAAAGAATAAGGTTTCTAGGAACTTGATAAAGATCTTTTAGACCTAAAAGAGGTGGCTAGAAGAATGTTTGAGCTAGAATTTTGAGCTGTGGAAATCCTCAGAGAAATTGCCTGAGTTGTTCTCCTGGCTTTTGGGCCTTTCTTGGTTTTTTGTTTTGCTTCTCTATTTTTTTCTGGTTTTATCTTGCTTTTCTATGGGGAGCTGTTATTTAGCCTGTGTCTTTTATGTTGTTGATACTTTAAGTGCTTTATCTATGTTGATCTTTTAGTCTTGTAGGGTATTAGAGCCCCATCAAAACTTGTTTTCCTTAATTATAAATAGACCTTTGTAAATATCCTAACAATGTACTCACTTAGTTGTGAGGTAAATTCCTTCAATCAGGGTAGATTGAATAAGTCTTATAAATATCTTAATATGGTAGAGCCCTAACAAGGTAGATCATTACAAGTGGTCAAAATCGTAGCCCTAATAGACAAACTTTATTGTAGTAGTGAAGACTTTGTGAGTGTCATCCCCACCACAGTTTTACCTTCACCTTGGAGGGTTTTTGCATAACAAATTGTATATGTCATGTGTTACGAGTTGTTTATGTGTTGAGAGTGTTATTCATGCGAGTAGATATTATATCTAATAATATATTGCAGTGAGTGTTTGATTTAGTTTATAGTGATGTTGAGATGAGGGTTAATGGTAAAGTTATTAGTTATGGCTAATGTTTAAATAGATCCTGATTCAGCCCCCCCCCCCCCCCCCCCCCCCCCCCCTCTGCTTAGTATCTTACTTTCCCATTAGATTTCTGAAGCCAATGTAGGACTCAATATACACATATGATCATGAATTCCAATATAGTGTTCTAGATCGCTACTCAAAATACACTATATGATACTATGTAGGGACTCTAGTGGAGTGTCATCACTTGGACCATACTAGCTCAAGTAGTATATGTTTATGGTCAATAAACTCCCTCAAAATTCCTCGCACCATTCCCTCACACCAATTTTCACAAAAGACTTGGAGACCACTTGGATACACCATCCTTGTATCGATTATCTTAGGATGTACAACTACCGCCCAAATGGGTAGATCACTTATCTTGCATTAAGTTTTATGTTCCCATGTTTATATTTGGTTACCATTTTCTTAGAACCTCTCCACATTACTATTAAGAAGTAAATGCCATACACAATTGGGGGGAGGGTTAATCAATTGTGACATAATATAATCAAAACAAAACTTATAACTTTGATCTCCAACAAGTAAAGTAGTGATGCACAACAAGAAGAAAGTATACACCATAAGACAATATTTTGTTGACTAGGGAAATCCTTGATCATATGAAAAAACCTAGTAGAGATGGTACCCATAGTTAATATACTAATATATATGTTCCTTGCGAGAGAATGTGATGTTCTTAGGAGTCAAATGCAATGCATTTAGTACAATGGTCCCTGTCAAAGGATAAATCCATGTTAGGAGACCTTGGACCCTTCTTAGAAGGTTACAACCATGATAAAGGTTGATAGGAAACAAATAGATCCACTTCCTAAAAGTTCCAACATGTATGAAATATAAACCTTCAGTATGACATATCCAAAAGAATGAACTGACTGATCTATAACTTACCTCCCAAAATAGTTCCTTTGAAGCCCACCTTAACTAATTAACATCATCATTGCTCTACTATGATCTTCCAGCATTAAAGCTTACATCCATACATATTATACATGCTCAATTGATCTCACACCCATGATACCCAACCAATGAAAACGTCTTTCCTTTATACATTGTACAAATAATTAATTAGACCCACCTATTAGAGCTTCCCCAATGTACATTTAATTAGATAGGACCAAACTAAGGTATACATGCCTTCATAGGTATTATGACAATTATTACAATAAGGTTCACACACGTTACAACATTAATATTACATTTGTCAATGATAAATTACACGCTTCCCCAATACAATTGACTACCAATAAAATATACTACACGTTAGACAACAATGACCTTTCTAGAATAACCCAAATGCTTCTTGCTCTTGAGCATATGTGTATAAACAAGTCTTCTATCATATCCCAAACTCACCGACATTAATTCTTGATCACCAATAAGATATAGCAAAAAAGCTACCAATTGTCTTTGTCATTATTCTTTGTTCACTAGTCTACCACTAGTCTTCACCAAACAAACAATAACTCGTTTAGAACACAATATAAAGATAAAAAACATAGATATGATATCTATTCTCATTTTTGGTACACATGTAAGATCGCATACATATACATTTTTAAATATCCTCAACATATACAACCTTCACCTACATATTCCTTCACTGATAAATTCATGCATGAATGTTCTATGATGAAAGGTTTTTCAATGATCTACTTCCCCCTTGACATCAATGGAAAAGATGCCAATATGCCAAATATCAATATATTTTACTGATCTAATCCCCTTTACTAAATTTTTCTTCCCCTTTGATGACAATCTTCATCAAAGTACCTAAATTAGATCAATCCAATCTGCAATCAAAGAAATATCAAGTGACAACAAACACTATTATTCCAAAACATAGTATATAAAAGTTTTAGGGTTAGCTTTGCTCAATGCAACCACTCCCCCTAATGATCGGTACCAAGCATCACATTCAGATGAATAAATAAGCTCTAAATGTTGTAGACTAATGAAAATCTGCATCAATTGCTCTGCATAAGGTGGGGTCATTACCCCAAGCATGCCTCTAAGGTACTCAAAAATGTCTTTAGCCAATGGTTAAGTGAATATATATGCTACCCATTTTTTTGTGCTCACATATTCCAATTTGATTTCCTTCTCAGTGACTATCTCTCTCATAAAATCACATTTGATTGCAATACAGGCAGTCTTATAATGTAAAATTGGATTCTTAAACATATTAATTATACTTGTATTGTCACAATGCATGATAGTAGGTTCATGAAATGTAATACCAATATCCATTGGCATCTGATCCATACACATTAATTTATTACAATTATGTTTTGTTGCTACATATTCGTCTTCTTCTATAGACTAAGAAATACAAACTTATTTCTTTCTTGACCATGATACTAACCAACCTCCATGTAAAAATGCTCTTACACTTGTATTTTTCCTATCATCTACATTTCCTTCCCAATCAACATCAATATAGGCATATAATGTAAAATCATTAGATGTATCGCACTACAAGCCCTATTCTAAATTTCCTTTTAGATATATGAATATTCTTTTTACTATTGCAAAATGTGTTTCCTTATGGTCTACTTCATACCTTGCTACAATCTCAATTGCACTCACAATATCTAGTCTAGTATGTGTCAAATATTGTAACCATCAATCAAAGATCTATACCTTGTTTTCATAATACTAGGTGAATCATCATTGCTAGTCAATCTACATCCTTTTGTCATAGGTGTTCCAACTAATTTGAAAATTTTCAAGCCAAATTTTCCTAATAACTCTTTAAGGTACGTAGTTTGAGATATAAATATACCATATTTTGTGCATTATTTGTAGGCCCAAAAATTACTTCACTTCACCAATCATAGACATCTCAAATTCAGTTTTCATTTCATCACAAAATTTATTACTTACCTCATCATTTCATCTGAATATGATATCATCCACAAATACCTCAATATTAAGTAAATCATCTGAATTAATTCTTAAATAAATATTATTGTCTGAATTACCTTTCTTAAATCCAAATCTTAGGAAGTGTTTATCCAACCTTGTATACCAAGCTCTACATACTTGCTTTAATCCATAAAGTGCCTTCTTTAACTTTCATACCATGTCTTCTTATTGTGTCAAAGGAAATCCATTAGGCTTTTCAATATAAACTTCTTCTTCAATTTCTCCATTCAAGAAAGTTTCCTTAACATCCATCTAATACAATATGAAAGTCTTGTTAGATGCACAGACCAAAAGCATCTTACTACTTCTATTCTTGCTATTGGGGCAAAATTTTCCTCAAATTCTATACCTTCCTGTTGTGAATTACCTTTACACACTAGCATCTGTTCCATATACATTGATTGATTACACTTATGCTTTGTTGCTACATATTCTTCTTCTACTATAGATTAAGATTTACAAACTTATTTCTTTCTCGACCATGATACTAACCAACCTCCATGTAAAAATGCTCTTACGCTTGTGTTTTTCCTATCATCTACATTTCCTTCCCAATCAACATTAGTATAGGCATATAATGTAGAATCATTAGATGATCACACCACAAGCCATATTCTAAATTTCCCCTTAGATATATGAATATTCTTTTTACTACTGAAAAATGTGTTTCCTTAGGGTCTACTTCATACCTTGCTACAATCCCAATTGCACTTACAATATCTGGTCTAGTATGTGTCAAATATTGTAACCACCAATCATAGATCTATACCTTGTTTTCATAATACTAGGTGAATCATCATTGCTAGCCAATTTACATCCTATTGCCATAGGTGTTCCAACTGATTTGGAAATTTTCAAGCCAAATTTTCCTAATAGCTCTTTAAGGTACTTAGTTTGAGATATAAATATACCATCATTTGTCTACATTATTTGCAAGCTCAAAAATTATTTCACTCCACCAATCATAGACATCTGAAATTCAATTTTTATTTCATCACAAAATTTATTGTTTACCTCATCATTTCATCTAAATATGATATCATGCACAAATACCTCAATATTAAGTAAATTGTCTAAATTAATTCTAAAATAAATATTATTGTCTGCATTACCTTTCTTAAATCCAAATCTTAGCAAGTGTTTATCCAACCTTGTATACCAAGCTCTACGTACTTGCTTTAATCTATAAAGTTCCTTCTTTAACTTTCATACCATGTCTTCTTATTGTGTCAAAGGAAATCCATTAGGCTACTCAATGGAAACTTCTTCTTCAATTTCTCCATTCAAGAAAGTTTCCTTATCATCCATCTAATACATTATGAAAGTCTTGTTAGATGCATAGTCCAAAATCATCTTACTACTTCTATTCTTGCTATTGGGGCAAAATTTTCCTCAAATTCTATACCTTCTTGTTGTGCATTACCTTTACATACCAATATTGCTTTGTTTTTTACAACTTCTCCCTGTTCATTCATCTTGTTCATGAATACCCATTCAGTGCCTATAACTTTCTTGTCTTTAGGTCTAGGGACTAATTCCTATGTGTTTTTCTTTTCAAAATTTTCAAGTTCTTCCTTCATAACATTAATCAAAGATTCATTTTTGCTCGTTCCATCAAGATTCTTAGGTTTAATTTGTGAAATCAAGAAAATCTCATCCCTTGCATTTCTTCTTATTAATATTCCTTTTCTTTCATCACCAATAATTTGTTCACGAGGGTTATTTATAGCAACATACTTAGGTGTTCTCTTTTCTTCTCTATATTCCTCAATCTGAAAGAATAGCTCATGTTCTACATTATGATTTTGAACTGGTCTTTGACTTGTACTTTCTTGATTTGAATCATCATTTAAATCATACTCAAACATTCTCTCGTGTACCTAGAAAATTTTGTCAATTTTAACATTTACACTCTTAACAACTTTCTTTAGCCTCAAGTTATAGCATGTACAAGCCTTATTTTTAGTCGAAAATCCAAGAAATATATCTTCATCACTTCTAGGATCAAATTTCCCTATCTTGTCAACTTTTTTTTAATATATAACATTACTTCCAAAAATTTGAAAATACTTAATAGTAGGTGTATGACCAAAGCAAAGCTCATAAGATGTTTTACATATTCCTTGTGTAATCTGAACTTTGTTTATGGTGTACATTGTAGTATTAATTTCTTCTCTCTAATGCTATGTTGCTTCACAAACTATTATATTCCTTCTTTCTGCTACTCCATTATGTTGTGTTAGTTCAAGTGATAAGTTTTTTTGTGAATACCATTGTCCTCACAATGTGCATTGAACTAATTAAATATAAATTATCCTCCTCTATCAGGCCTTGAACATTTTATCCTCTTTCCAAATTCTTTCTCGACTTTTTCCTTAAACATTTTAAAATTATCAAATGCTTCACATTTATCTTTTAAAAAAGCAACACACATCATCTTAATGAAATCATCAATGAAAAGAATAAATTATCTCTCACCTTAGGATGGTCTTGTCTTAGTAGGTCCACAAAAGTATATGTGAACAATCTCCAACTTTTCTTAAATAGTGAGTACCTTGCTTTGAAATGTTCTCCTTTTTCTAGTTTTTCCATCACACACTCATTAACATCATGTTAGAAAGTTATTCAATCTTAGGAAGATCTTTGTCCACATTAGAATTACTCACTGTTACTATATTATCAAGGTTTATATGGCAAAACCTCCTATGTCATAGCTAATTGTCATCAACTTTTGCAATAAAATAACTTATCTTAGTGGGGTTCAATTGAAATGCATTACCTTTGGTCCTTGTACTGGTGGAAATATCATTTCCAAGATCATCCTTAATTGAACATTTCTTATTAGTGAATTCAAAATGGCAAGCCTTGTCAACAAGTTGTCCTTAACTTAACAAGTTATATTTCAATCCATCAACAAATAATACATCATCGATGTTAGTCTTTCCATCAATGATTATAGAACCTTTTATTTTATCAAACAAGGTGCATTATTCCCAGCTCTAACAATAACTCCATCATAGCTCTTCAATTCTACAAACTTGTCTTTGTCACCTATCATGTGATGTGAACAACCTCTATCTATAATCTAATATTTTCTCTTTTTCTCAACACATGAAACAAATACTTTTTACTCTTTAACAAAATGTTTATTCTTTAATAGAAATGAATCTTATCTCATCTTCATCATCATTATCCATAAAATTGATATTCTTGATCTCAATTTCTTCAAAACACTAACATAGTGTCATTCTCTAGGAACTTTAGATTTGTGAGGTCTAGGCTTTGCCTTAGGTTCTTTGTAGGAAATCTAGAAGGAAATTGACCAATCTTCTTACATTTATATCAAATAAAAGGTAACTTGTTTCTAAATGTTCCCTTACCTTTAGGCTCTCTCATTGTGATCAAAGCTTCAAATTCATCCAATTTTTGTCCAATCACTTGCATATTTTCCAAGAATTCTACTACTAATACTTCCACTCTTGGTTAGTACTCTTTTATCTTTATTTGCACATCTCTAAAAGTAGTCTCAAGTCTAGGAAAACCATTTTTCAAAATGCCAATTTTAAAATATTCTAATTTATCAATCAATGTGTTAGCCATATATCTGAAGAGCTCTTATTTTGCCCAATTTTCATGTCACAAAGTCTTGCCTTAGGTTTACCTTAGTGTTTTTTGTTGGAATTACAAGTGGAAAGAGTAAACTTCTAAGGTAGGGGGGGTGTTGAATCAATAGTTTAAACTTAGACTCATAAAACCTTCACCATTCATTCATCATATGCATTCAATATGTAAACTAAAATAACATGTAAAGCATATGCATCTAAATCATGTAAACATGTAATCAATCACACACATGACACTAGATATGATTACCCAGAAACCCTCGAAGTGAGAAGGTAAAACTGGGGTGGGAATGACACCCACAAATCTTCACTACTACAACAATAAAGTGTATCCAATGAAGGTTAAAATGATTTGACCATGAATCATGGTCTACTCTATAAAAGGTATACCATGTTAAAGGCTTACAAAGACTGTCAGATCTCACCTTGTTAGAGAATTTCAACACCTTGTTAGAAGTGTGCCTTGTTAGAGACTTCAACTTACAACTAAGAAAGCACCCTGCTAAAGGATTTCATATAGCCTTTTAGGACTACTCTGTTAAGAGATTTAATTGAAATCACCTGTTAAAATGTCTCGACATAGATCTTGTGATTGCCACTTGCTTGCCTGATGACATATCACCTCTACACAATGTCTAATTGATCCTTCACTATCAAATGTCTCAATGTTGTATCCTTTGCTCTATCCTCTTTTCTTCCCTAACTAATTTTGCAATTCACTCTTACTTCTAAGTCACCTTGAATGCTTTGTAAACTATCTTGTTCGCTCCTCCAATTCGATTACTCACTCATCTATAAAGAGTTTAGGGCTTCGTCCTCCTTAAGAAGAGTTATGTGGCTTTGTGAATTGCCCCACAATAGGTGTTCCATATTCATGCACTAGGTCAGGATATGGAGGTGGCAAAGACAATCTCTTGTACCCCTGCTTTGTAACATCCAATTGAGGGTCATGTGGGGTAGTGAACTGGGCCCTTGCTGACCTAGCGTCATGCGAGCTCGGATAATGCTCTCCGATAGAAGGTAACCTTGTTACTTCTGCAATTCATTCTTCTGTTGCAATTACTGTCAAACCCCACACAGAAGCTTCACCTTCATCAAATGTCCTGGTGAATTCTACAGCTACTTCTTCATCATATGTTGTTAAATTCAAACAATAACCTAACCACCCGCATGCATTGAATCTTCTTACTGCTTCTACGTCAGAGAGCAACAAAATGTACTCAACCGGATCTCTTCTCTGTAAACCTCCTCCCATTTCTTGATACTTCTTCTACTACTCCATTTCTCTCTCCCTTTCTGAATGCAAACTTCAAGACTGCATTATTTCTCAGACGCTTTACCACTTCTTTTTGGGAAGATTAATTGTCATAACCAATTGTTATGTGCCATAATTAAACTTTAGGTAAAAGTAAATCATGAATTTGCATGGAAATTGTTCGAAAACATGGTTGAAATGCCAAAATTTTAAAAATGGGTCACATCATGGCTTAGCATGAAAAATTTGGCACGAACAAGGAAAAAAAATTCATTCAGAAAGTGGGAGTACAACACTTGACATGGCATACTTATGGCAAAAAGTTCTCATTAATAAGGGGTAATGCCAAGATTTTAGAAAATCATCACAGTTAATCAGGCATGTCATTGGATAGTACGACACTCCCCTGCCCCCTACTAATTTTACGACAAGTGTCCTCACTTGTTAGACTAGTATGGGTGAGGGACTAGAATACGCCGTAATTATAGAGACTATGTAGTATTATATATAATTAACAAAATCTGCAAACTTATAAATGAATAATAGTTTGAAAACGTTTATACCTACCAAGTGGATTGTCATATGCTCCAAAAAAAAAAGGTGGCAGAAATAATGTAAACGACAACATCCATCAATATGTGCAGATTTGATTGAAAACACAAAAGCTTAATTATGTAGAAAGTGAGTGGATGGCAGATTAAGAAATGGAGTGGGGTGGGTGGATGGAAGATTAAGATATGAATGGAAAGAAATATCATGAAAAGAAAATGGACTTTATGCGAACATAAAGTTATTATTATGGACATGCAAATTAAAATTAATGTTGAAGAGGAGTAGGCGGAAGGTTTTCACCTTCTGTTGTAGGAAGAGATACTTGAGTTGTTGTTGGATCTGGTTGTTCGAACTGTTGCATGAATTCGGCTTTTGTTTGAGGTTGTTTGTAAAGCTTAAGTCGATGACCGTTGATCAACATTTTGAAAGGCACATCATCAATTGTGGTTAGTTGAACTGTTCCATTGTCAAAGACATGGATGATTTGATATGGTCCTAACCATCGCATCTGTAGCTTCCCCGGCATATCCTTAAAGTGGGAATCATACAATAATGCCCAGTCACTAGCTTTGAACTATTTTTTGAGGATATGAGAATCGTGCCAGTGTTTTCTCTATTTTTGCACCAGTTCAGTGTGTTCTAAAGCGGTCTTGCGCATTTCATCCAAAGAATTAAGATGCAGGAGGCGTTCTCTTTGTGTTGCAAAATGATCAATATCTAAGGTCAAGGCTATTCTTAAAGTCTTGTGTTCAAATTCAATTGGAAGCATTGCCACTTTCCCATACAAAAGCTCGAATGGTGTGAATCCGGTAGTGGTTTTCCAAGTTGTTCTATAAGCCCAAACAGCTTCTTGTAACCGGCTGGTCCAATCTCGACGATGCAAATGGATTGTTTTAGTTAGAATATTTTCCAGCTCACAGTTGGTAACTTCTGCTTGTCCATTGGCTTGTGGATGATAAGGACTGGATCTGCGATGCCTAATGTTATACTGTTTCATCAACTCTAAAATCAAGTTGGAAGTAAATTGTGTGCCTTGATCAGTAACCAATTCTTTAGGAACTCCATAGCATGTAAAAATCTCTTCATACAGGAATTCGACAACTTTTTCATCACGGGCATGCTTCATAGCCTTAACCTCGACCCATTTGATTAGGTAGTTAGTAAAAACCAGAATATAAGACTTCCCATTGGATGGAGGATCAATAGGACCGATGAAGTCCATTCCCCATTTGTCAAATGGTGTTAACACCACTTGAGGATTCAGAGGCATTTCATCTGTTTTGGTTGGGCGACCCATTCTTTGGCATTGGTCACACTTCCTTGTATAATTGATTGCATCTTTATGAAGGGTAGGCCAATAGTAACCAGTGGCTAAGATTTTGAAAGTTGTTCTTTTGGCTGCAAAATGTCCTCTGTAGGGCTCATTATGACATGCATGCAAAATATCATATGTCTCATCTTCTCTTACACATCTGCGCATAACTTGATCAGGTCCAGTATAGAACAGAAAATTGTCTATCCATGAGAAATGGAAGCTTTTCTGTATGAGCAACTTTCTCTCCTTATAAGAAAAATGCGCTGGTGTCTTATTAGCTGCAATATAGTTAGCAATATCTGCATACCATGGAACTTTAACAGCAATATGAAATAAATGTTCATCTGGAAATGCATCATCTACCAGAGTAGTATCAGTATCATGATGATTGATTCTTGACAAATAATCAGCTACGACATTTGTTTTTCCAGGCTTATCCTCTATGGTTATGTCAAATTCTTGTAGCAATAGTAACCATCTTGCTAACCTACCAGTTATAGCAGGTTTGTTCATGAGATATTTGATTGTTGCATGATCAGTATGAACATAGATAGGATAACCTGTGATGTAATGCCAAAATTTATTTAGAGCATAGACTATTGCTAACAATTTTTTTTAGTCACTCTGTAATTTAGTTCTGGGCCATGAAGACTCTTACTGATATAATAAATGGCATTTTCAAGATTTGAGTGTTTCTGTGCTAAAACTGCACCTATGGCATAATCAGAAGCATCCGTATATATGTGAAAAGGTAGGTTCCAATCAGGGCCTTGTAAAATTGAGGCTGTGGTCAAAAGTTGCTTAAGTTGTAGGAAAGCTTTATCACACTTAGGTGTCCAATCGAATTCAGCTTCTTTGGTGAGCAACTTGTACAAGGGACTAGCTATTTTATTGAAGTTTTTTATAAAACGCCTGTAATATCCAGCATGTCCCAGAAAAGATCTGATATCTTTTAATTTAGTGGGTATGGGTAATGTTTGAATTACCTCAATTTTAGCTGGGTCTACTTGTATACCTGCAGTAGATATGAAATGACCGAGTACCACACCCTCTTGCATGAGCATGAAACACTTTTCACTATTTAGTGTCAAATTATGTTCTTGACATCTTACCAAAACTTTTTCAAGATTTATCATTGCTTCTTCAAAAGTAACTCCAAATGTTGTAAAGTCATCCATATAGATTTCCATACAATCATGTGATATATCGGCAAAAATACTAATTACAGCCCGTTGAAACGTTGCAGGAGCGTTACAAAGACCAAATGGTAAAATAGAGTATGCAAAAGTACCCCATGGACAGGTAAATGTAGTTTTTTCTTGGTCTTTAGGAGCAATACTGATTTGATTATAGCCACTGTATCCATCTAAAAAGGAGAAGTACTTCTTTCCAGCTAGTGTATCCAAAACTTGATCTATGAAGGGTAAAGGAAAATGATCCTTTTTAGTAGCCTTATTCAACTCACTATAATCTATACAAATTCTCCATTTTCCTCCTTCCTTAGGTACTATAACCAGCAGTGATACCCATTTATTATCAGATATAGGATAGATAAAGCCAGCATCAAGCAGTTTCTGCAATTCTGTTTTGACTATTTCTCTGAGGCTTGGATTTATCCTCCTCTGAGGTTGACGAAGTGGTAGACAACCTTCATTAATGTATATCCTATGGGTACATAGTGTAGGGCTTAATCCTTTCATATCACCATAATCCCAAGCAAAAGTCTTCTCATGCTTCTAAAGCAATTTTTTTAATTGTTCCATCTGTACAGATGTCAATTTGGGGTTAACATGCAATTTATGGCCTTTACTCAGTTCAACAAGAATAGTGGATTCTACCATAGCAATTCCAGAGATTGGGCTTCCTTCTAATTCATAGGGAAGTAGTGAACAAAGATTTTTAGGTTCTTTAAGTAAAGTACAACTTGTATCACACTCCTCATATGTAATCAATTCTAATACAGAGCTTTCAGACACATCTTTTCCTACCACACAAGTGTTGGTAAGGATGCTCTGGATTACTGAATCTTCTTCTTACAACTTTAGAAAAGATTGCCTATGTAACATCATAAGTTGTACTATGGAATTTATCTCTTCTTCTTCATCTCCTAAATCTTGCCAAAAAGATGTACTCAAATCTGGTAATGGTTGTGCAAGAGGATATAGATCAAATTGCTTGGTTGCTTGGCCATTTGATATGGTCATATTCTCTGATCTGCAATTTATGTTTGTATCAGTTGTGGCCAACCATGGTCTACCTAGAATGACAAGATAGCCAGATAGGTTTACTTTAGGGGAAAAAACCATGAAGTCCGTAGGATATTCTAGGGAATCTAAGGTCACAACAATATTTTCTATCATTCCATCAGGAATGATAGTGGAACTATCTACAAGCTGCACAATAGTTGGTGTGGACCTTAATCCTTCTATTTCTAACTTCTTCATGGTTTCTTTAGTCATCACATTTATAGCAACTCCCAAATCTATTAAGGCATTTTTAACAAATTGACCATTTATGCTGACACTTACTACTAGACTCCCTAGGTCAGAATATTTTGGTGAAAGCACCCTTCCTAACATGATATCAACTAAGTGTCCAACAACATGAACTGTGGTAGGATCCTTCTTCTTCCTTCCAGGTTTCTTTAGACAAGCTTCCCTTATAGCTTTTCCATAAGCAGGAATGTCCTTAATAGCTTGAAACAAAGGTATTTGGACATGCATATTCTTCAACTGATTAACAATGTCAAAGGGTTGTTCCTTGCTTTGTTCAGGTTCCTTTTGTATTAGTTGGTCTGGAAAAGGAGACTCTATTGCTGGTTGAACTGGTATTGGTATGGTAACATTAGTTGGGTCAACAGGTTCATCAACCAAAGGTTCTGATGCTGCAGGAGAGTCTAATACTTCAGTTATAAGAGGTGGCTTTGGTGCTGGTAAGGTCATTCCAGATATCAAATGTATATCTGCGACATCTAGGGCATAAGCAGGGTACTGTTGGGTATCAGCACTATACATGGGCTGATATGGTTGGCTATTTGGATTTGGCTGAGGCTGTGTAGGTATCTATGTTTGCTTTTGAGGTCCACTATTTGTAGGTGGCGGCATTAAAGCAGGTTGTTGAGCTGGAGGGGGTAATTGTGGAACACCAATATTTTGGTTAGGCCATTGTTGAGATCCCTTCCATTGGTTTGGAGATTGCCAATTCCCTTGGGGTGGTTGCCATTGGTTCTGCTGGTTCTGGGGCCATTGGTTATTCTATTGGTTAGGCCAAGGTTGTTGGGAATTTTGAAACCATTGACACTGTTGTGGGTTATTTTGCCCAGCATTATTCCAATTGGGTTGGTTTTGTGGAGGACCTTGGGTATTGTGGTTTTTCAATTGATTACCATATGAATTTGAATTTTGCAAGGGGTCTTGAGGCATACCTTGACGTTGAGCCCATGGTCGGCGTTGAGCAACAAAGAATACTTGCTCATCATCCCCATTTATTTTTACATATCTAGTTGGAAGATGCTAGTTCTCCATGCTTCCAACCAATTTACAGTGGCAATCCTTCTTTTGCTTTCGATAATGAGGATAGTACTCAGCTAGTTGTAACTTAGCCTCTATTTTCTTCTTCTTTGCAGTCATTGTATCCAACTATGTAGCGACATCATCAATGATGTCTTGTTTGAAATCTGACAACAAATTGGATATTTCAAGTTTTGAAATGCCTTGACTAATTCCTTTTGTAACTATAGAATGGAGTCCTCGACCTTTCTTCATGGTTGACCTTGAGTAGTTATGACATATCTTTTTGAGGTCATCTCATTGAGCTTGATATACATCTCCACCGGCCATCAGGTCCAATGCTTCCAAACAGTCTTCATTCACTCCTCTTAGAAAGACTAGTTTTTGGGAATCTTTAGACAATGTGTGCTAAGGATTCTTTTGTAGTGTATATAAAAAATGAGAAACATAGTCTTCTAATGTCTCTTCCTCCTTCTGTGATATCCTTAAGATATCATCTCCTCTTGTGCCAGATGCTTTGCAATATTCTTTATATTTTTCCAAAAACAAGGCTTGCATTTCATCCCAATTCGCAGTTGCATTGGCTCCTAAGCCTATGAACCATCATAAAGCTGATTCTTTCAATGTGGTTGGAAATAATTTAAGCTTATGGGCATCAGTGTTGTAGTCGAAACTACAACAAAGGATGTCGAACTCAAATAAGAAGGTATCAAGGTCTTCAATTGCAAGGCCATAGAACTTCGAAAGAGTAGTGGGAGGTATATTCTTGAGATTGGCATTGGTTATGAGACTTGGAAGTGGAAATGGAAAAGTAGGTTGTGCCATGACTGGTGGGACTGGACTATGAGGTTGCTACTAAAAAGGAATGTTAGGCAATGGATGATTAACAACTGGTGGATTCAAGGTAGTGTTATCAAGAAGATTGGTCACTATTTCAGTGAAAGGTTGGAGACCAGATATATCTAGGGATTCAGCTCTTGATGATGATACTGTGGGTAAAACAGGACTTGCGTCTTCAAAGGTCAACTCAACTTCTTCATTCAAATTAACAGATCCTTGTGGAAGAAATCTGCCATATTCATCTCGTTGTCTTCCTCTTCGATGCATGCAACTAAAATTTTCACACTGGTAAAAGAACTTAATCTAAAAAGTATGACTCAAAAATGCTCCTAGCTTGACACCATCCCCGGCAATAGCGCCAAAAATGAACCGCCTCACAATAGGTGTTCCATAGTCACGCGCTAGGCCTGGCTTAGGAATAATCTATTCAAGCTAAGGACTACTTTTCCCCTACCATGAGGTGCATTTAGATTGTCAACCCAAGGACGTATACTTGAAATGGTCGGCACAGTATGTGCACTAGGTACCTTGATGAGTCATTATGCTTGTGTTGTAGGAAAGTAAAAATGCAAAGGAAGGAAACTACACTACTATTGTGGAAAGGAAAATACTGAATCTATGAATGTTGAAAACACAATGACAAGATAACAGAGATTTCATCTTGACTCATCCACTAGACTGTTCTCGCAGATGCTGCAAGAACGTTCATGAAGTGTGATGCTACAGGAAGGAATTAACTAGCTACGTCTTACTTAAAATACTGTTAATGCTAGTAAAATGAATCTATTCTATCCTAATCTAATCCACCTTCCAAGTGGGCCCCCTTGGTTGGCTTCTCTAATCTACCAACGCAGGATAGAAGCTAAACAGAACTAATTCATTTCATTAATCAGTCATTACATGATTCAGAATTGTAAAACACAACTGCAACAAACTGTGAATCAGTGTTCTCTCTTACTCGATAAAACTTATTAAAAACCAAAACTTCACACACAGGAGTCGATCCCGACATATATAGGGAATCTACTCTTTATTACATAATAGAAAAGTAACTGTCCCAAGTTAAGTCTGCAGGAGAGAATATAGGAGAACAACTGAAAGTGGAAAGGAAGGATAACGAAATTGAGGAGGGAGCAATGAAGTCTCAGCATCCGCTTGTTACAACGTAAATGCAGAGAAGGCAATGGCTCGTAAAAGCTCCTCCTTATTCGCTGCCATGTTTCCTGGAGTGGTTATAACTTCCTTTTTGTGGTTGTTCCTTGATGCTCGTTTCTCCTTGAATGCTGTCGGCAACCAACTTCTGGATTCTTCCGCTCATCCTTTAATCCTTATCATCGGGTTAGTTATGATATAAGACATATTTGCAAATAAACATCCATCAAACTAAATTCAAGCATAAGAATGCACATTTGGATATTTATATGAAATACTGCATATTAGATATAATTTAGGCAAAAGATGACAGTTTTTCTACCCCATAAATCATCAAAGGTTTATCAAACATAGGCTTATAAGTGTTAAAACAAGGATAAACGGAGTATCACAAAGTATCTTAAACATAACAAAATAAAGGTATTTTTTAGACTCATCACTTTGCTTGCATGTAATTGCATAGGGAATCCAAATATAGATTCATCCTTATCTCCAAAAGATTGTAGTCTATTCTTAAGTCAGCTAAAAAACGGTTTACATAGTTGTTTGTGCCATTACAAATAAATGTCAAAACTGTGTCACTCGACATATGAAGTGCCTAATGCTCGGCATGTATTGTTTTGTATACTGTGACTTGGCACCTGCATTACTTGGCATCTATGTACTATTTAATCAACTCCTAAATCACTTAGTATGGTCTATTTGCTCGGCACTTGAGTGACTCGACACTCATTACAACTCGGCATGGTCTAATATTTACATGTTGTGCTCGACATGTATTAGTAGTTTGGCATGAACTAAGTAAATGGCTTAAGTGTGTTGACACTCATTTTTCAACACCAATCTAAGATCAACAATCTCCCCCTTTGACATGAGTGTCAAAAACACTTGAATATATATAATCAACCTTAATCTTCTCAAGCATAACATATCCATGATTCAACTTATATACAAAACTTCAAAATTTCAAAATTTTGCAATAACCTATATAACTCAAAATTGATAACTTCCCCTGAGTTAATATGTCTATTTTGTATCCAAAATCTATAATCCCTTTGACTTCAATGCATTGTATTTGATACTCTTCATCTAATATACTCTATCTTAGTTGATATTTGTATCTATTTGTTGTATCTGATATGCTCTGTCTTAGCTGATATTTGTATCTATTTGCTTGTTGCTTTCTTCAATGATGCATCTCCCATTCTTTATTCTTCCTCTATTTCTATCTCCCCCTTTCTTTATTCTCCCCCATTTATTGTTATATATCCCTCTATTCTTTATTCTCCCCCTTTTTGATATGTATGTCAAATGGGATATACACGTATAGTGTGTTTGTCCAAAAAGGATTTATGGACATCCATTATGGTCTTGAGGGTTGCATCTTAGCTGTCACATGTAACATTCAATGACTTTATTTGGATTGCAATCTTGGTAGCAAGGTGCACTAGGCCATCTAAAGTAAAGATTGGGGTCTTTCTTCAGTAGAGTCTCGGCATAACCTAGCTCCTTGTGCAATATCTCCATGTGTTGGGTAAGGGATGTTTGTATACATGTCAATTTGGCTCTTATGATAGCCTCATCTATTGTCAGTGCATCTAATTGAGTTTGTGTCTAAAGCAATGTTATGAAATGCTTCTCACTTTGAGCTATGTTCTGAGGTAGCTTAGTACCTGATATGTTGGGGTTTATCTCTAAACTCAAAATATGACTCCTCGTCTCTTGAGTGAAGAGTGTAGGATCACATAGCTTTGTGTATAGTGAGAATATATTCTCAAGTACCTTCTTCACCTCTTCAACCTTAGTTGCTAATGCAACTTGAGTTAGTGCTATCTCGCTAGATATTTTCTTATTTAATTTTCCTTGAAACTTCTCTTTGGACCATTCTAAAAGTTGTGGAGTTGTATCAAGGCCTTCATTACTGACCTTTTCTACTATATATGTCAATTTTTCTAACACTGACTTGGTCCCTTTAGGAGTTGGCAGGTTGAATGCATCTAAAAAGATGTCCTTTATATCTTGGAGTGCTTACCGCTGCCTATGTTCTCTCCTAAGCATTTCTTGATGCTTTTTCTTCTCTAAGGCTTGTTGTAATATGCCTATTTGCTCCAATGTCATAGTGTCATAGTCATACTTTGGAATAACAATCTCTTCATCAAGGCTTATGTCTCCATAGTGAATTACCTTATGAACCTTTGATGAGCTGGGGCTTGGCACTGAAATTTGCAATGTAATGGCTTTTGTGCCTGGCTTTTGAAGAGCTTGTGTAGAAGGAGTGCCAGATGTTGGTAGAGTTACCATTGGATGGCTTCTTGTTCCTTCACTTTGGCTATTAACTCATGCTCTTTAGGCTTGCCCTAATTTGTTACTATAACTTGAATAACACCTTGTTCCTATGATATAGGTATAGATGAATCCATCTATCCTATTTTCTGTTGTTGACCTGTAGTTGTATCTTTTTCTTCTACCTTCTCAATAATATCAACTTTAACACTTGTGTCAACTTTATTATATGTATCTTCTGTTGTTTGAACCAAATGTTGTACACTAGTAACTAAAGGGATGAAAAAAGGTGGTTCTTGTTGATTCACCTTTTCCCTTGTGACCTTAGTTACTGCCTTTTGCAATTCTTCTACACTAACCAAAACTAGATTTTCATAGAGTTTAGCTTGGAGTGTAGATTGGTCTAGAATATTCTTCAAATCTTCTACAATAAGTGGATTGATGTTCTGAGTTGAAGCATTAGAAACATCCTTTACAGTTATAGTCTCAATTGTTACACTTGTGTCATGAGGAGGACTAACACTCGGTATTTTTGTGTCCTGCACACTCTGTTCATCTTGTTGCTGCTCAGTTGTTGCCTTCTCATCATCTTGCTTTTCTATCTCTCCCCCAACTATATTATCTTTATCATCATCTTTCTTATCATCATCTTCCTTGTCATCATCATTGTCATCATCCTTATCATCATATTTACCCTCTGAAGGGTCAACTTCTCCTTGCTTCATAGTGGTCAACCCATGGATAAGTTTCCATATTTGAGTTGATTTATTGATCACATCTTCAATGTTATTTTGAAGAATTTTGAAGGCTCTATATTTAGGTGTGAACGTAACTGCATATCTCTTGATAGCCTTAGCAATCTGTCCCTTTGTCAATTCTAGCATCACTTGAGCCAATGTTGTTTCCTTGATTTGTTTTTCCAAATTTAGACAATAATGTCATTTTTGCTCAATAATATCATATAAACCTTTTGGTATTGAGTTGGAAAATTCCAGTGGAGTGTTCTTAAACTTCGACATCATCGCATATAATGCCTCTTCCACTTGATTTTTCTCTTGTTTTCCAAGTTTATCAAAATCAATATGTTTCAAACTAGATAAATCTGCATTGCTTTTGATATTTTCACATAAGTTTTAAATATTAGATAGGGGATTGCGACTTACCACTTTAAATTGGTTATTTTCATCTAATTATGTCCTTTCTTCATCAGAATTTGGCTATGCCACATATTTTCTTCTCTGTCTTTTCTACTCTTGGCCACCTTGCTCTATTCCCTTTGTCTTTTCTTTGGCCTTCTGAGTTGTAGCATGTGTGTTGGCTCTAGTGGTAAGAGTAGTTGGGCTTGGATGGGCTAGATTTGAGAAACTTCTTTGCCCTTGCCACTGGTTCTGCCTTAGCCTTCCTTTTCTTTGGCTCGGCAGGAGTAGGTGCTTCCTCGGCTTCTTCTCCCTTGGCACCTTCAGTTTCCTCCTCTTCCTTGTCTTCTCCCATGCCTTGATTCAATGCAAGAGGTGCTTGAGTTTTTGTTTCTTCTTCCTCTTCATCCTCTTCTTCTTCTTCTTCTTTTACACCTTTAAATTTGGCTTTTAGTTTCTTCACTATCTTATCTTTCTTCTTAATGACTAATTTAGTTTTCAACTCTATGGTAATATTTGATTTTACCATCTCATAGTTGCATAATATCTTTGCACTTTTATCTATTTCCTCTACTAGTAGTGCAATGATGGTTGTTGAGGTTTCATCAATATTACTTTCATACCCAAGTGGTCTTAACCATCTTACCCTTGGTGTGGCAGCTTGCACAAAAGTATAATTAATCAGCACCAACAAGAAAACATATGTCATCATAGTGTTGTTCAACCAAAGAAAATGGTATCCTCAATCTTTCCTTCATTGATTTCTTAAAATCTTCAAAGTAACTTGTCATCAAGGTTTCAAAGTTTTCTCCCATCTGCTCAATGAATTCATTGATCTGCACTACAATTGATCTATTTGTTTTCCACCCTACAGTACCAAAAGAGGAAAATTTATTTTGTACATAAAAGAATATGCAAACCAGTATTGAACCAAACTTGCATTGTGCACTTTTGGATTTTCTGATAGCTCCAATATTCTCCATCAGTTGTTGTAATTGTAGCTTTGCCAGATCATATGTATAATCTTTATTTACAATCTTGTACCCAACATCCATAGCTATACAAGGTATACTATTCAATCTACTATATTGATAGAATTTGTGTGAGATTACCTTTACAATAAAGTTCAACAATGGATCAACAATAGTATCTATTGTCATGCCTCTCTTATTGCATTTTGCTCCAGTATTATTCTCAATTACTTCCTTGGAGTCACCTTTGAGTGTCTTTGGATGATATAGGGTTGGGTAGCCAATAACCCTATGAATTATTCTCTTGGTAATCTTGATAGGTTTTCCCTTTATCCATAAAGAACCATCATGAATTATGCTTAGAACAATTCGTATCCACTTAGTTTTAAACACATTAGGAAAATCTAGGGCTCGTGTTAAACCCTTTTTCTCAACAATTTTGTATTCTTCTTTGAAAACACCATTATTGCACAATCTATTATATGCATCTCTTATCTCTATGTATCATATACTTTGTCTTGCAATTATGGCATTTTCTCACGTTTTGCACCATAATCACGTTTGGCAAGATCATTGACAATGCACCAATAGGATCTTATTTATAGGTGATGTTAGGAATGGCTTTAAATATGGGTTGCTTAAATTCATTGCTGATAAGGTAAACATTCAAAACCTCCTTCCCTTGAACATTTTTTGAACTAGACACCATTTTGTCAAAATAGGGTTTATGCAAAAGTAAACTGTGTAGCTCGGCTTATGATAAATACCTTGTGAAATTTGATAAACTGGTGTGAGATCATTGCTAAAATCTTTGCAAATTCTTTGGATAGGTTTCTAAATCACCTTCTTCTCTGCTTGCTCTTGCTCAAATTCAAAATGATGAATAATGAGCAAAAATCGATCATATAGCCTTCAAAAACCTTGCATTTAATGTTAAGTGCTTACACAATTGTAAGCTCAGCATCAACCAATTTTTGGGTTCACCAGTGTTTATTGATATTTCCATAGCTCAACAATCAACTAGATAGTCTGGCAGCTCTGCATTAACTAACATTCCACTCAACACACACAGGAAACATTTCATGCTTGGCAACAACATGAAAAACTTAAAGATTTAACTTGAATTTTCAACAACATCTTACATCTTTATTAATGCCAATGTAGTCTTTTGAAAACTATCTCCTTTGGAACTGATGTATGATATAACACTTGAATATCAGTCCCACATACCTCTTAATTGTCTAGTTTGACGAGGTGTGATCACCTAACCCATTGGGTGAAGTGATCCCTTCTCCATTTGATGTGCTGAAATAATCCTTCTTTAATTTTCCATGTCTTGCTCATCTAATCTTTGATGTGTTCAACATCTACCTTGCCTTTGCCATTATCAAATTCACAACTTGGTGCCTTTGACCTAGTTGGACAATGCTTACTGATGTGACCAGTCTTCAAACAACTAGAGCACGGGGTTTGACTCAACCACCTTTTGTAGTTACCACTGAAGTGTGTCCTAATACAATTCTCGGGAACATGTGCATATTCTTGACAATAATGACAGTTATATCTTGTATTATAATCCCAATTATAAAAGTTCCCATTGTTTCTTACCTTTGTTGGCTTGTTTGATGACCACATGGATTTGGATCTACATTCAAAAGCTCTAAGTCCATACTTCCGACAATTGTAGCAATAACCTTCAAATCTTTGTTTATGCATGGTCCTGGTTCTGCATTCATGTGCCTGATGGTCTTGCTTGTTGCACTTATGGCAATGAGTCATGTTGTTAGGCTTGACATTATGGTTTGTATTCTTGCTCCTGCACATATTAGTAGTATGTCCTTTCTTATCACAATTATGACAAATAGGTTTGGAGTTCTTACCTTTGATGTTCCTTTCTTTAGCAACTTTGGATAATTCTCCTTCTTCAGTGCTTGTGCAACCCAATCCTGATGTATCTTTGTTGGATCTAGGGAATCTTAATAATTGCTCAAAGTATTTGATGGCTTCATTTGGCTTGTTGGAACTCTCAAAAAAAAAAAAATTTCTCTTTTCAGGTCACTCTGCAGTTGTTCTTCAATGTAGTTATCTCAATGTCCTTGACATTCAATTCATAGCTGGCATTCATTATTTGACTTAAAGTATCCAATTGCATGTTGGAAATCTTGGTCAATTCTATTGACTTCTCTTCTAGTCTATTTGCAAAAACTCTTTTGTCTTATTTAATCATGGCCTTCTTCTTCTGTTCAACCACTTCACATACCAGTATGGCTTGTGATTCTTGTTCTAACTTGAGATTTTTTATTTTCTCAACTTGGATTATGTTCTTTTCCATTAGATCTGCAACTGTTGCATCAAATTCATTTGAGTCTCCATCTACAAATAGCTTAGTGGTGTCTATCTCTTTGTATTGTGTGTCATTCTCCATAATAGCAATTTCTTTCCTTCTCTTCAAGGATTTCTTTAGTTCCTCTCTTGCCTCATTTAGTTGATGTAGTATGAGAAGTATTTCAATCTCCTGGTCTTCAATAGTCTTTCCCAACTTGTAGACTTCCATTTCAAGATCTTTCCTTAAAGCTACAAAGCTTCTCTTTCAGAGAACAAGGCTCTGATACCAATTGTTGGAATTACAAGTGGAAAGAGTAAACTTCAGAGGGTGGGGGAGGGGGGGTGAATCAGTAGTTTAAACTTGGACCCATAAAAATTTCACCATTCATTCATCATATGCATTCAATATGTAAACTGAAATAACATGTAAAGCATATGCATCTAAATCATGTAATCAATCACACACATAACACCATATATGATTACCCAAAAACCCTCCAAGTGAGAAGGTAAAATTGGGGTGGGAATAACACCCACAAATCTTCACTACTACAGCAATAAAGTGTATCCAATGAAGGTTACAGTGATTTGACCATGAATCATGGTCTACTTTGTGAAAGGTTTGCCATGTTAAAGGCTTACAAAGACTGTTAGTTCTCACCTTGTTAGAGGATTTCAACACCCTGTTATAAGTGTGCCTTGTTAGAGGACTTCAACATACAACTAAGTAAGAACCTTGTTAAAGGATTTCATACAGCTTATTAGGACTACTCTATTAAGAGATTTAACTGAAATCACCTGTTAAAATGTCTCAACATAGATCCTACGATTAACACTTGCTTTCCTAATGAAAAATCACCTCTACACAATGTCTAATTGATCCTTCACGATCATATGTCTCAATGTTGTATCCTTTTCTCTATTCTATGTTCTTCTCTAACTGATTCTACAATTCACTCTTACTTCTAAGTCACCTTGAATGTTTTGCAAACTATCTTGTTCACTACTCCAATTCGATTAGTCACTCACCCATAAAGAGTTTAGGGCTTCTTCCTCCTTAAGAAGACTTACGTAGCTTAGGGTTAGGTATGAATCTATGGCTAAGGTTCATCCATTTTGTTGCTTAAACCTTTCCATTTTTTGATTGGCTGCATGTAATTGCATAAGGAATCCAAATATAGATTTGTCCTTATCTCCAAAAGATCGTAATCTATTCTTAAGTCAGCTAAAAAATGTTTTACATAGTTGTTTGTGCCATTACAAAAAAATATGTCAAAACTATATCACTCGGCATATGAAGTCTTTGATGCTTAGCATGCACTATTTTGTATACTATGACTCGACGCCTACATTACTCGGCATCTATTGTTTACTCGACTCTTGAATCACTTGGCATGGTCTATCTGCTTGGCACTTGAGTGACTCGGCACATGAGTGACTCGACACTCATTGCAACTCGACATGGTCTAATATTTACTAGTTTGGCATGAACTAAGTAAATGGCTTAAGTATGTTGACACTTACTTGTCAAAACCAATCCGAGATCAACATTTTTTGCTTGCTAAAACCTCCAAAATTCTAGTCATGACCTGAATTTTTCTAAATTTGCATTGCCTTTTCTTCAACTTAAACAAAGGGTCTCAACATCATTAAAGGGGACCATGTTATTTCTTGTGTAAGGTTACACTATTTTCTTTACATGGTTGGCCCATTAATTTCTTCTTGAGTCTTTTATTTCTTGTCAACATATATTATTTTTAAGCCTTTGATGTTTGTCTTTTCTACTAAGGTTACATGTCGACATATCGTGATTTTGAAATGATGTCATCCTTTGATTATTATTTATTACATGATTATGGCATTGTGCCATCTACCTAAGGTTTGCCCAATCTTACATTATGTTTGCACTCGAGTTGATTAAGAACCTTCATAATCCTATAACTACCATGATCTCACTTCGAAAGGTGATCAATATTTATCCATCATGTCATCACAAGATTCATCCATGTGTTCTTGATGAAGAAGATGTTTCTTTTGGCCCACTGCATATCCAACTGACTTATTTTTTACTTTATGATTGGTTGAAGATTTGATAGGGATATGATGTGTCACTTATGGTGCTTTCTTGACATATGATTGTTTTGATAGGGTTTCTCTGATGTTTCTATATGTTAGAAATGAACAAATATCTACAAAGGTGTTAGTTTGACTGGACACATCATACCTCAAGTGTGTCAAAGGTAGAGATTAACATCATTGAAATTTGCTTGACCTTTATCTATCATGTAATTATAAGATCTCTCCATCTGTCTGAGGCTATCAAAAGGGAAAGAAGTGGTTCATTTCATGTTAGAGACTAGCCACAACTTCTTATTAGTTGATTCAATATTGTGGTACCAACATATCAAGTGGTCTGATTTACTAATGAGTAATTGTTAGGCTACTAAAAGTGCATCTTTCTACATATGGGAAAAATTAAGCATGTGTTTTATTCAAATGGTGAGATCTACTTGATAGTTAATCAAGGATTGTATGAATAGTGTGCTAAAGTGTTGATGTAGATCAATAGTCCTCACGATGTCACTTTGCAAAATAATTGAAGGATAAGGACTGCAATTATGAGATGATGCCACCTGTCTTAGACAACTAAAAGATTGTCACTAAATAATTTTTTTGTCTTAGAGTCTTCCAATGAAATGGTCAGTTCTAATTAGATAGAAAGTAGACTCAGGTGACATGCTAATAGTCAAATAAGGGTGGACTTCTCGCTACCATTAGATTAGGTGTGGTAGATGGATATCAACAACTCAAATTTGAAGATAAATTCACACTATTTTTTATCATTTTCACATATGTATCTGTACTTTAATAAATTGGAGCTATACCATCTTAAAATGGATGCACTTTCCTTTCAAAATCTTTTAGCACCATTTCCATAATTTCTTTCTTGGACCATGGATGGACCTATTCTCAATGTCCTCTTTTTCCTATCTTGTTCCATTTTCTCCCTTATTTCTTTTGGTAAATTCCTACTCTTTCTATGGCTCCCTTGAATTGATCTATGGGACCAATCAACTTAGGTTGACCTATTCCATACTAGGTTGACTAGGGCGATCTATTCCTTAGTGATTTTGAGGCTCGGGGCTTGAAAGGCCTCGAGGATTTAATTAGTTTTATTGTGCTCTCCAATTGGCTTGTATTATTTTTGTGCTAGTAAATTCATATATAAGGAGGCTTGGAGGCTTCATTCTTATAGCTCTCATTCATATTCATATCTCAATCTTCCATGAGAGCATTTGTTTTTGCCTTTTGCATTCAAGGAGTTCAAGCATTTTAAGACAATCGAGCACTTTCAAACATTCAAGCAAGGATATTCATGTCTAGCATTGAAGAATCCTTTGTAGGCATTTCCTCTTAAAGATCTTCTTATTTTTGGCCATCAAGGGATGAGATCTACATTGAAGCATTCATTATCTTCTACATTGATGCACATTTAAATCCATGGCACCATGATGAGATTATGGTATAATTATTGCAAATTGTAGAGATACCCTACATGTTAACTGATAGAGGTATAAATAGGATAGAAAATACACTAAGAGGGGGGAGCGGGTGAATCATAATCTTAAGCACTTTAAAACTTTCACCAATTCATTCACATCTATTAGTAAACTTGTGCATGTAAGACTTGTAATAACAACTTCTTGTAACATGTAAATTTGATCTATCACATGCATGAAAATAAACACACAACCCATTATTTGTTACCCATAAACCCTCCAAGGTGAAGGTAAAACTAGGGTGGGGATGACACCCACAAATCTTCACTACTACAATAATAAAGTTGACCTATTATGGTTACAATAGTTGATCATAAAATATGATCTACCCTATGAGGAGTCTGCCTTGTAAAAATCTTAAGAAGTTGCTAAGGCTCACCTTGTTAGAGGATTTAACACTTACAAAAAAGTAAGGACTCTGTTAGGAGATTTACAAAGATTTCTTAAGACCACTTTGTTAAGAGATTTACCCTGATTCAAGTCAGTTGGAACTAATTCAATACCTAACTCTCAGTATGCTTTGTAAGTTGATTTTGAGTCTCCTCCTTGCTAGTTGATCCTCTCCTATGATCTGATGAACTTGTCTTCCCTTTTCACTTCACTACCTTGAATAGGTCACTTGCTCTATTAAGTGATAACATAACCCTTTCACTAACTTTTTATATGATATTGATCCTTCACTTTCATATTACTCCTTATTCACGTGCATATACATATGTTCTCATCTCCATGCCATTATAAAAAATGCTCTGATCTAGGTTAAGATCTTCTCCATTTAAAGAGTTCGATAAAGATTTTTCTAGATGGTTCCATAATAGCCTCTTCATCTAAATTGTTGATCACAAATCATAGGTTTATGTAATCCATGTCATTCACATGTAAAACTCTTTGTAACAACTTCTGCAAACATTAAATGTTCCTTTGATGCCCACTCGAAAAATGTGTTACCTCAAAATCTATTTCATTCCTAATCTTTATGTAACTTTGTATTTCTTGGCCTTTACTATTTTTTGACACTCGACATTGTTGTTGCTCGGTCTGTATAGCATGCTCGACACGCACTACATCACTTGGTACTTGTATGCTTAAAACTTGCTCGGTTGCTATTGAGCTTGGCTTGTATATAAAATACTCAATCACCATACACTTAATCAACTCCTATAGAGCTATGTATACACTTACTTATGTACATAACTCGACCTATATAGATTAGCTCGATCGCAGTGGTGACCGTTTGACTCTACCTTGTAAATGACTAAGTGGTTGACACTATTAAACAACAATGGTTATAGATACCAACAATCTCCCACTTTGACATCAGTGGAAAAAACACTTTGTCATATTTACATCATTACAATCTTATATATACTCTCCCCCTAAGTCTTATGGCTTATGCCAAGGAATAATGAATAAACAATGTAAAATGAATAACACATTCAATTCTGTTTACATACCTATCTGTTTCCCCCTTATCAAGCCTATTTCCCCCTTATTTTTTAACACTTTATTTCATTATTTTTGGGGTTGAATAGGTGGAAGTAATCCATATTTGTCAATGAATGTCTTGTGAACTCTGGTGATCATGGGCAGTGCATGATCCCGTGTGGTTCTGGTTGCTTCCAAAATGCTATGTTGCAACTATAGTCTTGTAGCTAGATCAATTAGACTATTAGCCACTGATAGATTATGATCTTCTTTGATAAGATCCTAGGCTTCTTGTGTTTCCCTCTACATGACCTCCAAACGAGGTATCATCATTGCTTCAATAGAGATCAATTTGGATCTCATATTGTTGTCAACTGATTGAAGCTTGACCAATGTGCCTTGACAATTTAACTTAGATAATTGTAACGATCAATGCTTTATCCTATTGACTCTAAAATAATATTGTTGGATCTCTTCATCTTAGCTTTAATTTGGTTTATTTTTGTTTGGATGTCATTTGTGAATCTTGACACATCTGGCAAAATGTTGTACCTTCTGTATGTGTTCTGTGATAACATGTATTTTCTCTTGTAGTTGCACTTTCTGCTCGACAATGGTTATGGAAACTTTGTCCACAACCTTATTTTCAAATATTCTCGCAGACCATTCCATCAATTTTTCATTTGACTCTATGTTTCTAGCATTGACTTTATCAACTATATTTACAACTTGGGTGATGATTGGCGCATCTTCATCAAAATTTTGTATATCAAAAGCATAAGCAAAAACATGCTTTACATCATATAGTACCTACTTTTGCTTAAGCTCTCTTCTTAACTCTTATTGTCTTTTCTTCTTTGCCAAAGCTTCTTGTAGAAAAATGGTTTCCTCCAAGGTGATATTTGCTAGATCCAATTGTGGCATCTCAAATATTTCATCTAGACTAACTTCAATATCTAGTGAAACATCTTTTATTATTGTCCTTTCGAACAATGAAGGAGTGTTGTTGCATGACACTTCTTTGAGAGTTGGAGAAGAGGTTTCACCACTTGGTCATGCTCGTGCATCTGTGCTCGAGACAATAATAGTCACACCTAGTTAAGCTTTACTTGAATCTTTATTTTCCTCAATACGAGGTGTTGAAACAATCTTACTATATACAATTGTTTCTTTCTCATCACCTTTTAGCTCTATACCTGTGAGCCTTGATTGCTCGACCTCTAGAGTGTCAGGAGTGCTAGCATATAAAAGTGATGTGTTTCCTTGTAGACTCGATACACCTAAGATTTCTCCACTTTTATAATCATCTTTGATGTTTATAGTGTCTGTCTCTGCTACCTTAGTTGATAATCCAAAAATGCAACTCATCTTGTTGTTGCACAACTTCCATTTTATTCTATAAGATCAAAAACATTATGTACTCAGGAACAAATTTGCTCCTATACTTTTCCAACAATGTGTCCTATTGATCCTGTGACAAATCAAGCATAACTCTGACTAATGTGTCAATCCTTATCTTTTTCTCCTCTACCTCTTCCTGCTGCCATCTTCTTTCTAATCTATCAAATAGATCCTTAGATAGTTTCTTCTCAATTTCACTAGGAGCTAACTTATGATTAGAAATCATATTCACCATAGCCTCCTATATCTTAGTTTGATAAACATTGTCTAATATATCATACTTTACAAATCTAAAATTAGATAATCTTGAAGATCCTCACAAAATTGCACATACTTCTTCAATATATTTAGATAACCCTTTAGGTGGTCCTTTAACCAATCTTCTTCTCTTTGTTCCAAGGGCACTGAGCTCTGTAGTCTCTACTACTTTATGCTTTGTAGATTGCACGACACTAGCAACTATCCTATTCCTTGGCTTATTTGGTGGTGGAGAAGACAGGTTTGTCATTACTGGCTTCTTCTTTGTTCCTTAAGCCTTCTTCCTTTGTAGAGTGATAACAACTAGGGCTTTACCCTTGTCTTCTTCTACTCCTTCCTCTTCCTCATCACCATTGTCTTTGTCTTCATCCTCTCCATGACCTTGAGTTAATTGTAGTAGTTCCTTTCCCTTGCCTAGGGTGCCCAATTTTGCTTCATGATCTTCAAACATTCTCTTCCTTTTCTTATTCTTAGAAGAAATCTTGATATTTATAGTTATTCTTGCTTTATCTTCTTCATATCTCCCAAAAGGTTCAGCTTCAATGTCTATCTCTTCATTCAACAGTAATACAATGTTTGCACTCACTACATCACTTTCTATTTCATAGTCAAAACTTTGTAACCAAGCCTTCCTCCACTTTACTACCTACACAAAAGTGTTGTCTATATCTACAAGAAAGCAAATGTCATTGTAGTACCTTGTGACCAATTCTTCTGGCATCCCCATCCTCATTCTCATCCTTTGCTTAAATTCATCAAAGTAAGCATACATTACATTCTCAAAATGTTCTCCTAATTGAGTAATGTATTAATTTATCTATCTTACCACTAGTTTGTCTTGTTCCCATACAACATTACCAACATTAGGAAAATACTTCTCGATATAAAAGAAAATACATATATGAGGGATCCAAACTTACAGGTTGAATTAGTTACTTTCCTTATATATGATAGATTTTATGCTAGTTGTAGTTTTTGTAGCTCGGAAAGATCATACTCATGATCTTTCATCACTATCTTCCACGCTTGATCCACTACCATATATGGCACAATACTCAATCTACTTGATCGATAGAATTTGTGAGCAATAACCCTCACTGCAAATTCAATTAGTGGATCAAAAATGTTTGTAATGGACATACCACTTCCATTCCACTCGACTCTAGTATTTTCCTCAACTTCTTCACAACTCAAGCATAGCATAGTTTTCTTATTATCTAGGGTTGGATATCTTGTCACTCAGTGAATCATTTTCTTCATGATCTCCATGGTTCCATTCTGTAACCAATACTTTATGTCATGGATTCTACTCAAAACAACTTTAATCCATTCAATCTTGAAATTCTTTGAGAATTATAGGGCACAAGTTAACCCTTTCCTCTCAACAACTTTATATTCGTCCCTCAGAATTCCTTCATTGCATAGCTTCTCATATGCCTCTCTAATCTCATAGTTTCCTACTTCTTTGATTTTACACATGTAACAATTTCTAACATTATGGATCACAATGACTTTAGGTGGTATCGAGGATAGTGCACCCGTTGAATCTCCTTTCATTGCAATTTCTAGAATAACACAAAACTTTGGTGGAGGACAAGTATCACTCTTCACCAGTTGAATTCTACTAACCTCTTGGCTCATTCCAATGATTGTTGAAGCTGTCATGTTCATTGTTAGGGTTTATAGTCTCTTCTCTCACCTCTTTCTCTTTTGAATTACTCGGCATAGTTCATATCTTCACTTGTTTAGGCTTCTTGACCAAATCACTCTAGAAATCTTTTGGTGATCACTTGAATCGCTAAATCGCTTTGTGCTCTTTAAATCTGTATGCAAGTTATGAAATAATGTCTTCAAAATTTGATGTATACCTTACTTTGATCGATTTAGGGTCTCCTTTAATGTTGTGTACTCAAGTAGGTGGAAGCCAACTGTCTCGGTCGATAATGATGCCTTTCAACTAGGTCTTTACTTTATAGCTCAATCTCTTCTATATCACTCGGTCTCTACCATTCCATTCGGTCTCTACTGAAGTGCTCGATTTATGTTACAATGCTCAGTCAACATAGATAATTTTATTGATGCTCGACAACTCTTCATAATTTTGTTCTTAAACATCTTTAATATGCAAATATGAACTTTGGGCACATTTACATCTAAGGAACTAATGTATGATATATCAATTAAGTATACAATTCCATGCATACTTCTCTTGCTTAGTTTTGAGATGACATGATCACCTTCTCCATTAGATTGGGTGACCTCAGCTCCGTTTGCTCCACTATTTCTATCTTTTGTTCACTTTTTCTATTTTTTATTCATTTCCTTCTTAATTTTCTCAATATCTATTTTGCCTTTGCCTTTTTCTTTTGTTTGATTAGCTTAATGTACTTGAGTCCTACAATTCTTGCTTAGAAGTCCAAACTTGTGGCATTTGGAACATGCATTGTTAGGTGCAGTATTCTTCCTTTGATTTGTCTAGTAAGGTTTTGTCTGAGATATGCATTCATATGCTCTATGCTCATACTTCTAATAGTTATAACAATATCCTTCAAATCTAGGTGTAGTAGATGCATTCCTCATTCTTGACCTACACTCATGTATTTGATGTCCTTGTTTCTTGCAGTAAAAATAGTAACTGATAAACTTAGGTGTAGGGTTTTGCATACCATGTTTTCTTCAAGAAATATTTGTAGTTTGACCAAGTTTTCCACATTGATAGCATGTTGGTTTGTCCTTTGACTTTGCATTCCTCAGTTCTCCATTCCTAGATGATTCTCCTTTCTCGATGCATGAATGTCCCGACCCATTAGAAAAAATAGATGGTACTTCATTGCCTCTTTAGGTTTGTTGAATTTCTCCATATATTCTTTCTCAATTTTCAGTTCATTCTTCAATATGTCCTTCTATGATTCGAGATTGACAATTTCCACATCCTTGTGATTCAATTCCTGATTTGCAAGTATTAGTTGATTCATCATGTCCAATTGTGTGTTTGTGAGCTTCTGCATATCTGATATCCTTTCTTCAACTATGGTAGCCATTACTCTTTGTCTTTCTCAACCGTAGTCTTGTCTTCCTCTTGACTTTCTTCTTTTGTTCAGTCACTTCACATAATTTTATTAATTAGATTTCATGTTCTCTTTTCAATCCTCTTATTTCTTCATTCAAGAGTTTGTTCTTTTCAAGTAGATCTGCAGATGCTTTGTCATTTGGATTGATTGATTCAAATAGTCCTTTAGTCTCAACTTCTTCAGAAGAATATTGTTTTATCTAGATAGTAATTTCCTTTCTCTTTTTTAGGGAATACTTCAGATCTTGTCTTTCTTTCTCAAGTTTTTGTAGTATGAGTTGGATGTCAATCACTTGATTGTCAATAACCTTGTCCAGTTTAAAAGCCTCTATCTCCAAGATCTAATCTCCAATAGATTGAGCTTCTCTTAGAGAACCAGTGTTCTGATACCAATTGTTGATTGAGGTATAAATAGGACAAACAAGATACTGGGGGAGGGGGGGTGGAGGTGAATCAGAATTTTAAACACTTTAAAACTTTCACCAATTCATTCACATCTATTAGTAAACTTGTGCATGTAATACTTGTAATGATAACTTGTTGTACTATGTAAATCTGATCTATCACATGCATGAAAATAAACACATAACACAATATTTGTTACCCAGAAACCCTCCAAGGTGAAGGTAAAACTGGGGTGGGGATGACACATACAAATCTTCACTACTACAGTAATAAAATTAACCTGTTATGGTTATAATGTTTGATCATAAAATATGATCTACCCTATTAAAAGTTTAAGAGGCTACTAGTTCTCACCTTGTTAGAGGATTTAACACTCACAAAAAAGTAAAGAATCTATTAGGAGATTTACAAAGATCTGTTAAGACCACTCTATTAAGAGAATTACCTGATTTAAGTCAGTTAGAATTGTTTTAGTACCTAACTCTCAATATGCTCTGTAAGTTGATTTCGAGTCTCCTCCTTGCTATCTGATCCTCTCCTTTGATCTGATGAACTTGTCTTCCCCTTTAACTTTACTGCCTTGAATAGCTCATTTGCTTTGTTAAGTGAGAACAAAACCCTTTCAATGACTTTTGATCTAATCTCAATCCTTTACTTGCATATTACTCCTTGTTTGCATGCATATACTTCTCTTGTCATCTCCATGCCATTGCTGCACATGCTCAGATCTAGTTTAAGATCTTATCTATTTAAAGAGTTTCGTAAAGAGTTTTCTAGATGGTTCTATAATAGCTTCTCCATCTGAATTGTTGATAAAAAATCATAGGGATATGTAATCCACTTCATTCACGCGTAAAACTCTCTATAACAACCTCCACAAACATCAAATGTTCCTTCTATGTCAGCTCAAAAATGTGTTACCTCAAAATCTATTCCATTCCTGACTTTTATGTAACTTTGCATTGCTCGACCTTTAGTATTTTCCAACCCAACAATAAAAACCCTTCAGAGCTTTTGTGTGTAGGAGCAAGATAGAAGGATTTTGCATGCAGATCTGGAAGTAACTCCTTGGAAGCTTCCTAAAGAAGTTGATTTGATTTTGCTCCAGTGTCGTCGAACTATGTCAACTTTATGGAAATATATCTTTCCTCATGTCAACCTAGTCCTTTATGCCTTCTTCTCAGATAATTTATGGGTATCTAGGAATCTGCAGTTAGATATTCAAAAAAGTCTTGGATCCATAACTTTCAGAGCTAAAATACATCTTCCTCCAAACATTTCAAGACAAGTCTTTCATATCCATATCTTATATCTATATCTTAATTGGGTTGATTATATACATATAGCATCTAAATCTATATTATTTAAGCAATTGGTTCAATTTTACATACACATTATCTTGTAAGGGCCAAAGAGTGTATTTCCTTGCATTACATTCCCTTTTATAATTCAAATTTGGTATTGGCACCCTTCTTCCCTTGGGTTCTAGCTAATCTATTTTGGATTATAAGTGGAATCATATTAGGGAATTTCCCTCTTTCCCTCACATACATTTTTGAATGGTTTAGCGGTCCAAAAAATGAGAGATCTACAATCCTATTAAAGTGTCTGCTTTTCCCCCCTAAACACTTCGGTGAACCTGACTTCGTACCTCATTTTTCTTTTTGAGGGTAGATCACTTGCATTGCTTGTTTAGATCTTTTCCTCTTACATTGCATTTTGAAGTTAGACATTGATATTAATGTATGGTTAGGTAGTGATGAGATTTATGTTTCTTTGGTATGGTAAACAATGCAAATATTTGGTTTGATTAGTGTTTTAAATGTGGGAATAATGATGATGATGACTAACTTTTTTTTTGGATAGGTAATAAGTTGAAGGTAGATTGTTTATTATTATGTGTTAAGCTCAAATAGATTTGAACCAAAGACCTCCTAGATGGGAGGCACTCAATTTGCCAAACATTGTTCTAGGCTCTTGTTTGATGATGACTAACTTATTACTTAAAAAGGGTTTAACAAATAAAAATACTTTGTATGAAATATTATTGAAATAAATTATCTTAATTTGTAACTTAATGACTTCTAATATTACTATATTTAAATTCTTTTTTTTTTTAATTACAAAATTGAACAAGAAAATGTTTCACAATAGTTAAACATAATGTAACTTTTATATATCTCTCTATGAACATAATTATTGCACCTCCTTTGAATACAAATGCTAGTATTATTACTTCTTAATATACATCATATTTTTATTTTTATATAAATTAAATTCCAATTATACATCCACTCTTTCTTGATAAAATTATTGTCGCAATCTCATCCTAAAATAATCCAAATAGATATTAGTTCCTGCCGATGGCAAGATACTAATGCATCGGTTAGATGCAAATAACTTTTTCATCCGACCAATAGTATGCAAATATTTTTTTGCTTATATACAAATTTGTAATGTTGACACATTTATCTATGATTTTAAAATATGAAAAAAGCTAATTATCTTTATTGCGATTGATTGGGAGTGAAAATAGTAAGGAGTAAAATTAATTTTCATTACATATAAATTTAGAATTTTTAAACAGTTTGCAAATACATTACTCTATCAATGCATTAATTACAACTTTATCTTTTCCACATTCATGACAAGTGGATTAACTTTTTAAAAAACAATCATTTTTATCTTCCACCTCACAAATGAATGTCTAATCAATATTAATTATCACTATTTATTTTTCTTACCAAGTTCAAATATAGATATTTTAATCAAATATGGAGTTAAATGTTATATCTTTGTATTTGAATTTCTAATTTTTTAAATTTTTTGATTTTTTAATAAAAGTACTTAAGTTATTACTATTATTTTACTTTTATAAAAATAAATTAAACAATATCATTTTTTAATTATATTTTATAATAGTGTTTCTAATATGTATAATAGATAAGTGTTACAATTTAAAAATTATATCATTTACTATTATTATTATTTATTTAAACAATTTATCATTTATTTTAAATATATTTAAAGCTTAAATATCTATATTTCAATATTAAATTAATAATTATATTTTATATCAAAAAAATATACTAAAGGAAATAACCACAAAAAAAATAGTTCAATTCTAAAAGATATATAAATTATTATTAAGTTTTTATAAACTATGTATTAAAATTAAATATTTATATTATATTTCTTATTTATTGCATTATATTTATTCATTAACATCAAATTTATATGTATTACATCTATTTATTATTTACAAATGTACATATTAAATTATATAGATATTATTTCATAATTAAAAATTACTTTATTTTATGAAAAACTATGAGCCATCCTATCAGATCACAAGTGTATTTCCAAGCAAAAATTAATGCATTCACAATGCTAATTTAGAATTATTTAACCTTATTCTCACTCACCTACACCTCTACAACCATTATGCATTAGGCAGGAACTAGGATGCATTGCGTCTCTTGTTAGTTCCTGCCATGGCAAGAAACTTATGCATTCGTTAAAAGCGAATGATCTTATTAGTTTGTCCAATCAGGAGCCTTTATTTATTTTTATCCATTTTCCACTATAGACATATCTTTTTCTTGACATTTTTGCAAACTTAGTCAAGCTTATTTTCATGCAATTTGATTGGTCTATGTGTGCTACAGTCATGAGTTTGAAAGTTTTTTTTCATTATTGTTTTGTGCACACAAAATAATTTTTTATTTTTCCAAACTTTAGATATCAATACTAGTATTGTCAAATATTTATAAATTGTGGTTATAGTTGTATTTGATTTCTAAAAAATAATAGAAACAAACAAAACAAGACAACATGATAAGCATTTACAGAGATGACATTTCTTGTCGTTTATTATTGTTGTGGTTACCGTTGTATTCCATTTCTAAGAAATCAACACAAACAAACAAAACAATACGACATAATAAGCAATTAGAGAGATGACATATCTTGTCGTTTATGATTGTACTGTTGCATAAGTTTCCTTGGAAAAGATGTTTCTTTATAGTTGTGGCTTATAAATTATTTTTAGGTCAACATTTGTCCTATGAGCATTGATTATGGATGTCAGGGAATATATTTCTTTATAGTTGTGGCTTATAAATGATTTTTAAGTCAACATTTGTCATGTGTGAGTATTAATTATGGAATATTCTAGAATTGTTATTTGCTTATTTATAGCATTGGTTGATTACTTTTAATTCACATTTCTAAAGGCTTGGCTTTCGTCTCTTTTTACTGGAGTACAAGGTATGTCAAAGATTTCTCTATTCTTTTTATTTGAGATTATATTGTGTTCTAGTTGTATTGTTTTATGTGATGATCATGTTTACATGGAATCTTATCCAAATCTATTGTTTAGAACATATTGTGTTGTAGTTGTATTATTTTTTCTGATCATCATATTTATATGAAATCTATCTATGGAAGCTTGTCCAAGTCTATTGTTTAGAATCAATTTTTTGTAAAAGAATTGAGTTTTTTGTTTGAAAATTTGAGATCCATTGGTCAAAATTTGAAATCGATGATCTATTGTGTAGAATCAAATTTGTTGTAAAATTTGAATTTTTTTTGCGAAGATCTATGTAGATATGTTAGATCACAATACTTTTGTGCATGAAATGTTATTAGATTTTTAATGTTTGATGGTGTTTTTGTAACTTTGTTGTGTTGGTAGAAAAAGCCTTGAAGCTTTTGAAATATATGAGCTTGGCTACTATAGAATGAACCTTGGTAATCTTCAGATGCATATTCCCAATAATTTCTATAATTTAATCCACAAAATGGTTCAGGAGTTTACCAAAACACAATCACAAAACATGGATCTTGTCAAGTTGTTGGGGAAAGTCCCCTGAGAAAGGGTGTAAAGCCAAACTCAATGAACTAATATAGCATCAGTAGTAGTTTATTGTGATTCCAGTATGTTTGTGATTGTTGCTAGTGCAACATTATGGCTCATGACTATTTGTCATTAGAAAGATCTCTAAGTTTTATGGAGATAGGATTTGAATGAAAGAGAATATCATTTTCTAGAGGATACAAAAGTTATATAGTAACAGGCCTGTGGATTTTTTTTGAAGTATTAGTTTCTATTTTGATTGAAATAATAGATTTTGAAATAAAAGGTGATAATAATATTTCATATTATTTAATATATTATTATTGTGATTTATCATTAAGATTGTCCAAGGTTTTACTAAACTCATATTGTTGAAGGTTTTATTAAACTCATATATTGTGCTATTGAAATACTTATAAAAAAATGAATGCTTTAGAGTTATATTTGATGACATGGCAATTGTATCAAAAGAACCAAGCTATGAGAATAGGAAAAAATAATGTTGACTTGGAAATAGTTGGATTTCACAATAAAATGGTTTAAATACAAGATAATTTTGTAGTTTTTTGTTAGTATTTTGTATTTCCTTTGATTATATCATTTCTCAATTATCAATCTTGCAATCAACACATTGATATGTCTATCCTTATCACATTATTCATCATCCTCTAAATTTAAGAAAAAGACTTGATGTGGAGAAACTTCCATGATTTAATGCCTTGTAAGGTCACATTCTATTGGCGTTTTGAGAGGGGACAAAAATAGTGATGTAAAAGGCCCAACAAGAGACCTTGAAATAGCATTCACACAATACTGACAATTTGTGCTAGTGTAACTTATATACTATTATTATTATATATTTGTGTTTTGTATTCAATTCTACATTCCACTACTTTATAGGAATATGGATGACCCATCACAATTAGTGTAGTTAAATCAGTTGCATACAATTGGTCAAGAGCCAAGCTATGACAATAGGAAATAATAATATTTTGACTTGCGAATAGTTGGATTCTACATTCCACTACTTAGTGCAACAAACAAGATCAAAATCAATGGTTGTTAATACATAATGAATAGAAGAATATTGCGCCTTAAATTTGACCTATAATGAGGTTCACATTTAAAAGTGAGGTTTATGCAATTGAAAACCTTATAGGTTGCATATTCACTCCTTCCCAACAAGTTTTCTCTTCTTCCTCTTTCTCTCCAACATTTTCTTGTAAGTTCATAACTCTTCTTGGTTTTAAAATAAGCGTCCTTATTTCTTTTATTTATGTTAGGTGTTCTTAGTTTTTTCCCTCATTTTTAGCACAACTTTATTTTGATTTTATAATATCTTTATAAGCTTGGCACAACTTTGCTTTGATGTTATAATATCTTTCATGTTATATGACTATTTGAAGTATAAACAACATTCAAAAAATATAAAATCTATTATTGTGATTTTCCATTTATGGTCAGAGATGAGTTTGAGCTTCCAGATTTCATATGGAATCCTTGCATTTTAGATGCCCTTGAATTAGGTTTAGCTTCTTGAAAGACTTTGGATCTAGGTGTGCAATTTCCATCATTTTGATGCCAATTTAGCCTCTCTTTAGTGGAATCCAAGAGATCCTTATGCTGCATTGCTTCAAAAATCTGTTTGAGAGTCTGAAGATCTTTATCACAATTTTCAAGCTCTAGTAGCTCCAGCCTCTTTACAATTTCACTGTACAGATCTTGGGATGATCCATCATTCTTTTTGGTCAAATCTGTCAAGAAGTGTTGAGCTTCAACTACTTTTCTTGGTAATGTCTGGCAACTATCTGGTCATCTAATGGAGTAGTTTCAACAAGACACCTTTGAGCCAAGATTATTTTTGGAATTGTTTCCTGATGCTTAAATCTGGGTGAATCTGAGCATTGAATTTGTCTTGTAGAATTCAACTTTCCATCATATATTTCTTGAACAAGATTAGATCTATCTATCTTGAACTATTGTTTAAAGTTATGGTTCTTTAACAAATCAAGTAAACTATTTTCTTTTTCTCTACTCCGATTATGAGATTCAACCTTCAAATATTCTAAGCTTTTCTTCATCTCTGCAGAAGTTCTTGAGACAAATGCTTCTTCAGATGAGCATTGGTTCAGTAGTTCCCGTTTTTGAGAGGGAGTAGCTGAACCGATTGACATCTCTTCTAAACCCATTAGTCATGCAACAACACTTGGCGAAGGCTTATTTCCACTACACCATTCCAACTCTATGAAATCCCCATTAGATTGGCCATGCCTTTGGGTAGTAATGGGTGTGTCATTAACAGAAGCATTTCTTTTTGAATCAACAAAATTTCTTGAAGATTATCTACTGTCCAAGGATAGTCTTGGAGGTTCTCTAAGTTTTAGGGATGAGGAATGAGGTATTTCCTTACCATCGTATGGAAACCTCAACTCAATAGGAACTATGTGACATCTTCAAATGAAAGCTAGGAGCCCACCCAAGTGATGGTAATCTATTGCTTGGGGGTCCATCCTGTTATTTGCAGGGCCCCGCGGTGAGGGTGTGGGCTAGAGAAGACTACTATCTAACAGTTGGGGGTCCACGAGGGGATGGAGGAGCTATCGTGGGTGAGGGATGACAAATGCTATAATTTAGAATCCTTTAAAAATGAAGATCTTGGCCCTTCTTTTGATGCAAAAGAAGACCGCAAGGCCTCCTTGCTCTCCACAAAATTCCATGGAGCCTCTCTTAACTTTTACTATGCTGAGCAGTTGCCAGGCCATCTTTTTTCTCCTAGCCTACTCTGATGATTGCTTGTGTTTTGTATTGCCATTATTGTGCTCATTTGCAATTCTCTGCCACTCTTGAAGTCATCTGTAACCCAACTCACAACTAATGATATAAGGGCACTCGATGGTATTGATTAATTCCCTTAAGAACAATGCTATAGCCACTGCAACCTAGAGATTCCATAAGATTCTTAACTTGGCTAGAAAGTTTTGCCATTTCTCCAAGAATACATGACAGCATGTTTGACTTGCCTAAAACAACTGGTCCATAGATTGCAACTTTCATCCCAGCTTTCACCTGCAACCTACTTATAGATAAATTAGATGCTGGTGAGAAAGGATCCCAACTGAATCCTCCATTTTCAATTTTGATTATTGTTCCACTTGTTCAACTGCTTGATATGTTTGCACAATTAAAGCAATTGTGTATCAATTTGCTCTGCACATTGATAGGGAGCCATGGTCCTAGCCCTCTGTGATAGGGAGCGAATAAAATATATCATCGACTTTAGAGTAGAAGACAACCAAATTTGGTAAGTAGACGCAAGTAATTAAATGTTCGACAGGTATACTAGATAAGCTAGTTCAAAAGTTTAATGATATGATCCTTTGAATGTTCATCGTGACAAAACTCAAAAGGTTTGTTATAGCTACATATATATTAGAGAATCTTGAACCAATAGACAATAAAAAACATAGGACAACTAGGAAAATAAATCCAAAAGTGAAATACTTTCTCAAAGATTAAAGTAGACATGATAATTCATCAGTCAGAATGCTATAACGGTCCCTTCCATATCTTCCAGCAAACAAGATTTTTGCCATGATGGTATTTCTATACACAGGATGAAACTAGAGGAATCCAAATGAGGCCTGTCCCAGAGTTCAAGCAATATTAATCCGCTAACACCTATCGCTCCCAAGTGGATTTCAGCATGAATGTTGCCTCCGAGATCTCCTTATCCTTCATGTCTATCTCCTCCATAGTTGTAGGAAGGCAAGACTCCACCACCATCCACTCATTCGTCTCATGGTTCAACCCTACATCCTTGCTGCCCTCTCAACCCTCTCCTGGGCCAAATGTGCCTCCAACTGCCAACTGATCCCTATGCTACCCCAACTCCTCTTCTACCTGCTAGAGTCAAGTGGCCAACTCCTCCCAAGCGGCCAATGTTGTCACCCATGTGGATGCCACATGTTGGGTCCTCTTGAGCTCATAGTACCCTCCTTGTAGAATGCTTGCTCAACCTTCCTCAACAAGGACCATGGGCTCCACGAGGCCCCAACCCTCCAACATCACCTAGGGCTCTGTAGTAGGCCATCCGAAAGACTTAAAAGTATTGCAGGAATTCTTGAATACAACCCCCTCTAACAAACACCGACAACTGCTTAACATCTTGATCTACTACCTTATGGGCCCATAACCAAGCGAAGCCCAATATCCTTCGAGTGCCTACCTCCATATTGGCCAATTAATTCGTGTACCTACCTTCAATTACGTGAAGCACTAGTCAAGGTCACTAGACTCCCCCTAAGTCTTCAATATGTGTTCGAGTGATGCATGAATCTTGCACTTATACTCATCTCGTACACCTACATCATGTGAGAGACCTATCTCCCACTACCTCCAAATCCATAATCTCATGAGATTGACATTGATGAATGCAAAGCCAAATAAGCATGAAAATGCCATGGAAGTATCCTTCTAGCAGCCATAATTTGATAGGCCCAAATATTCTGTCTAGAAGCCATAATGTGGTAGGTCAAAGGAATCCTTCTAGAAGCCATAATGTTTGTGGTTATCTTCCCTTCATAATTATAATGTTAGCTACTTCATGACTTCTTTCCATGTTCATGGCTGTTGTAACCACAGTTTGTTTGATATTTGTATCCTTATCGCATTATTCATCATCCACTAAAATTAAGAAAAAGATTTGATGTCAATTGATGCCCACATTCTCCTCAAGATTTATGCAGAGATGATTCCATGATTTAGTTCCTTCTAGGGTCACATTCTATTGGTGTTTGGAGAGCGGACAAAAATAGTGATGTAAAAGGCCCCACAAGAGACCTTGAAATAACACTCATAGAAGAGTGGCAATTTGTGGTAGTGAAACTTATATATTATTATTATTATTATATATTTGTGTTGTTTTATTTTAATTGCACTATGTTGAATATATTATTATTATATATATAAAACTAGATTTCATTATGTTACCTATTTAAGATGTTTTAATAATAATGATTCACTAAAAACAAAGAAAATTAAATAAGTTTTCCTCTTCAAATATTGTTTTTTGATTTTTATATCAAATTTTTTGAAATGTTATAATTAGTTTCTATGTTTCTAATTCATGTTTAGAAAAGTTACACAAACATTCAACAAAATGAACCCCCTAGATCTAATGTGAGAAATACTAGAATGTGAAAAAAAGCATCTAGGAAACAAAGCCTTAATAAAAATATATTGCATTGTCTACATGCGACATCTTTGGTTATATATTTGTGTTGTTTTATTTTAATTGCATTATGTTGAATATATTATTATTATATATATAACTAGATTTCATTATGATACCTATTTAAGATGTTTTAATAATAATGATTCACTGAAAACAAAGAAAATTAAATAAGTTTTCCTCTTCAAATATTGTTTTTTGATTTTTATATCAAATTTTTTGAAATGTTATAATTAGTTTCTATGTTTCTAATTCATGTTTAGAAAAGTTACATAAACATTCAACAAATGAACCCCCTAGATCTAATGTGAGAAATACTAGAATGTGAAAAAAAGCATCTAGGAAACAAAGCCTTAATGAAAATATATTGCATTGTCTACATGCGACATCTTTGGTGTTTGGAGAAGGGACAAAAATAGTGATGTAAAAGGCCCCACAAGAGACCTTGAAATAACACTCATAGAAGAGTGGCAATTTGTACTAGTGAAACTTATATATTATTATTATTAGGTATTTGTGTTGTTTTATTTTAATTGCACTATGTATAATATATTATTATTATTATTATATATAACTATATTTCATTATGATACCTATTTAAGATGTTTTAATAATAATGATTCACTAAAAAAAAAGAAAATTAAATAAGTTTTCAAGTATTGTTTTTGGATTTTTATATCAAATTTTTTGAAATGTTATAATTCGTTTCTATGTTTCTATGTTAATTGATTGCTATAATAAATAAAACATAACAAAATAACATAAAAATAAATAGTATTATTGTGCATCTTGTTGATTTTTCTTTTCAATCAAAAAAAGTTGTGCTATAGACAATACTTGCAACATGTTTTTCAAAATCTTGAGCAATTACTTTCTCTACTAGGAGAATTATACTAGTGACTAATATAACTAGCTTTAGAAATTCAAAGCACTGTAGAATCTGACAATTGAAAAGTTGATAATAGACTTTACAACTTGAAAATGGATAAGCCAGTATGTATTCCAGGGCCGCAATGGGACTATCCTATTATAGGACCAATTGAATCAACCACAATGTGACATGTCTTCATATTTGACTGTTCATGTGTCGAGCAATCTCTAAGGACACTGATAGGTGAGGACTTTCTGAAAAATGCTTCAGGAAAAAATTTCTATGCTGATATTGTTTCACAATTCTTGTTGAATTGTATGGACTTCGTACAAGAAGCAACAATCATTGAGAAACTAGCAAATGCTTATCTACGACAGTACTTTGTACCACTGACAGGATACCATGAAGCAATTTGTCCATATCAAGGAACTCCACATGCATCTATCGTTGGCAGCCTCTTTTCTCATAAAGCAGTTGAAGAGTGTGAGGTTGCATCATGCATTTATAGTGTTGTGCATTTAGCTGTTACTAATGAATGTGACCTTGTTCTAGTTCATGGGTTAAATGCACACGCTACTCATTTGGGTGAACATCTTGTGACAAGAGTGACAAATTTGTACAATGCATTCATGTCTTTGTACACAAATCTACCCAAGGAAACTAGTGTTCCATGCGAACAGAAGCATCCAAGTGACAAACAACTCCGAACTGAAGCAAATCTCACTGCTCCAACTACAGATTTGACTGCTCCAACTCCTTCAACTACAAGCTCTTCATGAATTGTTTGATTGTCTAGTAGTACTACAAATTGACTTTTGCTCATAAATTAGAAGTACTAATGTCAAAGTTCAATTACCACATCATCCTTGTCCTATGGTTACATGTATGTATGAAGTGTTAAAATTCTTTAGAATAACTGAGAGGGGGGGGGGGGGGGGGGGTGAATCAATTATTCAAGGTCCAAATGCCCTAATAACACTTTTTCTACACTTTTCATCCATCCAAACTTAAATCAACCATATTAGTAAGTTACAGTAAATCAACATGCAGAGATAAAACATGCAAGATCAACACATGACACAATGATTTATGTGGAAACCCAATTTGGGAAAAACCACCAGTAACATGCTACTTGATTCTCACTCTTCTAAAGTGATGCCCTGTTAAAAGCCTGCCCTATTAAAGGCTTACAACACACTGTTAAATGTGACCTTGTTAGAGGATTTCACCAAACTGTTAGGAATGAGCCTGGTTAAAGGACTTTAGAACATTCACTTGGAATGTCACCCTATTAAAGGATTTATCTCATGGCTATCAAACCAACCTAAGTCCATAGGATTTAAACTAACTGTTACAATTGCTAGAAAGTAACGATAATGGCCTTTTGATCTGATATAACTTACAACATACTTTGCAGATTTCAGATCACACTTTCAGTTCAATCCTTATGCTTGGCTTCAATCACTTCAGCTCTGATTGCTTGTCTTCTTATCAAGCTTCGTCTTCTTGAGTCTTTTTACTCATCATGCCAATGCATTCATATCTAGGGTCTTCTTATTGAAACGGAGTAACTATGCTCTTTTTCCTCCGTAGCACCTCCTTTAGCATTTTATGCTTTCATGCTTGACCACCTCTCTCTCTTTTCTTCATGAACTTATGACTCCTTAAGTAGAAATCTAATTTTTCCTTTGCCGCTCAATTCTCCTTCTCCAATTTTAGGGTTTCAAAATGGATTAGGTAGGATACAATGTATCTACCTCATATCTTGTTCTCATCTAGAAACTTCATCAGTTGTATCCTTTAAAATGTTTTACATGGTGTTTTGTGCCACCAGCTCATCATTCTTATCTTCCATTTAATTGACAAATTTCTAGATAACAACCTTGTCGGCTTAGATCTGGCGAATCTTCGATTTTTAAAATAATGCAGCAACTCGGCATTATTATTTTTACTGGTGCTCGGCATCTTTGTGTTACTCGGCACTATTGGTTTTACTGGTGCTCGACACCTATATCTTCTCGGCACTTGTATCACTTGGCACTTGAAGTTTACTTGGCACTTGATTTCACTCGGCATCTGAAGTTTACTCGGCACTTGATATCACTCGGCATCTGAAGTTTACTCGGCACTTGATATCACTCAGCATCTGAAGTTTACTCGACACTTGATATTGATCTTGCTTGGCTTCAACTAGGAATTTGCACGACACTTACTAGCTTGCTCGGCTCCCTCTCTCTAATGAACTTTAGTTAGGCTTTACAGATGTCTTAGCTAAAAACCTTACATCTTTGATATAGTTCAGTGTGCCCATTCTCTGTGTCTTATATTATGTCATCAACATACTTTTTCATCAATGGCTTAGCTGATCCTTGTACTTCATTACAACATCATAACTTCAACCTTTCTCTTGGTGTACTAGTTACATCTTATTGATTACCTCCTCCTTGTCAATCAATTAACTGATAGTATTTGGATCACTAAAGCAATTGTCATTCCTGCAAGTACCAAGTTTGACATCAATGACAAAACAATGATTGAGAACATTCTTTACCATTTCCATATATCATTCTAACAACTTTCCTCATGATGTTTTCAATCATTTCCAACAATCTCCCTCTTTGGCACTAAAGCAATTGTCATTCCTGCAAGTAGCAAGTTTGACATCAATGACAAAACAATGATTGAGAACATTCTTTACCATTTCCATATATCATTCCAACAATTTTCCTCATGATCTTTTCAATCATTTCCAACAATCTCCCTCTTTGGCATTGATGGCATACCAAACTGATCAATTGATCAACTTAGTTACCACCAAGATTGTATACATTATCTGCTACTTTTCTTTGTTGGCTTCATCTTTACTAGCTGATCTCATATATCTCCCTCTTTCATATATATTTCCCTCTTGCTTTGTATTGATCAGGTTTCACATTTCTCCCTCTTTGACATAAATGCCAAAGATGTAGCATCTTTATTATGCAAAATATGAGCTTTGGCTTCTTGTTGTTTTCTCCCTCTGTCACCATGCTTGTGACTGATTTGGAGTTTCTACTCCTGTTGTTATCCTCTGCATCATTCTTCTGATATTTCAATGATTCATTGCTGGTGATGTAGGGCAGCTTCCTTGTTGCTTTAAACTACTTGAGTTAGGGGTAATACCCCCAACTTGCCTCTAAGATATTCATAAGCATCCTTTGGCAATGGTTTGGTGAAGATATCTGCAGTTTGTTCCTTTGTGTGAATGTATTCCAACTTCACTTGTTTGTCTTCTACCAGTTCTCTAACATAATGATACTTGATTGCGATGTGCTTAGTTTTTGCATGCATTACTGGATTTTTGGATATGTTTATAGCACTTGTGTTATCACAATACAATATCATAGGTTTTGTTATCTCTTCTTTCATTCCTTCCAATAGATGTGTGAGCCACACAATGTTTGTGCAATTGACTGCTACTGCCACATATTCTGACTCTGCAGTGGACTGAGATGTGCATGTTTGTTTCTTGCTAGTCCAGGTAACTAGCCTTTTGCCTAGAAATAATGCACCTCCACTTGTGCTTTTTCTATCATCAATGTTGCCTCTCCAATCTGTATCTGTATATGCATTGAGCTCAAATTTTCCATTCTTTTTGTAGTATAGACCAAATTTATCAGTTCCTTTAAGATATCTCATTATTATTTTTACTACTATGAGATGATTTTCTTTAAGATTAGCAGAGAATATAGCCACTATTCCAACTACTAATGCTATGTCTGGTCTACTATGTACACCATATTGTAATTTTCCAATCATGGATCTGTACATTGTTTGATTGACTTCAGCTGATTCATCATTTTTGGACAGCTTATTTCCTGTTGCCATTGGTCTGCTGACTAGTTTGGACTCCTCTAATCCAAATGTTTTAAGAATCTCTTTGATGTACTTTGATTGTGTCACAAATATACCATATTTGAGTTGATGTACTTGCAATCCAACAAAGAATTTGATTTCTCCAAACATAGACATCTCAAATTCATTTTTCATTTTGTCAGCAAAGCCTTTGCAAAGCACTTCCTTTCCAGCAAACACTATGTCATCCACAAAGATTTCAGATATAATAATGTCTTTACCTTCTTCTGCTTTGATGTACATGTTGTTGTTATCATCAGTTCTTTCAAATCCTATTTGTATTAGATACGTGTGAAGTCTCTCATACCATGCTCTAGGTGCTTGTTACAAACCATAGAGTGCTTTATGTAGCTTACAAACCATATCCCTGTTATTTTCATCAACAAATCCTTCTAGTTGTTCAATGTAGACTTCTTCTTCTAGTATGCCATTTAAAAAAGCAGATTTTACATCCATCTGATAGACTTTAAAATCTTTATATGCAACATATGCAAGTAAAGTTCTTACTCCTTCCATTCTAGCAACAGGGGCAAATGTTTCCCCATAGTCTATTCCTTCTTCTTGAGCATAACCCTTGCATACTAGTCTAGCTTTGTTTCTGGTAATCTCACCATTCTCATCTAGCTTGTTTCTGAATACCCACTTGGTGCCAATCACATTCTTGTCAATTGGTCTGGGAACCAAACTCCAGGTTTTGTTCTTCTTTATTTAATCAATCTCTTCTTCCATTGCTTTGTACCAATCATCATCTTGTAATGCACCATATACTGTCTTAGGTTCACATTTGCTGATTAGACATGATTCATGTCTTAGTCTGTTTCTTGTCATTGGTCTTGCATCTTTGTCACCAATTATCTGTTCAGCAGGGTGATGTCTTTTTACATATTTGGATAATCTTGGTTCTGTCCTTGTTTCCATGTTTGATATTTCTGATTCAGGGTCACTATGTACTGAGTTTTCAAGTTGTTCTACATCTCTTTCATATGTACTGACTTCAGAATCAGATTGTGCATTTTCTTCATTCTGAAACTCGGCTTCTGAATGCAGCTCGACATTCACTGGTTGTGAGTCGGCTGAAACTGAAACTTGTTGTTGAGTTTCAATTTGATTGACATCATCCTCATCAGTCATTCCTTCACAAGAATACTCAAAGGTTCTATATTCATCCATTCTTTTTGGTTCTTTAGCTTGGACTTCTGTATGTTCATCAAAGTTTACATTTGCACTTTCCACAATTTTATTAGTGTTAGTATTCAAACACTTGTATGCCTTACTTCTAGTGGAATAACCAAGGAATATTCCTTCATCACTTTTTGCATCAAATTTTCCATTTCTAGCATCTTTAAGGATAAAGCATTTGCAACCAAATACTTTGAAATGTTTTACATTCGGTGAGTGACCATACCATAATTCAAAAGGTGTTGTATTTGTACCTTTCTTGACTTGTACTCGGTTCAGTGTATGAACAGCTACACTTATAGCTTCTCTCCAGTATTTTAGAGCAACAGTCTTTTCCATCATTAATGTTCTGGCATAGTCAATCACAGATCTATTTCTTCTTTCAGTAATTCCATTCTGTGGGGGAGTTCTAGGAGTTGACATTTGTCTTTTGATTCTTTTATCATTACAAAATATCTCAAATTCATTTGATGTGAATTCACCACCTCTGTCTAATCTTAGGCATTTCAAGTTTTTTCATGTTTCTTTTTCAACTCTAGCCACATACCACTTAAACATTTGAAAAGCATTAGATTTTTGTTTTAAGAACATAACAGTCATCATCCTGGAATAGTCATCAACAAACAACATTATGTATTTATCTCTTCTATAGCTTTGTACTTCCATTGGACCACATAAGTCAGTATGAACTAGTTCAAGTACTTCTTTGGATGTATAGTTTTTGCTTTTGAAATTTGACTTTATCATCTTTCCTAGCTGACATTGTTTGCACATGATATTATCAGGGTTCTTCAATTTTGGTAAACCTCTGACTTTCTTCATTTTACTGATCTTGACCAGATTGTCAAAGTTGACATGACATAATCTTCTATGCCACAACCATTCATCATCAAATTTTGCAATAAAATAAGAAACATCATCCATATCAAGGTAAAATAGATTACTCCTTGTTTGATCTCCTTTTCCTATCAGTTTACCATCAGTATCATAGATTTTTGCAGTTTTGTTTCCAAATTCTACTTTGCATCCTATATTGCCTAACTGTGAGACACTCAGTAAATTATAGTTTAATCCTTCAACATAGTATGCATTATGACATGAAATTTGTTCTGTGAGCTTAATGGAACCTTTTTCTTTGATTTGACATGGAGCATCATTACCAAATCTAACACTATTTTCATCATACTGAGTAAAGTTAACAAACTTACTTTTGTCTCCTATCATGTGATGTGAGCATCCACTGTCTATGATCCACCTGTCATTCTTGTTCATACATGTTACCAGTGCTGTGGGCTCTTCTTCATAAGATTGATCCTTCATGGCTACATAAACAACTTCATCATCATTGTCATCAAAATTTTCTTCAACAATATAACACTTCTTACCTTTTTCTTTGTAATCTCTCTTGTCATCATCTCTTCTAAATTTGTTTTTGTTGCCTTCCTTGTAATCCGTTTTCTGTGTACACCTGGTAGAAATATGACCTACTTCATTGCAATTGAAACAAATGATAGGCATTTTACCTTTGAATTTTCTTTTACCTCTGTGAAATCTTCTAGCAAGCAATGCTTCCAATTGTTCCACATCTTCCTCATCAGTGCTACTGTCACTGGATACATACTTCATTTTTCTTCCTTTCTTTGATTTCACCTGTTCAGCATCTTTTAGTGATAACTTGGCCTTAAAAGCAAATTCAGCATTCTCTAGTCTGTAGTTGTCAAAATTAGATAACTCAAATGCAGTGAGTCTACCTATTATACCTTCAAAACTTAGATTGTTTCCTAGTATACATCTTAGTTCTTGTATTGCTGATACTCTAATAGCATAGATAGGGAGCAAGGTTCTTAAGAACTTACTATTAACAGTATCTTCATCCAGTTGACCACTTAAGCATCTTATTGCACTTACCACTTCTTTTATTCTTGCACCATACTGAGCAGCATTATCATTTTCCTCCATTTTCATATCATCAAACTTTCCTCTAAGACTTTCTCTTTTTGCTCTTTGTACATTCTGATCTCCTTCATAGATGTTTGATAGGGATTTCCACATTTTGAATGCAATGTCACATCCTTTGATATCATCAAATTAAGCATAGTTGAGTGCAAAGGCAATCTCCAGCATTGTCTAATTGTGTTCCTACTTGTTTTTCATGTCTTCTGCAGTAAGAGTACTAGTTGGATCTACATGTTCAGTGACAATTGAATTTTGGGCATAATCTCCTATGGATCCAAGATGTAGCTTTATCAAACTTTTCCATGCAACAAAGTTGTCTTTGTTGAGCTTGGGAACTTCTCTCTTAGGCATTTTGATCTTTTCTGCTTATAATTTCTTTAAACTGAATCAACAGTTCAGCTCTGATACCAATTGTTAGAATTCTTTAGAATAACTGAGAGGGGGGGGGGGGGGTGAATTAGTTATTCAAGGTCCAAATGCCCTAATAATACTTTTTCTACACTTTTAATAAATCCATACACTTTTCACCCATCCAAACTTAAATCAACCATATTAGTAAGTTACAGTAAATCAACATGCAGAGATAAAACATGCAAGATCAACACATGACACAATGATTTACGTGGAAACCCAATTTGGGAAAAACCACCAATAACATGCTACTTGATTCTCACTCTTCTAAAGTGATGCTCTGTTAAAAGCTTGCCCTGTTAAAGGCTTACAACACACTATTAAATGTGACCTTGTTAGAGGATTTCACCAAACTGTTAGGAATGAGCCTAGTTAAAGGACTTTAGAACATTCACTTGGAATGTCACTCTATTAAAGGATTTATCTCATGGCTATCAAACCAACCTAAGTCCATAGGATTTAAACTAACTGTTATAATTGCTAGAAAGTAACAATAATGGCCTTTTGATCTGATATAACTTACAACATACTTTGCAGATTTCAGATCACACTTTCAGTTCAATCCTTATGCTTGGCTTCAATCACTTCAACTCTGATTGCTTGTCTTCTTATCAAGCTTCGTCTTCTTGAGTCTTTTTACTCATCATGCCAATGCATTCATATCTGGGGTCTTCTTATTGAAACGGAGTAACTATGCTCTTTTTCCTCCGTAGCACCTACTTCAGCATTTTATGCTTTCATGTTTGACCGCCTCTCTCTCTTTTCTTCATGAACTTATGACTCCTTAAGTAGAAATCTGGTTTTGCCTTTGCCGCTCAATTCTCCTTCTCCAATTTTAGGGTTTCAAAATGGATTAGGTAGGATACAATGTATCTACCTCATATCTTGTTCTCATCTAGAAACTTCGTCAGTTGTATCATTAAAAATGTTTTACATGGTGTTCTGTGCCACCAGCTCATCATTCTTATCTTCCATTTAATTAACAAACTTCTAGATAACAACCTTGTCAGCTTAGATCTGGCAAATCTTCAATTTTCAAAATAATGTAGCAACTCAGCATTATTGTTTTTACTGGTGCTCGACATCTCTGTATTACTCGGCACTATTGGTTTTACTGGTGCTTGACACCTATATCTGCTCGGCACTTGTATCACTCGACACTTGAAGTTTACTCAGCACTTGATTTCACTCGGCATCTGAAGTTTACTCGGCACTTGATATCACTCGACATCTAAAGTTTACTCGGCACTTGATATCACTCGACATCTGAAGTTTACTCGACACTTGATATTGATCTTGCTCGGCTTCAACTAGGAATCTGCACGGCACCTACTAGCTTGCTCAGCTCCCTCTCTCTAATGAACTTTAGTTAGGTTTTACAAATCTCTTAGCTAAAAACCTTACATCTTTGATATGTTTCAGTGTGCCCATTCTCTGTGTCTTATATTATGTCATCAATACACTTTTTCATCAATGGCTTAGCTGATCCTTGTACTTCATTACAACATCATAACTTCAACCTTTCTCTTGGTGTACTAGTTACATCTTATTGATTGCCTCCTCCTTTTCAATCAATTAATTGATAGTATTTGGATCACTAAAGCAATTGTCATTCCTGCAAGTAGCAAGTTTGACATCAATAACAAAACAATGATTGAGAACATTCTTTACCATTTCCATATATCATTCCAACAACTTTCCTCATGATCTTTTCAATTATTTCCAACAATCTCCCTCTTTGGCACTAAAGCAATTGTCATTCCTGCAAGTAGCAAGTTTGACATCAATGAAAAAACAATGATTGAGAACATTCTTTACCATTTCCATATATCATTCCAACAACTTTCCTCATGATCTTTTCAATCATTTCCAACATGAAGTGTGAAAAATAGCACATAGACTATTGTGCTTTGCATATTGTTACATGTATCTACAAAGTATGGAGAATACTGCAGAGACTAGGTGCTCTATCTAGGTACTTTATGCTATGAATGAACAAGTATGTACAAGTAATGTGAATATTGTATCGATATATGAATAAAAAGATTATTAAAGTAATGTCTCTTCGAGCTTTGTTATGAATATAATTGGTTGTAAACTTATGATAGTATAATTACTATAGCGAAGTTTAGAATTTGAATACTAATTATACTATTAAGATGTAATGAATAGTGCAATTTATTGATGCAAAATTAAACATTGTAATTGATAGTCATCTGTTGCACATTTATTGAAAAGTATACTATTAACATGCAATGAATAGTGGAAACCATTGATTGAAAATGAAACATTGTAATTGATAGTCATCTGTTGCACATTTATTCAATAGTATGCATGGAATCGTTTATATTAATGACATTTTTATGATTATTGCCATAAAAAGTATATCCATGAAAGAATGACACTAAGTGCAACATATATCTTAGAACTAACCAATGCTCGATAAATTCTAAGAAATGTTCCTCATTGCAAACTAGTTTTTCATCTCCATATTACACAAGAATGGATTTTCTTGATGGATTTGTTTCATTAGAACGTGATACAGATCACCTCTCTGAAAGTCCAGTATCTAGTATTCTTGAAAAAATTCTAGAACTTCCAGAGGAATGCCAAAGGAAAATATTGGAAAGATATTTTTATGATAAGCATGTTGTCATGTTCAAATATGATGGATGGGAAGACATTCAGCCAATACCACACACTAATCAAATTTGTGTTCTATCCCCATTTATGACTAATGGTGAATTGATTTACTTAAAACATCTGGTGCGGAAATATAGGGAAGCTCATATCATAGTTCATTGTGAAGATATCATAAGACATTTCCCTCCTGGAAATCACACTGCACAAGAATTAACAACCATTTTCAATCCAGCATGCAAGACACTATTCTGCGAACTATCACTATTTAGCACGGTTGCTGAAGATGAAATTTTTTTGTCCATAATAAACCTTGTGGTAACATATCCAATGTTTTCACTTGAATGGATTATAAGACATGACAACACAAAAATTATTGGGCAATGGTATGATAATGATACAGGAGCGTTGGCAGCTAAGACCATAAAGCATCATTACTCATGTCATTTTTTGTTTGTATTTGAGAATAGTTTTGAGCCACTTGGCATTCATCTTGTAGCAGATATTGGGAGATGGCGCTTTCTTTATTGATGAACTAATGATTACAAGATGACAATTACCACAAGAATATAGTGATGATGTATAAGTTTATGCTTACTATGAATGAAAGTTCACAACTTGCATGTAAAAGCTATAATATTTTTCACTATGATATAGTATAATATGTATATAGTCATTTCAATGTCATTTGCTTCTTAGTGAAGTATCCCTTGAGGCTTCAAAAAATATATTACAATATGTATCTAGTAATTTCCATCTCACTTTATAATATATTAGAAGTTGTTTTGAACTTTGACTGTTGCAAACATGTAGATAGCTTTATTTAGCTAATCATTTTTTTATAAAGTTGACTACGAACTAGTAAAATTTTGATCTACTGTGTTTAATTTGTGCACAATGATTATGCCACACAATACATTATTTTTCACATATGTAGAATAAGAACTAGTGACCTAATTAATTACATCTAATGTTGTGAAGGTTTGATTATGCTTTTCTTAATACGAAATTTTGATTGCAAAGCAGGAAAATCAACAAGGACCAAATACACAAGCTTGGTAGTTGAGTGAAGAAAAAAATAGTAAGTAAAGTTATACATTTGATTAGAATCTAGAAATTTCAAAGTTACAAGTTTCCAAAATTTGCTTGTTTCTTTGTGTATTATTCCCTTAAGATCCATGTTAGCATTTCATAAGATCTCTATTGGCATAAGTTTCTGTCTTCAAAGTAATGATTGCCAACAAAAGAATTCAAAGACACAGTGTGCTTGAATAGATCTCAAAGATGCAAAATTACTAATTGTATTGTCTTCTTGACTACAAAATCTATAATCAGAACCTCATAGAATAGATTAAAACGCATATATACATTTGTAAGTCGAGACCATCCACAGTCAAAGAATTTGTTTTCCACTTTTTGAACAATGTCTTTGGATTGCTGACTCCCTTGCAGTGAATGGAGCATATCCACAGAACATGATGACTAAGTTGGCTGAGAACAAAATTGAGCATGTCCCTACCTATGAAGAACTTGTAATAAAAGCATGGATGACACTAATCTTGATAACATTAGTAGGTTTTACACTATTCTTCACAGTGGACAATACTCCATGGTTTGTAACGTTAATTGTACTATGTACGGTAGCCATATTGTATGCATTTGGTATGTAACCAAGCAACATACAATAATAGTAATGTCACTAGTCATGACAGTAGTAATGACATTTAGTATTTATCGGCTGGTAGTGTTCTAATTGATCATAGTATGGAAATAGTTTTTATAATGGAGATAAGCTACAAGTAACTACTGACAAAAGATGATTATGAACAATATGACAACAGTCATTTTTGACCTACTATTTTCTGGAATTGCATATCGTTTTCATTTCTTTATAATTGAAATTGTTGTTTGAGAGGATTGGTCATTTGTAGTGTGATGTAAACATGTGTGTATTGAGACATGTCTTAACAAAAGTTTAATTGTGCTATAGAAACACAAAAGAAGAAATGGAGAAGACATATAGGGGTGTTCGCAAGAAAGCATCTAGTCGATTTTTAGCAGAGATAACATTGCCCAAGCTACGAAGACAAAAATGGCTAGGAACATTTGACACAGCAAAACAAGTAGCCTTTGCCTATGATATGGCCAGCATGTCAATGAGAGGCAGTAATGCATACACCAACTTTTTCCATGTCAACTAAACACCTCATAATCAATCTTCCAATGTGCAGCGCACTCAAATCTCAAACGTAATGAGATCAAACAAGAAGAAAACTAAATACATGAAATTGTTTGAATTGCAAGAACGTTCTGAAAAAGTTGAAGAAAAAAAAGGACATATGTCATTTTGCAATGGATCTAAAATATGTCCAAAAGAAAAGTCATATCGAGGTGTATGGAAATGTTCAAGTGGTCGTTATGTTGCACAAGTGTGGAATCCTATACAACAAAAGCAAAAATGGCTAGGAACATTTGATACCAAAGAGGAAGCTGCTATCGCATATGATCTGGCTGCAATATCCTTCAAAGGATACAAAGCCATTACAAATATTGTGCATCCAGATACAGAGATACATGAAACAAAAAGTATCTCTCACTTAGAGAAAGATCAACTTCAATTGACCCTTCAAGTTGAATGATGTCCAATAGAAATAGGAAAAAATGGTCCAATGTCAATGGTCTATACAAATGATCATTTTGTTCAAACAATACATATCATTGAGAACCAGCACTATCTAACCACGATGCACATGAAACCTAACATCCTTGAAAATTTTCATAGAAATCTAATACAAGATCTTCCATCGAAAGAACATATCAATTCCATATATGCTACTAGCATAGATAGCATGTATTCTTCAAAAAGTGACAGAAAAATTCACTATCCATTATTTGACTCAACCTATCCTACTGCAATTCGATTACCCAATTTTGAAAGAAGTTATCAGAATATACATCCCTCAAATTTGATAAACTCATGCCCATTGCAACAATTGGAACAAGTTGTTTCCCCCATGCACCTATCTCATGAAAAATGGAATTATGCAATTCTCAACATGGATCCAATTATAGAAAATAGTAATGTTCCCAATGAAAATGTTCCTTCATTTCTAAACAATCTTGCTGCCAATCCTAACAATATAGACATGCGTGGTGTTAACCATGACACATTTGACTTCTCCAATTTCCATGTGACATCAGAGAATAATGTCATTGAGCTTCACCATTGAATTTATGATTCAAATGGTACAGACATAGAGCAATCTCAACATTATTTCTATTGCTTGATGACATAGTCAACATATCATATTTGATGTGGAGATGTGAAGAGAAGGTGGAAAAAGGAAAAAGATAATATGGAGGCATGATTGAAGAAAAGCATAGTAGCAATTTGTGTATTCGCTACTTGTGTTTTGTATTAGCGTTTTTCTTTACTTCATCAATGACTGTTTAATATTGAAGTGGCGATGTGAAGAGGAAACATGAAAAAAAACATAAAGATAACATGGAGACATGACCAAAAAACAAGAGGAGTATCAATGTTTGTATTTGCTACTTGTGTTTTCTATTAGCATTATGTTTTTTGAATATTTCATCAAGGAATTCTAATGATGCAATATGTTATGTGTGTTTTAGTCTAGTATCATAATATATCTTTTTCTAATATGCTATAGTAGAAGAGATAAGAAGTATAAGTTTTTGTACTGCCTAGTCTTTAGGTTACATTTATCATTGTGAAATAGTGTATGCAATTATTCCTCTATAAAAATATTAGCATGTTGTTTTTTGAATATTTCATCAAGGAATTTTAATGATGCAACATGTTATGTGTTTTCTGTTCTAGTATCATAATATATCTTTTTTTACTATGCGATAGTAGAAGAGATAAGAAGTACAAGTTTTTGTATGGCCTACATGTCTTCAAGTTACATTTATCATTGTGAGATAGTGTATGAAATTATTCCTTTATAAAAATATCAATGTGGAAGTACAGTTTTCTTGTCATGACAACCATAGTGCAAATCGAAATCATTCTATGAAAGTTGAATTGTTCTATACTAGATACTTCTGAATAAATGAGACTACATATTGCAATGTATAGTATAGTTTCTTATGGCAAGTGTAATTTTAAAGAATAGAAAAATCAAAGTAAATAATCCAAGATGACTAAAAATAGTATATTGAAAAGATGCATCTTGTCATGCAGGAAAGCAATATCCGCATGTAGAAAAGAAACATAGTGTAAGTATACAAGTGACAAGAATACCAAGGTGGTACTAGTCCTTCCTGAAACATAAAATGACACAAAATCAAATAGAAATTATAGACCTAGAGCATTACAAGCCAACAGGTCAAGATAGAACTTTCAATATTGACATTGCACTAGAGAATGAAGGACTGTGCAGAGTACCAACATTCAAGTACAACATAGGAGACTGCTTATTTGACGCCTTGGAATTCCTATTAAATTATAGATATACATCACTTGAGCTAAGAAATGGAACCATTGATTACTTCTTACAATGCAAACAAGAAGGTGAATCAGAAGCATTGCATTCGTATAGTACAGAACTTCATCCACAAACTCTATATGAATTGCACCGAGTACATGATCCAGAAACATATTTGCATAGAATGCGACTTTCTGCAAAGCAAAACATACACAATGGAGAAGTCGGACTATGGGGAGATATATTCTGCATTCATTGGTTATCAAAGTGGTTAAAAATACAAATATGCATTTGATCAATGACAACAACAAGAAAGTACTTGCACTTCAATGAATCAACAGAAGAAGAAGCATACTTAATCCTCTTTCATGATACAAATCCTACTGCTGGTCACTTTGAACCACTACTAAGATTACAGTCAGAAAGATTCATTCATTGAGCACAAATGCGATACAGCAAACTGAAGAGATTTATAAAAGAGCATAACGCACAACACATTGTAGAAGTTGCAAACAAAAATAATATAGGACATGACAAGGTGCACATTAAAAATATCAAACTAGAGAGCCCTAATAGAAAGCATGTACTTCGACTATGTCGCCTCAAGAGATTTATCAGAGATTCTCCAAGTAATACTAGAAAAAATACAACAAATGCACTTCGACTATGTCATCTTACAAAAATTATTAGAGATATGCAAAATAATACAACAAATAGTGCAAATCGGAGCAAGAACACTCAAAATAAGTCAACATGCACATCTAGAATCCAAAGAACAAAAAAAAGAGGCAGGACAGTGTCATCTGCTAAGAAAACAAAAACTGGATTGTCACCAATAGAGATATTTGAAACAACAATCCAGGATACACCAAAACACACATGCTTAATTTGTCAACTATTGTGTTTCATGAAAGACATCAGACCAATGAAACAAAAGGAAAAGAACAACTATTCTACTTTGACGCAAATAAAATATGAAGCACCAAATAATTTCATCTGTCGAACATGCTTGTTTCCATTGAAACACTTCAAGCTCCTAACATATAGCACAGCAAAAAATATTAGAATTAATGAACCAATAGAAGATGTGCAAATATTGTCACAACTAGAAGAACGACTAGTGTCAATGAGAATTGCATTTGCTCAAATATGGGAATTAGGATACAAAAGATCACAAGTGGGATTGACAGGTTCTATTATCAATGTTCCTGTGAACATGAATATCATACAAAATGCACTACCACAAACAACCAATAGCACAACAACTATTTTCATTGCTCTCAAAAGGCGACTAGAATACAAAAATGCATTTTAAATAGGAATGGTGCGGCCAAATGTAGTGATGCAAGCGCTCTCAAAACTCACAAGTACACCACTATACATAATGGAAAATGTTAAAATAAAAGAAGATTGGAAAGAAGCTCTTGAGATTAATGTTGAGAATGAAAGGACATGTGCAAGTTTCGAAGATGAAACATCCTCTCCATTTAGTGAAAATGCAACACAGTCAGATGATGACGAAGAACATAATGAGCCTTTAGAAACCTTGGTACATGGATTCACTGAATCTAGATCGATACATAAAATGCAAGACAAGATAATTGACGTCGCACCTGCACAAGAGCACCACCCAATTGGAATATTCAAAGACAAATATGCTGAGGAAATGAATTTTCCCACATTATTCTTTGGTAAACCACGTGATGAAGACATCATTCAAAGATTTTCTTACCAAAAGATTGCACGATGGGAACTCCTACAATCAAAAAGGTACTTTGCATACCACATGACAAATATATTCTTTAAGACTATCAAGATATTAGTGCAACAGGTACTCTCTACAATGTGGATAAGAATACGAAAGGGACAATTGAAAGGACGCAAATTACAAGCAAAAGATGTTAAATAAAAACCCAACTTGGAAAGAATTCTCAAATTAGAAATTGGATACGTTGACTTCAAAAGAATAAGAATATCACCAGACTACGTACACCAACTTAAGAAGAATGTTTTTGCAATGATATGCCAACTAGGGCCTCCAACTTTTTTTCTTACTTTTACTAGTGCAAAACAAAATTGGGATCCACTATTAATTGTACTTGAACAATTGCATAATGTGCATCAGTCAAAAATTGAACAAAAAGAGTATAAAACAAAAGGTGACAAATTCAATCTGATAAAGAAAGACCCAGTGACTTGTGCACGATACTATAGGCACATAATAGATGCAATGAAGAAATTAATTTTAACTAATGAATCGTTCTTTGGAAATGTTGTGGATTACTTCTCTGTAACTGAATTCCAAAATCGAGGAAATGAACATGATCATTTCCTACTCTGGGTAAAAAATGCACCAATATATGGAACATATAGCAATACATCCATCATAGACTTTATTGACAAGTACATTACTTGTGCAACTGAACATATAGAGCCTAGTCTTCGTACAATTCACAAGCACCACCACACAAAGCAATGTAGAAGACTAAGAAAGATTTCATGCAGATATAATTTTCCTTTTCCACCCCTTCAAAGGATAGTAATACTTGAACCATTGTCAGAGAAGAATGAAGCAATAAGTTCAAAAGCAACAAGTATCTTTGCAATATTAGAAAAGGCAAACTATGACCTGTCATACACATTTCAAATGTTCTTAGATGAAATTGGAACCAATGAAGAAGAATATATCTTGGCTCTAAGATCAACTCTACAACGATCAACGCTCTTTTTGCGACAAAAGCCATCAAAAATTTGGAACAATAGCTTTGCGAAGAGAATTCCACAACTATGGAGAGCCAACATTGATGCACAATTTGTACTGAATGCATATGCTGCAACAATGTATTGTAGCTCATACATGACAAAAGTGGACAAAACAATGACAAATACATTTAAAAGAATATGTAATGACCACAAACAAGATAGTATTGATGCAATACGAATGATAACAAAGCTAGGAAATGCGGTACTAAATTTACAACAAATGTCATCACAACAAGAAGTACACATAGTTCTATCACTGCCACTAAATCATAGCTCAAGAAAGTGCATATTCATAGACACAAGAGATGATCACAATCACACATTTATACTAAAAAGCAATAAAGAATTACTTAAAGAACCTGATGAGTCAGAAAATGTCCTCTCAAAATCCTTAGTGGACTACTATTTAAGTCGATCTCCAATCCTTCATATCATATGCCTTGCAGAATTTGTCTCCAAGTATAGCAAAAAGGGCACAAAATACACACAAAAAGCAAAATCGAGTATAATACGATTTATCAACTTCAACAAACACATGGACCTAGAAAATTATTGTAGAGAACAATTAATACTCTATGTTCCATTTACAATCAATGAGAGCACATTGAAACAAAGTTTTACATCATGGGAACAAGCACATTTATACTATCAACAAATAATCATAACGAATCAAGCAAAGTTTAACCATAACACAGCTCCTGCATGGGGTGACATGGAAAAAACAGTCAAGGATCTAGATACTGAAAATGACAGAATGGATAGCCAAACCCTCATAGTCAACAAAAACGAGAAAAGTGAGCAATATGACATACAAAAAGACATCCAACACAAGGTACAGAAGATACAAAGCAACATATGTTATAACACATTTGAAATAAGCCACCATCCACAAATTATGGACAACGATGAGTACCACAAATTTAGGCAAATGCTAAATAGAGAACAACAAGCAATCGTCAAAGATATTGTTTTAAAAAAAAAAAAAAACAACAAGAACCCATTGCATCTATTCTTGACAGGCGTAGCTGGAACTAGAAAGACTTTCACTGCAAAAGTTATATACCAAGCTCTCCTTCAGATCTACAATAAGTACATCAACAATGATCCCAACAAACCAAAGGGCCTAATAACGGCTTACACAGGAAAAGTGGCACACAATGTAGGTGGAGTCACATTACATTCAACATTCCACATACCTTTTATCACATCTGACTTCTTGCCACTCAATAGCGACATACTAGATGCAATGTCAAAGCACTATGATCAGTTACAAGTACTTCTCATTGATGAGATATCATTAGTTGGTGCAACATTCCTTCGCTACATTGACAAACGATTGCGTGAGATAATGCAAATGCCTACCGTACACTTTGGAAACGTCGATATATTTTTTTGTGGAGACTTGTACCAAGCACAACCAATACTTGATGAAGTCGTATTTGAAAATAAATCAACTATGTCAGAATTGATGCCTTACAATTTTTGGATAGACAACGTTAAATGTTATTCGTTAACATGTACAGTAAGGGAAAATGATGAAAAATTCATTACTGTTCTCAATAAAATACGAATAAGCATGCAAACAAATGAAGATTTGCACTATATCAATGAACAATGCATGAGAAAACCACCATTGGACCCAACACTACCATTCCTTTTCTATAGAAGAATCGATGTTGATGCTCATAATACAAAAATGCTTGCAATAGTTCCTGGTGAAATGACTGTCCTCAATGCCATTGATGAACATGATGAAAATAACAATGCATTACACCTACACACACGAACAATTTCACTCCCACATCAAATTCATCTCAAACCAAATATTCAGGTACAACTATATGCAGGAAACTACAACACAAAAGATGGTCTAGTAAATGGATCAGATGGAATGTTCAAAGCATACATAAAATATAATGATTTTGACATAGTTTGGATAAGATTTAATGACAATACAATTGGACAGCAACAACGCAAGAAACTCGTACAATGCTATACAAAAAAAATTGAAAATGACTAGGTACCGATACTACGCATTATTCGACCTATCCAAAAGGCATCAGTGAAAAATAAAATAATTGTACACAGACAATTCCCTATACAGACAACATGTGCAAGAACAATACATAGGTCACAAGGGCTTACAATGGAGGCAATGGCTTTTGACCCCACAGGTGTTAGACAACATGGATTAACATACACAACACTATCATGAACTAAAACAATTGATTCATTATTCCTTTTAAAACCTCTAACACCAAAAAAATTTAAAATCAAAGAGAGAATACATCTCGAAATGTCCCGCCTAGAATCAAGTGCAAAATGGCAATTCGAGAATGATGATACATGTTGTCATAACACACCATCCATGCTATTATGCACACTAAACACACGTAGTTTAAAGCCTCACATAAATGATATAACTAATGACTATGATTTAATGTCATCTGACATCATCTGCATTCAAGAAGTACACATGCAAATCCCTAAAATAAATGATGAATTCCAACATTTCAACAACTTCAATGCCTACCACATACATGGTATAATGACACTAGCCAACAAAACCCTAGTCATTTCAAAGATAAAGCAATATAACACAACAAATATAGAATCTATTACAATAACAACTTTGATCAAAAGCAATGAACTAAATATATGTAATGTTTATGCAAGACCTAACACACCCATTGAAGAATATGCCACTATTATTCAACAAGTCACTGCATATGTCAAACCAATGACTAATCTATACATTGTAGGCGATTTCAATATTGATATGTCAACAAGAAATGCTAGGAAAGAAAATCTTCAAAAATATATGCAATACCACAACATGAATTACATCACAGAAAAAACATAAAATGTATACAATCCATCAATTGATCACATCTAGACAAACTCAAGTAATATATGTTGTTGTTACAAAGTAGAAGCACACTTGACTGGTCACCTTGCTACATTCATAAGGTTTCGTACTCCACTCTAGATTGCTAATACATAGACAACCAAACATAATATTAAATAGAAGAACACATACATGAATGCAAATACATCTTACACCTAAGAGTTTTATGTATCAAAGACAATAACTCTAATATAATAGTATATATTTCAATGTTCTACATTTTTGTGCAGCACAATAATGGAAGGAAGCAAAAGAACATGAAAGGGAACACATGTCAAGCAAGAGCAAACAACAAAAAGGTACTGAGCTTTTCTCATCTCCAATAACATGAATTCCCACATGAAAAATGACAAATCAATACATGAATTTCTAGTATTTGAAGAAATGTTAAATATCAAACCACTACAATACTAGACTAACACCATAATACTTTGTGCAGGTCAAAACTAGGAAACCCCAATGCAATATCAATTGAGGACTTGAATGCAAGAAAAGCAGGAAACACTTTTGAAGGAGACATACTTGTCATATATATAGCAACACTGGATAGAGAAAAAAAAACATGAGAGGTGCTATGTGCAGACTTGATAGACTCTAAAGGAGAAATGACAATAACTTTAAATGTGACAGGGAACTTAGTACAAGAGTATAAACACAAGATAGTTCTAGGAACATCCATTATAGTGTCAGGATTTCAACTAGGACACAAAACAACCTTTGACCGTGGAAATTCAGATTGCATCTTGAAGCTCCACAATCAAACAGCTACTCACAAGCACACGTACCCATGCCATTGGTACAATAGGTGCATTAGTAGTTGCAGGATGACAGACTGGCCCCCAATATGTTGTTGACATAAAAGACAGAAATAATGATGATGAAAAAGTATAGGTAAAAAATACACTAAATACTTCTTCTTTTTATACAACATGTATAATAGTCATGTTTCTATTAAGTACAGAGTTCTAAAAGTAGAAAATAAAATTGTTTTGTCAATTACTAGCTACAAATCAACTCTACATTCCAAGAAGAATCCATGCAAATAGCAATCCAATTACAAAGAGGTGAGACTCCTGCAATGTTGTTTAGAAACATTGTACAATGAAATGACATGGACAGAACATTTCGCACAGGGGTTGCTACATACATTTGTACACTAAAAGACAAGAGAACATTGGATGCCTTGAATGCATTGCTACAAACAACACTACAGGTAAGCAAACTCAGATAATTCAACACTTCAACTATTAATTAATTCTTACACAAGCTACATTAATATCAAAACATATCTTGTAGGTTGATAGAGTTCTCAAAGTAGCCAACGCATTCACAAATCCATTTCATGCATTTTGTTCCCAATGCAACTTAAAATTTGAGGATTATGGAATGCTAGAAGACAAAACAACTCATTGCAATAGATGCAATCAAGAGGTTCCATATGTATATTCATTATACCTAGAGACTATCATCACAACTGAAAACAAGTTCAAATTATCCAGTCTTCAATAGACAAGTGCATTGTTGAACGACTACTACCAAGCCTAAAAGACACCAAAGTTGAGGACTACAGACAAGACAAATCAAAGTTCATCTTTATCCTTCGAGATTTCATTGTCAAAGGTCAATTCGCATTAAACTAGAACAATACCATCAATCATGTTGTGACAAATGGAGATTGAACAATTTCTCAGAACAAAAGGTAAACATGACTAGTCACAAATTAGCATTTATTTAAAATATTAAAAGCAACTTATTATGAGACATAATCACAATATACTAACATGCACAAAATGAAATTTGCAGGTATCATGGATAGCTATAATGACATATCAAGCTATAATTAATGGTAGTTACAAAAGACACTAGTCAATACAAAGAAAGGTGTGCAATCAAACAATGCATACGCATGAGTCTCATATCCAAGTACACTCTCTGTGTCATATATGTATAATGAAATAATATGTATGCATTGATATGCTATAAGACATAGTTTTTCTCTATCAAGTTGCATAGCATAATTGAGTACATGCTTTGCTAATGTAAATTATTATTGAAATACAATAAAAATTGCATAGTTTGCTTTATCCTATTGCATATCCAATGTATAAAACACTATCTAAACTGCTACATGTCATATGCAAACACTATACTTAGGCAGGAACTTTGACGCTTTGCGTCCTTGTTTTACTCGCAGCTACAAAGGCCTATCAAACTAACAAAAAATACTAAATATAAATTCTTTAGCTAGGTATTATCTATAAAAATAAAATTAACATTGGGCGAAATGGGGACCAGGTACTAGGGTTAGGGTTTTTAATTCACATGGTTTTTATTATATCGTTTTGAAAGATCAACAGCGGGAGGCAACTTGTGTAGCAGGGGAAATCATCGGCAGTAGAAGGCAAACTGTGTAGCAGGGAAATTAGCGAACAATGAAGTATAATCCGAGTAAGAACAGAAAATTTTACCTATCTCTCAAAGTGTATGACCTTTTTTTTCTCTCTGTCTCTATAGACCTGTGTGATTATATCTGGTTTTCTTTTCAAATACCCATTCAATGCATTCGAACTGTAGGCTTAATTTCCCCCCCGCAGATCTTTGTTCGCACGGGAAAGCCTGCCTTCAGTTTCTGTCAAACAAAAATCCTTGATTTTATACAACGATTGGTAACCTACATCAACGTATGTGTCGATTACTTTTACAATCTCGCAAGGTGTAGCAGCATCACCAGTTATGCATGCACCTACCTGGTCTTCAGTTATTCGGGATCTACAATCCACATGCTCTCCCCATTTCATGCTTTTTAGCCTACAGGAGCTCCAGTATTTTGGTTTTCTGAAAATTGAGTATCGATGTAGTAGGGCTGACTGGAAGAAACTTTTCGGTTTCGCAACCATGAAGAATTTGACTTGCTATAGGAGATTATTTGTCATCAGAAAAACGATGTGAGATGATTGATCCACATTTGTTGAATAATAAACAGCCATTGTCCCCAGGGAAAAAATCACTACCCTCCTTACAACTTTCAATTATGTGAAATGTGACTTGTTTTTGGAAAGTATTTCTTATCAGAAAAACGGTGTGAAATGCTAGATCCACACTTTGTGCACAATAAAAATTCACTGTAGCCAGCAAAGGTTTCACTTCACTCATTCTTACAACTACACGACGCTCTGATACAATCCTTGCAATAAAATGAGATGATTGATCCCTATTTTGTGCACTTTAAATTTTAATTTGCACCAGAAAATGTTTCACTATGTTCGTTCTTGCAACTGTGCAACGCACTGATACAAGTCTTACAATAAAGGAAGCTATCGAATTCTTAGTTGCTTCTATAGAATAAGGATTGGCTATATATTTGAATGCTATTTTTCCTGTGAAAATCTCATTACTAGTCTTGGCTTGAGAATACCTCATGTACTGCTGCCATCATGCACAGCAACATTGCTAGTTTCCACTTGATAATACCTCATGGACTGCTGCTGTCATGCTCTAAAGAGCCTTTTTAGGAACAATCTCAAGAGCTGCATAGAATTCCATAACTGTGCTTCCTGGGAGTGTAAAAAGTCTACAGGTAAGAAGTGTAAGCCACCTTATGTTATGTCTTACATCATGGTGAATAATTCCTTGTTTTGTTGTTCCTCTTTTAATGCATCTTAAATCCGGTGGACCTGAAAACGTACAAAATTTGCAGGCCATATTCACCACCATCTGCCATGTAAAATTGTATCTTAGTTTATGATGGAATCTCTCTCACACAGTCTCAATACATGCTCACTTGAAATCAATTTTTACATTACGAAAACCCTGCATTTCTCTGTATCTTCTTTCAAATTTCCTCTCTCACCCTTTTTAGTATGAGCCCATCCTTGGACAAATTAATATACAATCTATGTTTTTTGTTAATTCAGGATTTGAAAACTTTCAATGAGGTTATTATGTTGAGATTGTCAATTATCATCAGACGTGGTTTGGGCATTCCTTTATGCTTTTGGCCCCTCTGACATAGTATCTAATTGACTCAACAACTTTGTTTTCTAATAGATTAGCTGCAGGATTAACAGAGCATCGACTCTAGCACAATCCATTACACCCATGTTTTCTTAAGTTGATTTTAAACACATAAATTTTTTTGTAGCTCTAGCTCTATCTTCTTCTGTAGGCTGAGTTGTTAGAGATATATCTGAAAATGTTAAGACTATGAAGTGTTGTCTGATAACTACTTGGCAGACCAGATAACACTAGGTCTGAAGAGATTGTGTTACAAGATTATCGAGACTCTAAGTCTTAAAGTTAATTAAACACCATAAAAAGGTCCAAGTCATAATCTTCTGAGTTTAAGTTTTTGAATTGTGAACGTAGTAACACTCCATATCATGTACTAACTTGCACTTGCAAGATAACTCCCATCAAAACTGAATTATCATCACATTGATAGAGCCTTAATGGATATTATCTCCAAGCAAACATAATACCATAATTCAAAAATCCCGCTTCCATGTTCAAAGCATTAATTTTTCCAAAGAGCCCTTATTGTTCCGATTTAAAATCTATAAATAACGTTTATACTGATGACCAGAAAGGTGAAAGATTGATTAATCTGTAATTCATGAAAAAGTTACACAAATAAAGGAGGAGAAATATAGTTGCACTAACTACGACTGTCATTGCAGCTAACTACATAACTGTATGCATTCAACTAAAAATGTAATAGAACCTTTTGCTAATATTATCCCCTGCCCCTATTGTATTGATCCCCTAAACATCAAATTGACCTTGCTCTAAGTCTTGATGACTGATTCGGATGCGGGAAGCAAGTGCGCTGATGTGGAAATTTTTTCTTTTGGAGGGATGCAAGTGCATGTGTGTGTGTGTGTATATATAATGTCCCGTAGTGAGTCGTCTATGAATAAATCCATTATATTCAACTAAACTAGAAATGATCTATTTGTGAATTAGGAAATTTAAGTTATTTCAATTGTAGCATTGGACTAGAAGAATGTCAGATTGTAAGAGGTTGTTTGAAACCAGCATCAATGACCTTCCTCAAGGTTTCTATGGATCCAAGTCCATGATCCCATCTTGGGATGACCTCAAGGCAACTTGATCCTATCTTAGTCAAACCTCAAGGCAACTTACAGTGACGTTGATCCTTACCCATCTCACAATGACCTATCAATTGACCTAAACAGACCTATTGGGACGCTGATCCTTACCCATCTCACAATGACCTATCAATTGGTTTAAACAGACCTACTCTATATCTTTCTCTTCTAATTCAGCATTATGGTGAATATGAATTTATGCTCCAGATTAATATTAACAACAAAGGGTGTGGGGGACACTTACCTCAATATTCCCAGCTTACATTAATGTTTTAGAGCATCTGTTATGAGTACTTGTGTTCTTGCATTTGTCTGGTTATACCAGATGCAAGCAACTATTGGTATGGCAGTTTCCTTCAAGTCTATTGGAGGCAAACTCATCCAACTTTCACAGTGATTACTGTTGGATTCTGCAGCATCAGTTTTAGCTGTTTCTCAACTGTTCTTTTCTTTTTTCTCACTCTTCAATGTTTTTCTTATATCCTCATCTATGTTTTATATCTGCCGTTCTTATTTAATATGATTCAAGGGGTAGTCGCAACCCTTAATGATGACACCAGGTTTGCCCGCTCAGTTTAGGAATTTAATTATCAGGTCTTTAATCATGTTGCCACCATGGACTTGGTCTTGTCGGGTATGGTCAAATCATGCATCATCCATTTGTACGTGTGCTTGTTCGTTGCTTATGAGGTGCATTGAGTAGTTTGTCATCGTGCATGTCATTAGCTGGCATTTTGGTTGTCGTGTTGAGGAGGTGTGAATACCTGTGACCTATCCATTGCATAATTTGTAATCTATCGAATATGGTTGCATTTAGTTCCGAGTTAAATATAATTAGAACTAGCATTTAATACAATTCATTTATTTATTAAGAATCATTGTATTAGTTTGTCTTATTGAACGATGAAATCCATTTACTTTTTTATATATGGAAATTCATTTATTGTTTATTTATTAAATACCAAAAACCATTTATGTATTTATTTATCTATTCATCAAATAACAATATTCAGTTATTTATTTATTTAAATATTAATGATCTATATATTTGTTTTATTTATCAAATAATGAAATTCATTTACTTATTTAAATATAATTATGTAAGTAAAAAATAAAATTTATTTAACAATCATATAATAATAAAATCTTATTATAGGTAGGGTATATATATATATATATATATATATATATATGCGCGCAAAGAAATGAAAGAAATATACTAAATTAAAACATTTGATATTATGATACTTGTAACTTCACCAATACATATTCAAATTGAACTGCAAATGTTTAAGATTATAAAGTATAATCATAGCATATATTCCTATGCTCACAATTCCAATGCATATCAGTAAATCATCACAATTACAAAATCAAAATATAGTTCACAATTCAATGTACATCAATACAGATCTGAATCATATGGATTCCCAAAAAGTTCCTCATCATCTCCAACTCTTCCAATTGTTGCAAGTTTAAGTTCAATTGCACTTGTGTTAGATGCACCATGTGTCATGATGTTATCAACATTATCGTTTGTCATGATGTTATCAACATCATCGTTTGTGATTGTAGTAAGATCTTGAGTCATTGCATCGAAGTTTGCACTCTCTGTTTCTACATCCCAAAGCTTGGCTGCCCGTTGTAGTAATCATCCTTACATGACAAAAAACGCAAGTTGTTATGAATGTAAATCAAGTCTTCAACTTTTTAAGGGCCCAAGTTGTTACACTTCATTGAATGGATAGAGGAGTATGTACTCCAATTTTGTTCAGCAACATAAGAACTTTTGCAACTTGGACAATGTTCAAAATTACAAAATTAATTATTAAAGTAAAATCATAAAAATGAAAAGCAATTTAAATATTTGTAGATTACATGTGGTAAACCAAAAAAAAAAAAAAAAAAAACTTGTAAGAGGATTTTGATTGCAAGAGGTTGTAGATGCTTAAATGGTTGACCATATAGACACCATGTGATAGGTCCCATATATTGGTCCTTTATTGCAAGTGGTAAATGGTTGACCATATAGACACCATGTGATAGGTACCATATATTAGTCCTTTATTGCAAGTGGACTAAGTTTTTCTCTCGAAGCAAAGAAGCCAAATTCTGCCCTAAAGTTTTTGTGAATGTCATCACTAGGAAGAGTTGCAAAAGCTTTATAGCAGCCACTAGCAACTTCATTTGCATATGATGCTACTCTATCTGGTATACCAAGTACTCCCTCTGTATAGTACCTTAGAGATAAGGCATATGCAAGGAGGTGTAGTGGGGTAGTCATCTTTTCCCAACAATGATGAATGATTGTTTCTAGTTGATTACATAAGGTTTGACATTTTGTGGGGTCATTCCCATGTGTTTGTATAGAAATTTTTACCTTCTCTACCATAGTATACATGCCATGATAGTAATCCCCCAAACAAGGCTGATTTGCAAAACAGAGCATAGTCATGATAGGGTTCGTAAAATCTAATACAAATTGCACACAAGACCACCAACTATCATCCGATATTAATGCCTTGACCTTTTGTGCCCTCTTTGCATTCAAAGCCTTCCATATACCTCCTTGGCTAGAAATAACCATTTGGCGTAATGTCCTTTGCACGTTGACAAGTTGTCATAACACTAGTATGAGATGCAAATCAGGTTTCAACCACCTAAGTAATTTAATTATAACAATATGTCAAAAAATATTAAGCAAAGTTATACACAATTTGATAATTGAGCATGACAAAATATTTTCAAATTAAATAAATAAATGAAATTTACTAATTACAATTTACCTTCAACAACTCCAACTTGGGGAATGATCTGAATATGAATTGTGACATGTGGTGGTTCGTCACAAACATTTGTATCTCCTCTCCCTCTTGGTATATTTGCCCAAGTTTTGGGAGTATACAGTGTGTGCTGAACAAAAAGTATGATCATACCAATCCTTAACCAAAGTACTTGCACCCCTACAATTTTTTGCATTATCTGTAATCACTTCGACTACATTCTCACTACACACCATCTCAATGGCTTCAATGAGAATTTTGGAAATGAACTGTGAATCTTTCACTCCCCCTTCACAATCAATTGCTTTATCATTGCCCCTTTGGGTGACACAACAATTACATTAATCAATGACTGATTCCTTGTATCTTTCCATCCATTTAAAACGATAGAAACACTTGAAGTTTAACATGAATTTCTTATAGTTGAATAGCTTTCTTTGCACAAGGTCTCTCCTTTTGCAATAAAGTGGTTCGCACCTTTTCATACCCAAGACTTGTGAAAACAGTGGGCATAGAGGCAACACAATGGCTTGATCAGCAAGTTCTCTTGCCTCCATTTTAAATGTGATGTCCAATGAACCTCTTTTGCAGGTCATAGTTTCTAGTTCTTCCTCTTCCACTCCCAGTATAGTTACTTGCAAGAATGGGTGTTTAGAGGTTATAATTGGTTCCATGGGTAATTGCATTGTTTTCTTTGAGTGTGGAGGTCAAGAAAACTTTGTTTTGATCTTTTTATTAATTTATCAACAACTTCTTCTTTTACAAATGAAGCTATTTGTGCATTATACAACCCCTTCCCATTTGTGCCTTTGCACATTGCAAATCCTTTACCAGTAGGGCCCATAAAATGAACTTTTATTGGGGAAGATGAGCTATTGAATAGTCTGCCTTTGTCACTTTTACCATAATTACACTTCCAAATATATGAGCCACCTCTAGAGACTTGTGAGATTCTTGAGGTATGTCTTCATAAAGGAGATCCTATATTAATTTTAACCATAGTAACATGAGGACGTGTGTTCCCCCCCCCCCCTTAGTGGCGCCACCGAATTAGTATGAGGTATGTATTGGTGTTGACTATTTGCTGATTTGACTATTTATGTTCAATGTTCGGTGTTCTAATCAATGCAATGATCAAGTATTTACTTTTTTACATCTTTATATCTTATATTGCATTGCATCTTTTCATAACTAGCATATTAAATACCATATGTATAGTATATACAACACCCCCCTGTGCCTCGCCGTTCCCAAATCAATGCCCCTTTGTCCACCCGTCCCAAAAACTTGTCCCCCTGTTCTGTTGTTCCCTCGTCCCCTTAGGTGGTGTAACTATGATTTTAACACTACGGTTCCTTGTCTCCCAACTGAACTTTGACTTTCTGTGGTGGCCATTCTTGATATGCCTATAATAAAAAATTAAATATATTTAAATTAAAAAAATATAAACGTCAAGCACCATTGCAAAAAAAATGATACAGAACTAGTGAAATAGATAGCTAAACTTGTTTCTTTAAAAATGAAAAGAACTCGACAAATTTCTTCACAAATATTTAAAAATCATTTAAATCTCTAAAAAATTAATTAAAGAACTCCAGAATGGGATCAAATGCTTATCTTAGATTCTTAAATCTTGTTTGTGGAAGCTCTCTCTTGCCCTACAAATGATCCTCTTTGATATTAATCACCTTGCCTTCAAAATGCTAAAATGGAAGAGTCTAGCTGCAAACAAAATGAGATGAAGAGTGGTTGAATGGCCTTTTTTAGGGCTGTTTTCAGGTTTAGGATCAAAAAATAGGCCGAAAAAGTCTTTTCTGCATCTGCTAAATAATTGTTTTAAGTGGTCAAACAAAAGAAGGCTTTTTCAGCTGTTTGCTTCTGCGGAAGCTGTTCAAGGCAGTTAAATGCAGGGGGAAGCTGGGTGGAATCCACTCCCAGGCAGTCATAGGCTGGTGGAAGCTGGCAGGAAGCCACTCCCAGGCAGCCTTCCACCTACCTCCAGCTGCCAGGGAGTGGCTTCTGGCTGCCTCCGCTCCAGAATCTGCAATTGTTCGCTTTTGTTTTGGCATCTGCAGCCAGGAAGCTTGCATTGACTTCTGAGCTCTGAGGACACCTATTTTAAGTCTCACACAACATTTTATTATTATTATATAATATGAGTAACAAGTTTTTGAGAATATTTTCTTTCGAAGAAGCAAATCCTGAGCTGTCTGTTGACCCTCATAAAGGTATAGATTCAAGCTGCAATCTTAAGTCCTCAGTCACGAACTTTCAAATGACAGAGCCTTGGATTTTGACAACAATACCAAGAGCTATGATTGAGCACTACCATTGTCTAATGACTATGAAAGGTTATAAATGTTGATCATATGGTCTGAAGCTTGCTGGACAATAATCCAGCTCGACGGCAAATTTTGAACCTGTCCTCACAAAAAATCTTCTCAACACATGCATTCTTCAAACATGTCGGCATCAACAATGAAAGTTAAATGAAAAGCATAAACGAAAAATGTTAAAATTGCTTATGTAGAACATCATCTCAAAGTCAGAAGCTGACTTGAGATGATGGAAACTCCTCCATCCTTGACTCCAACCCCCGAAACAGAGTGTATAAACTAGTGATGAAGTTGAGACTCTAAAAGAATTCAGTCACCATAGCTGAAAGCTCTTGTCTGGAGGTTGTTAAAATAGCTATTTGCCTTTCTTTGCTGTAAGAAGATGTAATTGATGTTCCACCAACCAAAAGTTTTTGTTATCCTCTCTTTTGGAGACAATGAGCTCAACTCTTATGCCATTTTCAAAGTATCGACCAATTTGGATAATTTCTTTGATTTTTTATTTCAAAAGAAACCCAATCAAGAGTGCGGAAATATGAGCATCCTTGTTTCCTTAAGAGAGAGAGACTCAACAAAATTTTTCCACCATATATCTCATGGATTCTATTTGATGAGCATGCCATCAAATCAAAAGCCCAAGATATAATGAATTTATCAGAATGATGACAGGATGGCACCGATATTTGAAGCCAACCACGTGCTATAAGCTCAGTTGTAAAAGCTTCCCATTGTTCAAACCTTCTTTATTCTAGAAATATCAACCAATTTGGACAATTTCTTTGATTCGATTTTCAAAAGGAATCCAATCAAGAGTGCAGAAGTATGAGCACCCTCATTCCCTAATAAGAGAGAGTTCGCAAAATTTCCACTACATATCTCATGGATTTCATATGATGAGCATGCCATCAAATCAAGGGCCCAAGATATAATGAATTTATCGGAATGATGACAGGATGTCACCAGTATGTGAAGCCAACCACTTGCTATAAGCTCGGTTGTAAAAGCTTCCTGGTGTTTAAACCTTCTTTATTTTAGAAATATCAACTAATTTGGATAATTTCTTTGATTTGATTTTCAAAAGGAACCAATCCAAAGTGCCCTAGGAGAAAGAAACCACACAAAATTTTGCCGCCACATATCTCATTGATTCATTTTATGAGCATGCCATCAAATCAAAGGGCCAAGATATAATGAATTTATCAGAATGTTGACAGGATGAGATGATTATCTGAAGCCAACTACTTACTATAAGCTCAGTTGTAAAAGCTTTCTTTTGTTCAAACCTTATTTATTTTAAAATTGTTTTTATGTATGGAATAGAATATTCAGTATACCCTTAAAACATAAATTTTGTCTCTTTAGTACTGAGTCTATAAAATTCACTAATAGCTCCATGTTATATTATCTTTGAGATAATCTCATTTTATACTTGGACTAAGTACTCCAAATAAAACTTTTCAGAATGAAACTGCAAAATAATATTTTAGGACAAATAAACTCAAGTCCTTTTGAATTTGGTCTCCTTCAATAAAATAATGATCATATGCCTTAAGAATGAAACTGCACACTGATCTTCATTACTATTGCACTCATTCTCCCACAAGGTGATTCGTGGAACCCACCTCTTATCAAACACTATCTTATTATTTAGCAACCAGAAAATGCATCAACACAGCTTCTGATTGACAACAGCTTCCTTTCTCTACAGTTCCACCGGATTAGTACACCACATAACTAATTTTGCAGATCATGAGATTGATTCAATCAAATTTTCTGCTGCACTTGTTGGAAATCTTCCTTCATATACTGAAACCTGTGACAGAAAATTTGTACTTTTGGAGATGCACCAATTGGGAGGAGAATAAGTGGAAGGTCAGAACAGTGTAAAAATGACTTCTTCACGGTTTGGTTGTACTAGGATCAAGAGTTAAAAAAGTCTAAAAATGTTACCCAGACAGGTGCATAATGCACAGGCACAGGGAGAAAACTTCATAAACTTTCGATTCATTGAGCTATGCCAATGATTGCTTTCCATTGACAAAACCTTTCTAATCTGCAGTCAGAGCATGAAACTAGTTAAAAAACTTTCAACACTCCATCTCACCGCTTATGCCACTGTCTATTGCAGAACTATAACAAGCTAAGATTCTACATGTTCTCATTTCTATGCCATACCTTACAATACGATAACATCATTCCTCACTTCCAGAGCTTGCAGTGACGGAGATTGTTCATGTGTTACTAGGCAAAACAAATACAGTACCTTCTCCGATACCTTTTTGGAGATCATAAAGGTGGAAGATTGATCAATCTATAAATGAAAAGCATACATGCATATAAAGTGGGAGCAAAATGTGGTTGCATTACACAACCTTATGCAGTCAACTAATAGAGTAATAGAACCTTTATGCTAACATTTGACATGGAAGCAACAACTGTGGCTATCTTGTTTTTTGTTTTGAATATTTTCCTGCAACACATTTCCCGTCAGCAACTGCACTGCTACCTTCACATTACAAAAATATCTCATTCACACCCTTATCTGGATGTATAGAACCATTTCCCTATATTCTGTTCTTCTACTTCCTTGTTGGAAACATCTCCACCAATTGCAAATGGAGCTATAGAGACATCACTGTTAACACTTCCTCCTAAGGGTTATAAACAAATTTTAATGGCCTATGCTTTTGCTTCATATTCTAAAAAATATATTTTTTAAAAGAAGTGATTCATAAGGACAAATAATATATCTCGGGCTTAAATTACGGGATCAGAAAATTGGATTTTTTAATGTTTTTTTCGAGCAAAGTGTCAGGCAAAAAATCTCTATGGTTTTTGAACTAGTTCATTAGCTTTGGGATTTTAATGTTTTATAGACTAAATGAATGTATTAGTAGGTTATCAGTTTGGGCTTTTGAAAGCCCAGAAGAACGTATTGATATGCCATCAGTTCTGTGGTCCTCACATGGTTTGCTGACTGTTACTGCTTTAGTATTTGTTTGTATGTGCATTTTTCATTCATTCTCTGGGATTTAATCATTATGTTTTTTTTGTGCAGGAGTCAGCAGCTCCAGGCGCAAGAGTCGCAAGGCTCATTTCACAGCTCCATCCAGTGTGAGGCGTGTTTTGATGAGTGCACCACTTTCCACTGATCTAAGAAACAAGTATAATGTAAGATTTGCACATATTGATTCTAGTGGGTTTTCTATGGTTGCATGTTTATGTATGAAATTTTATTCTCTCAGTAAGTATTGTTATTGAATCATTGATGCATCACTTGATATTCAGTAATACTGATGCTTGGCTGCTGGATCTTTGATGCATGGTTGGTGAAACTATGTGCATTCTATTGTAACAAGGTCCACTTATTTGTTTTTTTAACAATACCACAATGTTTTTCAGGTTCGTTCTGTTCCAATCAGAAAGGATGATGAGGTCCAGGTTGTAAGAGGGACCTTTAAGGGAAGGGAAGGGAAGGTAGTTCAAGTTTATCGAAGGAAGTGGGTCATTCACATTGAACGCATCACCCGTGAGAAAGTCAATGGTGAGGAAGCACTAAAATTTTCTTTTGCAGTTGTTTGAAGATTTAAAATATGTAACACCTGTATGCATTGGGAATAAGTTACATGATACTGGATGTTATTTTTGGTTTTTAATTCTCCTGTAATGGTGTGCAGGTTCAACTGTAAATGTTGGTGTTCACCCATCCAAGGTCGTGGTGACAAAGTTGAAGCTAGATAAAGACAGAAAGGCTCTTCTAGAGAGGAAAGCCAAGGGCAGAGCTGCGGAGAAAGGAAAGGGCAAATTCACAGCAGAGGATGTTGCTCAACCTCTACAGGATGTTGATTAGATTTGTTATTGTGGTAGTTGGAAGGTGTGAAATTTTGTGCTGAACAGGGTTGAAAATTTCCCTAAATGTTTTTATAGTTATAAATATTATTTAATTTGATCAGATCACACCTTTTAAACATTTAATTGTGTTCTTATTGTTTTCTTACTTGAGAGGGTGTATGTTGCTATTGACAACATGGGAATGTTGAATTACATATTTCCATATTTCTAATGGATCCTTATTTTGAAAAGATTGTGGCAGTAGTTAAAAATAATTTAAGGTTTTTGATTTAGGTAGTTGCTAATCTGTAAGCTGTTAAAGACATTTCATTTCCTCTTCCTTTAACTTAGTCTGGATTCAAGTTCTTATTTTCAACAAGGAATTGGTGGATGTGAGGTTTATCATTAAGAATTTGAAAGATTTAATGAGAAGAGAAATACTCGTGTTTGGAGAATAATTCTGTGGGTTAGTCCCCAATTTCACATTGATTAGGCTTTTGACTGGGGATATTGGTGCACTTTTGCTTGACTTGGAATATGTAGTTTTTACACTTCATGATATATATTTTGTTTTTGTATGGTCTTTGTCCTCTTTAGCTTCCAGTTTGGGTATTTTTGCATTAAGCTTTGTCAAGAATTAAAATTCCAGGTTTTTTATTAAGAAGGCAATGTGATTTACTGTGCATATGCCTCAATATGCCTCAGACAGTTTCATCAGAGTGCATCACATGTTTACATTTTCTGTACTTGAAATATCAATGAACCTCACTACTTTTTGGAGAAACCTGAGATCAGTGTTCAAAGGTGGTAAACATTTTGGAAGATTATGTGAATCAATTAGGAGGCTGTCTGAAAGAATATCAGCAAATTTGCAAGCATTTTATATACTCATATAGAGACTCAACCAGAAGTACGGACAGCACTTTTTGCCAAAAAATGTATATGGCCTACCATATGCAATATATTCCCTGGTTTGGAGACTTTGGTTTATGTCATTTGAAGTGCATTGGGTTGGTGTCATTCTCTTGAAATGATTCCCCTTTTTTATTCAATTATTAATAACTGTGTGGAGAGGAATGATCTTTTTGACAACCAAGGCGATGAATGAATTATGGGCCTTCTTATCCAAATCCCACTCTTCGGAATGACCCAAGCTTACCATGGCAGAAATTAGCCAGTGGTTGATAAGGGCAAATACCTTGAAATTACCTCCACAGGTGTGTACAGGCAACTACCAGGTATAAGTAAGTAATCCTGAGGTAGTTCCCCAATCTATATCCTCCTAATTTCCCACCACTATAATCCCCGGGTGGGAGGGGCCCTACTATCCAAAGGTATGGCAAGATTAGGAATCGGCTTAGATAAATGTTGAGGATTCTGTTCAACTTTTAGTGGATGATTGAAGTATGCCATTGAGCTCTGTTCTCTGCATATTTTGGGGTGTTTTACTGTTGCACCTGGGGGGTGGCTTCTATATATATAGATTCGGGAAGTAGGAGGTTGGGCTGGAGAGAACAGATTCTTCTTGGAAGTCTAGCATTGGTAAAAGTGATCTCACAGCAAATCTTATGCACGATGTCTGAAAAATTAAGTATCTGATTAGCTTTGTTAAAGATTTGCCAAATTCTATATGCCAGTGGTAAAAGTTGTGCTCCATTCAGAACACAGCCAGTGTTCAGATCTGGTTTGGCTTCAGTGAAGGTTGGATGTTCTGATGGTAGTTCTTTCATTACTTACTGACGAATAATTTGGACTAAATATTCTATTTGCCTTGTGAACACTTGGATGCCACTACAGAATTTTTAGCAGCTGCAGTCCTGGTCTGCATTCAATTCAAGAATTAGATTTGAATTTAGAAAAGACATTTTCAATCTAATTTGGGAACCATGCAGACCATATAATTATTTTGCTGTTAGTTGACATAATGGATTGTTCTAGCTCATGTCAATATGTATGGCTAATATTGAAATGTAATTTGAGTAGGAGTGATTATTATTGAAACGTAAGTCGAGTAGGAGTGATAATTATTGAAACGTAAGTTGAGTAGTAGTGATAATTAGTGAAATGTAAAGTAAAGCAGAGTAGGAGGCCAAAACGAAAAGTAGGAAGCAGTTCTGAAGTTGTCTCCTTGTTTTGACGAATCCATGTCAAATAGCTCTTATAAAACTCTTGATCATACACAAAATTTTTCCTTTTAGCATCATTCAATCTGATAGCTCTTATAGATTTTTATATACTTTTTGCTTGTGCCAAGGATATGGAGTAATTATTACACTAACATCTGAATTTAACATCATGTCATGTGGTTGCTGGCTACAACTTTTAGACAACAGTGAGGTTATACTAATTTGAATCTTAGGAATTTTTTTTATCAATTTCAGAATGAAGCATTCTTTAAAGCAGTTGAGCCACAAGATATTCAATTGTTAGGTAGGTCTGATGATTTGAATGTTAGGGGCACACATTAAAATTTCTGTTTACAGTGACTTTTTAGTCTACTCGCTATCACTTCATTTTCTCTGACACTTAAAAAGAGTCTCTGGGAAACTAATCTCAATACATCTTGCAGAATGGGTTGTTGAATGCATTCAGGGATGAGTACGATGCGACATTCAGTAATGCTGGAATAAGCCCACTTCTAGAATTTGCACATTCTTAAATAATTTCTGGAATATCATTTGGACCTGTTTGGTTGAACCGGAAGAGGAGTTGAAAGATGCATATTCTATGTGTGGTTGCAAGAATTGAAATTAGAATTGGAATAAGTTTTTTTTTTAAAATTTTAATAATTTGAGCATCAAACGACATTAATAGGTTTTTTGGAGTTGGGCTTGCTCACCACATTTCAGCAAAAAAATTTCCCTCCAATAATTTGGCTTATGCCATGTCCTATAAAATATAAATTTTTATGAAAAATGGAATAGGAATAGGCTATTCCTAATCCACCTTATAAGTAGGAAGTCCACTATGTTCATTTTCGGCTAAAATTAGAAATAATAAATTCTAATTCTACATTTTTGTTTTTATAATCAAATGCTGAATTTCTGAATTCTAGCAGTCAGATTTTCCTATTCCCATTGAATTCTGACCACTAAATGGGTCATAGCAAAGGAATTTATGTTAAACAACTCCAGTTTCACTGGTTTTGCTTGGATAAAGTAACGACAATATAACACAGTTCTATAATTTTCTATCCTAGGTTAATTTACAGACTGTTAAAATCTACTTTCAAAACAATAATATGCTGCATTAGGTAACCGAGACATGAATATATCCCAAATTGTACTTGGTAGATGGGAGAGAGCAGGGATTTATGCTTGCCAACTGCTAGATCGTATTTGGTAGCCCTGACCTGCCACTCCTGATCTGAAAGTCCAGAAACAATAAATTGCTGAAACCACAACACTGTTTTTACAGCATAGCAGATCCAAAATAAATGTACGCGTCTATAGGATAGAAATAATTCTTCAAATCAAAACCAATGTTTTGTTAAGGCAGAATAAAACTAACTAATTTATCAAGATGCCAACCGGAACTTTTCTGTATAACACTGATTACGGTGATTAATTCTTTGCTATTGCCAGTTTACGTCTCCATCTATGGTTAACTTATAAACACGTCTAGGAAAAATGGATAGCCACTGTACTTTAAAAATTGATCATCAGTCTGAAAATTTATTCTTGCAGATACCTTATTATTGTGAACACGTTTTTTTTTATGAGATGTGCCAAGGGGATTCCAAATAATATATTGTTTAATGATGACAATGCTTTGGGTTTTGGAAAAATAGCGATATTTGAGTGTAATGAGAAGGATGACAATAAAGTCGTGATATTAACGTTATTAGTGTGAGGGATATCGGATGGATATAGACGTGAAGAATATGAAATAATGGATTTTTAGGCAAATTATAGGCATAGTTACATTTTCATGTTTGAGACACTACACCTTCTAGAAGAAAGAGGGCCACTAAACTTCATAGTCAAAAGGTTTAGACTTACTTTCGAAGTTTCCCTTGAAACAATTTTCCATTGTTTATGGAAAGAGGAGTGGTGGAAAAGCTATACATTTTTCATTTAATTGTCATGAGGTTTTAGAAAACCTCAGGAATGTTTCAAACAAATTTGTACCTTATTTAGGGGGCCACCAAACTTCATAGTCACAAGGTTTAGACTTACTTTCAAAGTTTCCCTTGAAACAATTATGCACTCTTTATGGAAAGAGGAGGGAATGCTCCAAACAAATTTGTACCTTGTTTAGGGAAAAGTTGTGGTAGCAAACCATTTAATGGTAGTTTGTTGCATTTAGGTAGGAGCAACAATTTTGTTTTTGTAAGTGTAATAATGTTAATGATTATCTTGAGATGATAGGTAGACCCCTTTACGAGCATCAATGTTCATCATTTGTACTTGCAACTGCAAATTGAGATTTGAACAATGTAGATTAACATATATTCTTCTTAGTTTAGAACGAAGAAAGTGTATCAGGTTATTGTGTAAATTAGTATAACCCAACAATTGTGTTGAGATGAAGAGAGTATAAGAGCATGTCTCTAGTTCTATCCACTTGGGCATAGTAAAATATTCTTTTTGGGAGGTGATTTAAATTATATCACCAACACTATGGATAAAGAGGAGCCCCAGTACTAGGGGATTTACACTAGATACAATAGAAGTAAATTTTGTTATATAGCATCTTGTCTAGGTAAATTATAGCCTCAATTTGTTGATAAGTAATGGGTGGTAAGTATAGTAATAGAAAATGTGAAGGTTTCTGGTCATCTTTTATATTCATTAAAAATGATATTGGTGGCCCTTGTCCCCCAAGACGTCTCTTATCAATTTTGAATTCATGCGGTTTCAACGCCCATCTATTTAAGTGAGTTTTACTAAATCTTCGAAAAAATGAAGAATTAGAGCAAGAACTGGAAAGTTCAAAGGAGAATTTTAAGTTCTCTTCTATTTTCTTTGATTTTTTATTGTGCTTGTAGTTGTACTTCAAATTTAGACTAAATTAGGAATAAAACATCATTTTTCTAAAACCATGTAACTACTGCAAATAGATCTTTTTGATAGAGTAAGGATTTTAGTAAATTTAGATGAAGAAGAAATCTCATCTTAAGAAGATTTAAAGATACCTAGACATTTTGCTTTCTATGGCAAAGGGTTTAATTTTAATGACTTATCACGAGAAGTATTGCAATAATATTATAACACAAAAAAATCAACAATTGTAGTTAATGATAACCAACCTAAAAATAGTCCTTACAAGCACTTGTACTAAAAGGAGATGCAATGATTATGCTAATAGTAAGATACACTATAGGTGGCTAGTGAGAAACAATCAAGAATGAAGATTCTCATTATATTGGAAGTAAAGAACGCTAAGTTTCAAAATTGCTTATCAAAGCGTAACCACAAATATCTAAAGGAGATGATTATCTTGAGCTTGTGCACCTTGATTTTTATAGGGAAAGTTGTTGCAATAAACCCGTGTCCTTTTATCCTTGGAACTGTGTTCTTGTATTTGGAGAATGCTTTTATCAAGTGAAAATTAAACTAGACCTCTAGTTTATAACAAACTAAGTGAAAATTTCAGTCAAACTATATTTTGTTTCATTTTTTTTGAGTAAACAATGTCAATTAGGCCTATAACCAATGTCAATTACTTTGCCAAGAGCTCTATTTTCAAGTCCTACTTGTGTACATATGTTCGGTGTGAGCACGACACATTAAACTTTGCAAAGTAGAACTTATTTCTCATGTTTTTTATTTAGGGTAAAAATAGGTTTTGAAGGGACCCCGAAACCACGTACAAATAGATTTTAAAGGGGATCTAGAACCCCACTAGCAAGAATCTCTTCCAGCAAGTAAACAAACAAAGGTCTAGTGGTCCACTACAATTCAACGAACAACTACTATGAGAGACAAAAGAAGACTAAACAAAATCAAAAGGGAAAGAAGTCCTAATCAACCCCGAGGGAAAGAATCTTATGTCTCATCTTGTTCCATCACCACCTAAGAATTTGACACCACCCTTAATAAAAGGAGGCAAAACTTGTATCTTGTATAACATTGTTGTGGACCCACACACCATAGAATGAGTCACTGCCCACAATCATTAATATGAAAGTAAGTTGTATTCACATAAATTTAATACATATGTTTCAAGTCTTTTACTTTCAAATATTTTTATATTTGAAAAGATTTAAAGAAAATTCAAAAGAAATGAACACTTATTTTATTGGGCATAATGATTTCAAAAACAATTGAGTTCACAAGGAGTTGTGAGAGAAAATTGCATATAAATGGATACAATTTATAATTTAAACGTGTAAAATATTTTGCAATCTAGATTCATCTTTTTTCACTCTTATCTATTCTTTTTTAGTCAATCATTCAAGACAAAATATTTAAGAAGAATTTTCTATTGTTATAATACATAAAATTAATTTTTTAGACTCTACAATTCTCCTAACAATGTCTAATTGTAATAAGGTCAATGAATCATGCCAACAAAAAACTTATGGATTTGAGCAAGGCTAGTAGCAAACTCCTGTGAAGGTTGTTAATATTGTTTATATTATTTTCTAATTTACATTTTGTAGTAAGAACTTATGTTGCTATGCCACTGCAAAACCAAAATGACCCAAAAAATATACCTATAATGTGCATACTACTAGGTGACCACAGGGGTATACCATTATCTATGACATGTGCCTGCCACTACAAATAAATTTCCGAGGTCTAATCTACAAAGGGCACCAATTAATAGTGATAAAATAGAAAGATGACTAACATTTACGATTTGTACAAAATTAGAAAAAGAGGATGTTTGATTGTTCACTTTTAGTAAAAATATGCCATTGTCTTCTTCTTCTTTTTCTATATTGTGTTTCTTTTTGGTTTGTTAGTTTTTAGTTTTAACCCTTGGTGGGTTCTTGTTAGAGTTTTCACCTTTGAAATCTTTTATGGCCTAGTAGGGTTATGTTTGACTCAAGTTGAAGAATTTTGGAATAAATAAATTGCAATGGAGTTCTAAGGGATATTTCAAGGAATTCCCTTTGTTAGGGTTTTCATTTTTTGGAGATTTCTTGTCTTCATGGAATCATCAAAATTTTCATACCCTCTTAAATGTCCAACATTTACTTGAGCTCTCAAATCCTAAAAATCCTTATATACATAATGTTATTGAAATTGAGACATTGATCAAAGCTTTAAATTCTTAATATGAAAACCTGCACATTTTTTTTGAAAAATCCTTACAAAATATTTAGTCACCAATTTTTGTGGGACCTTGCACATTTTTGGGGTATCTAGTCTCCTATAGATAAATTAGAAGTTTGCAAAATCTCTAAAATCACAAGTTTGCAAAATCTTTAAAATCACAAGTTTGCAAAATCTTTAAAATCACAAGTTTGCAAAATCCTCCAAGTCTTGAGTTCCCCAAATCCTCAAAACTCTAAGTTCCCATATTCCTTGAAAACCACCTCTAAATCTCAAAACTCCATGAAGGTGCAAAAGCTCTAAAATCCAAATATGTAAAAATCCTAAAATTCTTTTACCAAGTCAAAGTATTAAAATTTAATAAAAGGATTAGCCAAATTTTTTAAAATGCATAAAAAAATTAGATGTAATCACTCCAAATGAACTTTTCAACATATGATTTAATGGTGATTTTACTAATGACATGTACATGAAATTTAAACAGTTATTTTGTAATATTGGAATTATTTTATTCACTTTTCTTTTTCCTTTAAATACAAAACGTAGCATTTCAAAATTGAGAATTCATCAAAGATTGCAAACAAGAAGCATGGCAAAGACACCAATCTAAGGTAAATTAACTAGGAAGATCTTAAGGATTTATAATAATAATGCGGTGTTTCAAGGAACTCAAGTTGGATCAGGACATAACTTTTAGAAAATTTACTGTTGATTCAATGTTCATGAAGTATAGGATGAGAGTTGCATCCATGCTAGAAGGATTCAAAGCTACAATTTTAAGATTTCTATGATATGGCGAAGAATGATGGACATGTTGTGATTGAAGACGATTTGATGTAGTTGCAATATTGCTATCAGGCTTCAACTTCATAGTTTATTTGTAGTATGATTTGATGAACCAATCTCTCATGACAATGAATGGAATACTTAACACTCATTGCCTATAGGTGATGCTCACATGGGTGAAGCACAAAGACTTTCCAGGAGATCAACCATTCTAGTACTCCTCTAGCTCAAACATACTTAACTGCGAATTTTCCTCAATGCTTAAACCCACTGTACTTGCAAGCTCATTTGCAAACACAACTCATGAAACATAGATCAATGAGTTTGACTAAAAAATAAGTATATAGTTGAATCTTGATACCAATATCACAATTTGACTTGTTGTGGAAAATAATCTCTCACTTAATAAATGATTTGATGTAACCTAGGTGCCTCATGATTAGATTTTAAGGATTAGAGTTGCAATTTGTCTCCTCATTGGGATTTGTACTAGTTTGTCTTTTTAGCTATTAAAACAAATTGCATTACAAAAAGTCCACAATCACACTAGGATTTTACCTCAAATTTTGGTCGTTGGTAATGAGAAATGTTGGTCCTTGAATGAAATTAAATTTGGGTACTCTTGAAGTTGATGAAAGATCAACCTCACACCTCCCAACAATCACCTACATGCAAACATCTCTCATAGAAAAGAGTAGCAAAAGCTATGGAGGATGGAATTCCCAGATCCATAGAGGAGACATTCTTGATGAGCAAAAAGATAAATTTCAATTAATCAAAAGTGAATGAATGTGTTAGATTACAAAGAGGGATCATCCTTATAAAGTAGACCCGAAACACTAAAAGGTAAAACTTTGGTTGCATTATAATAATTAATAAAATAATTAATTATTAGTGCCTAAAGTTTAGCTTAAGTAAAATAGAGTTAATTAGAAAATATCTAATTACTCTAATACCCCCTTTAAGATAAACTTAGGGAGTATCTAAAAACCTAGAAACTACTACTTAAATTAAATGTGGGTCCTGACAATATAGCTTGATGAGGTATTGAAGCACAACCAAATCTTTGTAAAGAGGAGAAATAGAGAAAACTACATGGGAAAAACCCTACTCTAGGAAGAGATGGAAAGAATGCCGAAATAACTAGTGAAGGATTGAAGAAGCCTCCAAACTAGAGAATGTCACAAAAGATAGGAACAAAAGAATGTTAACGTAGAATACCATTGAAGCATATAGAAGCTGCAAAGCTCTGTCAAAAAGTAATTGCTGATCTGAAGAACCTCCACTACAATAGAATTTGACTAGGTAGAGAACATTGTAAAATGCATGAGTGCTCTCAGAAGACACTGCTTGAGTCAGGAGGCACATAAAGGAAAATAACTGAACTTGAAGATATACATGACATAAAACACCAAAGCTTGAAGAGCCAATCAATCGAACATGGAAGGCTGCATATCGGGAGGCACACAAAGGAAAACAATTGAACTCAAAGATACAAATGACATGAAACACCAGATCCTGAAGAGATGATCAATCAAACATGGAAGGCTGTAACCAAAGTAGGAACAAAAAGAAGAGTGTATATATGGTAAATGATCCATCTCATCGAAATGCATAGGTACCCAGCCACTGCATCCACCTAGTACATAGGAACAAATAATGAATACATAGCTCACTCCATCTAAATGCATATGTACCCAGCCGCTGCATCCACCTAGTACATACAAACAATTGTGTCGACAGGAAGAGAGTATAAGAGCATTTGTCTCTAGTTCTATCGACTTGGGCATAGTAAAATATTCTTTCTGGGAAGTGATTTCAGTTATATCACTAATGCTATGGATAGAGAGGAGCCTCGGTACTAGGGCATTTACACTAGATACAATAGAAGTAAATTTTGTTATATAACATCTTGTCTGGGTAAATATAGCCTCAGTTTGTTGGTAAGTATAGTAATAGAAAATGTGAAGGTTATATTCGTTAAAAATGACATTGGTGGCCCTCGTCCCCCAAGATGTCTCTTATCAAGTTTGAAATATTGCGTCTTCTATGCTCATCTATCTTAGTGAGTTTTACTAAATCTTCAAAAAAATGAAGAATTAGAGAAAGAACTGGAAAGTTCAAAGGAGAGTTTTAAGTTCTCTTCTATTTTCTTTAAATTTTTATTGTACTTGTAATTGTACTTCACATTCAGACTAGATTAGGAATAAAACATCATTTTTCTAAAACCATGTAACTATTGCAAATAGATCTTTAGATAGAGTAAGGATTTTAGTAAATTCAAATGAAGAAGAAATCTTATCTTTAGAAGATTTAAGGATACCTAGACGTTTTTCTTTCTATGGAACATTTCAAAGACTTATCACGATAAGTATTGCAATAACATTATAACACAAAAACATCAACAATTGTAGTTAATGATAACCAACTTGAAAATAGTCCTTACAAGCACTTGTACTAAAAGGAGATGCAATGATTACACTAATAGTAAGATACACTATAGGTGGCTAGAGAGAAACAATCAAGAATGAATATTCTCATTATATTGGAAGTAAAGAACATTAAGTTTCAAAATTGCTTATCAAAGTGTAACCACAAATATCTGAAGGAGATGATTACCTTGAGCTTATGTACCTTGATTTTTATGGGGAAAGTTGTTACAATAAACCCTTGTCCTTTTATCCTTAGAATTGTGTTCCTGTATTTGGAGAATGTTTTTATCAAGTGAAAATTAAGCCAAATCTCTAGTTTATAAGAAACTAAGTGAAAATTTTAGTCCAACTATATTTTGTTTCATTTTTTTTTGAGTAAACAATGTCAATTATGCTTATAAACAATGTCAATTACTTTTCCAAGAGCTCTATTTTAAGTCCTACTTGTGTACATTGGTTCTGTGTGAGCACGAAACATTAAACTTTGGAAAGTAGAACTTATTTTTCATGTTTTTTTTAAGGGTAAAAGCAGGTTTTGAGGGAACCCCAAAACCCCATACAAATAGATTTTAAAGGGGATCTAGAACCCCACCAACAAGAATCTCTTCCACCAAGTAAACAAACAATGGTCTAGCGGTCCACTACAATTCGACGAATAACAACTAGGAGAGACAAAAGAAAGACAAACCAACATCAAAAGGGAAAGAAGTCCTGATCAACCCTAAGGGTAAGAAACTTATTTCTCATGTTGTTCCATCATTGCCTAAGAATTTGACACCACCCTCAAGAAAAAGAGGCTAAAATTGTATTATGTACAACATTGTTGTGGCCTCACACCCCATAGAAGGATAGCCATTGACCACAATCATTCATATGAAAGTAAGCTTTACTCACATCTTTTACTTTCAAATATTTTTATATTTTGAAAACCTTGAAAGAAAAGTCCGAAGAAATGAACAATTATTTTATTGGGCATAATTATTTCAAAAATAATTGAGTTGACAAGGAGTTGTGAGAGAAAATTGCATATAAATGGATACAACTTATAATTTAAATGTGTAAAATGTTTTGCAGTCCAGATTCCTCTTTTTTTTTATTGTTATCTATTTTTTCTATTCAATCATTTAAAATAGAATATTTAAGAAGAATTTCTATTGTTATAATACATAAAATTAATTTTTTAGACTCTTCAATTATCCTAATAATATCTAATTGTAATAAGGTCAATGAATCTCACCAACAACAAATTTATGGGTTTGAGCAGAACTAGCAAACTCTCGTGAAGGTTGTTAATATTGTTTATAATCTTTTCGTATGTATATTTTATAACAAGAATTGATGCTGCACTACGCTACTATGAAACAAAAATGACCCAAAAAATATACCTATAATATGCATACTACTAGGTGATCATAGGCATATATTATTATCTATGACCTGTGCCTACCATTACACATAAATCCCCCAAGGTCTAATGCTACGAAGGGCAACAATTAATAATGGTAAAATAAAATTGTGTTTGTGTATTTGGTGAATGCCTTTATCCATTGAAAATTAAGTTGGACTTTTGGTCTATAACAAACTAAGTGAAAATTTAAGTCCAACTATATTTTGTTTCATTATTTTTTGAGTAAACAATGTCAATTAAGGCCATAAACAATGCCAATTACTTTGGCAAGAGATCTATTTACAAGCCCTACTTATGTCCATATGTTTGGTGTGAGTATGACACATTAGGCTTTGCAAAGTAGAACCCATTTCTCATGTTTTTGATTTAGGTTTAAGCAGGTGTTGAGTGGACCTAAAACCCCATACAAATAGGCTTTAAAGGGGATCTAGAACCCCACCAACAAAAATCTCTGCCACCAAGTAAAAAAACAAAGGTCTAGCAGTCCACTACAATTCGATGAATAACTAGGAGAGATAGAACAAAGACAAACCAACAATAGAGGGAAAGAAGTCCTGATCAACCCTGATAGTTAGAATCTTATGTCTCATGTTGTTTTATCACCGCCTAAGAATTTGACACCACCCTTAATAAAATGAGGCTAAATTTGTATCCTGTACAACATTGTCGTGGCCCCACACACCATAGAATTATAGTCACTGTCCACTATCATTAGTATGAAAGTAAGTTGTATTCACATAAATTTAATACATATGTTTCAAGTCTTTTACTTTCAAATATTTTTATACTTGAAAAGATTGAAAGAAAAGTCAGAAGAAATGAACACTTATTTTATTGGGCATAATGATTTCAAAAAAAATTGAGTTCACAAGGAGTTGTGAGAGAAAATTACATATAAATGGATACAAGTTATAATTTAAATGTGTAAAATGTTTTGCAATCTAGATTCATCCTTTTTTACTCTTATCTATTCTTTTTTAGTCAATCATTCAAAACAAAATATTTAAGAAGAATTTTCTATTGTTATAATACATAAAATTAATTTTTTAGACTCTACAATTCTCCTAACAATATCTAATTGTAATAAGGTCAATGAATCAGACCAACAACAAACTTATGGATTTGAGCAAGGCTAGTAGCAAACTCCTGTGAAGGTCGTTAATATTGTTTATAATATTTTCTAATTTACATTTTGTAGTAAGAACTTATGTTGCTACGCCACTACAAAACCAAAATGACCCAAAAAATATACCTATAATATGCATACTACTAGGTGATCACAGGTGTATACCATTATCTATGACATGTGCCTACCACTACAAATAAGTTTCTGAGGTCTAATCTACAAAAGGCACCAATTAATAGTGATAAAATAGAAAGAAGACTAACATTTATGATTTGCACTAAAATCAATAGACATCCTTTATATTCAACTAACATTCTTTATAAGTGCTACTCTAAACTGTAAAATAATCTATACACAATCATAAAAAGAGGATGATTTATTGTTCACTTTTAGTTAAAATATGTATTGTGAATTGATAGGGCCCCCTTTCTGTCATTGTTTTCTTCTTTTTCTATATTGTGTTTCTTTTTGGTTTGTTAGTTTTTCGTTTTAACCCTTGGTGGGTTCTTGTTAGAGTTTTCACCTCTGAAATCTTTTATGGCTTAGGAAGGTTATGTTTCAATCAAGTTGAAGAATTTTGGAATAAATAAATTGCAATGGAGTTTTGAGGGATATTTCAAGGAATTCCCTTTGTTAGGGTTTTCCTTTTTTGGAGATTCCTTGTCTTCATGGAATCATCAAAATTTTCACACCCTCTTAAATGTCCAACATTTACATGAGCTCTTAAAACCTAAAAATCCTTATATACATAATGTTATTGAAATTGAGACATTGAACAAGGCTTTGAACTCTTAATATGAAAACCTACACATTTTTTTGAAAAATCCTTACAAAATATTTAGTCACCAATTTCTATGGGAACTTGCAAATTTTTGGGGTAACTAGTCTCGTGTAGATAAATTAGAAGTTTGCAAAATCTCTAAAATCACAAGTTTGCAAAATCCTCCAAGTCTTGAGTTCCCCAAATCCTCAAAACTCTAAGTTCCCATATTCCTTGAAAACCACCTCTAAATCTCAAAACTCCATGAAGGTGCAAAAGCTCTAAAATCCAAATATGTAAAAATCCTAAAATTCATTGACCAAGTTAGAGTATTAAAATTTCATAAAGGGCCTAAATTAATGAAAATTCAAGGATTAGCCAAAATTTTGAAAATGCATAAAAAAGAATTAGATTTAATCACTCCAAATGAAATTTCCAACATATGACTTAATGGTGATTTTACTCATGACATGAACATGAAATTAGAACAATTATTTTGTAATATTAGAATTATTTTATTCACCTTTTTTTTTCTTTAAGTAAAAAATGTAGCATTTCAAAATTGAGAATTCATCAAAGATTGCAAACAAGAAGCATAACAAAGACACCAATCTAGGGTAAATTAACTAGGAAGATCTCAAGGATTTACAATAATAATGCGGCATTTTAAGGAACTCAAGTTGGATTAGGACATAACTTTTAGGAAATTTACTATTGATTCAATGTTCATGAAGTATAGGCTGAGAGTTACATCCATGCTAGAAGGATTCAAAGCTACAATTTTAAGATTTCTATGACATGCTATGAAGGAGAAGAATGTTGGACATGTTGTGATTGAAGACGATTTGATGTAGTTGCAATATTGCTATCAGGGTTCAACTTCATAGTTTATTTGTAGTATGATTTGATGAACCCATCTCTCATGAGAATGAATGGAATACTTAGCACTCATTGCCTCTAGGTAATGCTCACAGGGTTGAAGCACCAAGACTTTCCAGGAGATCAACCATCCTAGTACTCCTCTAGCTCAAACATACTTAAGTGCAAATTTGCCTCAATGCTTAAACCCATTGTACTTGCAAGCTCATTTGCAAACACAACTCATGACACACACATCAATGAGTTTGACTAAAAAATAACTATATAGTTGAATCCTAATACCAATATCACAATTTGACTTGTGGAAAATAATCTCCCACTTAATAAATGATTTGATGTAAGCTAGGTGCCTTATGATTAGATTTTAAGGATTAAAGTTACAATTTGTCTCCTCATTGGGATTTGTACTAGTTTGTATTTTTAGGTATCACAACAAATTGCATTAAAATATTCCACAATCACACTAGGATTTCACCTCATATTTTGGTCATTAGTAATGAGAAATGTTGGTCTTTGAATGAGATTAAATTTGGGTACTATTGAAGTTGATAAAAGATCAATCCCAAACCTCCCGAGAATCACCTGCATGCAAACACCTCTCATAGAAAAGAGGAGAAAAAGCTATTGAGGTTGGAATTCCCAGATCCATAAAGGAGACATTCTTGATGAACAAAAAGATAAATTTCTATTAATCAAAAGTGAATGAATGTGTTAGATTACAAAGAGGGATCATTCTTGTTGGTGTAAATAAGTATTTACTATGTACACTTTACTTAAGTTTACTTAGGTTAATGAATATTTTTATTATTTATTTATTAGTCACCTAGGAGTATGCATACTCTTGTGAGTTGTCATGTTGACAACACAGGAGTTAGCACTCTAATTTTGCACGTGGTGTCTACCACATAGGAGTAAGCACTTTATTTGAGCACATGGTATCTACAACATTCTAGACACCTCATCATGCTTATCCTCTTATTGTGAAGGATACGTGCTTAGTTGTCATGCTCATCTCCTAGTTCTTTCTAGACACATTCTAGATGCATCTTAGAGGCCTTTATATATAGGCTCTCCTAGTGTGTATGTACATCCTTCTGATAATAGTAAGCATTTTCATATTGATAATACGCTTTGGTCTACTATGTGCTTGTGCTTGTGCTCCTTGATCTTGGGTGAATTTTTCTCTAAGGCAAATTCTTACATGGTATCAGAGCTTGGGGAGATTCTTGTCACTAGTTGTTTGAGACTATTATTGCTTTAGCACCTTCGATCCAAAGATCCAAAGAATTCGCAAAAATTGAGAGTGTCTAGAGCCAAAGTGGACCTCACCATTGTGTTCGGTGCATCGATTCGGTGAATTGACTATAAATTCACCTATGTTGGGAAATAGTCAAAATTGAGGCAATTTTTTTTTTGCAAACCAGCAACCCGAAGGCCTGATTTGCAAAATTGGTAATGATCATTTCAAATCTGTACATTTAATTTTTAGATCTATAGTTTTTTCATCTGCCTCTCTGTTTTTTTTGGATTTGCATTATTTTTTCTAAAAAATTGGCCATCAGGCCTGTAGGAGAGATATTTTGCAGTTGAAGATTGAAGCTTGCTGGTGCAAATCAAATATTTGCATCACATTCAGAAGGTCAAAAAACCCCCAAATCAGATTTTATTTCATCCAAATCGGACATATGAGGTAAAATCTAGAGCCATTTGATTTTTGGAGGCGCGATGGTAATTCAGGAAAAATAATAACAACAACGATTTTCAAATAGCGATATATTCCTCATATGGACTCCTTTTTGTGAGCAATTTTTTTCCATTTTGGGGTAGAATTTCATGATCTACACATTGGTGTAGTTAGTTTGAGATCTTTGTTCCTGAATTTTTTTGCAACTCAAAAATCCCAATGTTTGCCACTTCAAATGCTTGGTACGGGCTTATCTGGACTCCAAAACAGGTTCTATTTTTTTTGAAAGTGCATATTTTTTTGTCTACTTTCCAGATCTGCAATCAGATTATAGGTTCTATGGACAAAAATACTGCTTTCAGAAATAGGCCCTAAATTGGTATGTGGCTATTGCACTAAGTGCCAAATCATACATTGGGGGGGTTGATTGATTATTTCTATATTTTGGGGGGTGCATACATCCATTGATCTCATGGAGGCTTGTTGCATATGTCAGTCTAGTATAAGACCAAAGTTGACGCCAAGGAACTATAAAAAATAGAGTGTTTTGATGCTTGATCATCTAAGAGAACATCAGGAAGCGATTCCTTCTCTTTGCTCAAAGATACCACCTTCGTTCAAATATCTTTCTAAACTTCTTGGCTTTATGTATAATAGTATGAGTAAGGAATCCTTTTCTCCTCTTCTTATGGAAATTTTTCCTCATGATGTTTGGATGGCTCTTTGGGAAGCATATGGAGATCCAAATATTCCTCCATTTCTAGAGGACATTCTACATCCAATCACTCTAGATGAGATCACACCTCCTGATTCTCCTATTGATTCTACTGATCCAGTTCTAGCCTTAGATGCTCCTGATTTAGTACAACAGGATATTCCATGTCTTCCTACTTCAGCTTCATGATGACTTCCTTCCAGACATTGCAAATCTATTCGTGGAGTCTCACATTGAAGATGTGGGAGACACTATTGATGATATTAATCTTCTCTTTGAGGAAAATTTGTCATCTATTTCTGCAGTGAAAAATTCATGTACTTTAGCAGAATAGGGTACACTATGTCTTCCAGTTTTAGCCTCAGGTGATGAATTCTTGACAGACATTTCAGGTTTGTTCATCGAGTCACATACAATAGATTTGGAGGACTTCTTTGATGATATTCAACTCCTCTTTGATGAGGATGATCCTTATACAGTTGTTGTGAGGGCCCACTCTGACCCTCATGCCCATTCTCTATATTATCAATCCTTATAGGCTGATGTGATTGTGAATACTTATGTACAACAATTACAGGAGGTCTCTTTACCAGCTAAGGAGACAGACAATTCTTTGAAGTAGGTTCTGCATGGATCCTTGCTTGATGTGCACATGTTCTTTTTAGTAGTCTTGGAGGGAGCAACCATCAACATCAACACAAGGACACTTGAACATGTTTTAGAGATACCTTTTATCATCAAGATTCTTTCCACACATAGGGGAAGCATCTCATATGTACCTTTGTCATTGTTTCTTCCAAAGGAGAGGAACATTATACTACGGTCATGGATCAACTTCTACATTGGAGCATTTCTCACTGATTAGCACACTACCTTTAGGGGGGGGGACTACCTTGTCTCCTTCTTCTCCTTTTTGAGGGGGACTTTTTCCTCTTAGGAGGTTTTATCCTTCTCCCATTTCTCTATTGTATATACTTGATGAATGTCATAATTGGGGGGGGGGGGGTGGTTTCTTGATTACTCCATCCATCCATACATCTTTTCATCTCTCTTTTTGGGGGAGGGTTTTTCCCATGAGGTTTTCCCATTTTCTCCATTTTATGAGAGATTATTTTTTTCATTATGTACATGGATACCTAACATGGCCTAGTAGCCGGGACCCATCATGCATTTCATCCTAGATTATGTAAGCTTAAGGGCATTCCCCTAAGTTGCACTTAAGGGGGGGTGTTGGTGTAAATAAGTATTTACTATTTACACTTTACTTAAGTTTACTTAGGTTAATGCATAATTTTATTATTTATTTATTAGTCACCTAGGAGTATGTGTACTCTTGTAAGTTGTCATGTTGACAACACAGGGGTTAGCACTCTAATTTTGCATGTAGTTCCTACCACATAGGAGTAAGCACTTTATTTGAGCACATGGTGTCTACAACATTCTAAACACCTCATCATGCTTATCCTCTTATTGTGGAGGATATGTGCTTAGTTGTCATTCTTATCTCCTAGTTCTTTCTAGACACATTCTAGATGCATCTTAGAGGCCTTTATATACAGGCCCTCCTAGTGTGTATGTACATGCTTCTGATAATAGTAAGCATTTTCATATTGATCATACTCTTTGGTCTACTATGTGCTTGTGCTTGTGCTCCTTGATCTTGGGTGAATTTTTCTCTAAGGCAAATTCTTACAATTCTTATAAAGGACATCCAAAACCCTAAAAGGTAAAACTTTGGTTGCATTATAATAATGAATAAAAGAATTAATTATTAGATGCCTAAAGTTTAGCTTAAGTAAAATAGAGTTAATTAGAAAATATCTAATTACTCTAATACCCCCTTTAAGATAAACTTAGGGAGTATCTAAAAACCTAGAAACTACTACTGAAATTAAATGTGGGTCCTGACAACAAAGCTTGATGAGGTACCCAAGCACAACCAAATCTTTGTAAAAAGGAGAAATAAAGAAAACCACATGGGAAAAACCCTACTCCAGGAAGAGATGGAAAGAATGCAAAAATAACTAGTGAAGGACTAAATAAGCCTCCAAACTAGAGAATGTCGCAAAAGATAGGAACAAAAGAATGTTCACGTAGAATACCATTGAAGCATGTAGAAGCTGCAAAGCTTTGTCAAAAAGTAACTGCTGATCTAAAGAACCTCCACTGCAATAGAATTTGACTAGGTAGATAACATTGTAATATGCATGAGTTCTCTTAGAAGACACTAATTGAGTCAAGAGGCACACAAATGAAAATAACTAAACTCAAAGATACACATGACATAAACCACCAAATCTTAAAGAGACAATCAATTAAACATGGAAGGCTGCATATCGGGAGGCACACAAAGGAAAAAAACTAAACTTGAAGATACAAATGGCATGGAACACCAGATCCTAAAGAGATGATCAATCGAACATGGAAGGATGAAACCAAAGTAGGAACAAAAAGAGGAGTATCTATATGGTAAATATTCCATCTCACCAAAATGTATAGGTACCCATCCATTGCATTCTCCTAGTAAATAGGAACAAATACTGAATACATAGATCACTCCATCAAACCAAGGAAGCATAAGAACCAATAGAAGAACCCCCCTAATGTAGACAAGGTTGAGGTGACAAGAAACTATAAAAGTGGGCTAAAAGAATTGCATGTCAAGGAATCATGATCAAGATGGACAAAAGAATACATAAATGTGTGCTGAGGTGATCAGTCTCAGATATGTCACGAGGCCAATGTCATGGATGTAATAATCACTGATAGAGGAAGATGACAAACAAAGGATAAACATCAACCACCAATGACACTTTAATTAGAGTAGTGCATGTACAATAAGACATAAGATTTGGCAAATACCAACAATACAATAATTTGCATGAGTGTCCTTAGATGACACTACTCAAATCAAAAGACAAAATAATTGAAATGAAAATATAGATGAAATATGACACTTTATCTCAACGCATTTTTAAAAATGCATATAAATGATGTCTAAAAAGACCAAAAGAGACATAAGGTCAATACAATAGATAGTACAAGCCATGATGAATCATCTAAAGTAATGAAATTGATCCCTAGACCTAAAACAACCAATATATCCACTAGAATGAAAAAGTGCAAAAAACTAAATAGAATGTGTTTAGAGTAGAATCTGTGAAAATAATCAACATCACTAGAAAGAGCTCTGAAAGACCTTTCCAATGATATAAATAATTCTCAAATTGGAGATTATATGCTCAAGATATGTCTCCCAGAGTGCAAAATAGGACCCCTATCTTTGACAACAAGAAAAACCATAAAAAAGTATCAAAACAAAAAATTACTTGTACCATTGTAACTGACTTGGAACAGCTTTCCAACAATATCTTGTTTGTGGAAAATGGAGTCTGTAGGCTTGAGATATGAACAAAAAATCAAAGGTAGGTCCAAATAGATCTAGGAGGGTAAACAAGTTGATGGTGTAGTGCTAACATCAGTAGGTAACATACCCAAATTTGATGGTTAAATGGTCGTTGAGGCAAAAAAAAAGCCTGAAAATGACCCCCATGGCAAGAGAAAAACCAGTTAGTTGGGAAACACTAGAATATTAGGAGTCAGAGCTAAAAAAAAAATTGGTGGCCATAAGAAGACTCCAAAAACTGTGTCAGAACCATAAATAGACCAAAAAAATAATCCTCATGCCAAAACATCATGGCACCATGTATGGAGAAAAAAATACCATACACCATTGTCAATAGGAAAAAGGTCACATAGAGCTACAAGGAGATCACTAAGGTGTGTGGGTTTTTGCATCAATCCAAGGACACATACTCCCAAAATTGGCACTCGTAGGGCATGGAGAGAAGGTTGGTGGGTGGCATTGCTAGAAGAGAAAGGCCAACATGGAACAAGGAGGGTTGGCCCAATTTTTTTGTTCTACATCCATAGAAACCACCCACAAACAACCCAAAGCTCCCAAACAACCAACTTCCCCCAAATCCAACGAGGAGTTCCCCTTGTTAGTGTGAGAGGGCCCAACAAAAATGGAAATGTCAAAAAAAAATTTAGTGCTCCCACGAGATGGCTCATCCAACACCAAAATACATGGGCTCCATAAACCAAATAATGCCAACCAATAAACTAAATGACTAAACCACTTTCAAAAATGGTCAAAATTGCCTTCAATCCACTGAAAATTTGTGAAATAGGTAGAGAAAGGTGTTTAACCTCCAAAATCACCATCTGAACATGGCCACATTAGAAAAATTTGGTGGTGACTTTGCTTGTATGGTCAACGAACTCTCAATAAACAAGCCAACCCAGAAATGAATACATTGTAATGGCATGCACAACACCCAATGAATGGGTCACTATTAGTGGTAATGGGCCCAAAGAATAGGTACAGAGGCCGATGACCTTGATTGGTGTGTGCGTAGATCAAGGAGGGAGGTCATGGTGTTCAAAAAAGAACTTGGGTATTGATTTGTTAAAAATAAAAAATAAAAAATTCCTCAACCAATAATTCACTAAACCCCAAAAAATAAGCGCAACTCTAGAGGCTAAGTAGAGGTCTCAAGGTGCTGAAAAACAAGGTGGCATACGATCTCTAAAACAAGGCAGGCCAATAAAAAATTAGGGAATGGAAACTATTTTTCCCCTCGATTGCGATGCCAAAGCTCTCAGTGGAAACCATTTGATGTAGGAGCATCCTAGGTGTAAAAGCAATCTTGCATCACCCAATTTTTTAAATTTATTTTCAACCTTTTCTATTTTGATGAGGACTAGTAGACAGGGGGGTTACTATTTCTGGGAACTTACTATTTTTAGCAAGTTTGTCATATGAGCTCAGAATGTCCTAATTTTAGAGGCAGATATTTATCTTGGATATATTAGACTACCAGTTGAAGCTCAATGCCATATCATGCATATTCATGATTTTTTTTTGCAGATTTCTCATTTGTAATTTTGGTATATAAACTTCAAGCTCACTATTGGAGGCCTTAAAATGCTTGGATGAGGTTCAAAAACTTGACAAATGGGTGCTTGCATGAATCTGATTCTGTAGATCAAGAGCTGGGGTTTTTGAAAAGTGGTTATAATAGCCAATCAGAGCAACGGTTCAAGAGTTATGGTCTTCCAAAGTTGGGCTGACCAAAATGTCCAAAATAAATCTAAAAAATGTATTTGGCTGACTTTACATGTATTGTTAGGGTTTTTCAGCACTAGGTATTAAGTTTGAATGTCTAGAACCTTCTCGGGTAGCATAAAATTACCTATTTAAGAAATGCTTAAACATTATCTAGGACAACTTTGGGTGATAGTTCATAGCTTTGTCTTGCAAATTACTGTAATGAAGGTGCCCATGTGGGATAGCATATTGTAATTGTGAATTCTATAATTCCCTATTTGTGGCAATAATAAGAAGCCCATATTTTTTTCTTGCAATTACTATTGTTTCTTAGTTTATGTTATGTGTTTATGGTATTAAGGGGAGCCCCCTTCATCAAGTGGTATTAGAGCTAGAGTTCTTGAGTGTGTGGATAGATTGTTGACTGTGAGGCAGTTTGCACCAGGAATATGGTTTGGGCTGAGCATATAGATAGATCACTGATTGTAAGGTAGTTTGCACTAGGGTTTTAGTGGAAGCACAAAAATGCCTCCACGAATAGAGTGTAGTGGAAGATTCGAAGGTGTTACACTAGAGGATTTTAGAAACCTCCAAAGGCAAATGCAAGTAATGCAAGAAAAGATGTGTAGAGGAATGAATCTTTTCGTAGGAGATGATGAAAGTGAGGATGAAAGAGAAGAAGGAAACGTGGACCTAGATGTAGTAGAGGAAGTTCTTAACTTAGAGGAGAAGAAGCTTTTTAAGGCCATTTTCGATATTGGAAAAAGACATAAGTTTGATGTTCCCACATTTTTGGGAAATCTCAACCTAGAGGAATTGATCAACTGGATCAATGAACTCAAAGAATACTTTGAATATGAAGATATTGAAGATTCAGATAGGTTCAATTTTGTGAAGGCCAAACTGAAGGGTCATGCAAAGATCTGGTGGCAGGAGATCTAGTTGGATCAAAATAAAGAGGAAAGGACAAAATCACCAGATGGAATCAGATGGTAGCTAAAATGAAGCGACGGTTCATTCCTGTGGATTGTGAGCTTGATCTATTTAAGAAAATGCAAGGGTTGAAGCAAGCAAGTATACGGGTTTCATAATAGATGAAGATAATCACACCATTGTCTTTCTTAAGTATACCATATCTATTTTGAAGACTATCTATTCCATCATGAAATACATTTGAATTGTCAACCCAGGGACGTAGGACTTGAAATGGGTCAACACGAAATGTGCACTAAGTTCCTTTAAGAGTCTTAACACCTATGCTACAAGAATGTAAAATGCATGAAATGAATCTATATTACTGATACAGAATAGTAAACACACTTGGACTAACAATAGATAATTTGAGGAAAGCTTTGAAAAATGAATTTAACTAGTTAATAATTCAAACATCCACCGTGATCATTTTTCGCAAGTGTTGTAGGAGTAATACAATAAATCTATCTTGAAATAAGAAATTGCAAGGAATGAATCTAGTCTACCTAAATCTATTCTACCTCCCAAGTGGGCCCCCTTGGTTGGCTTCAACTAACTAAGAACACAACAAGCATTCCAAAATCACTCTCTCATTAAAATCTTTCTTTGATTACATCACTGAATAATTCATGAAGAACATAAAAGAGTAACTTTCAAACCCTAAACTAGCATTGTCTATTTTTTCATTCCCTCCACTAAGATGATCCCCCAAATCCATTATATAGAGGATTGGGTACTTATTAAAAACATGAAATAAAAGCCGTAAACAAACATCGCCAGAAAAGAATGTGGAATGTCAACCATGACATAGAACATTGATTAAGCAACATAATAGTAGCTCACAAGAAATATAGCAATTTAGGTCTTCTTGGTTTTTCTTGAACAATAACTCCTTTGTAGGTGCAACTTATCCATAAGAACTGATCTATGCTTCGTTTGTCATGATTGGTCTTCATCATTTTCCTTCCTTTAATACGATAACCACCACTCTTTGCACCACTTCTCCATTTCTTGAAAATTAGAAACATCTGGAACACATATGTATGATAACAATCCTACTCTTATTCAAATATTAGAACATAGCTTAAAATATTTATATGAAATACTGCATTCTATGTATAATATTAAGCAAAGTACGTCATATCCACTTTCCATAGGTTTAATAAGTTCTAGCTGTATACAACATAAGTTCACAAGATATTTAAAACAAATGTTTTGGAAATGTTTTTCCCAAGGCTCAAAGAGTAAGTTCAAACTATAAAAACTATATCAAATTTGAGACATTAATATGTATCATCATCTGCCCCCCACTATGCAAATGCTTGTCCTCAAGCATTGTACTTCTTTGCCAAGGCTCTAAAATCTCCCGTTGTAGTCTTCCCCTACTTCCCACTTCTGAAAGTGTAGAAAAATCCTTTGATGCATCTCCAATCTTCACCCAAGTGTTCTTCAACCAACGGGTCTAGTCTAGTAGCATCATTTTCATATACAGGCTAAAGAAAGGTAGGAGGCTAAAAAGTTAATGGCATCCATAGCTCTTTTCTAATTTGTCTTCCTTGTTGCATATATTTAGCCACCATATTAACTGCTACCTCATAATTGACAGGGCTATGTAGTTCAACTTTTTTGAGGGCTTCTGGCAGTCGATTCCATCAATTTCTAAGCTCTGTAATTGCTCTTTACTGTGTAAATTTTGGAAGTGTTTGATATTCTCTATAAACCTTTTCCCTTTCTGCAAACACTTTCTCTCTAATCTCTGGATTCAATCTTCCATAGTTTAATCTAAACCGGTCTCTTAGAAGATCATTAGGCCTACGTGATTCAACCTGTAGTGGTAATGGTTTAGATTTCTCAAGATCTCTATAGGTATCCAACTTCCTATTATAATTTGTCTCATTGTGCATCCAGGACATCAAAGATTTGAGGTGAACATACCCTATTTAAAGCAAAGGGTTCCACTCTATCTCATGTGGAATTATGAAATTATGCAAATAGAGTTCACATAACAAATTATTTTGCCCTGAAGGCAAAATCTGATACACATTATAAAAATCTTCAGCATTTTTAAATTCATAATCAACATCTCTCAATTTCATCATCAATTGAAATAATAGAAACTGCTCCATCAAACAAATGGCATACACCCTTGGTGGTGGTCTATAGGCCATTACCTAGTCAGCTAATTTTAAAGCTTTATTCATCTATTATTTCTGTTTCTCAAGTTGCTCTTTCAATGATTCAATTTCCTCATCTCTATCAAATATTGTCTTTTACATTTGGTCTCTTTCTTGCCTTCACAAGGCCTTTTGAAAAATGAAATGATTGTACAGACCAAACAATATCGATTGAATTTTAGATGAAGTAAATTCTTGAACCATAGATTTTGTCTTTTGTTCTTTGGCAACTTATTGGAAATGTTGGGTGTACTAGGAGGATTTATACGATATGAGAGAAACATTAGAATATTTAGGGACTGGTAGCATGGTAGGTTGATAATTGTTAGGGGCTTTTTCTAGAACAACAGTGGGATTTGATTCACACATTTCCTAATTCTCTTATGATATCTCATTGACAAGTTAATTTTCATGTGTTTCCACATTTTTTGGTTCCAATTGCATAGGAGAGCCATCTGGAATATTTTCAACTATTGATTCTGTATGGGACTTTAAAATTGGGGCATTTAGGTTTTTAGTGGAAACTAGAGATACTTGACCTTGCATACAAGGGCTTCTTTTCATAGGAACCTCTTTAGCTTCAACCACTTTGCGGGTTCACTTTGGTTTAGGTGTGACTGGAGTAGACGCTTCAGGATAGACCTTTTTCTCTTTGTTACTTTAATAGAGAGGTTTTGGGCTTCCTTTTCAAGATTAGGGCTTTCTTTACCACCTTATGCTTGCGTTTGTCTCTAGAAGAGCTAGGTATATCATCCTCTAAAATAAGCTCAACAAGCTTATCAGGAGAAGGTTCTTTTTCTATTTCAGCTAGATTTTGATTAGGCTCTATGATTTTTCCCCATTTCCTAAATTTTGTAGAATAGGGTTGGCTTGAGGTTGCAAGGTTTTAAATTCAAAAAATTATACCCATGATACAGAGGAAGAATCCCTAAGAGACCTTTCAACTAAAAGTTTGATGAGGGCATGATGAGAAACAAAATTTGCATTTCCCTTTTGAGATTCTTCAGCACTAATACACAACATATTATAAAGGAAATTGGGGACATTAACTTGAATGTTATGTCTTATACAATTGTGCAACTTAAAATGACAAGCATGCAAGTTTGAAATCCTGCCTTCACAAGTCAAATACCTAATAATGTGGGTTGCCAATTCTAGATATGGAGCTGGAAGAGAAAGTCTTTTACACCCTTTCTTTGAAATGTCCAATTGAGGGTCACTTGGCTGAAAAAACTGTGCCCGTGAAGACTTGACATCGTTTTCATTTGGATAATGGTCCCCAATTGTTGGTAGTCATGTGATTTTTGCTATCCACTCCTTAGTAGCAATCACTCTTAATCCCCATACTGTGGCTTCCCCTTCATCAAATGTTCTCATAAACTTCGTTGCTACTTCTAAGAAGTAGCCAAGCCATCCCACATGCATGAAATCACCAGACTACTTCAATGTCCGCAAGTAAAATACTATGAACGACCATCTCATACCTTTGTAACTATCCTCCCATCTTCAAAATGTCTAGCTTTGATTTTCTCTACTCTCACCACTCTAATAAGTTTTACCCCTTTTACCTCTACAAATTTTGTCTTCTGAGAATTTCAAATTGATCTTTTTGAGAAATGTCATTGCCACATTTTCTTAACAAGACTCCATTGTGTTTGGCATGTAAATAACGATGCAATCAATTATGAAGGACATCAAGGTTTAACTAAAATTATTCTTGTAATAACTCTTAGTCCTTCCAATCATGTCAAACATAGGAGATCTTCCCTAAATAACAATGAAAAGGTGCGACAGATTTTAAAAATTAATGAAAAATATTAGACTACTGCTAAAGTACAGTCTATAACATGGACAGGAATAGGGTAATGTGGAGATGAAATTTGAAAATTAATATGCTTTCTTGGCCCCCACTAAAATTTGACAAGTGTCCACACTTTAAAAAATTTGGCATAGGAATGAGAAACTGGTTTAAGACTTATACGATACATTTAATGTAGTATTATATATAAATATCGAAACCTACGTGCTAAAAATGAATAAAGAGTAAAAATTTTTGTACCTAAAAATTTGAGAGCTTATGTTCGCAAATTAATGAGGTGACAAAGTTTGGTGGCCATAGAAAAGGTGCTAACAGTATGGTTTATTGAAAGTAGTAAAAATAAAATTTGTGGGTGACGTGGAGTGTGAGTGGATGGTAGAAAGAAAAATGAGATGAGTTGGTATGAAGAAAAAGAAAAATGAATGAAAGAATGGACCTCATATTAAATGAGGTTTTATTATGAGGGCTCCTCAAAAGCTTGTCATGGTATTGTTGCAGGAGGAAGGTTTTCACCCTTTGCTACAGGAACTGTGTTTAGGAGCTGGTAAATGGGTTAGTTGGAACTACTATAGGAACTCATCTTTGGTCTATGGTTTATGATAGAGGCACAACCTATGACCATTTACAAGTAACTTGAACTAGACATAATCAATGGTTGTTAGTTGGACTGCTCCATTGTCAAATACATACTAAATTTCATAAGGCCCTAACCACCGAGTCTACAACTTCCTTGGATTCTCTTTGAAGTTGGAATCATATAGGAGAGCCCAATCTCCTACTTGGAATTGTTTATTATGGATATCTGTGTCATGCCACTTCTTACATTGTTGCTGAATGATCTTTGTTCTTTCCAAAGCTATCTTTCTCATTTCATCCAGAGAATTCAAGTGGAGAAGTCTCTTTGCTTGTACTGCAGGAAGATTGATGTTCAATTCCAAAGAAGTGCGCAACATTTTATGTTCAAATTCAATAGGTAACATTGCTTCTTTTCCATACACAAGTTTAAATGGAGTAAATCCAATGGTTGTCTTCCATGTAGTTCGGTATGCCCATACAAATTTAGTTAATCTGTTATTCCAATATCTTAGTCAAAATGGCTTCAATTTCTCTACTGGTGACCTTTGCTTGCTCATTTGCTTAAGGGTGATAGGGATTGGATTTGCGGTGCCTTATGTTGTATTCTTTCATAACCTCAGTGATCAAGTTTCATGTGAACTGGGCTCCTTGATCTGTGACAAGTTCTTTGGGAACTCCATAGCGAGTGAATATTTCTTCATATAAGAATTTAGCTACTTTCTCATCTCTTGCATTTTTCATTGCCCTAACTTCCACCCATTTGGTTACATAATTTGTGAATACTAAGATGTAGGATTTTCCACTTGATGGTGGGTCAATTGGACCTATGAATTCCATACCCCACTTGTCAAAAGGTGTTACTACAATTTGTGGATTGAGTGACATCTCATCAGTTTTGGTTGGGTAGCCCATCCTTTGGCATTTTTCACAGTTGGTTGTATAAGTTACTACATCCTTATGTAATGTTGGCCAATAATACCCAGTAGTAAGTATCTTTTGTGTTGTTCTCTTTCCTACAAAATTGCCTCCACATGGTTCCTCGTGACAAGCATGTAGTATGTCATATATTTCATCCTCTCTAACACATCTCCTCATGATCTAATTTGGTCTAGTATAGAAGAGATTGTTATCTATCCATGAATACTGAAAACTTTTCTCTACTAACTTCCTTTTATCCTTGTGAGAGAAGTGAGGGGGCATTCTATTTGCAACCAGATAGTTTTCTATGTTTGCATACCATGGTGTTTGGTTTTCTATGTGGAACAAGTGCTCATATGGAAATGTATCTTCAATGGGGGTTGGATCTTCCTTAGCAATGTGCAGTCTAGACAAATAATCATCAACTATGTTGGACTTTCTTGGCTTATCAATAATGGTAATATCAAACTCCTATAACAACAAGAGCCATCTTGCCAATCTACCAGTTACAATAGGTTTGTTCATTAAGTACCTTATAGCTGAGTGGTTAGTATGAACAAAAATAGGATATCTAGTTATGTAATGTCTGAATTTGTTCAATGCATAGACTACAACTAAAAGTTCTTTTTTAGTTACTGTGTAATTCAATTCAAGTCCATGAAGGATTTTACTAATATAGTAGATGGCATTTTCAAGATTAGCAATCTTTTGTCCTAATATGAAAACTACCACATAGTCTGATACATTAGTATGAATATGAAATGGAATTGACCAATCAGGTCCCTTTAAAACTGGTGCCGTAGTGAGGAGTTTCTTAAGTTGTAGGAAGGCTTCATTACATTCGGGTGTCCAAATGAATTTAGCTTCCTTAGTCAAAAGTATATACAAAGGACTAGCTATTTTACTAAAATCTTTTATGAAATGCCTATAATAGCCAACATGATCTAAAAAAGATCTTACATCCTTTGATTTTGTAGGTATAGGCAATGTTAGAATTACCTCTATCTTAGCTAGATCTACTTGTATTCCTGTAGCTGATATAAAATGACCAAGCACCACTCCTTCCTGCATGAGCATGAAACATTTCTCACTATTGAGTGATATATTATGTTCTTTGCATCAGACAAGAACCTTTTCAAGATTCATCAAGGCTCCTTTGAAGGTGACTCCAAATGTTGTGAAATCATCCATATATATATTTCCATGCAATCATGTGATATATCAGCAAAAATGCTGATGATAGCTCTTTGAAATGTTGTGGGGGCATTACACAGGCCAAATGGCAAGACAAAATATGAAAAAGTACCCCATAGGCATGTAAATGTGGTTTTATCTTGATCTTCAGGAGCTATACTTATTTGATTATAACCACTGTACCCATCTAGGAAAGAAAAGTATTTCATACTAGCCAGAGTGTCTATAACTTGATCAAAGAAGGGTAAAGGAAATTGATCCTTTTTGGTTGCCTTATTCAATTATCTGTAATCAACACAAATCCACCATTTTCCTCCCTTTTTAGGCACTATGACCAGAGGTGAAACCCATCTACTATTAGATATAGGTATTTAAAACCAACATCAATCAACTTTTGTAGTTCAATTTTAACTATTTCTCTAAGTGCTGGATTAATCCTTCTCTGGGGTTGATGGAGTGACAGGCACCCTTCATTGATATATATTCTATGGGTGCATAATGTAGGACTTAACCCTTGCATATCCCCATAGTCCCATGCAAAATCCTTTTCATGTTTTTTAAGAAGCTCTATTAACTATTTCATCTATGTGGAAGGTAATTTGGGATTGACATGGAGATTATGACCCTTTGACAACTCAACAGTAGTTGTGAGATCAATTATAGTAGCTTTAGAGATTGGACTTGTATCTAGTTAACATGGTAAAAGATGATGGATAATGTCTAGCTCCTTGGGCAGGAAACAACTCTCATTACATTCCTCATATGTAATTAATTCTAACACAGAACTGTCAGATACTTTCTTTTCTATCACACAGTTATTATTAAGAATACTTTGAATTACTGAATCTTCTTCTTGCAGTTTTAGAAAAGACTATCTATATAACATCATAAGTTGTACTATAGTGTTCAACTCTTCTTCTCCATCCCCTAAATCTAGCCATATAGATGTACTTAAATCTGGTTGTGGTTGTGCTAGAGGATATAGATCAAATTTCTTTGTTACTTTGTCCATCTGATATGATTATACTCCTTGACCTACAACTTATATTTGCATCAGCTATAGCTAACCATGGTCATCCTAAAATGACAGGGTAAATAGATAAATTGACTTTTGGGGATAGAATCATGAAATCTACAGGGTACTCTAAAGAGTCTAGGGTTACTACTATGTCTTCTATCATCCCATCAGGAGTGACAATAGAACTATCTGCAAGCTGTAGAATTGTTGGGGTAGCTCTTAACCCTTCTATATTCATCTTTTTCATAGTATCTTTAGTCATAATATTTATAGCAGAACCAAGATCAATCAAAGCATTTTTAACAGACTTACCATTTATAATCATATTCACAATTGGACTTCTTGGATCAGAATATTTAGGAATAATCAATTTTCCTAACATAATGTCAACCAATTGTCCTACAACATGGACTGTAGTTGGGTTCTTTTTCTTTCTCCTAGGCTTTTGTAGATAGGCTTCTCTATTGGCTTTGCCATAAATAGGAACATCTTTAATAGCTTGTAATAAAGGTATTTGGACATGCATGTTCTTTAACTGATCAACGATGTCAAAAGATTGTTCCTCTATTTGTGCAGGTTTACTTTGTATGAGCTTCTCTAGAAAAGGAGGTTCAACTGTTGTTTTAGTTTGAGCTGAGCTAGTTACATTGGTTGGATCTACCACCTGTGGCTAAGAAATTGCAAGTTTTGATGCTGCAAGAGTATCTGGTATTTTAGTTATGAGAGGTAATTTATGCACTGGTAGGGTTTTACTAGGTCTCAAATGTATATTTGCAACATTTAGAGCATAAGTAGGATATTGTTGAGCATCACAAAATACTTGGGTTGTTGTGGCTGCTAGTTATTTAGATTTGGCTAAGGTTGTGCAGGCAACTAAGTCTACTTTTGAGGTCTAGAACTTGTAGGTGGTGGCATTAGTGTAGGTTGTTGGACTGAAGGTGGTAATTGTGGATTACCAATATTTTGGTTAGGCCATTGCTGAGATCCTCTCCATTAATTTGTAGACTACCAATTCCCTTGGGGTGGTTGCCATTGGTTTTACTGGTTCTGCCATTGATTATTTTGCTAATTAGACCACTTATTGTTTTATTGGTTTGGCCAGGAAGGTTGGGAGTTCTGAGGACAATGAGACTATTGTGGATTATTTTTCCAAGCATTATTCCAATTAGGTTGAGTATTTTGTGGAGGACCTTGGGTACTACAGTTTTGCCATTGATTACCATATAGATTTGAATTTTGTAAAGGGTCCCAAGGCATACCTTGATGTTGGGCCCATGGAAGGTGTTGAGAAATGAAGAATACTTGCTCATCCTCTCCATCTATCTTGATGTACTCTATTGGAAGATGCTGGTTCTCTATGCTAGCAACCAATTTGCATTGGCAATCTTTCTTTTGCTTCTGGCAGTGTGAACAATACTCAGCTAGTTGCACCTTAGCTTCTACATGCTTCTTCTTTGTAGTCATTGTGTTGAGATGTGTAGTGACATCATTTATGATGTCCTTCTAAAAATCTAAGAGTAGATTAGATGTCTCAAGCTTTGAAATACCCTGATTGATTCCTTTAGTGGCTATAGTCTAGTGTCCTCTTCCTTTCTTAATAGTTGACCTTGAGTAGTTAAGATAGATTTTCTTGAGGTCATCCCAAGAAGATTGATATACATCACCACTAGCCATCAAGTTTAGTGCTTCTAGACAATTATCATTCACCCCTCTCAAGAAGACTAACTTTTGTGAATCCTCTACTAGTACATGCTGAGGGTTCTTCTGCAATGTATACAAGAAATGTGAAACATAATCTTCCAATGTTTCATCCTCCTTTTGTGATATTCTAAAGATATAACCTCCTCTTGAATCATTTTCCTTGCAATACTCTTTGTATTTTTCTAGAAATAGAGTTTGCATTTCATCCCACGTACTTGCTGCATTGGCTCCTAAACTCATGAACCATCATAAGGTTGATTCTTTGAGTGTTGCTGGAAACAACTTGAGCTTATGGGCATCAATGTTATAGTCAAAGATACAAAAAATTATGTCGAACTCGAAAAAGAAAGTATCAGGATCTTTAGTTGCAAGGCCATAGAACTTCGAAAGAGCAGCTGCAGGTATATTTTTGAGATTAGCATTGGTTATGAGGCTTGGGAGAGGAAATAGAAAAGTAGGTTGTGCAATTACTAGAGATATTTGATTATGAGGTTGTTGCTGAAAAGGAACATTTGGTGCTAGATTATTAGCAACAGGTGGATTTGGAGCAGTACTATCAAGGAAACTGACCAAAATTTCAGAAAAAGGTTGAAGACCTCTTGTATCTAAAGGTTCTACTCTAGGGGACAATTTTGTAGGAAAAACAGGGCTTGCATCCTCAAAAGGCAACTTAGCTTCTTCTTCAATTTCTTTGTTCAAATTAACAGACTCCTGTGGAAGAAATCTACCATATTCATCTCGATGTCTTCCTCTTCAATGCATGCAATTGAATTGGTGACTTATTAATCAAGCCCTCAATTTTGCAGTTTCTAGCTAACAAACTAGTATGAAAATAAAGGACTCATGAAGGTTCCTAGTTTGACATCATCACTGACAATGGCACCAAAAATGTACGGGTTTCATAATAGATGAAGATAATAACACCATTGTCTTTCTTAAGGATACCATATCTATTTTGAAGACTACCTATTCCATCATGGAATACATTTGAATTGTTAACTCAGGGATGTAGGACTTGAAATGGGTCAGCACAATATATGCACTAAGTTCCTTTAAGAGTCTTAACACCTATGCTACAAGAAGGTAAAATGCATGAAAGGAATCCATATTACTGATACAAAATAGTAAACATACTTGGACTAACAACAAATAATCTGAGGAAAGCTTTGAAAAATGAATCTAAACTAGTTAACAATTCAAACATCCACCATGACCATTTTTTGCAAGTGCTGTAGGAAGTTTCACAGTAATAATGCTCTAGGAATAATATAGTAAATCTATCTTGAAACAAGAAATTGCAAGGAATGAATCTACTCTACCTAAATCTATTCCACCTCCCAAGTGGGCCCCCTTGGTTGGCTTCAACTAACTAAGAACACAACAACTATTCCAAAATCATTCTCTCATTAGAATCTTTCTTTGATTACATCACTGAATAATTCATGAAGAACATAAAAGAGTAACTTTTGAACCCTAAACTAGCATTGTCTAATTTTTTCATTCCCTCCACTAAGACGATCCCCCAAATTCATTATATAAAGGATTGGGTACTTATTAAAAACATGACATAAAAGTCGTGATAAAAATCACTAGAAAAGAAGGCGAAACGTCAACCATGACATAGAACATTGATTAAGCAACAAAATAGAAACTTGCAGGGAATATATCAAGTTAGGTCTTCTTGGTTTTTCTAGAACAATAACTGCTCTACAGGTGCAATTTATCCATAGGAACTAATCTACACTTCCTTTGCCATGACTAGTCTCACCATCTTCCTTCCTTTACTATGGTAACCACCACTCTTTGCCCCACTTCTCCATTTGCTGAAAATTAGAAACATCTGGAACACATATGTATGATAACATTTATACGCTTATTCAAATATTAGAACATAGCTTAAAATATTTATATGAAATACTGCATTCTATATATAATATTAAGTAAAGTATGTCATACCCTCTATCCATAGGTTTAATAAGTTCTTGTCGTGTCCGACATAAGTTCACAAGATATTTAAAACAATTTTTTTGGAAATGTTTTTCACAAGGCTCAAAGAGTGAGTTCAAACTATAAAAAATATATCAAATTTGAGACATTAATATGCCTCATCAGTGGGAAAATTTATTCAAGAGTATACCAAAGAGTTTTATCAAGTTCTCATTAGAACTAGCCATGCAAAAGCTGATAAGGAGAAAGTGGCCCGTTATCTTAATGGGTTAAGGCCAAGCATTCAGGATGAGATGAGTCTTCTTTGAGTGATGAGTATTGAGGAGGCATACCTATTTTCCCTAAGAGTTGAGGAGAAATCGAGCAAAAAGTTTGACAATAAGAACAGTGGAAGAGCTTGCAGTGGAAGATCTAACAGACGATCTTATGGAGGCCAAAATGATGATCAGAAGAACAAGGATGAGGCTAGAAGTAGTAGTTAGAAGTAGAGGTGAAACAATTCCTATTATTTCCATGATTAGAACAATAGAGATCAAAGAGGAAGAGGTAGAGGACAAGGATTTGGAAGAGGAGGCTTCTGTGTGAAATGTTTTCACTGTAGAGAAGAAGGGCATAGAGCATTTGAATATTCCCAATGCCAAGGAAGGATATATTGAAGAACAAAAGGCTAGGCCAGAGTTGCATATGTTGATAAAGATGCAAGATCACCACATTCCAAAGATGTTGAAAGAGGAGAAGTCCTAGTTAATAGAAGAGTCCTATTGAGTGGTGAGAATAAACCTGATCAAAGAAGGATCTTGTTTCGTACAAGGTGTAGATGTGAAGATAAGCATTGTGATGTGTTTATAGATGGTGAAAATACTAAAAATTTGGTGTTAGAAATGATGATCACAAAGTTGAAGCTAAAGAGATAGAAACACCCACACCCATATCATATTTCTTGGGTGCAAGATGACCGCAAGGTCATGATCAGTAAACAATGCTCAATGAAGTTCAAGATTGGAAGCTACCACGATGAGGTACTTTGTGATATCATACCCACAAATATATGTCATATGTTGCTAGGTAGGCTGTGGCAATTTGACATGCATGCTATATAGCATGGGCGAGCAAATACCTACACTCTGACCAAGGATGGAGTGAAGCATAAGTTGAAGCCATTGAAGGAGAAAGAAGAAAAGGTATGTAGTGCTGCCATAGTATGTTTTGTTTATGGAAAGGAGTTTCTGAAAGGTATGAAGCATGAGCATATATGTTTTTCTATAATGCCGAAAGATGGTAAAGAAGAAGTAGAGGTGGTACCTGCAAAAGTTGTAGATTTGTTGGGAGAGTTTCTTGATATTGTGTTAGATAATGTACCTAATGGATTACCAGCAATGAGGAAGATTAGTCACAAGATGGTTTTGATTCCAAGAGCCAATTTTCCAACCAAGGAAACATACATAATGACACCAGTAGGAAGTGAAGAGTTGAACAAACAAGTTAATGAGTTGTTGCAGAAGGGGTTGATTCGAGAGAGTTTGAGTCCATGTGTTGTACCAACAATATTAATACCAAAGAAGAATGGAGAATGGAGGATGTGCACAAATTCTTGTGCTATTAACAAGATTATAATCAAGTACATATTTTCATTGCCAAGAATGGATGGTATTATGGACTATTTGAGTGGGGTTGATTATTTCACGAAGATAGATCTAAAGAGTGGATATCATCATATTCATATTAGAGAAGGTGATGAGTAGAAGACTACTTTCAAGACAAGGGAAGGATAGTATGAGTGGTTAGTCATGCCTTTTGGGCTAACCAATGCACTGAGCACTTTCATGAGGCCCATGAATGAGGTATTGAAGGAGTTTTTGGGTTATAAGTTTGTCATTGTTTACCTAGATGATATTTTGGTCTTTAGTAAGACATTGGAGGAGCATTTGATGCATATCTGAAAGGTGTTTGATAAGTTGAGGGGAGAAAAGTTGCTCATAAACCTGAAGAAGTGTAGTTTTGTGAAGAAGGAATTGGTGTACCTAGGGTTTGTAGTTTCAGTGGAAGGTCTAAAAATGGACCCAGAGAAAGTGAAGGCTATCCTTAAATGGTCTACTCCAAAGAGTGCTACAGAGGTAAGACCATTCATGGACTAGATAGTTTTTATAGAAAGTTCATAAGAGGTTTCAATAGTATTTGTGGACCCTTGATTGAAACAATGAGAGGGGATAGAAAAGAATTTAAGTGGACTATAGGAGCAGATAAGAGTTTTAATCTATTGAAACAAAAAGTTACAGAGCTACCTATTTCAGCACTTCCATATTTTAACAAGGTGTTTCAAGTAGATTGTGATGCTAGTGGTACTACAATAAAAGCTATTTTGAGCCAAGAAGGTAGACCTATTGCTTATTTCAGTGAGAAATTGAATGATGCAAGAAGAAAATATTATGTTTATGATCAAGAATTTTATGCTATAGTTTAGGCATTAAAGAAGTGGAGACACTATCTTCTTCTTAAGGAGTTTGTTTTGTATACTGATCATCAAGCTTTGCAATATTTGAAGAGTCAAGGAAAATTAAACCAAAGGCATTTGAAGTGGGTTGAGTTTTTGTAGAGTTATACATTTATTTTGAAACATAGTAGTGGGAAGTCTAATAGAGTTGTAGATGCTCTTAGTGGAAAACAACTTCTGCTAATAGAAATGCAAATTGAGGTGGTTGAGTTCAAGGAACTCAATAATTTGTATCCAAAGGATCTTGATTTTGGTGAAGCATGGAAGGCTTGTATGGAACTTGTTACTCTTGATAGGAAAAAATGGTTCGATTTCATAATCCAAGATGGTATGTTGTTCAAAGGAAGTCAGTTGTGCATTCCAAGAAGTTTAATGAGAGAGAATCTCATTAAGGAGAAGCATAGTGAAGGATTGGTTGGACACTTTGGTAGAGATAAAACCATTGCTTTGGTTGTTGAGAATTATTATTGGTCACAATTGCATCAAGATGTGAATAAGTTTGTATAGAGTTGCAGAGTATGTCAGATGGGGAAAGGAGTGAAGCAGAATATAGGGTTGTATTAGCCATTACCTATACCAGAGAATCCAGGGGAGGATGTCAACATGGATTTTTTGCTTGGATTACCGAGGACACAGTGTGGGCATAATTCTATTTTTGTGTTGGTTGACAGGTTTTCAAAATTGACACAGTTCATTCCATGAAAGAAGACTAGTGACGTTGTTAATGTGACAGAGTTATTTTTCAGAGAGGTGGTGAGACTACATGGTTTGCCAAAAAGTATAGTTTTAGATCGAGATACCAAATTTGATGGGTATTTCTAGTATACATTGTGGAAGAAATTGAAGACAGAGTTGAAGTTAAGTTAATCTATGAATCATAGTTTGGGAAATTTGCTGAGATGTTTGGTTGGAGACAAGCCAAAAGGATGGGATATGATTTTACCATAGGTAAAATTTGCATATAATAATCCTGTCAATAAGAGTACTAGTAAATTTCCATTCTAGATTGTATATGGGAGCAATGCTAGAAATGCTTCTAAATTGCGACACTTGGATAAATGAGAAACAAGTAGTGCCAAACTAGAAGACTTTGCTGAACATTTGAAGAACATCCATGAGGAGGTGAGGAGAACATCATAAAGATGAATACACAGTACAAGGATAAGGTAGATGTGGAAAGGAGGTATAAGAGATTTCAAATTGGAGATGAAGTCATGGTTCATTTGAGAAAGAAGCATTTTCTAGTGGGTACGTATAATAAGCTGAAGATGAAGAAGTTTGGACCGTGTAAGATAGTGAAAAGGCATGATTCTAGAAATGCCTATGAAGTGGAGTTGTCTACTAAATTGAATATTTCATTAGTATTTAAAATTTTAGATTTGACAACAGATTATGAAGGAGGTGATAGAGATGAAGTTGCAAAAGTGCAGTGCAATATTCTAGTAGCTAGTTTGGCTACAAAAGAGATTGAGGAGATACTGGACATTCATGTTGGAAAAAGTACAAGGAAAAAAACTTATGAAGAATACCTGGTCAAATGGAAAAGGAGGCTAGTAGAGGATTCATCATGGCTAGCAAGGGAGGAGGTTAATTGTCTTGGTTTTTCTCTAAGCACCTGAGACGTGACAGAGTCACTTCTCAAATTACCCCCGATGTCTGATGTAGGAGCATCCTGGGTGTAAGAGCAATCTTGTATCACCCAAAAATATTTTTAATTATCAGCCTTTTCTATTTTAATCAGGACTAGTGGATAGGGGGTTACTATTTCTAGGAACTCACTATTTTTAGTAAGTTTGTCATATGAGCTTAGAACATCCTAATTTCAGAGGTGGATATTCACCTTGGATATATTAGCTTACCACTTGAATCTCAGTGCCATATCATGTGTATTCATGGATTTTTTGTGGATTTTTGGTTTGAAATTTTGGTATAGAAACTTTAGGCTCACCATTGGAGGCCTTAAAGTGCCTGGATGAGGATCGAAAACTCAGCAGATGGACACTTACACGAATTCGAGTCTATAGATCAAGAGCTGGGGTTTCTGAAAAGTGGTTATAATAGCCAATCAAAGCAACAGTTCGAGAGTTATTGTCTTCTAAAGTTGGGCCAACCAAAACATCCAAGATAAATGTCAAAAATATATTTGGTCAACTTTATATGTATTGCTAGGGTCTGTCAGCCCTAGGTATTAAGTTTGAATGTCTAGAACCTTACTAGGCATCATAAAATTGCCTATTTAAGAAATGCCTGAACATTGTCTAGGACAACTCTAGGTGATAATTCATAGTTGTGTGTTGCAGATTATTGTAATGAAGGCACCCATGTGGGATATCATATTGTAATTATGAATTCTGCAATTTTGCATTTGTGGTGATAATAAAAAGCCCATATTTTGTTCTCGCAATTACTATTGTTTCTTTGTTTCTGTTATGTGTTTATGGTATTAAGGGGAGCTCCTTTCATCACCATTGTAAGGACTGGGGCAACTTGACTACATTCAAAAGCTAGTAGTTTAAAGGCTGAGCCACATGGCCATTAGAACTCGAGGACCAAGCATGGGCCTACAAGGGTTGGCAGTGTAAGGAAACTTGGCAATAAAGAATATAACCATTTCCACATAACCCATAATAGATCTGAAAATAAATACGGAATTAAAATCCACATGCAAGAGAATAGACAACATACCCATAAAATGTGACACAAGATATACCCTGGGAAACCCTCATTGAGGGAAAAAACCCAGCCTCCAAAAGCATCCATCACCATGTATTATTCAGCAAAAAATAACATTACCATACAACCATGGAAGCCTTCATGGCCATAGCCACAATCGAGCAAACTATGTGAACAAGCATGAATCCACACATCCCATGCCATGCTTTCAACCTTCACAAATGCTCCCTTGGCTAACCTGTCAAGCCTTGTCCTGCTCGACTCTTGCCTTTTATCTTCTTTTTACTCTCTTTATACAACAACTACCCTTGTGGCTGCTTATATAGTAGCAAGTCCCACAAAACCACTAAGTGGTATTACATAAACCATGTGCTAAAACCATGTGCTACCTAACCCACTGACCCCACATTTAATATTGGGCATTTAATTCTTTTCCCCAATATTAAATAATTACATGAAATATTATCACAATGTTATAATACAACTCATCAAGTATATCCCATGAGAATCTTTACATGTTGCACATCCATCTAGGCACAACATTACATAACAAAAATAAAATAATAAAATATAACAATATTATGCAATGTGTGCAACACCCATTATCTCAACAATCTCCCACTTGTTGTATACATTGCATATGGTCAATCTGTAGCCACATAAATGAACAAGGGAACAATCCCTCCCAGCACATCCACCATCATGGATCAAAATACACCAAGTGCTCCATCCTGGTACCCGCGACAAAATCAAAGTATCCAGCATCTCAAACATGAATGATGCCACCTCCTATTATGCCACTACCACTGGACATACATAGAAGCCATCCAAAAGAGAAAGCCACCCAACCTGTCACATTAAAAGATCATAAAATCCTGTACCAACTGAAATTCCAAGCACCAATAACCTGATCCAAAGGTAATCACATGTATCCGTAGTTGTCAAAATATCCATAGCTGAAATAGCACCCACAGCAAGTGTCAAACCCATCCAACTATCCATACCTCAAAGGTATAACAAGTGAATCTCATATCACTGACATATCCAATCTATAACCTGCAATCACAAGCCTCAAGAGCAATACCTGCCACATATATACCAAGAAGCTCCCACTGCAAAAGATAATGCCAAATCTATAACCAATCCACTCACAACATCTCAAAGAAGTGAATCCATGTAGTATCAAGGACATCCGCAATACATAAACTAATACCCTGCAAGAAAAACTCTCATAACAAGTCTCCAATGCTCTCCCAAGTTCTCCACAACCAACAGAGGAAAGAGATAAAGGAATAACCATGAGCACAAACCAGTGATCACAATCTCTAACCAATCTCAAATCCAATGTAGCCAAAAATTGAACATCCAGGAAGATAACCAAGACCAGAGAAACCATGCAAATCATATCCTGTATCATGTCCTTCTACACACACCTCTAGATGTAAACTGTGCAAGTATGATCTCCTCCATAAAACCCCAACAAGAAGCCTCAACAATACCCAAAGCATACCATATAACTCATCATGGATGTAAGCCTCTCACAAGAAGATCAAACTCAATAAAACAATTCCTAAACCAAGGAATAACCATTCCTAATCCAAGGAATATGCCCAATATAAAACCATCTCCCAAACTCAACTAGCATAACAACATATGCACATGGAGATAACCAATGCTAAACCATCTCTCAAATGAACCCTCCAGAACTAACTCATGTACCATAGCTCAAGATCCATATCCATGAAAGATAAGCATAAATATAATGCAACTGAGAGAAAATAATGGGCTATACCTCTCAAGTAGCAAACTGCCGAGTAGACCAAGAGTGGGGAATGAGAATGCTCATCAAGATACCCAAGTCTCCAACCAAGACTCATCTAAGAACAATCTCCTCTCAAGTCCATATCAGGTGACTGCCCCTCAGACTTCCTGCTGAAACCATCAACCGTCCCAACAAATACTTCTCTAATCCAAGAGAAAACAGCGTCACCACCGTCTCTAAGTATCCATGAGCACCTGTAACCAATCAATCCATGCCAACTCCAAATGCAACATAGCAATAACATGAAGTATCCAACTTATGATTAGTGTACTCAATACCAAGAAACTAAACCAAGATCAATGTCAAAGTTCCAACCATGGCCTTAGGAACATAAACATGACAACATGATCTTACCATCTCAACCAAAGAGATAACATGCTCCATATGAACATACTATAACATGTCACAACTCTAAACGCATATCAAGAGTATACCATGACATAATAATGATACCATCCTCACACCAAGGATAACATGCCAAATAGAAGCATAAACCACACCTTTGCCAAGAACTCTGTGAGTCCTCAAGATGCAACCATCTCCACACACCATGAAGAAAACCATCTCCACATACCAGGAAGAACCATCTCCACATACCATGAAGATAACCAAGAACTCCATGAGTCCTCAAGATCTAACCATCTTCAAACACCATGAAGATAACAAGTGCACCATGCAAATGTCAAAGATGCTTCTGCAGTAATAGGATCTAAGACAAACCTCCAACATCTGCAAACACTCAATAAATATATCAATGCCAACAACTCCCACTCAACTGTGGTACCAAGTCGCCTATGGCATCATAAAATCCATCTCCTATATGAAGATCCAAATCAAACCAGGAACTAATCCTGCACTGTCACCCCATCACTGTCACAAGCTCCCACTAAACTGTGTATCCAAGCTATCCATGACATCATGATGAAAAACCATCCTCTAACCATGAGAATCAACCAAGGCATCAAACCATCAAAGAACTCAAAGTGCACATCATGAGCTCCTCAAAAAGAAAACCAAATAACCATGATCCTCAACCAAGAAGATATACCACCATAACTGAATCAAAAAATTCAAGCTAATGAACATCAAGGATGTACCTGTATAACCAATCATGTCATGCCAAAATCCATGGCACCATGATCACATCCATGAACTGAGCATCAGACTCTCAATATGTCCAACCTGTCAGCATAGTCAACCACAATCCTCTGCCATGACTGTACCTGGTAACAACATCTCATCCCTTCTACATGAAGAAAATAGTAAATCATGTGACTTAGGGCATAGACAACCCAAATCCAAGCCACCAATCTGAATATGCATCAATAATGAAAGATCAATGGGCAAAGACAACCCATAACCAAGCTATAAATGCAACCTGTAAGTATAGACCGCTTACAACACTGCACAACTTGTAGACCCAACAAGTCATCATGCATATCCAAACCAAACACTGATAACCATATCATCATGAGACCAATCTAAAATATGAACTGAGTATACAATGACATCAAATCTTAAATCTCCAATGCCATAAACTCACAATGTTACCATAGTCAAAATATATCTATAAACTATTTAGATAAATATATCACCAAATAAATCATGCCAAACCTGCACCAAATCTGAACCAATGTGTAGAGCTCTCCAAGAGCTTTCCGTTGACTACTCGAAGTCCAAAATCTGACTCCGTATGCCCAAGTTATGCCCTAATCCGTGCTCAAAATAAATAACATCTGACTTTAGGGCTCTTAAAACCTGAAAAAATTTTAAAATCATAGAACCAAACCTACACCATTTTGTAGTGCTCTGAATTAGCTTTCCAACGCCTATAAGAACTCTAAAATCCGATATTCTGAGAGAAAGTTATGGCCATTTTACTAAGACAGTCTTTTTACCATTTTCAGTACGATTTTTCATTTTTTTTTTTTTTTCAGTGACGAAAATTCTGACGGGATTAAATTTGACGGCCATCATGAGCTGAAACCAAAAAACTCTTTCATTTCTTCTGAACATGGCCAAACTAGGGCATATTATATATCAAAATTTTATGGAAATGTCGACCCGGATCCAATGGTGAGGTCTGCTTTTACCCAGGAGGTCATTTCTGCATGCTACCCCCCAAAACCCTCATTTAAATGAAACATCCGAAAAACCTTTTGTCCAACAATTTCACATGCCCAAATCTTTTAACATCCCATCATAACAGCAAATCCAAAGTCCTCAGATCTGCAATAAATCATTCATATATCTTGCCCTTTTCTTTTATCCTCTCATGCATTCCCATGGATTCAATCTAGGGTTACAATAATAAAACCATAGCTCTGATACCACTTGTAAGGAAACTTGGCAATAAAGAATATAACCGTTTCCACATAACCCATAATAGATCTGAAAATAAATACGAAATTAAAATCCACATGCAAGAGAATAGACAACATACCCATAAAATGTGACACAAGATATACCCTGGGAAACCCTCATTGAGGGAAAAAACCCAGCCTCCAAAAGCATCTATCACCATGTATTATTCAGCAAAAAATAACATTGCCATACAACCATGGAAGCCTTCATGGCCATAGCCACAACCGAGCAAACTATGTGAACAAGCATGAATCCACACATCCCATGCCATGCTTTCAACCTTCACAAATGCTCCTTTGGCTAACCTGTCAAGCCTTGTCCTGCTCGACTCTTGCCTTTTGTCTTCTTTTTACTCTCTTTATACAACAACTACCCTTGTGGCTGCTTATATAGTAGCAAGTCCCACAAAACCACTAAGTGGTATTACATAAACCATGTGCTAAAACCATGTGCTACCTAACCCACTGACCCCACATTTAATATTGGGCATTTAATTCTTTTCCCCAATATTAAATAATTACATGAAATATTATCACAATGTTATAATACAACTCATCAAGTATATCCCATGAGAATCTTTACATGTTGCACATCCATCTAGGCACAACATTACATAACAAAAATAAAATAATAAAATATAACAATATTATGCAATGTGTGCAACACCCATTATCTCAACAATAATCTCCCCCTCGACGCGCATACCAGGTGCTTACGCGGGTCGGGAAGGCACCGGGGAGATTTGAACCCATGACCAGGCCAAAACCAGGCTCTGATACCAATTGTGGGACCCATTTGCCGTTGCACCAAAAACCATGACTATTAGTGAACATGGAACACCACATAATTAACCACCTGTGGGCAGGGAAGCGCGTCGCATCACCCAACAATCTCCCCCTCGACGTGCATACCAGGTGCTTACGCGGGTCGGGAAGGCACCGGGGAGATTTGAACCCATGACCAGGCCAAAACCAGGCTTTGATACCAATTGTAGGGCCCATTTGCCGTTGCACCAAAAGCCATGACTGTTAGTGAACATGGAACACCACATAATTAACCACCTGTGGGCAGGGGAGCGTGTCGCATCACCCAACAGGCAGGCACCCACAAATCCCTTGAAAAGACCCACAAAATAAAGCAACACTTCCTTGAATATTTTTTTAATAAAAAAATGCACCATAGAATTTAAACAATAACGATGCACTATTATTTTTTTAAAATGGCATTGCAAAATTTTTAATATAAAAAAGTATCATCTCGTGATGCGTGCCTAGGACATGCGACTTGGGTGAAATTTTTTTGCCTTAGATTTCAGCAACATCCAAACTGAATATATTTTATTTGGAAATTTTCCTTTTTGGACACTCTAGTGCAACGGTGATGTTCGTTTATGTTCAAAGTGACACAACTCCTAGGAATCACTTGCATGCAAACACCTGTCATGGAAAAGAGAAGCAAAAGCTATGAAGGCTAGAATTCTTAGATCCATAGTGGAGACATTCTTGATGAGAAGAAAGATAAATTTCTATTAATCAAAAGTTAATGAATGTGTTAGATTACAAAGAGGGACCATCCTTATAAAGGAGATCCAAAATCCTAAAAGGTAAAACCTAGGTTCCATTATAATAATTAATAAAAGAATTAATTATTAGATGCCTAAAGTTTAGCTTAAGTAAAATAGAGTAAATTAGAAAATATCTAATTACTCTAATAGGTACTTTATTTGAAAAGTGAAATTTATGAAAGGTCATGGTGTCTCTTAATTTAAATAGGAGAAGGAAATTATTTCCAAAGGAATGCCAAAAAATATAGAAATCTCAAAGTCATTTTAAGTTTAATAGCATGAAGAGATTGATAGTTGAAGTTCCAAGTTCATATCATTAGTTGTTTTTTGATTTTTTTGATGAGTTATGATCTAAAACTCAAAGATCGCATCTATTTTGTTATAGTTGTGATATAATTTGGTGAAACAAAATCTGATTAATATTTTTATAGTCACATATTAGTGTCAACAAATTTTCAGTTTAGGCCTTAGTTTAACTTTCTAAATCTTATTGTTTTGAAGTCTATTTTGAAAAGATTTCAAGTAAGTTTAAGGGGAGGAAATTAGTTTTTAGGAGTAGTTTGGTGTTTAGGTGGTTAGGGTGGTTTTAGGTTGAAGGGTCTTTCTTATTTTCAATCTAGTTGTTTGTTGCTCTCACACACAGTTGCACATATAAATTTCTATAGGTCTTAGCTTATCTTGCATTAGTTACATTTGGTTATTTTATTGATTTCTTCTTTCTTTCTTTTTAAATTTTAATTTTTTTCCTTCAGTTTGTAGTTTTTTAGAATTTATAGTATAATTTGTTTTTGTATTTTGCATAGGTTCTTCTCTATTTTTTGTTTTTTGTTTTGTTTCAGTAGTGTTATTGTTATTATTTTACTTGGCTTATTTTGATTTATTTTTGTAGGGGTCTGTGTATTTTAGTAGTATTATCTTTAGCTTTTATCAAATTTTTTATAAATTTTGTTATTGTTATAATTATGATTATTATCATTATCATTATTATTTTTTGTCATTCTATGTTGTTTTTTAAAAAAAATTTGTTCATCATGATTATTGTCAATAGTAATAATAATAATTAGTATATCATTATTATTTTATTATTGTTATTATTATTACTCACACTTTTATTTTTACCATTATTTTAATTATAAATTTTATTATGTTTTAAATTGTATTTTGTGTTTTTTAGTTTTTAGTTCTTTTGCATTTTCTAGTTCTTAGCCTCCTTTTTCATTTGTTGTTGTTTTAAATACTTTTCTTTAGCCTTTGTGCCCTCCTTTTCTTTTTTAGCTTTTGGCATCCTTATATTTTTTCTTCAACTGGTCCACAACAACTCATTTTTATTTCCTCTACCTCTTCTCATCTGATGATGGATCATAAAGTGCGATATGAAAGGTTGATGCAAAAATTATATACAAATTGTGGAAATCTCTTTACAATGATTTTAAGTGAGTTAAGAATCTACTCTTAATGCTAATTGACATTTTAACAATAAAAATTCATCTTGTTATTATAAGGCTTCTTCTAATACTAATAAATCACATAAATTTGCCGAATTATCTAAAGAACAATCGAAACTTAGACTACAAAACATTAGGATGATAATTTTTGAGTCATTAAATAGGTTTTTCCTTTCAAGAGAGGATATGATAATGTGTAGTTGTCAATTTAAATTCTTCTACATTAATTATAAATTAGTTTCACATTCAACACAATTTAAACTTACTATGGATATTGAGGTGATAATGTTTGAATAATCAAATATGACTGTTTTCTATTGAGTATAAAGGATTAAAAGTTTACAACTCTACAACTTTTGGAATAGTTCCATCAAATCTTAGATGCTAGTATCATCTATGAATCATAATTTTATACATGGCTCTTCGAATAGAAGTTTATAAAATTAGAGAAACACATTCCATATAATCATTTTTATATATATCATAAAAAAGATACATCTATCTAATGTAGTACTGCATTCCTAGAAATCATTATGGTCTATCCTTGAGGGCCTGGGTGGATCACTGTAACCATCACCGAGGATAGGATTGAAATTGGATTTGCAACAATGGGGATCTTCTATTTTCTCCAACCATACTTTTGGTTTCCTCCAATGCTCTCTCAAAGGTGGATGGTTCTGTATTGTTTATCTCTATCAAGTATCCATACTAACTTATTCAACATGGTGGCAACTCCATTTTGCAACAACTCTTTAAATTTCTTCTCCTCAATCTTTAGTATCAAGGTGACCTATAGTGATATGTTATAAAATATGAGCCTCCTAAGAGACCAAGTAAGATTTCTAAAAGCACCAAAAAATAAGCTATCGTTCATTTTTTCCCATAATAGCCATAAAATTTTAATTGAGAGAACACACCAAAATAGATTACAACTTCTATTCTTCCTCAAAAATTTTGTCGAGATTAGATTTTGGATATTAAAATTCTAATCAAGAATAAAGCCAAATAGGGCTTGGACCTCTTTAGCAAAAAGACAATAAAAAAGATGTGGTAGAGTGTCTTGGGTTTGCTACAACATGATCAAAGATTGAAATCCCCATCCAATTTAATGATAGACAAATTGTGCAATAGGAAACACCAGAAGAAGCAAATCCTCTTAGATTCACTTAGTCTATGCCATAGGTCCATGAATATATTCTCCCACTCTTTAGCATTACAAGAACAATTCCAAGATACATAAGATGTTAAAAATGACCAGGCTAGCATATAGGAAATGAAAGATAAGCTTATCTCTAGTAAAGGGGAAAGGAGTTCCATCTTTCTAAGATAGGTCCAAAGATTTTTCATTTACGATGGAAATATGTCCAGGAAGAAGGATGGGTCTACAAGCCTTTTCAATCATTGCATAACTATTCTTTTGAGTGATATAAAGGCGAAATTTGGTTCATGAGCTCTCCCAAATAGATAGCCTTCCTTCCTCAAGAGTGTATTTGAAAGAGCAGATACCCATGCTATCCCATTTCTTAGTTGGGCACCCTTGCATCAAAGCCAGGGCCTTTTCCCCAAGTTTCAAGTTTCACCATATAGACTTTTCCTCACTAATAGTATTACCCTTGGTGATTGTGCCACTGGCATTGATGTGTGATCTCACTATCTCCCAACATTTCCAAAGTGATCAAAATACATTGAATCCCTTAACTCTCACGAAAAAATTTCTTGAGAGAAGGTCATACATGTTCAATTTTTTCAAATACGACGCTTTGAAGGGATGCTCCCTAGTTTGTTTCTAATCAACACTTTCCATGGTTCATTACCTTCAATTTCCTTGGCAATCCATTTTACTACCAAAGATATTCTTTGTAGTATGAGGTCTTTAAGATGTAAGCCTCCCACAAGGGTATGATAGTATGTAGTTGTCAATATGGATTCATGAATTTAATTTTACATTCCCCACTTGATAATATGTCTTAAAAACATCTATCTCAACTACTCATTCAAACCTTTTTGTTGTTTCATTGTCACTTAATAATCATAGACCAATACAAAAAAAGAGTTTTACTCCTCCATCTTATATATATTTTAATTGATTTACATTACATAGAATAAAATAGTTGATGAAACACATGCTACAATGATTCATAATAAAGAATAACAAAAGTTAGAAGAAACCTTAAAGTTTACTAATCATTTTCATACTCTCTAAATTGATCTAAGATCAATTCTACATCTTATAAAAATATTAAATAAATAAATAAAAATTCATATATATATATAAAGAAATATAATTTTTAATTTTTAATTAATATAAATATATGTTAATATACTCAAATATTCCCGTTGAAAAAATAAAGACTAAATAGATAATAAATAAAGTATACTAATTTTAGATATATCAATTTCATGACCATGATAGAACACTATGATTTAAGGGAGTATTCTTTTTCCTTAATATAAGGAGTGCACTTCTAGAAATTATCACAAGTTATTCTTATCTAAAAGGTGAATGAATTCTCCTAGTTCAAACCTCTTTAGTCGATAAAATTAATTACTCTGAGAGTGAATGAAGTCAACACTCACCAATAAATATGACGTATATGTTGGTGATGATGTGTAATTGAATCCTTTATTACTTAATAGAATGGGAGTGTGCTATAATTATTTTCAAATTTCATCATAACCATTCTTTATCCATATATTAAATGCATACTGTCATACTATCATAACATATTGGACGAAATATATGCTACTTTTTTTTTTTTTTTCATAATAAGAAATTATTTAAAAAAAAAAAAATCGAAGCCTTGAATTTTAATCATTTTCATGCTTTTCACAGTTGACCTAGATCGATTCTATGTATCCTATAAAGATAATTAAACAAATAAATTGACATCTCAAAATAAAAATAAAAATCTAAAAGTATATATTAACAAGTATCACGTAGTGGCTTAGTACTAGCCTTTTTGTGTGTAGATTTATTTATATATTTATTATAAGTATTAAATAGATTAATTTTTACCTAATTAATAAATTAACAATCGTAATCTAATTATAATCCTAAATATCAATTATTATTTAAATATTTATTTTTAATTATAATCCTAATTTTAATTAATTATAAATTTATATAAATATTTTAAAATAATATATATTTTTTGATCGGTAAAAGGTATTTTTTTTTATTAATAAAACCAAAAAAAATCATAACCATGTTTCAAATCCTACTAAGGACGAAAACATCGACCATTCCTTCCTAGAGTCCTTTCCTCATACAACTTACACCTACATGTCCATCTCATCTATTACAAAGAAAAACTACATCATAAAATTATTTTTCACATATCGATCCTGCCAATAAAGCATGATAACAAAAACCTAGATTTACTAGCTCTTTTCAGCACCAAAACGTGAGCCCTGTCTGCTCATGCGCTGCTTTGTCATTTGTTTGTATGCTTAGTCCATTTTCAAAAAATAAATATTGTATTTTTTTCTACCATTTCAAAACAAACTAGATTAAAAATTTCTCCCATTCAACACCACCTTTCTCGCTGACCCAAAATATAACATCCTGCCCCTCCCAACCTCCACCTTTGAAAATATCCTGCACACAAAATGTTCCCCACAAAAATAATCTCCAATCATTCCCCTCCTGATCTAGACTATGATCCTCCACTGCTTTGTTGACAACGAGGGACATTCCTCCACGGTTCCACAACTTCAGCATGTTCAATCTGTTCCTCTCGCTCCAGTTCCTTCACAACTCTCTGTCATGTTTCCTCTACCTTTCTATACATTAAGGTTTTGTATACTTGGGCTTTCCAACAAAGAAATGACACATACCAAAAGCAATGTGCATTATCTTCATTTGCAAAGCACTCATTTATGTCTTGTCCAGTGCCTAGAATTAACCACACTAGAATCGATTCTAGCCCATCCAACACATCCTCAACAAATAAATCCCATGCAAAAGTTTCTATTTCACGGGTGCTCTTACTTAGCTCTAGGTCCCACATGATAAAGAAAATATGACATCCAAATTAGTTCATCTTTTTACAACCCTTTCTTGAAACTGATCCCCATTAACCCCCATGACCACCGAGATCATCTCCTCCTTAATTTTTAGAAATCCCTTCAGCCTTCTCTATCCTACTGGTCCTTTGAAAGCCTTCATCTATCTATCAGAATTCACTGAGAATGAAACCTCCATTTTTACCAATTGCCTACTCTTGCAAAGAAAAATAAACTCAGTCTCTAAACAACTTTATCGTGAATGCTGGTAATTATAGAAAGTAAACTTGTGCCACACTCTTTGCCTCACATGCTTCACCAGTCCCATCAAATTAAATCCTACTTTAAAGATTATAAATTTGTCACCAAGAAACACCATCCTGCATGATATAATCAGTATCATTAATATTTGTCCATAATTACAAAATCTCCTGCATATCTAACTCCCCCTATGTAATATTGGCAGCGTCAACTTAAATTATTAATTCATGACCAAGGCAATCACTAAATCCTCAACCACCATGTCAGTAATATTAGAAAAAGAAGTAGCTATGTTAGCTAATTTATCTGCTTCCAAATTCCCTTCTCTATATGTATGAATTATTTTAAATCTATAAACCTATCTAAAATCACAAGTATTCCTTCAATTTGACTTTGTAAATACCAAGTTTGGGATTGTTGCTTTTTCAAACTGTCCATAATGATCTTTGGGTCTTCTTGTATATGGACATTATTAAAACCCAATTTGGATCCTCATTTGATAGTTCAGAAAGCTTCTTGTACTTCTGCTAAATTATTTGATCCATTAGATAATCTTACATCTTCTATAGCTAAAACCTCACCATCCACCTTCCTTGCAATTTTCCTTGCTCCTGATACTCCTGGATTTCCTTTGGAGCCTCCATCAAAATTTATTTTAACCCATCCATCTTCCATTAGTTTCCAAACCACATTCTCCCTACCATTCTTAAGTTTCTCTTACCTTTTCCCATCATCATTCCAATTCACTCATATATCTGGCCAATTATTTTGAATCATACAATCCCATGATGAATATATCTTATTAGATTGTCCCTGAGAGGTTATCACTTTCAAAGTTTCTCCAATTTCCCTATGTATCCTTTCCCAAATTCTGTCCACTAATTCTATAGTTTCCTAAAAGATTCTTCTATTTCTCTCTTTCTGCACCTCCCAAATGACTATAGAAGGGTTGTTGATCCATAATTTTGAAAAGGATGTCTTTTGGAAATCTCTTGGCTAACATTGAAACAAGGACCATAACTTATTTGGTAGGGGGCTAGAACAATTCAAATAATATCTCAATCGATCCCAACATACTTGTGCATATTCACATTGAACTAGTAAGTGATCTACATCTTTCACCTCCTTCAGGTACATAATACATTGAGTTGGTCCTGTGAATCCAAATTTCTTCCTTCTTTCACAAGTTAAAATTTTACCTTGAATGGCTAGCCATGAAAATGCTCCTTCTTTCTACAGACAATCCTTTCTAAACATAGTTTGAAAGGCCAGTCATCTATCCTTTCTACCCGACAAAACATCTAGTATCCCACTTTTGTTGAATATCTTCCACTTTTTGCAACACACCACATTACCCTATCTTCCCTCTCCCCAATAACAACATTCCTTTCAAGGAATATCTTCTGAATCATACATTTCTGATTCTCTAATACACTCAAGGGAGCACAATCTTTCCAAACCCATTGAGGACCTAAAGGAGATTCTTTCCTTTCAAGGTAATCAATGACTTTATCCCCCCATTCTCTCACCAAAAATTGTCTAATCTCCTCGGCCTCTTCTAAATCAATGTTGGTTCTCCATTCCATGAGTCCTCCCAAAAGGAGGCCATCTTACCATTTCCAATTCACCAAGAGAGATGTTGTGGTATGACCTATTTGCAATCAAGAAAAAAATTCCATATAGCTGAGCCTTTTGGAGGATTTATAACTATGAGAATCTTAGATGCATCACTGGAGTCCAAGTATTTTGCTTGAAGAACCTGCACCCACAATTGTGATGGATTAGCATAAATGCCCCAAACCAAGTTAAAAATAACAAATTGTAATAAATATTAATTATAAGTTATAAATAAGTTAAATATAACAAAATTAATTTTTTGTTCATAATGTAAAATTTTAATTTAAAATAGTTAGAAATAGGATGAAGTAAACATTCATAACAAAAAAGAAATAAAATAAAATAAAAAAATTCACAAACTATTTTTATTCTAGTAAGCATATATATTCCACACTGATCCAATCAAAATAAATTCATTCACTCCACTTTATAGGGCATTGAAAGTGTAATTGGACTATTATATAATAACAAGCTAAGTGAAATATTATGCATAAATGTCAGTCATGCCTTTAAAAGTCACTGAAAATTTGAAGAGGTATGGTGCTTGAGGAAAATCTCTATATAAGACTTCAATTATTTTAGTGAATGAGATGACTGTAAATTACTTTTCTTAATTTATAAATGTAAAAAATATTCATTTATACTATAGAGAATATTAATTTTATAATAATCGTGTTTAAAAATGATTGATTTTGATTGGTAGAAATAAGAAATGTTAATTAATAGTTACAAAGTATTGATTACAATAGTACTATGCCTAATGACAAGTACTAATAAAAGAGATATAAACAAAACTCCATGCATAACTATCTAGAAATTTAGAAAGACCCTCTGTTTCATGATCAATGCTATTCCTCAAGCACATGTTTTAAAGACCTTGGGAAGTCTTTCTGAGCAACCCCTTCAACAAAATTAGAGATGGTGGTCTTAGACTTGGGTGGCCAGATGTGTCTCTGCATTAGACAACATGGTTCAAGAATTAAGTTCTATGTAGTTTGAACTTAGTCTTGTTTAATTTTTTGAATGGCTCAATGTTAATCTGGTAGATCTGAATGGGTCACAGATAATATCACTTTATGGTTTTGCTTGATAAACTTACAATTTTTGCATTAATTTGGTAATCCTTGATATATCAAATCTTATTTTATAACTAATAGAAAAAAATTATCTAGAAATTTACAATACATCATTACAAAAATGCAAGTAGTTTAGGGTAGTATTAGTATTTCTTTTTTTGAAAAAATTGAGCAACTTAGGTGAAATAAATTCTTAAAATTTGTTCCATAGAAATTGACAATGGTTGTTTCTTTTGTGATCGTAAACACAGTAGCTCAAAATAACAAACATTCAATTAATGCATACAATTCTTATTATTGAATTTGATTTTCAACTTACAACAATATAAATAGATTTTATAAAACCAAAAAGAATTGACAATATACATACAAAATTTAAATAATTTTAACAAAACTTGAAGGATTGAAATAATAATTGAATTGAGAAATGACAATTTACACATGCAATTTTTTGGGAACATATTCATGTTTTGTAGAAGGAAACATATAAGTTATAATTATAACATTTACAAGTACGAATCTAATTTAGAATTAATAAATCAATTGTATAAATATTAATCTTTTGTCATTCTTGTACACTATTAATTTCTATCCAAATTTTGAAATAAAAGTATGATGAGAAACACCAAAATTTTGGAATATATATTAATAATAATATCATGTTTAATAAACTAATTTATTATTATTATTTAATAATTATTATATATATTTTGTTAAAGAATTGTAATTTTATTTGAAAATCTTTAAAAATCTTAACTTTTAAATATTTTCATATATTTGACAATTATTTTGATAATGTACATCTTATAAAGTTATAATGAATAACCTCCTAAAAAAGATTTCATATGACTAAAATATATAACTAATCAATTTTGAGGAAACTATTTTTTTAATAAGTTTTGTTAAAAAACTCACAATTTTACTTTGTTTATATAAATTGTTAAGAAATATTAAAAATCTCTATTATCTTGTTTGTGTACCATCTTAAAATGGATGCACTTGCCTTTTAAGACTGTTGAGCTCCCTCCTCTTCATGGTTCCCTCTTCAGACCATAGATATGCTCATGCTTGCTCTTCTTTTCCTCCTTTTCCTCTTCTCTCTTCTATCTTTCCTCCTTATCTCTCTGGCTTCTACCTTGTGATGTGACAACCAGCCTTGCTCCTACCCTAGCTTCCTCTAGGGTCAGCTTAGGTCTTCTACTTGACCTAATAGGTTTGTTAATTACCCTAATCTACTTAGGAACCTAACCATGAGGTCCTAGGCCATTCAACTAGGGCACACCAATTAATAAGGTTAACAACTCTTCCACACTACAGTCAACTACAAATGCTCAAATGAAACCCCAATGGCTAAATGGTCCTCAAGGAAGGCATTGGATTCCCTTCAAGATCCACAACCATAATCAAACTTGAAACCCTAATCGAGTTCCAAAAATCAAGCAAGAATTCAGTCAAATGCTTGTAATAGGGCTACAAGCAATTAGCCCTCCTAATGAAGGAAATCTCAAATAACTTATAAAAGTCCTTAAAAAAGGGTCAAACAAACCATCAATCTAGACACCCTTTTCAAAGAACTTAAAGATTTTGGTGGTCTAGGGTTCTCAACCTGTACGTACAATACAACCACAAAAAATGCCTAAAATCAAGGGTTTTAAAGGTTTAACATGTTGTTTGAAAGAAAAAATGTTTTTCCCACCATGGAACTTCCACCAATGCCTCCCATAAAAGTTGGGGCTTCATTACACATCCTCCTAACAGTTTACAAGCTTTGATTGAAGTATCATACACATTCAATCACTCTAATAACTCTGCACTTGACTGTGATCTCTAGCCATGCAACTCTAGCTCATCTAGGGCATCACCACACAATTAATTTCTTGAAAGGAGTCATATAATAAATCCAAATAGGCCATACAAATCCTACGGTGGGAGAGGGAGTTATGATCCCATTTTGCTCAGTTGCCCGATTCAGGACAACAGGCAGACTAAAAACAAAACAATTTATTGAACCAACTAAATATCTACAAAATCACAACATTTTTTTTATAAAAAATATTAAATTGAAACCCTCTAACACTTCCATACATTACAAACCCAAGATCAATCCATGAAAGTGCCAAAAATCTCAGAAAACATAAATTGTAACTAGTCTATTACTTACAGTCCGTACATAGACAAAATGGTTAAAACTTCCAACCCTGCAATAAGGTTGAAGATGGCCTTATAAACACATATGAAGTATCCCCCTAACTATTTCAAATAGTTACAAGGCTCTAACTAAAAAATTTCTTGAATGTAACAAAAAGTTTTCAATGTTGTTAATGACAACATTGACAACTTTTGAGCAATTTTTGCAATTTTGAGTGTTTGACCCTCAAACTTGCTCCAAAGGTTGCCAAACCTTTCCAAGAGCATCAAATGGATGAAAAAAATGTAAGAAGGTCCTAAAAACACTAATGTGACCACTGTACCCTACTAAACCAAAAGATGCTCAATTTGACCTCATTGAGCAACTATGAGCAACTTAGACCTTAAGAGGTTTTCACACCTTAACCTACCTCACCCTAGAACTAGATTAGTCCTATTATTCACCTAGTGGTATGGCTATCACCTCTACAATCCAAAATACCCTAGGATCCCTAGGTCTTTCATGAGCCCACCTAGGTTCCCCTGCAACACCTTGGTTCTTTATGGCACCCAAGGCCTGTCCTCTTGGACCAAGTTGACCTACCCTGGAATAGGTTGACCCAGGTTGACCTAGTCTAGACTAGGTTGACTCAAGTTGACCTAGTCCTCCTAGGTTGACTCAGGTCGACCTAGTCCTCCTAGGTTGACTCAGGTCGACCTAGTCCTCCTAGGTTGACTTAGTCCTAGACTAGGTCAACCTAGGTCGACCTAGACTATGATAATTTTTTATCTTAGGGCCTAAAAGTCCTCAGGGGTTTAATTAGTTTATGACAATTATCCAATCAAATTGTATTATTTTCTTGCTCAAAAAATCATATAGAAGGAGACTTGGAGGCTTTATTTTCATACGATGTACATTCAAGATCATTCATTCATCCATGCTCTATTCTTTAGTGAAGATTTCTAGTCTTTTGCTTTCAAGGAGTTCAGGTATTCAAGCATTTTTCAAGCATTCAAGTAAGGATATTTTATCTAGCATTAGAGAATCATTTGTGAGCATTTCCTCTTCAAGATCTTGCGTATTATTGGCCATCAAGGGGGGAGATCCACATTGAAGCATTCATCCTCTTCATTGATGCATATCCATATCCATGGCACCATTATAGAGTTATGATAGATCCATTGCAAAGAGTGGAGATATCCTACATTCCTAATTCAAGATCCACATTACATACACATTACATATACACGAGCAAGGTGAATCCTAACATTTATCTTGTTCATTACATTCCTTTACATTTACATATCTTATTTATGATTAATTCCTTAACCTAGGGCTTGACCAAGGAAAGCCCTCATCAAACCCCAATCCCTAAACCTTTCTTTTTATGGTGATTTGCAGGTTGGGAGTGAAAAGAATTGCAGATCTAGAACCTACAATTCACAAGCTTTCTGGAGTTGTCAGTTTTGGAGCTGCAAACTACGTATACCTAGTTTTAGGAAGTCCTTCCATGTTGACCTAGTCCTTTAGTCTTAGATTCCAAGGAGATTTTCGAGTTTTGTTCCTTTCATCGTTTCATTACAGGATTAGCATACAAAAGTTTAGAAATTGAGCATAAACACATCTTCCTCTACGCATTTTAGGGTGAGTCTTCTACATTTCATTTCATTTCATATCTTTACCCTAGATTTGCATCTTAATTGGGATAATTGTATTCACATAGCATCTAGATTTACATTTCCTAAGCAATTAGTTCAATTTCACATTCACATTATCCTATCAAGGGCCTAAGAGAGTGCATTTCTTTGTATTTCATTCCTCTTTACAACTTGTATTTAATAAGCACCCTTCTTCCTTTTGGTCATAGCTAATCTAATTCAGATCATAAGTGGAATCATACTTAGAAATCCCCCTTTTTCCCTCACAAACACATATTTGAATGACTCAGTGCCCCGTAAAGTGGAGGCCTACATCCTATTAAAGTGCTTCCATTTCACCACTAAACAATTTGTTAAAAAATTAGTTATCAAGAAATTAAACCGATTAATCCAATGTTTTATGTAGTATATGAAATTAATCCATTTAATTTATTTTTTCTGGTAATAGTTTTTTTTTACTAATAGAAAATAGAACATTACAATTATAGAAAGAAAATGTACTCCACTAGTTTCACAATTGCATCAATTACCAAAAATAACCTAACCCCAATAGACCTTCCTTGGTCATTATAGAGAAATACTACCCCATGAGTCCTTCCTCAAACATTTTAGAATGGTTTTACAATTCAAACCATTACATTGCCATCAAAACTAATCTTTTAAACTCGCACTTGCACCCCAAAACCAGACCATGGACCATGTTGTGATTGAAAAAAAATGCATTTGTAGTTATGCCATTGAAGAAAGTTGCATATTTATAGACCAAACCTATCCTACAAATGTTTATTGACCATTGTAATATGATTTTGCAATTCACCTCATTATAATGACATAAACAATGGGCTTCAAACCTTCCATAACAACTCCCCAAGCTAGATCAAAACCCATCCATTATTGCAAAAAAAATTAACAATTATAATTATTTCACTAAGATTGTGTCTTAAAAAGACCTAGAGCCATTCATACCATCAACTTAGGAACCAACCAGAACATAATTTAATTTTTTTTTTACAAAAACTATAGAAAACATTTATTTAAGAAATACCTATATGCATAAAGAACATACACTAGATCACCAAAAGGAAGTAGAGGATCACCTAGAACCCATTGGAGGGCTCATGAGACAAAGTCCTGAATTCTTTCTCTCAAAACATTGCATTAATGAGAACCTTAGAAAAATCTTCCTCTGCTCTTTCCCACATCATCTCTAGCAACTTTTCTTCATCCTCAGCAGTCCAACCCACTCGAACCTTCATTTTTTGAATGTCATCATCTATAATTTATTGCATAACTAGTAGTTTGAGGGAATACCAAGACTTCCTAGCTTCCCTGAATATTTTGGTCCTCAATTCTTCCTCAAATCTCCAAAAAAATGTTATGTACTTTGTCCCTAGAATATTTTCTAGTCCACTTTTCTTGTTGCTCAAATTCATTCCAATGATGGATGTCTCTAACATTTTCTCCATGCATAATAGAGCCTTTGATTGAACCAACTTTTCCATTATGAATCTCACTATGCCTTCACCTTCTCCAAGATGTAAAGCACACACCATGATCATTGAGTAGATGTTTGTGCTTGTTAGATGGCAATTTTCTACTTTATAGAACATCTCACCCAATAACCAGTCGGTCACCATGGAGAGTCTAGGATGAATAAATTTGAACATTTTGTCCACGTGAACCTTCTTTCTATGCCCATGAAATGGGTTTTGTTTCTTTAGACAAGTGAGTGTGAACATTGTTTCCATCTTGCCCAAACCAAAACGGTCAATGCACCATTTTTTCTCTACAAATTGTAAATGATTTTTGGTTTTGAGGGTACACACCTCAACCTTTTGACATGATTTTTGATGGAGAGGTTAATAAAATTTTGTCACATCCACCATATTACCTCACATGAAATACATCTCATCAAAACCATCAGCCGCATGTCACATTTATGGGAGGGAGAATGGTGGCATTCACAATGTGTTTGAGAATAAATGTTGGAACAATTTCATGCCTCAAACTTGACATCTTAGAAATTATCATTTACAACTTTAAACATGTTAATATTTAATACCCAATTGGTCATGATGTCATCATCTCTATTCTCTTGCCTTATGATGTTTGATAACTTAAAATCTTCAAAGGATTTGAATTCATCATTAATTTTGATAATGAAGTTTTGTAGGTGTCAAACTCCATGTCTCATTTGATAATGGCCTTAATGTTGACTTGTGGTAACTAATCAAAGCCAATTTTTTTAGTTATTTTCTATAGGAAGCTCTCACAGTTCAGTGGGGCTCCCATGGTTGAGTGAGAACAATAGTAGACGAGGGTAAGCTAAAGGTTGAAAGTTTAATGGGCATAATTCTCAATTATGAAAAATGTAAATCAAAGACTATCTTTATCAAAAGGATATATAGTAGGCATTGTGAGTAAAATCAAAGTAAGACCCAAATATGATCGATGAGGACTAGGATATTTTGGATAGAAAGACACTTGGAAGTATCTTTCATGCTTGACACAATCAATGACATTTAATATTATGAAAGTGAAGACAATTGAGGAGGTGGTGGAAACCCTATAAAAGTTTTATAAAAAGATTTTTACATTGAATAAGATGTTTCCCATGAAGCATTTATTCAATATAAAGATGGTAGAAGGTGGGTTTGTTGTTAATCATTTAAATGAGTTTAATATGGTTACCAACAATTTATCTTTTGAACATCAATTTTGATGAAGAAATTAGGACTTTCTTAATTCTGTGTTCTTTGCTTGAAATTTGGAATAGCTTGGTAATGGCTTAAAAAATGTTTTACTTTGAACAAGGTATTTCTCATGAAGTATCTATTCACTATGAAGATGGTAGAAGGTGGTTCTATTGCTGATCATTTAAATAAGTTTAATCTGGTTATCAACCAATTATATTTTGTAAATATCAATTTTGATGAAGAAATTGGGGGTCTCTTAATTGTATGTTCTTTGCTTGAAAGGTAGAATAACTTGGTAATGACTATTAGCAACTGTATTTTTGGTTAAAATACTCTAGAATTTGATGATGTTGTTGGTGTTATTTTGAGTAAGTAAATTCATAGGAAAAGATTAGGTGAATTTGCATTAGGTAGTGTTTTGAATGCAAAAAGTAGGGGCAAAAAGATAGAGAGAAAATTATTCAGGAAATCATAGGAAATCAAGACGAAAATCAAAGGGAAAGAGGTCTCAACCCAAAGGACTAAGAGATTGATAGTATTGTTGGAAACCATGTCACAAGAAGAAATATTATTGGTCTTGAAAGAATAATGAAGCAGATAAACCATAAGGAAATAAGGAGACAAATGTGACATGTAATAAATCTGAAGAGTCCTATTCTTTGCTTCTTTCCTTAAAAAATGTAGATGATTCATGGGTTTTCAATTCAGGGGCTTCATTTCATGCTACACCATATAGAAGTTATTTTACTGATTATGTCCAAGGAGATGTTGGGCTAGTCTATTTGGAAGATAATGAATCTTGGAAAATTGTTGGAAATGGAATAATTAAGATTAAGTTTCCGAATGAGAATCATTGGCTACTACAAGAGGTAAGACATCTTCTAAGGTTTATTAGGAACTCAATCTTAGCAGGGCAACTAGGTGATGTGATTTGTACAATTACTTTTAATGATAGCAATTGGAAGGTTTCAAAAGGTTCCTTAGTAGTAACAAATGGTGTAAAAATAGGCACCTTATATCTTTGTATAGGTCATATTGTTCATTCTACTTCAATTATTGTTGGAAATAACAATGGGAAAGTAAGTTGTGAGAGGGGGGTGGGAATCAACACTTAAAACTTTTGCCTCTAAAACATATCGCCAACATCCATCTCATAACTTAACATGTAAACTGAAATAACATAACATGCATCACATTCATAGCATAAAATAAATAACACATAACATAATAAATTGGTTACCTAGAAACCCTCCAATGAGAAGATAAAACTGAGGTGGGGATGACACCCAACAATCTTTGCTACTACAGTTGTAAAGTGTGGCCTATTATGGCTACAAAGTGTTTGATCATAATCTATGATCTACCCTATTAAAAGCTTGCAAAAACTGTTAGGTCTCACCTTGTTAGAGGATTTGAACTTACAATAAAGCAAGCACTTGGTTAAGAGTTTTACAAAAGTTTGTCAAGACTTAAAGCCTATTAGGACTACTTGGTTAAGAGATTTTCTTTTTATCACCTATTAAAATGATTCAACACGATGATCCTTTAGTTAACACCTTTCTGCTTAATGCCAAATCTTCTCCTTACCAATTAAACCTTGATCCTCCAAATCAAATATGTCTTCTTTGTCCTTTCACTTCTATACTATGCTCTTCTTAATCTGATTCTACAATGCATAGCTCTGTCATAGCCATCTCAGCCACCATGAATGCTCTCTCTACACTTAGCATTCATCTCTCGAATACTTACAAACTCTCTAGCGTATTCCTTGTTAAATAAACATTGGTGGGGATGGATTAGGTAAGAATCAATGATTGTGGTTGATCCATATTGCCACCTTAAGCTTCCCTTTTTTTTGGTTTCATGTAATGCATAGGGATTCACAATATACCTCCATACTTATCTCTCATAATCATAAATTATAATTATGTTAGTCCAAAAATGGTTTACATAGAAATTTCTGCCATTCCAAACTACTATGACAAAAATTGTTCACTCAGCATTTGAAGACTTTGATGTTAGGATAAACCACGGACAGAAATAAAAAACTACATGCAAATATAACCAATAACAAAAAATAATAGAACACAAAGAAATGAACACAAGGCACCAAGATTTAACGTGGTTCACCCAATCCCTGGGCTACGTCCACCAAACAGCAAGTCTGATCTTATTACAATCCAGTGATTACAACCTGATTACAATCCGTAATCCCTTACAGCTCAATACCACCGCAAGAACCAATTTCGTATCACCACATATGAAAAATACCCAACCCTAAGCCCTTTTTATACAAGTATTAAACCGCTTTAGGGTTATAACATGTCGGCCATATGTCGGCCATAATATGTCGGCTACCATGTCGGCTACTTCCAAATTTTTTTTTTTTTCGGGGCGATGCCCCAAACCCCACTATTTATGAAGTATGTACAGTACTTTCCTAATCAGTCACCACAATCTAACAATCTCCCACTTGGGGACTGATCAGGCTCCACACTAAACAACAATCTCCCACTTGGAGACTGATCCTCTAGCAATACAACTACCGCATGGGGCTCCCACTGGATCAAACCACCCTGGACTCTGCTGTTCTTTTATTCACATTTATTCTAAAAGACTAACTGAAGCTGAAGAGGAGTTCAGCTTCTCCCTTGTTACAACCTTTGTCAACATATCTGCTGGATTTTCATTGGTATGTATCTTCTCTAGCTTTAACTGTCCATCCTCCAAAACTGACCGAATGAAATGGTACCGCAACTGTATGTGTTTGGTCTTAGAATGCAGAGCTGAATTCTTAGCAAGATGAATGGCACTCTGACTATCTATGAACAAATAATTATCCTTTTGAGGATGTCCCAATTCTTCCAAGAAGAACTGAAGCCATATCATCTCTTTGGCTGCCTCTGTAGCAGCAACATACTCTGCCTCTGTAGTGGAGAGAGCATTAATCTTCTGTAGCCTAGAAACCCAGCTCACGGCTGCCCCACCAACAGTAGACATAACCTGTAGTACTCCGCCTGGTATCAATATCCCCAGCCAAATCTGAGTCAACATAGCCCTGTAAATCAGTAGTAGAGCCCCCAAAGTGTAAACACTTATTGGATGTTCCTCTCAAATATCTGAGAATCCACTTGACAGCATTCCAATGCTCAAAACCTGGATGACTCATATACCTGCTAATGACTCCCACTGCATGTGCAATATCTGGCCTAGTGCATACCATAGCATACATCAAACTTCCTACAGCTGAAGCATAGGGTACCTTGGACATCTTATCCTCCTCTTCCTGTGTCTTGGGACACATCTCCTTAGTCAATTTCAAATGACCAGGTAAAGGTGTGCTGACAGCTTTAGCATTCTCCATAGAGAAACGTTGCAGCACCTTCTCAACATAATCAGCTTGAGATAGCGTCAATGTTCTGTTCTTCCTATCTCTGCAAATCTTCATACCAAGGATTTGTTTTGTTGCCCCCAAATCCTTCATAGCAAATGCATGTGCTAATTGGTGTTTCAGCTCCTTAATGTGATCCATGTTAGACCCAGCTACAAGCATATCATCAACATATAAACATAAAATAATGTAGCTATCATCATCCAACCTCTTAAAATAAACACAGTAATCTGAATGACACCTATTATATCCATGCTCATGCATAAAACTGTCAAATTTCAGATACCATTGCCGAGGTGCTTGCTTCAAGCCATATAAACTTTTCTTCAATTTGCACACTAAGTTCTCCTTACCTTTGACCTCAAAACCCTGTGGCTGAGCCATATATATTTCTTCATCCAAATCACCATGAAGAAAGGCTGTTTTAACATCCATCTGCTCTAAATGCAAATCTTCAGTAGCCACAAGACTTAAAACAGTACGAATAGAAGTCATTTTAACAACAGGAGAAAATATCTCATCAAAATCAATTCCCTTTTTCTGTGCAAATCCTTTTACAACTAACCTGGCCTTAAATCTTTTCTTACCTCCTTCCTCTTCTTTCAACCTGTAAACCCATTTATTCTGTAAAGCCTTTTTACCTGCAGGCAACTTGCACAAATCCCATGTCTTATTTTTCAGAAAAGAGTCCATTTCATCTTTCATTGCAGACTCCCACTGAATCTTAGTATCCACCTGCACAGCTTCATCATAACTTTCAGGTTCACCAGCATCAGTAAGTAAAATAGAATACAAAGAGGGAGAAAACCTTTGTGGGGGTCTAATTGGCCTTGTTGACCGTCTAACATTCACTGGTGTGTGTGGTATTTGTTGTTGCAGTTGTTGCACATCATGAGAAATGGCTGGAACATCAGCTTTTGGAGTATCATCCAGCACTACATAATCATCTTCTTTCTTCTCATGTTGCTGCAACAGATCTTTGTACAACACTTTTTCATTGAATATGACATCCCGACTTCTTATAATTTTATGATTTTCAAAATCCCAAAGCCTATAGCCAAATTCATTAATGCCATATCCAACAAAGGCACATTTCTTTGATTTAGCTTCTAGCTTGGTTCTATTTTCAGAGTCTATATGAGCAAAAGCTTCACAACCGAAGGTCTTGAGAAAAGAATAACTCACCTTCTTACCAGTCCATGCTTCCTCTGGAATACCACAGCCCAAAGGAGTAGAGGGACCTCTATTAATCAAATATGCTGTAGTATTGACAGCCTCCGCCCACATGTGTAAGGGCAACCCAGCATGCAACCTCATGCTCCTTGCGCGCTCCATTATAGTCCTGTTCATGCATTCAGCCACTCCATTTTCCTGTGGAGTCCTTGGAACAGTTTTTTGTCTACGAATACCATTAATGGAGCAATAATCTTCAAATTCATGACTACAATACTCACCACCATTATCAGATCTGAGACATTTTAATTTCTTACCAGTCTCATTTTCAACCAAGCATTTCCATTTCTTAAAAGTTTGAAATACATTAGATTTCTGTCTAAGGAAATAAACCCATACTTTTCTAGTTGCGTCATCAATAAATGTAACATAATAATGAGAGCCACCAAGGGAAGATACCTAAGCCGGTCCCCATACATCTGTATGCACAAGCTCTAATTTCTCCTTTTTGTTTTCCTTCCCTGTCTTTACAAAACTCACTCTCTTTTGTTTTCCATACACACAACTTTCACAGAAATCCATATTCACACATTTTAGACCTGGTAAAACTTTCTTTGAATGAAGTACTTTCATACCTTTCTCACTCATGTGCCCAAGTCTATTGTGCCACAGCGTTGTATCAGAATCTACAGCAGCTATTTGTTCTCCCTGCTCAACTGCAGTAATTGTTCCTGAATATTCATTTTTCTCTGAAACAATCAAAGTAGAAGGAACAATATGACCTGTACAAAGATATAAGGTGCCTACTTTCACACCTTTTGCTACTACAAGGGAACCTTTCGAAACCTTCCAATTTTTATCATTAAAAGTAACTACACAACCCTCATCACCGAGTTGCCCTGCTGAAATTAAATTTCTACTTAGTTTTGGAACATGTCTTACCTCATGTAGTAGCCAATGATTCCCATTCTGCAACTTAATCTTAATTTTTCCCTTTCCAACAATCTGACAGGGTTCATTATCCCCCAAATAAACAAGCCCAAAATCCCCTTGGACATAATCAATGAAATAACCTCTATGAGGTGTAGCATGAAAAGAAGCACCAGAATCTAAAACCCATGAATCATCAACACTCTCTAAAGATAGAAGCAAAGCATCCTCTTCGGATTTGTTACTTACCACATTTGCCTCTTTGTCTCCATCTGATTTATCTCCTTCATTTTTCTTTCGAGTCCAGCAATCTTTCTTTTTGTGCCCTGGTTTCCCACAGTACCAGCAATCATTTGGTCCTCTCGATTGAGACCTCCTCCCCTTTGACTTTCCTCTTGATTTCCCACGATTTCCAGAGTTACTTCCTCTTTCACTCGTTCTGCCACTGCTTTGTGCATTTAAAGCACTTCCTGATGTAGATCCACCTGAGGATTTTCTACGAGTTTCCTCACTTAAAATAACACCGATCACATCATCATATTTTAGGGTACTAGATCCAGGAACAAAATTACTCACCGCCATTACCAAGCCATTCTAGCTTTCAGGCAAAGAACACAAAATCAAGAGAGCCCTAATTTCTTCATCAAAATTGATACCCACAGAAGATAATTGACTAGTAATAGTATTAAACTCATTTAAATGATCTGCAACAGATCCACCTTCTGCCATTTTCATATTAAATAAACGCTTCATGAGAAATACCTTATTTGAAGCAGAGGGCTTTTCATATAGTGTCACTAGGGTTTTCATCAAATCTTCTGTCGTCTTTGCTTTTGTAATATTAAATGCCACCGATGGTGCCAAGCATAACCGAATGCTTCCGAGTGCCTTTCTGTCCAAAAGATCCCATTCAGCCTCTGACATAGTTCCCTGATTCTTGGCTTTTCCTTCCAACGGCTTCCATAAATCCTTCTGATATAAATAGTCTTCCATTTGCATCTTCCATAACTGGAAGTTCTGCCCATTAAACCTGTCAACCCTCAACTTACCCTCATCTGCCATCACTCCCACTCAACTGTGAGACTCCCACTTAACCATGAGACTTTCCTGCAGAGGATAACTGAAAGACAACCTTGCTCTGATACCACTTGTTAGGATAAACCATGGACAAATAAAAAACTACATGCAAATATAACCAATAAGAAAAAATAATAGAACACAAAGAAATGAACACAAGGCACCAAGATTTAACGTGGTTCACCCAATCCCTGGGCTACGTCCACCAAACAGCAAGTCCGATCTTATTACAATCCAGTGATTACAACCTGATTACAATCCGTAATCCCTTACAGCTCAATACCGCCGCAAGAACCAATTTCGTATCACCACATATGAAAAATACCCAACCCTAAGCCTTTTTTATACAAGTATTAAACCGCTTTAGGGTTATAACATGTCGGCCATATGTCGGCCATAATATGTCGGCTACTTCCAAATTTTTTTTTTTTCGGGGCGATGCCCCGAACTCCACTATTTATGAAGTATGTACAGTACTTTCCTGATTAGTCACCACAATCTAACATTTGATGCTCGACCTTCACTATGCTCCTAATTTTGTAATTAGACTTCTAAATAGCTCGACACTCTTTGTTTACTCAATACTTGAATCACTCATCATATATAGTCTGCTCGGCACTTGAGTGACTCAACACTAACTATCCATATTGCTTGACATGTATTGGATGACAACTTATGCTTGACATGCATTTATCACTTAGCTCACATTGATTTCTTAGTGTTAGGATAAACCACGGACAGAAATAAAAACTACATGCAAATATAACCAATAACAGAAAATAATATAACACACAGAAATGAACACAAGGCACCAAGATTTAACGTGGTTCACCCAATCCCTGGGCTACGTCCACCAAACAGCAAGTCCGATCTTATTACAATCCAGTGATTACAACCTGATTACAATCCGTAATCCCTTACAGCTCAATACCGCCGCAAGAACCAATTTCGTATCACCACATATAAAAAATACCCAACCCTAAGCCCTTTTTATACAAGTATTAAACCGCTTTAGGGTTATAACATGTCGGCCATATGTCGGCCATAATATGTCGGCTACCATGTCGATGTCGGCTACTTCCAAAATTTTTTTTTTTCGGGGCGATGCCCCGAACCCCACTATTTATGAAGTATGTACAGTACTTTCTTGATCAGTCACCACAATCAAACAATCTCCCACTTGGGGACTGATCAGGCTCCACACTAAACAACAATCTCCCACTTGGCCGACATGTTATAACCCTAAAGCGGTTTAATACTTGTATAAAAAGGGCTTAGGGTTGGGTATTTTTTATATGTGGTGATACGAAATTGGTTCTTGCGGCGGTATTGAGCTGTAAGGGATTACGGATTGTAATCAGGTTGTAATCACTGGATTGTAATAAGATCGGACTTGCTGTTTGGTGGACGTAGCCCAGGGATTGGGTGAACCACGTTAAATCTTGGTACCTTGTGTTCATTTCTGTGTGTTCTATTATTTTCTGTTATTGGTTATATTTGCATGTAGTTTTTATTTCTGTCCGTGGTTTATCCTAACACTTAGCTCACTCTGATCACTCAGCATACACTATGTGCTCAACCTTCACTATGCTCCTAATGTTCTAACTTGACTTCTGAATAGCTCAGAACCGTCTGTTTACTCAAAACTTGAATCACTCATCATATATAGTTTGCTTGACACTTGAGTGACTAGACACTAACTATCCATATTGCTCGACATGTATTAGATGACAACTTATGCTTGATATGCTTTGATCACTCGACTCACATTGATTGCTCGGCTTGCTTTGATCACTCGACATACACTATGTGCTCGACTTGCACTGTAATTCTACTAAATTATGACTAAGTATTTTCTCACTGACTTGTCAAAACCAATCTAAGATTAACAATCTCCCCCTTTGACATGAGTGACAAAAACACTTTGTCATGGCATATACATTCGTACATTATGCATAAGTCAGATAATATATACTTCGTTACTCGGCTCATTTACAAAACTTCAAAATTTAAATTTTTGGCAAAATATTGTATCTCTCCCATACTTCATTACTCCCCTTGAGTAAATGCTTTATTTTTGTTTTTGCTCTAATACTCTTGCTGAGTAGATATCTTCCTTGACAAACATTTATCCTTCAAAATTTCATAATCCCCCTTTTTTGACACTTATGTCATTTGGGTTGTACATTGACAGTGCATTTGTCCAAAAAATGGCTTGTGAAGCTCCATGATTATATTCAAAGTTGTATCCCGATTATTGCATGCTACCTCTAGAGATTGAAACTAAATGTCTAGTTGGGCAACAAGGTCAACTAAGCCATCATGTGTTAAAAGATGAGAATCTTTCTTCATCAAAGTTTCTGCATAGGCTAGTTTCTTATGAAAAACTTCCACGTGAGGAGTTAGCATTGATTGTATGCTAATAAGAGTAGATCTGATATTAACATCTTGTGCTTGCAACTCAGCAAGCCTACTCTAAGTGAACTGTAGCCTCTGGAAATGTATCTAACTTTAACCAAGAGATAGCTTGATAATACTACTTGTGAGTTGTAGATCTCCTTGCAGTTGGTAAATAGCCCTGTGGGTCTCTTATGTGAATAATTCAACATTGCATAACTTACTATATAGAGAGAATATATTCTCTAAAACTATCTTCACACTCCCCATCTTGGTTTCTAGGTCAACCTATCTAAGCACAATAGCAGTAGATATCTTTTCCAATACCTTGGTATGAAACTTTCTTTCTGACCATTCTAATAATTTTACATTAGAATCTAGGTCTTCATCCTTTATTTTGTCCACAATAGTGACAAGTTTCTCTATGATAGGCTTATTTTCATAGAATATGTCTTTAATGTCATGTAAATCTTGTTTTTCTTGTATTCCCTCCTCAATATATCTTGCCTCATTTTCCTTTGAAGCGATTCTTGTAGAATACTCATTTCCTCAATATTGATTGTGTTTAAATCAAACTTTGAGAGTTCAATCACTTCATCTAGATTTACATCCTCAAATGATGTTACTTCAACACTCTTGGGTGTGCTGGTACTCAACCTTGATATTTGCAATGGTGTTTCCTAGGCTTAGTAGTCAAATCCAACTCGTCAGTTCTGACATCTTCCTTCTATACTTCACCCTATTATGGTGGTATAGGTACTTGACTTGCTTCCTGACCTATGTGAACTTTAGTTCCATCCTTTTCAATTGTTACCATTGTTGATAAACTTGAAATTTGTAAGCTTGGCACTAATGTGTCTACATGTTGTTCTTTTTTCTCTTTCATCTAAATTACAACTGCGAGCATTTCAAATTGTGTCAGTTGTGTAGCCTCTTTTTGTTCTTGGTTTATACTTGGATCTTGCGAAAGATCTTGTGATTCCTTTACATTTAGCTCTATAGTAGACGGGGGTACATTTGATGTGCCCTTTGGTTTCTGCCCTACAGATACAAGTTTTGCCTTCTAAAATTCATCAACTCTCACCAATATAAGATTTGTGCATAACATTGCTGCATTGTTAGAGTCCTTTAGAATTTTCTTCAAGTCATCCTCAGTCAAAAGATTTACATTTTGTGCTGAATTATCAAGAACATCTTTGATGAGAACAACTGTGTCCTATTGACTCTCTCTATCTATGTATGGAGGACTGGTACTTGGCACTTGTACATCTTCTACATCTTGTTGCTCATCTTCAAATATAGCCTCCTCTATTGTTTCCTTAGTACCTACCATACCAACTTCCTTGATTGAATTTCCATCCTTTGCTTTCTCTCCTTCTACATTCTTCTTAGGTTCTTGCATTTCTTTCTCACCTTTGTTTGTGATTGATGGAGTGGTTAACCCATAGATTGATTTCCAAATTGTTGTGCTTTTGTTAACCACATCTTCAATATTCTTCTTCAAGATATGGAAAGCTCTATATTTGGGGGAAAATTTACTTTTGTGCTTATGCATAGCTTTGGAAATCTTCCTTTTATCTAATTCAGGCATAACTTGGGCTAATGTTGTTTCCTTGATTTGTCTCTTAATTTGCAAGCTATATTTTCATTTCTGCTCAACCCTGTTATATAGATTTTTGGGTAAAGAGTTGGAAATTTAAAGAGGAGTTGTCTTGAATCTAGCCATCATGTCATAAATGGCCTCCTCAACCTTATTCTCATCAACTTTTCCCAATTTATCAAAATCTACATGTGTGAAACCAAATAAATCTACATTTGGAGTTATGTTTTCACACAAATTATCAATATCAGAAGAGGGATTGTAGCTTACCACCTTGTATTGACTCAAATCATCTGACTCGGTCTTCTCCTCATCTAAATCCTTCTAAGGTGTCTACTTCTTCCTTAGTCTGTTGTAAGTCTTCTTAGCAGACTCACTCAATTCTACTATGTCAGCTGCTCTTTTACCTTTTAGATTTTTTATTTTTGTAGCCTTAATAGTGGCTACCCTTGTGCTTGACCTAGTCATAGGTATAGTTGGCTTCTATTGTGGCTGTTAGAATTCTTTAGAATAACTAAGAGGGGGGGGTGAATCAGTTATTCAAGGTCCACAATTCCCTATTAATACCTTTTTACTTCTTTTAATGAATCCATATACTTTTCATCCATCCAATACTTAAATCAATCATATAAGCAAGTTACAGTAAATCAATATGCAATGACAAAACATCCAAAATCAACACATGACACAATGATTTACGTGGAAACCCAATTTGGGAAAAACCACCAGTAACATGCTACTTGATTTTCACTCTTCTGAAGTGATGCCCTGTTAAAAGCCTGCCCTGTTAAAGGCTTATAACACACTGTTAAATGTGACCCTGTTAGAGGATTTCACCAAACTGTTAGGAATGGGCCTAGTAAAAGGTCTTTAGAAGATTCACTTGAAATGTCACCCTGTTAAAGGATTTACCTAATGGCTATTAAACCAACCTAAGTCCATAGGATTTAGACTTACTATTACAATTTCTAGAAAGTAATGATAATAGTCTTTTGATCTGATATAACTTACAACATACTTTGTAGATTTTAGATCACACTTTCAATTCAATCCTTATGCTTGGCTTCAATCACTTCAGCTCTGACTGCTTGTCTCCCTTTCAAGCTTCGTCTCCTTGAGTCCTCTTACTCATTCTACCAATGCAATCATTCTTGTGGTCGTCTATTCAAACAGAGTTCTTGTGCTTTCTTTTCCTTAGCACATTCTACAACACTTCATGCTTTTATTCTTGACCACCTCTCTCTCCTTATTCCTATTTTTGCTCTCCTTCTTCATTAACTTATGTCTACTTATATAGAAGTCTGATTCTCCTTTTGCCGCTCAATTCTCCCTTTCCAATTTTAGGGTTTCAAGATGGATTAGGTAGGATACAATGTATCTATCTCATATCTTGTTTTCTTCTAGAAAATTTGCCATTTGTTTCTCAAAAATGTTCTACATGGTGTTCTGTGCCACCAACTCAACATTCTTATCTTCCTTTTAATTCAAAAACTTCTAGATAACAACCTTGTCAGCTTAGATCTGGCGAATCTTTGATTTCCAAAATAATACAGCAACTCGACATTATTGAGTTACTGGTGGCTTGGCACCTCTATGTTACTGGACACCTATACTTGCTTGGCACTTGGTTCTGCTCAGCACTTGGTTCTCCTCGGCACTTGATTCTGCTCGGTACTTGGTTTTGCTCAGCACTTGGTTCTGCTCGGCACTTGTTAATACTCGACACTTGTTACACTCAGCACTTGTTAATACTTGGCACTTGTTACACTCGTCACTTGTTAATACTCGACACTTGTTACACTCGACACTAACTAGGAATTTTCTCGGCTCTTACTAGCTTGCTCGACTCCTTCTCTCTATTGAACTTAGTTTGAGCTTTACAAAAGACTTAGCTAAAACCTTAAATCTTTGATATGTTTCAGTGTGCCCATTCTTTGTAATATGTCATCAAATACACTTTTTCATCAATAGCTTAGCTGGTCCTTGTACTTCATTACAACATCATAACTTCAACCTTTCTCTAGGTGTTCTAGTTACATCTTATTGATTGCTTCCTCCTTGACAATCAACTGATTGATAGTATTTAGATCACTAAAGCAATTGTCATTCCTGCAAGTAGCAAGTTTGACATCACTGACAAAACAATGATTGAGGACATTCTTTACCAGTTCCATATATTACTCCAACAACTTTTCTTATGATCATTTCAATCATTTCCAACAATCTCCCTCTTTGGCATTGATGGAAAACCAAACTAATCAGGTAATCAATTCAGTTACCACCAAGATTGTATACATTAGCTTGCTGCATTTCACTACTGATATCATATATCTCTCTCTTTCATATATATCTCCCTCTTACTTTGTATTGATCAGTTTTCTGCATATTTCTCCCTCTTTGACATAAATGCCAAAGATGTAGCATCTTTATCATGCAGAATATAAGCTTTGGCTTCTAGTTGATTTTCTCCCTCTGTCACCATGCTTGTGACTGATTTGGAGTTTCTATTTCTGCTGTCATCCTTTGCATCGACCTGTTAATATTACAATGATTTATTCTTGTTGATGCAAGGCAGTTTTCTTGTTGCCTTAAGGAGCTTGAGTTAGGGGTATGACCCCCAACTTGCTTCTAAGATATTCATAGGCATCCTTGGGCAATGGTTTGGTGAAGATATCTGCAGTTTGTTCCTTTGTGTGAATGTATTCCAACTTCACTTGTTTGTCTTCTACCAATTCTCTGACATAATGATACTTGATTGCAATATGCGTGGTTTTTGCATGCATCACTGGATTTTTGGATATGTTTATAGCACTTGTATTATCACAATACAATATCACAGGTTTTGTTACTTCTTCTTTCATTCCATTCAATAGATGTGTGAGCCATACAATGTTTGTGCAATTGACTGCAGCTGCCACATATTCTGTCTCTGTAGTGGACTGGGATATACATGTTTGTTTCTTGCTAGTCCAGGTAACTAGCCTTCTGCCTAGAAATAATGCACCTCCACTTGTGCTTTTTCTGTCATCAATGTTTCCTCCCCAGTCTGCATCTGTATATGCATTGAGCTCAAATTTTCCATTCTTTTTGTAGTATAGACCAAAGTCATCAATCCCTTTGAGATATCTCATTATTCTTATTACTGCTATGAGATGATTTTCTTTAGGATTAGCAGAGAACCTAGCCACTATTCCAACTGCTAATGCTATGTCTGGTCTACTATGTACAACATATTGTAGTTTTTCAATCATGGATCTGTACATTGTTTGATTGACTTCAGCGGACTCATCATTTTTGGATAGCTTATTTCCTGTGGCCATTGGTGTGCTGACTGGTTTGGATTCCTCCAATCTAAATGTTTTAAGAATTTCTTTGATGTACTTTGATTGTGTAACAAATATTCCATGTTTGAGTTGATATACTTGCAATCCAACAAAAAATTTGATTTCTCCAAACATAGACATCTCAAATTCATGTTTCATTTTGTCAGCAAAGCCTTTGCAAAGTATTTCCTTACCTCCAAATGCTATGTCATCCACAAAGATTTTAGATACAATAATGTCTTTACCTTCTTCTACTTTGATGTACATGTTGCTGTTATCATCAGTTCTTTCAAATCCAATTTGCACTAGATACTTGTGAAGTCTCTCATACCATGCTCTAGGTGCTTGTTTCAAACCATAGAGTGCTTTATGTAACTTACGCACCATATCCCTGTTGTTTTCATCAACAAATCCTTCTGGTTGTTCAATGTAGACTTCTTCTTCTAGTATACCATTTAAGAAAGCGGATTTTACATCCATCTGATAGAATTTAAAATCTTTGTAGACAACATATGAAAGTAAAGTTCTTACTCCTTCCATTCTAGCAACAGGAGAAAATGTTTCTCCATAGTCTATTCCCTCTTCTTGAGCATAACCCTTACATACTAGTCTAGCTTTGTTTCTAGTAATCTCACCATTCTCATCTAGTTTGTTTCTGAATACCCATTTGGTGCCAATCACATTCTTGTCAGTTGGTCTGGGAACCAAACTCCAAGTTTTATTTTTTCTTATTTGATCAATTTCTTCTTTCATAGCTTTATACCAGTCATCATCTTGTAATGCACCATGTACTGTTTTGGGTTCAGATTGGCTGATCAGACATGATTCATGTCTTAGTTTGTTCCTTGTCATTAGTCTTGCATCTTTCTCACCAATTATTTGCTCAACAGGGTGATGTCTTTTTACATATTTGGATAACCTTGGCTCTGTCCTTGTTTCCATGTTTGATCTTTCGGATTCAGGATCACTATGCACTTCATTGTCAGGTTGTTCTTCATCATGTATGCTATCTTCAGAATCAAATTGTGCATTTTTTTCATTCTGCAACTCGGCTTCTGAATGCAACTCAGCATTTACTGGTTGTGATTCAGTTGAAATTGATACTTGTTGTTGATTTCCAATTTGATTGACATCATTCTCATCAATCATTCCTTCATAAGAATACACAAAGGTTCTGTACTCTTCCATTTTCTTTGGTATTTCAGCTTGGACTTCTGTGTGCTCATCAAAATTTACATTTGCACTTTCCACAATTTTGTTAGTGTTAATATTCAAACACTTATATGCCTTACTTCTAGTGGAGTAACCAAGAAATATACCTTCATCAATTTTTGCATCAAATTTTCCATTTCTAACATCTTTAAGGATAAAACATTTGCAACCAAACACTTTGAAATGTTTTACATTGGGTGAGTAACCATACCATAATTCAAAAGGTGTTGTATTTGTTCCTTTCTTGACTTGTACTCAGTTTAGTGTATGAACAGCTACACTTACAGCTTCTCTCCAGTATTTTAGAGCAACATTCTTTTCCATCATTAATGTTCTGGCACAGTCAATTACAGATCTATTTCTTCTTTTAGCAATTCCATTTTGTGGGGGAGTTCTAGGAGCTGACGTTTGTCTTTTGATCCCTTTGTCATTACAGAATATCTCGAATTCATTTGATGTAAATTCACCACCTCTATCTGATCTTAGGCATTTCAGGCTTTTTCCAGTTTCCTTTTCAACTCTAGCCACATACCACTTAAACATTTGAAAAGCATCAGTTTTTTGTTTTAAGAACATAACAGTCATCATCCTGGAATAGTCATCAACAAATAACATTATGTATTTATCTCCTCTATAGCTTTGTATTGCCATTGGACCACATAAGTCAATGTGAACTAACTCAAGTATCTCTTTAGATGTATAGTTTTTGCTTTTGAAACTTGATTTTGTCATCTTTTCCAGCTGACATTGTTTGCACATGATATTATCAGGCTTCTTCAATTTTGGTAGACCTCTGACTTTCTTCATTTTACTGATGTTGATTAGATTGTCAAAGTTGACATGACATAATCTTCTATGCCATAACCATTCATCATCAAATTTTGCAAATAGACAAGAAACATCATCCATATCAAGGTAAAACAAATTACTCTTTGTTTGATCTCCTTTTCCTATCAGTTTACCATCATTGTCATAGATTTTTGCAGTTTTGTTTCCAAATTCCACTTTGCAGCCTATATTGCCTAACTATGAGACACTCAGTAAATTGTAGTTTAATCCTTCAACATAGTATGCATTGTCACATGAAGTTTGTTCTGTGAGCTTAATGGAACCTTTTCCTTTGATTTGACATGGAGCATCATTACCAAATCTAACACTATTTCCATCATACTGAGTAAAGTTAACAAACTTACTTTTGTCTCCTGTCATATGATGTGAGCATCCACTGTCTATGATCCATCTGTCATTCTTGTTTATGCATGTTACTAGTGCTATGGCTTCTTCTTCATCAGATTGGTCCTTCATGGCTACATAAACAACTTCATCATCATTGTCATCAAAATTTTCTTCAGCAATATAACACTTCTTACCTTTTTCTTTGTAATCTCTCTTGTCATCATCTCTTCTGTTCTTGTATTTGTTGCCTTCCTTGGAATCCTTTTTCTATGGACATCTTGCAGCAATATGACCTACTTCATTGCAATTGAAACAAATGATAGGCATCTTACCTTTGAATTTTCCTTTGCCCTGTGAAATCTTCTAGCGAGAGATGCTTCCAATTGTTCCACATCTTCCTCATCAGTGCTACTGTCACTAGATACATACTTCATTTTTCTTCCTTTCTTTGATTTCATCTGTTCGACATATTTCAGTGATAACTTGGCCTTAAAAGTGGATTTAGCATTTTCAGGTTTGTAGTTGTCAAAATTAGATAATTCAAATGCAGTGAGTCTACCTATTATACCTTCAAAGCTTAGATTATTTCCTGGTATACATCTTAGCTCTTGTATTGCTGATACTCTAATAGCATAGATAGGGAGCAAGGTTCGTAAGAACTTACTATTAACAGTATCTTCATCCAGTTGACCACTCAAGCATCTTATTGCACTTACCACTTCCTTTATTCTTGCACCATACTGAGCAGCATTCTCATTTTCTTCCATTTTCATGACATCAAACTTTCCTTTGAGACTTTCTCTTTTTGCTCTTTGTACATTCTGATCTCCTCCATAGATGTCTGATAAGGCTTTCCACATTTTGTATGCAGTGTCACATCCTTTGATATCATCAAATTCAACATAGCTGAGTGCAGAGGCAATTTTCAGCATTTTCTGGTTGTGTTCTTGCTTGTTTTTCATGTCTTTTGCAGTAGGGGCACCTTTTGGATCTATATGTTCAGTGAAAATTGAATTTTGGGCATAATCTCCTATGGATCCAATATGTAGCTTCATCAAACTTTGCCATGCAACAAAGTTGTCTTTGTTGAGCTTAAGAACTTCTCTCTTTGCCATTTTGATCTTTTCTGCTTGTAGTCCCTTTAAACTGAATCAACAGTTGGCTCTGATACCAATTGTTAGAATTCTTTAGAATAACTAAGAGGGGGGGGGGGGGGGGGGGGGGGGTGAATCAATTATTCAAGGTCTACAATTCCCTATTAATACCTTTTTACTTCTTTTAATGAATCCATATACTCTTCATCCATCCAATACTTAAATCAATCATATAAGCAAGTTACAGTAAATCAATATGCAATGACAAAACATCCAAAATCAACACATGACACAATGATTTACGTGGAAACCCAATTTGGGAAAAACCACCAGTAACATGCTACTTGATTTTCACTCTTCTGAAGTGATGCCCTATTAAAAGCCTGCCCTGTTAAAGGCTTACAACACACTGTTAAATGTGACCCTGTTAGAGGATTTCACCAAACTATTAGGAATGGGCCTAGTAAAAGGTCTTTAGAACATTCACTTGAAATGTCACCCTGTTAAAGGATTTACCTTATGGCTATTAAACCAACCTAAGTCCATAGGATTTAGACTTACTATTACAATTGCTAGAAAGTAATGATAATAGTCTTTTGATCTGATATAACTTACAACATACTTTGCAGATTTCAGATCACACTTTCAATTCAATCCTTATGCTTGGCTTCAATCACTTCAGCTCTGACTGCTTGTCTCCCTTTCAAGCTTCGTTTCCTTGAGTCTTCTTACTCATTCTGCCAATGCAATCATTCTTGTGGTCATCTATTCAAACAGAGTTCCTGTGCTTTCTTTTCCTTAGCACATTCTATAGCACTTCATGCTCTTATGCTTGACCACCTCTCTCTCCTTATTCTTGTTTTTACTCTCCTTCTTCATTAACTTATGTCTACTTATATAGAAGTCTAATTTTCCTTTTGCCGCTCAATTCTCCCTTTCCAATTTTAGGGTTTCAAGATGGATTAGGTAGGATACAATGTATCTACCTCATATCTTGTTTTCTTCTAGAAACTTTGCCACTTGTTTCTCAAAAACGTTCTACATGGTGTTCTGTGCCACCAACTCAACATTCTTATCTTCCTTTTAATTCACAAACTTCTAGATAACAACCTTGTCGGCTTAGATTTGGCGAATCTTTGATTTCCAAAATAATGCAGCAACTTGACATTATTGAGTTACTGGTGCTCAGCACCTCTATGTTACTCGGCACCTATACCTGCTCAACACTTGGTTCTGCTCGACACTTGGTTCTGCTCGACACTTGATTCTGCTCGGTACTTGGTTCTACTCGGCACTTGGTTCTGCTTGGCACTTGTTAATACTCGACACTTGTTACACTCGGCACTTGTTAATACTCGGCACTTGTTACACTCGACACTTGTTAATACTCGACACTTTTTACACTCGGCACTAACTAGGAATTTGCTCAGCTCCTTCTCTCTAATGAACTTATGTCATGAGCCCAAATTTAAGAATAATAATGAATAGATAATAATAAATATTATAATTACATTATGAAACCAGATTATAATATATTCACATTTGAATATATATAATATTAATAACTAAGGATAATAATAAATAAATGATTAATAGACTAATCAATCTATATATATATATATATATATATGTGTGTGTGTGTGTGTGTGTGTGTGTGTGTATAATACAAGAATTAATATAATCAATAATACAATATAGTATTATATTAATAACAACATATATTTGAATATAAACATACAATTTTATATAACATATTTAATACTTTATATATATAATACTCTTTGAGTTAAATGTTATTCTTATATAATTATGTTACAAACATCTTTATACATATATGCGATAAATCAGAAGTGAATAACAAATCAAATCATGAGATGCGTCCTTTCATTCACCAAATCCAACTCAACATATTTAATAAGTTAAGGATGGGAATTACAAGCATGACAGTCTAAGAAAGAACAATACAGAATCAAGGAGGATTGTAGCGTAATAAGAGGTAACAAAGGACATTCAAAAAACCATTAAGCATATTAGGAGTATAGTGTTCAAGCAACAGATCGCATCTCACCGAACCTTGTAATGACCCCTTTTTGGGCTATACCTCAAGTAGCTCTTGGATCTAATTTAAAGACTTCAAATATTCATTTTATACTTGGAATTATATAGAAATTGTAATAATCTTTAATGAAATTCTAATCTTCTAAGTTATATATATATATATATATATATAAAATTTGTTTGTGGAATGAATTATAATCCGACAACTCTCCTTATTGTAATCAATATAATAATCCTTTCTTCTTAATAGTTGAGTCAACCTTAATGTTTCTCCCCTATCGACTAAGTTGAACCCTAATAGTGAGTTTGATTATCGTATTGAATGCAAATATAATCCTTAAAAACTAATCGGGTCTATGCTTATATTACTTGGATGTGTCGTACTTTCTCATCTGTATTGAGTCCACATCCTCCAAGTCACTACCTTTCTCACCTTAATTGGTATGCAGGAGTAATACGTGCTTATGCTGCGAATCAAGATCAAAATATGTGCCCTTCACCTTTGTTCCTTGTCCTGTACTTTCCTTCTAAGTTGATTTCCTCCATGCTAGTTATTCACTTGTGATTTATCGCATATATGTATAAAGATGTTTGTAACATAATTATATAAGAGTAACATTTAACTCAAAGAGTATTATATATAAAAAGTATTAAATATGTTATATAAAATTGTATGTTTATATTCAAATATATGTTGTTATTAATATAATACTATATTGTATTATTGATTATATTAATTCTTGTATTATATATATATAGATTGATTAGTCTATTAATCAATTTATTTATTATTATCGTTAGTTATTAATATTATATATATTCAAATGTGAATATATTATAATCTGGTTTCATAATGTAATTATAATATTTATTATTATCTATTCATTATTATTCTTAAATTTGGGCTCATGACAACTTAGTTTGAGCTTTACAAAAGACTTAGCTAAAACCTTAAATCTTTGATATGTTTCAGTGTGCCCATTCTTTGTAATATGTCATCAAATACACTTTTTCATCAATGGCTTAGTTGATCCTTGTACTTCATTACAACATCATAACTTCAACCTTTCTCTAAGTGTTCTAGTTACATCTTATTGATTGCTTCCTCCTTGACAATCAACTAATTGATAGTATTTAGATCACTAAAGCAATTGTCATTCCTGCAAGTAGCAAGTTTGACATCAGTGACAAAACAATGATTGAGGACATTCTTTACCAGTTCCATATATTACTCCAACAACTTTTCTTATGATCATTTCAATCATTTCCAACAATGGCTTCTTCACAGGCTTCTCTATTTTCTCCACTATTTTCTCCTTAGCTTTTCTCTTCTTGGTCTTTTCTATAGGTGCTTTCTTGGGTTCTTCTCCTTTAGCACCTTCTCATCATCACCTTGATCTTCACCTAGGCCTTGAGTTAATTCTAGTGGGGCTTGGCCTTGTTCTTCCTCTTCATCATCATCATCTTCTTCCTCTTCTCCACCTTCACCAAATCTCTCTTTCAACTTCTTCATTAGTTTGTTCTTCTTTGTAAGAACTTTAGCCATTTTCAAATCAATCGTGATCCTGGATTTGGCTTCCTCATAGTTTTCAAATGAGGTTGCACTCTTGTCAACATCATTTGCTAATAAAGCTATAATTGCTGCAGAGGCTTCATCCACATTGATTTCATATGGCAGGGGTTTCAACCATCTGACCTTGGGTATTACTGCTTGCACATATGTGTGGTCCGCATCCACTAGGAAATAAACATCATCATAATGTTTTTCCACTAAGGATACATGAATCCTCAATCTCTCCTTCATGGATTTCTTAAAATCCTCAAAATAACTAGTCATCACAAACTCAAAGTTATCTCCAAGATACTCAATAAATTTTGAAATATATTGTGAAATTGACCTATTGGTCTTCCAAGCAACTTGACTAAAGGTGGGGAAGGTGTTTTGCACATAAAAGAATATGTAAACAAGTAAAGAACCAAACTTTCAAGATGCACTTTTTGCTTTTCTAATGGCCTCCAAGTTTTTTGATAGTTGTTGCTATTGTAACTTGGCAAGGTTATATGAATGGTCTCTCTTTACTATCTTGTAACCTAAATAAAAAAACATACATGAAACAATATTTAGTCAGCTAGACTAAAAGAACTTGTGATCTATCAGTCTCACTACAAAGGCAATTAGGGAATCTGATATAGTGTCGATAAAAATCCCTCTCTTGTTCCATACTACACCTATATTCTTTTCAATGGTTTCCTTTGCATCACTTCTCATACTCTTAGGTCTATCTAGGGTAGGGTACCTTGATACTCGATTTCTAATCCTCTTAGTGATCTTGATTGGTCCACCTTCCAACCAAATATAGTTGTCATGTATGTGGCTTAGAACAACTCGAATCCACTTGGTCTTGAACATTTGAGGAAAATATAGGGCACGTGTTATCCCTTTCCATTCATTAATTTTATACTCTTCACTCAAGACTCTATTATCACACAATTTTCTATAGGCATCTCTTATCTCCATATCTCCTACCTCTCCAATATTTCCCATATAATAGCATCTAACATCTTGTATCATGAGAACCTTTAGTGATATCATAGATACTGCATTAGATAGATCTCCCTTGTAAGTAATTTTAGAAATAACACGAAACATGGGTTGTCTAACATCATTACTTATCAATTAAACATTAAAAACCTCTTTCCCCTCTTTTTGAACATTTTTAGAAGAGCTAGCTTCCATTATGACTACCTAGGGTTTGCAAGAAATAAAACAACATAACTCAAAAATAGCTAAATACCTTTCAAATCTAATGAACAATGTCAAGTAGTAGTTGAATTTGGTTTGCAAACACTGGAATCTTCTTTTGCAATTTGCTTTCATGCTCTTCATGGGCTCTAAAAACTTTGGTAAGTGAAAATGTGTCAAAAATCAGCTATATAACCCTTTATATTCAAAATTAAATGCTCACTACTTACACAACTATACGGTTAGCTATCATAGGACTTTCAACATGGTCGATCAACATTGCGAGCTTGACACTTACTACCATGTCTCCATAACTCGACTATAACTACGATTTCTTTCCTTGCATGACAACAACAAAGAAATCTTCTATGCTCGGTACCAAAATAGAAAACAACAAAACTATATATTTACTCTAGGTTATAATCATTACATTGCATCCTAATTCATGCACATTTGGTCTTTTTAGATCTTAGATTCTTGGAACTAATGTATAATATAACTTTTCAAATATTAGTCCCACAATTACATTTTATTGCTTAGTTGAGCATTATGTGATCACCTAATCCATTGGATGAAGTGACCTCATCTAAGCTTGATATACTACATTCTTCCTTCTTTTTCCATGTCTTGTTCATCTGCACCTTTACCTTCTCAAAATTGACCTTTTCTTTGCCTTTACTTGTTTCATTATTTGACACTGGTGACCTAGTTGGACAGTTTTTGCTGACATGACTAGTATTGAGAGAAATAAAGCATGTAGTCTCACTCAACCATCTATTGTATTTGCCTTTGAAATGTGTTCTAATGTAATTCTTAGGAACATGTTCCATATTCTTGACAATAGTGACAACTGTACTTTGTGTTGTATTCCCAATCATAGGATTTTCCATTTTGTTGCACCTTTGTCTTCTTGTTTGATGTCTACTTGGTCTTGGATCTACATTCATATGATTTGTGTCCATAATTTTGATAATTGTAGCAATAACCTTCAAATCTATTAGTGCTCATGGTCTTGGTCTTGCATTCATTTGCCTGATGTCCTTGTTTGTTGCAATTGTAGTAGCATTATTTGTAATTCTGCTTGGGGTTCTGGTTGACAGTTTTGCTCCTGCAAACAATTGTTGTATGACCCAATTTTCCACAATTATGATAAGTAGGTTTGTAGTTATTACCTTTTTTATTCCTTTTTTCATCACTTTTAGATGATTCTCCTTTTTCAGTATTGGTGTCTTCCAATCCAGTAGTATGAATGTTAGGTCTTGGAGATTTCATCAAATTCTCAAAGTGTTTGATGAATTCACTCGATTTGTTGAATCTTTCAATGAATTCCCTTTCTACTATGAGTTCATTCCTTAGTTGATCATTCTATAACTTCATGGTTGTGATATCAATGTCCTTTTCCATTCAATTCATGGTTTGCAAGCATCAATTGATTCATTGTATCCAATTGCATGTTAGCAAGCTTTTGCACATTTGATATCTTCTCTTCAAGTTTGATAGTCAATGTTCTTTTGTAATCTTCAATCATGACTTTTTCTTCTTCAACTTTAATTTTCTATTTAATCACCTCACATAGCAATACTGATTGAAATTCTTTTCCTATCTTCATATTTTTGATCTCTTTTGTTAGGGCATTATTCTTTTCCATCATATATGCAACTACTGCATCAAATTACTTGAGTTTCCATTCTCAAACAATCTAGTAGTGTCTTCTTCTTCATATTGAGTATCATTATGCTGAACAACTAGTTCCTTTCTTCTTTGCAACGAACACTGTAGTTCATCTCTTGCCTCCTTGAGTTGATGTAGGGCAAGCTATATTTCAATCTTCTGGTTCTCAATAGTCTTTCCCAACTTGTAGACTTCAATCTTCAAGATCTTACCTTCAAAGTTGTAAAAATTTCTTTTTTAGAGAACAAATATCTAATACCAATTGTTGGAAATAACAATGGGAAAGTAAGTTCTGAGAGGTGGGGGGTGTGAATCAACACTTTAAACTTTTGCCTCTAAAACTTATCACCAACATCCATCTAATAACTTAACATGTGAACTAAAATAACATAACACGCATCACATTCATAACATAAAGTAAATAACACATAATGTAGTAAATTGGTTACCCAGAAACCCTCCAATGAGAAGGTAAAATTGGGGTGTGGATGATACTTACAAATCTTAACTACTTTAGATGTAAAGTGTAGCCTATTATGGCTACAATGTGCTTGATCATAATTTATGATCTACCCTGTGAAAGGTATGCCCTGTTAAAGGCTTACAAAAATTGTTAGGTCTCACCTTGTTAGAGAATTTGAACTTACAATAATGATGTAGGGGAATCCTAGGCTTTATTGCAATCCTACATGTTGGAGCCAAGTGTTAGTGGTTTCCAATTTTTCTATAGCTCCTAATGTATGCCGAGTTACTGTAGCTCTAGTGTATGTTGAGTTATTGTAGCTCTTGTGTATGTTGAGTTACTTTAGCTCCTAGATGATGCTGAGTTACTGTAGGTCCCAGTGGATGCCGAGTAAACCAGTTGGTGCCGAGTGTTCCTATTGGTGCCAAGTGTTCTTGTATGTGCCAAGTGTTAGTATTGGTCTTGGTTCTATTTGTGCCGAGTTGTCTGTGAGCCAACTTTTGGCATTAAATTTATGTATGGGTACTTAATTTAGTGTTGTAGTCAACTTGTGGCTCGACCTATATTTAATGTAAGGGATTTAATTTAGTTTGTAATGAGCTGGGTCGACTGATGGCTTAGTTGGGTATAAGTAAGGGGTTTTGTGGAGTCTTTAGGCAGTAGTGATCATTCCAACTTAGAGAAAGGGATGAAGTGTAGGTGCAAATTTTGAAGAGCTAGGGCTGTGGTTTAGGAATCAAAGGATTTCTTGGTGGACTTGAGGGTACAAGTGTGGATTCTTCTTGTCATTCTTATCCAGTTGTGTATCTAGACTAGCTAGGATTGGATTTGTAAGTTGGATCTTGTTAGGTCTTGTAGAATTGATTTTGTAATTGTTGTTTATATTTGGCCCTAACTTGGAAGGACTTACAACCAGACATATTGTATGTAATCAGTTACATCTATGAATAAAGAATTGTCATTTGGTATCAGATCTTGCATTATTGTTGTTTTGTTGTTCTATTTCTATTGTGTGGTTGTTTACTAGGGGTTTGGACATCTCCTTTGGGGATTCTCCTACCTTGTACTACATCAGGTGGTATTAGAGCAAAGGTTATTCATGTGTGTGTAGATAGATCACCAAAGTTTAGGTAGTTTGCATCAGGATCTTGGGTTGGAGAAGGTTGATCTTGTGGCTGATTGATCCTCTGGATTGGCGGATCTATTGCTTAGGGTTTGCTAAAATATTGAAAGATGCCTCCAAGAAGATTGGACCCTAGCACAATTAATGATCTTAGTGATGCTATGGAAAAAAGGATCTTAGAGAAGATAAGAGCATAGTTCAGATCTGAGATTACATTGATGAAGAGTGACATGATTGCTAAAATTGTAAGTGCTTTAGTTGGTGTACCTAAGCATGTGGGTATTGAAGGTAGTTATGAGGAAGTTGTTGAAGACTTTGAAGTTGCTGGATCTAGTGGTGAGGATAGAAATAATCATGTGGAGAGACCTATTGGAACTAGTGCTGTTCAATTTGCTAGACTTGGATCTCAATTGAAGTTGAAGAATAAGATGTAAGTTTCTAATTTCTTAGGTACTTTGACACCTGAAGACCTGGTTGATTGGATTTGTGATTTGGAAGACTACTTTGAGCTTAAGGATATTGAGGATCCACTCAGAGTTAGGCTGGCACAAACTAAGCTGAAAGGACATGCTACTCTTTGGTGGAAAGAATTGCAAAGAGACAGAGAAGAGGAAGGTGAAATGAAGATCTCTAGATGGAGGTTGATGGTGACTAAATTGAAGGCTAAGTTCATTCCTACTGATTATGAACTTGAGTTTTTCAAAAGGTTGCAGAATCTAAAACAAAAATAAATGACTGTGAAAGATTATACTAAGGAATTCTACAAGTTGACTATTTGGTTTGGTCATAGAGAATTGTCAAAGGAAAAGGTAGCTCGGTACATTAATAGTTTGAGATTCAATATTCAAGATGGGGTTGGTATGCTGAATATTTCTTCAATTGAGGATGCTTATCAGTATGCCCTAAAGGAAAAGGATAAGTTGAAGAGGAAAAGTCAAGGTAATGCTAGAGGGAAGGAGAAGCAGGATAGCTTGGCACAAGCTAAACCAAGTGTTGAAGGTGAACCAAAACCTTTTGACTAGAAAAGGAGGACATGTGGAGGTGGGTTTAGAGGTAAATATTATTTTAGATGTGGGAAAGAAGGACATAGATCTTTTGGATGTCCACTTAGTAGGAAAACTGCTATTGTGAATGAGGTTGTAGTTCAATACAATTAGCTTGAGCAAGGAGAAAGTTTGTTGGCTTGATGAATACTAGTTGGTGAGAGGACATTGGATTCTTGTCAGAGGACTAGTTTGTTCAGGACTTGTTGTAAGTCAAGTGGTAAAGTCTACAAGGTGATTGTGGATGATGGTAGTACTAATAACCTTGTTGCTGAGGAGATGGTTCAGAAGCTTGGTTTGAAGAGAGTGCGACAACCTTATCCTTGTGAGATTGGTTGGTTGAAAGGTGAACATGCTTTGGAAGTAAGGGAGCAATGCCTTGTTGATTTCTAGATTGGCTAGTATAAGGATCAAGTGTTGTGTGATATTGTGGACATGAATAGTTGTCATGTGTTTCTTGGTAGACCTTGGTAGTATGATTGCAGGGTTGTGCATGATTGTGTCAAGAATGTGTTTAGTATTGAGAAAGGTGGTAGGAAGTTTTCCTTGATTCCTTTTCTGAATGAAGAGCTTGGTAGGAGGAACCTGAGTATTGGAAGCTGATTTGAGTTGGTAGATCAATGTAGAAAGAAGAATTATAGCACACCTAAGATGGATGTGAAGAAGCATAAATGAAACAAGGGAAAGAGTGTACAAGTTGAAGATTTGGAGGATATGCATGTGAAGAAATAGTTTGGGATTTATGTGTTGAATTCCAAAAGATGTTCTTCCAGTTGCTAGAACATCTTTTCAAACCTGGGGTGTTTGATGTAGGAGCATCCTAGGCTTTCTTACAATCCTGAATGTTGGAGCCAAGTGCCAATGATTTCCAATTTTTCTGTAGCTCCTAGTGTATGCCGAGTTACTATAGCTCTAGTGTATGCCAAGTTAATGTAGCTCTTGTGTATGCTGAGTTACCGTAGCTCCTCGTGGATGCCTAGTTAATATAGCTCCTAGTGGATGTCAAGTGAACTTGTTTTTTTCAAGTGTTCCTGTATGTGCCGAGTGCCAGTATTGATCTTGGTTCTGTTCATGCCAAGTTATCTGTGAAGCAACTTTTGGCATTTAATTTATGTATGGGCATTTAATTTAGTGTTGTATCTGACTTGTGGCTCAACCTATATTTAATGTAAGTGATTTAATTTAGCTTGTAATGAGTTGGGCCAACTTGTATCTTAGTTAGGTATATGTAAGAGGTTCTGTGGAGTTTTTAGGTAGTAGTGATCATTCCAACTTGGAGAAAGGGATGAAGTGTAGATGCAAATTTTGAAGAGCTAGGATGGTGACTTAAGAACTAGAGGATTTCTTGGTGGACCTAAGGGTACAAGTGTGGATTCTTCTTGGTGTTCTTATCCAGTTGTGTATCTAGACTAGATGGGATTGGGTTTGTAAGTTGGATCTTGTTGGGTCTTGTAGAACTAATTTTGTAATTTTTGTTTGTATTTGGCCCTAACCCAGAAGGCCTTACAACTGAGCATATTGCATGTTATCAGTTGCATCTATGAATAAAGAATTGTGATTTTGTATCAGATCTTGCATTATTGTTGTTTTGTTGTTCTATTTCCATTATGTGGTTGTTTGTTGGGGGTTTGGACATCTCATTTGGGGATTCTCCTGCCTTGTACTACATCAAATAAAGCAAGCACTCAGTTAAGAGATTTACAAAAGTCTGTCAAGAGTTAAAACCTATTAGGACTACTTAGTTAAGATATTTTCTCTACGTCACCTGTTAGAATGATTCAAAACCATAATCCTTCGGTTAACACCTTTCTTCTTAATGTCAAATCTTCTCCTTACTGATTAAACCTTGATCATCCTGATTAGATATGTCTTCTCCATCCTTTCACTTCTATACTCTGATTTTGCAATGCATAGCTCTGTCATAGCCATCTCAGCCACCATGAATGCTCTCTCTACACTTAGCATTTGTCTCTCACACACTTACAAACTCTTTAGGGTTTTCCTTGTTAAATAAACATTGGTGGGGATGGATTAGGTAAGAATCAATGACTTTGGTTGATCCATATTGCCACCTTAAGCTTCCTTTTTCTGATTGGTTGCATGTAATGCATATGGATTCACAATATACCTCCATACTTATCTCTCATGATTGTAAAATATGATTATGTCGGCCCAAAAAAGGTTTACATAGAAGTTTGTGCCATTACAAACAACTATGACAAAAACTGTTCACTTGGCATTTGAAGACTTTAATGCTTGGCCTTCATTGTGCTCCTAATATTATAACTCAACTTCTGAATACCTTGACACTCTATTTACTTGAAACTTAAAACACTCGACATCTATAGTTTTCTCGACACTTGAGTGACTCAAAACTAACTATCCATATTGCTCAGCATGTATTGGCTGACAGCTTATGCTCGACATGCTTTGATCACTCAGCTCACACTAATTTCTCGGCTCGCTCTGATCACTCGGCATACACTTTGTGCTCGGCTTGCATTGTAATTATACTAAATTATGACTAAGTATTTTGTCACTGCCTTATCAAAACCAATATGAGATTACAAATTATTTAAGTGAAAAATCAATGTTCAACAACACTTGCTGCAATTGAGCAGCAAGAACATCAAACTGTTGCTATAGATTTTTAAACAACACTATGACACAAAATACTTGGGCACACAAGTGGAAAAGGTATATAATTACTTTATTTAAAGAAAGTTTTACTTGGTCTAAAATGTGTCAACATGGATTTATGTGAAACTTGTGTGTGTGAAAAGCAAAAGAGAGTTAGTTTTCTAAAAAGTGGGAAGGAAAAGAAAAAAGAGAAATTAGAGCTTATGCATACATATGTATGGGGAGCAGCTCATGTATCTTCCCTTGGTGGCTCTTTGTATTATGTTACACTCATTGATACTAGAAAAGTATGAATATATTTACTTAGATAGAAATATGATGTATTTGAAACTTTTAAAAATGGAAAATCTTGGTTGAGAATGAGATTGGTAAAAGACTAAAATGTCTTAGATCTGATAATGGTGGTGAGTGTTGCAGAAAATATTTTGGAGATTATGGTTTGACTAATGGTATTCATAGACAAAATAATTTTCCAAGGATTCCAAAAGAAAATAGAGTGGTTGAATGAATAAATAGGACAATAATGAAGAGTGCAAGGAGTATGCAGTTACATGTTGGGACACCCTTAAATATATAGGTAGATGTTGTAAACACCATTGTTTATTTAATTAGTTGAGGTCCCTCTACTTCTTTGAGTTGTGACATTCCAAAAGAAACATGAACATGCAAGAAAGTGAGTTAGTATTTTCTTAGAACCTTTGGTTGTGAAGCTTTTGCAGATGTAGATTCTCAAAATAGGACCAAGCTAGAACCAAGCCAAAGCAATATATATTTGTTGGATATGGCATTGATGAATTTAGACATAGACTTTGGGATTTTGAAAATCATAAAATTGTAAGAAGTAGGGATGTCATATTCAATGAGAAAGTTTTCTATAAAGATCTATTGCAACAACATGAGAAGAAATAAAATGATTATACAGTGTTGGATGATACTCCACAAGATGATGTTCTAGTGGTCCCTCATGCTTCGCAAAAACAACAACAACAAATACCACAAGATTTAGTGAATGTTAGATGATCAATAAGGTTGAGTAGACCTCCTAAAAGGTTCTCTACATCTTTGTACTCTATTTTATTAACAAATTCCAGTAAACCAGAAGAATATAATGAAGCTATACAAGTGGATACAAAGATTCAACGAGAGTCTGCCATGACAAAAGAAATGCCCTCCTTGTTGAAAAACCAAACTTGGACATAATGTAAGTTGCTTGTAGTTAAAAGGGATTCACAAAAGAAATGGGTTTATAGGCTAAAAGAGGAGGCTAACAGTAAGAAAAGATTTAAAACCATGTTAGTTGTAAAAGGATTTGCACAAGGGCATTGATTTTGATGAGATCTTTTCCCGAGTAATTAAAATGAATTCTATTCTATTGTTTTAAGTATTGTGACTATTGAAGATTTGCATCTGGAACAACTTGATATTAAAGAAACTTTTCTCCATGGTGATTTGGAAGAAGAAATATATATCAAATAACTATAGGGATTTGAGGTCAAAGGTAAAGAGATTTTAGTGTGCATAATGAAGAATAGTTTATATGGCTTTAAATAAACAACTCAGCAAAGGTATATTAAATTTGATAGTTTTATGACCAAGCACGGATATAGTTGATGTCATTTAGACCATTGTATTTATTTTAAAAGGTTGGATGATGATAGCCACACTATTTAATGTTTATATATTGATGATATGCTTGTGGCAGAGTTTAACATGAATCACATTAAGGGGTTAGAAAAATAATTAGAAAATTCCTTTGCAATGAAGAATTCAGGGGCAACAAACCAAATCCTTGGTACAAAAATTTGTAGAGATAAGAAGAACAAGAAAGTGACTCTATTTCAGGTTGATTACATTGAAAAGGTGTTGCAAAGATTTTATATGGCAAATGCATAAGTTGCCATGACACCTTTGCCTAGTCACTTGAAATTGACTAAACAGATGTTTCCAAAAACACAAGAAGAGGAGGATAAAATGTCCAAAGCACCTTTTGCTTCAACAATAGGTATTTAATGTATGTCATGGTATGCACTAGACTATATATTGCACATGCTGTAGGAGTCGTTAGTAGGTATATGAGTCATCCTAGAATTGAGCATTGGAATGCAATGAAATATTTTCTCATATAGTTGAGAGGTACATCCAATAAATGTTTTCATTTTAGGGGCTCTACTACTGATTTACAAGGCTATGCTAACTTAGATTTGGTAGGATTTAGATACCAGCTAGAGTATTACATGTTATGTATTTATTATTTGTGGGATAATAGTGAGATGGATTTCTTGATTTTAGAAGGTGAATTCTTTATCCACTACAGAGGCATAGTATGTTGTTTCTATAGAGGCAACCAAGGAGATGATATGGCTACAACATTTCATTGAAGACCCGAGACACTCACATACTAGAAATTATCTAAAAACAAATAGCCAAAGTGCCATTCATCTTGCCAAGAATTCTAATTACATTCCAAGACAAAACACATATAGTTGTGATACCATTTCATCCAACCAATTTTGGATGATGGACAATCAAAGTTGGAAAAGATACATACAGATGACGATCCAACAAATATGTTTACAAACTAAATTCCTCTTCAACTTTGATTGGTCTTCTAGACTGAAATTAATTAATAAACAAAAAAGTTTGGAGATCATCAATCTTGTGGGAGCTTGAAGGGTAGCAGTGTGGCTAAATGATTAGTATCCAAGTGAGAGGAAGTTTAGTGTGGAGCCTAATCACTCCCCAAATGGGAGATTTTTGTTTTGAGGTGACAAATCAAGCAAGTAATATACACTTTTCATAAGCCATGATTTTTTTTTGGTTAACTCATCAAGTATTTTTGAGTTGTCTCGTCAACCATTTCCCAAGGTTGACTTGTTAAGTGTGCTTATGCTTAACTTGTTAAGGTGACATAAGTCATGTAATTTTGGTTTAGGGTTAAGGTTTTATAAAGAGAACACGTATCTTCTTGTAACAATATTGAGCTATTAGTGAGATGAAGATTGTAGGAGTTTGAAGTTACTAGATAATAATATTGGATTTCTTGTTTGGTGGATGTAACCTAGGGATTGGGTGAGCCATGTTAAATCTTTGTGTCTTTTATTCATTTATGTATGCTTTATTCCTTTTTGATATTGATTATATTTGCATATAATTTTTACTTTCTATCTAACTAATCCTAACACTTAATAATAATTTGACAGTCACCTTTAACATGAAACTTCCTAGCTCCTAAATTTTTTCATACTTTGATTGCTAAGAGAGTCACTTCAACTTCTGCCGCATTGTTTGTTCCATCCATTAGACACTTTCCTCCATAAGCAATGTGATCCCCATTTGAATATCTAATTATGAATCCTGCATCGAAAGGGCCAAGGTTCCATTTTGATACACCATTAAATTGCATATCCACCAACCTTCTTTAAGTCTTTGCCACTAGACAACATCAAGCTGAGGGGGAGAGGGATTAACCCCAAGACACCCATTCATGAGTATCCATTTAACCATTCTTAGTCCATATATTAAATGCATAATAAACATCTTTAAATTGTAAAGTTTCTACAAATTCTATGACTGAATATAGACTAGATTCAACCTTCTTCCTCTCCTTGTGATTTGCTAAGAATAACTTCAAAGTATTGCCTTCAATTGAATTAGAAATATAATTCAGAATTTTATCTTTTGTTCTGCAACTCGTATGTGGGCAGTATTGACTAAGGAGTAGACTTATCTTGGTTCTTATGTGCTCTTAGACTTCAACCTTACCCTTTATAAATATAGGAATCAAGGGACATGTCCTTAGAAAGGACATGTCTCTTCCAAAGTTTATTTGTGTAACCTCTAGAAGTCAACGACTTTCCATGAATTAATTAAGTTTAAACACAAACATAAATAGAGAAGTTTATATTAGTTTTAAACTAAAACACAAGTATAGACATCGATATCATAAAGAGAACAATGCAAAGACTTAGTTCTATATTTATCATGCCATATCAGATTGGATGGATCTGTTATCAAATTAGTATGCTAACAAGTTAAAGAATAACACTCCCTCTTAATTTGATAATCATACTAAGAGATATCATATCTAGCAACCTCAATAAAGATGAACAAGCAAGAATTGATACTCTATATCTATTTGAATCTTCTTAGCATGTGGTATAATAGAACACATGATACAATGTCATATTACTAAACCTGTGGTATGATGAATCACTACTACTAGTGATAACAATAATGTAGAGAATATAATGTATAGGATAAATCTGAAGAGTAATTTAGGTTCTTCATTTATCCAAGTTGTGACTCATAGATATTGGTATTCCTATATCACAACATGATCCCGGGTTTAAGATCCACCAAAATACAGGATAAACCCTAGAGAATAATAAAATTCTTCCTTTATCCAAATTGTGACTTATAGACATAGCAATGTCAACATCACAATATGATCTTGAACCCACCTAGATCTTACAATATAACTCTACTATTTAGCACATTATCTAAGAGATCGTCATCTCTCATAATGTCTTTTATACAAGTGTTCATTATCTCAGAGATCGTCACCTCTTAATTAATGAATACAAATGGTGGAGCCCATAACAATCAATAGCCTAAAAAATAAAATTATTTTATTAATAATTTAAAGAATAATGGATTACAATTCAACCATACCAAGTCTTCTCCTGAAGTGGTCTATCTTCACTCCAGATAGAGGTTTGGTAAGTATGTCTGCTATCTGATCTGCAGTGCAAATGTATTCTAATTTTATAGAATTCCTATCTACCATATCTCTTACATAATGGTAAGAAATTTCAATATGCTTGGACCTGTTATGAAAAACTAGATTCATCGAAAGCTTGATGGAGCTCTGATTATCACAATGAATAATTGTAAGATTCATGGCTTTCCCAAATAATTCCACAAGTAACTTCCTTAGTCAAATTGCTTCTCAAGAGGCCATTGCTACGACAATGTATTTGGCTTTTGTGGAGCTTTGAGCTACTAAAAACTATTTTTTGCATATCCAAGATATCATTACTGACCCTAAACTAAAACAATATCCTACTTTTCCTATCTTTAACACTTTCACCCCAATCTGAGTCAATGAATCCATGTAAATCTAAGCTAACCTTCTCATATTTGAGTCCAAAGTTAAGAGTGCCTTGTAAGTATCTCATAATGTGTTTAATTGCAACTAGGTGAATCTCCTTTGGCTCATACATAAACTGGCTTAAGGCATTAACAACATAGCAAATATCAGGTCTTATATTTACTAAGTACATAAGGGACCCAATCATCTATCTATAGAGAGCAGAATCTATGGAAGGTGATTTTGTTGCTGCTTCTTTAAGTATATGTAAATTAGTCTCCATTGGAGAAGACATAGACTTACAATTTCACATTCCAAATCTCTTTAAAATGTTTGATGTATACTTCTCTTGATTAAGTATGATACTGTCAGAATTCTATCGTACTTCTAGTCCTAGGAAGTAATGAAGGAGTCCCAAGTCTTTCATCTCGAATTCTCTAATTAGATCTTTCTTACATTGATCTATAAGAAGATCATTACCTGTTATTAGTAAATCATCAACATACAGTATCATAATTACCATATCATCTTTATCTCTTTTATAATATAAATTTAGATCGGCTTCATTCTTGGAGAATCCTAAGCTGGCGAGACACTTATCAATTCTTTCATACCAAGCTCTTGGAGCCTGTTTAAGCCCATAGAGAGCTTTCTTGAGCCTGCAAACAAAAATGTTAGGATCATAAGTTTCAAATCCTTCAGGTTGTTCCAAATATACTTCTTTTGCAATCTTTCCATTTAGGAATGCATCCATTTGATGTACTTTCCATCCCTTTGATGTTGTAATTGCTAGGACTGCTCTGACAAAGGTATATCTGGCAATAAGAGCAAAATTTTCTTCATAATCAATCCCTTCTTTCTGAGAGAATCCTTTGGCTACAAATCTAGCTTTATATTTCTCAATGCTACCATTACCAGCATGCTTTATTTTAAATATCCACTTGGAAGAAACAACAAGTTTTCCTTTAGGTCTTGGAACAATTTCCCAAATATCATTCTTCATAATAGATTGGTATTCTTCTGCCGTAGCTTCTTTCCAAGTTGTTATGCTAATAACATCTGAAGGATTGGTTGGTTCTATTTTTGACAAATCATTCATGTTTGCTGTATAACTAGAAAATCTTTTAGGTCTTTTACTTTCTCTGACTATTCCAGAAGGTGCAACAAAGTCTTTTGCTTCCTCGACTATTTTAATGGCCCAAAGTGGTATTTTCTTTGAATTTTGAGTTTCTCCAATATTTAGATTTTGAATTTGATCTTTACTTTCTTTTATGTTCTCCTTTTGAGACTTAGACTCACTATTTCTTTTGGAACTAGGTAAAGGGGAAGGTTCTTCAAAACTTAGGGCTCTTTTGAATGCTAGATCTTCTTCAAAAATTACATCCCTACTAAGTTCAATACTTTTCTATCTAGGTATTAAAATCTTATATGCCTTAGATGTTTCAATATATCCTACAAAAATACCTTTCCTCCCAGCGGGTTCTAACTTGGTTCTCTTTTCTTTTGGAACATGGATATATACGGGGCACCCAAAAATTCTAAGATGACTTATATTGGGTTTAACCTTAGTAAAGACTTCTTCAGGAGTTTTATCTCCAAAGTGAGAGTGAGGGCTTCGATTTTGAATATAGACAGCAGTACAAGAAGCTTCCCCCCAAAGATAATATTCTAGATTTTGATCAAATATCATAGCTCTAGCAGCTTCCATAATTGTTCTATTCTTTCTTTTTGCTACCTTGTTTTGTTTTGTATTATAAGGAATAGTGTACTCCCTCTTCATTCTTGTTTCTTTACAAAACTTTTTAAACAAATATGAGGTGTATTCTCCTCCATTATCAGTTCTAAGAGTTTTAATTTTATGTCCTGATAAGTTTTTAGTTAATGTTTTGAATTCTTTAAATCTCTTTAAGTTTTCTTCTAATTCTTTGCACTTTAAGAAGTAAATCCATGTTTTCCTAGAGAAGTCATCTATGAACAAAATATAGTACCAGAATCCTCCAAGAGAAGGAATAGACATAGGTCCATATAAATATGAATGAATTAATTCCAAAACATTATTTGTTTTTCTATCATAAAATGGACTTTTGGTGTTCTTACCTAGTGCTCACCCTTTGCATATGCTTGAGTGGTCTTTATTTAGTTTAGGTAGACCAGTAACCATCTTCTCCATAGTTGATAAGGTTTTGAAATTTAGATGCCCTAATCTTCTGTGCCATGTTTCATTTATGTCTATAGCTTCATGAATTAAGGCTTGAATAGGTTGACTAGATTCTAAATTCAATTCATACAAATATCCTTTTCTTTTACCAATCAACTTCGCTTTCTTAATTGAGGAGTTCTTTGCCCAAGTTATTACTTTACCATCCATGAATGCAATGTTATGCCCATCATCTTCAAGTGCTATAATTGAGATCTTCAAGTGCTATAATTGAGATTAGATTTCTTTTTATTTCTAGTATGTAGAGTACACCTTTGAGAAGAGGAGCATTTCCTAATTTTAGTTTCAAGGTGCAATTTCCAATTCCTTTGACTATCACCAATATTAACTTCACCATTAACCTTTTCTGATATAGAGTTTAGTGCTTCTTTATATCCTGTTATATGTCTAGAAGATCCACTATCAATTACCCATGCTTTACTTGAGATTTCATTTGATAGTGACAAATACAATACGCGATTCTCAAGATCATAGTTATCTTCTTCCCTAGTAGCATTTGTATAGTTTTCTTGTTGTTTAGAATTCTCAGAAAAATTAGATCTATAGTGTCCAAACTTTTCACATCTGAAACATTTTATCTTGGATAGATCTTTCTTAGGTTTTCCATTCTTTTGATTTCCCTTTTTCTTCTTGAAATGCTTCTTCTTGCCCTTATAGGAGTTTGTATTAAGAACATGAAGGTCTTCATCTTCTATTTTTAGGTTTCCTCCTTTCTTTAATTTTATGGATTCTTCTTGAAGACAATCCCCCTTAAGTCTTTTGAAGTCAGGGAGTTTATCTCTGGCACTTATTCCTTGTGCAAAAGTTTCCCATGAATCTGACAATCCATCTATAGCCATCAGTGTTAGTTCCGTGTCACTAATAATGGTTCCTATACTTGCCAGTTCATCTCTAATGTCGACAACTCTTAGGAAATAAGAATTCATTGATTCTCCTTTCTTTATTTGTATGTGATTTAGTTTCCTTTTTAGTGCGAGAACCTAAGTTCCATTTAGTAATGTATTCATTATATCAAATGCTGTCTGATGTTTTATTAGCATAGGTACAATATCATTCTTTACTTCATCTAATATGATCTGAATGGCTTTTCTATTGCCTTTAAATTGTTTTACATCATTTTTCTCAAGAATCATCGTGATTCTGAATTTTTGGGCATCAAAGTGTTCTTTCCCATCAAATTTATCCTCGGGTTTGATTATGTATGCCATTGAAGATAGGAGATAGTTGCTAGATATATATAAAGTCTGATTGTTGAATTTTGCAGAGCCTAGGTTTGACTACCAGAGCTTTGATACCATGCAAAGTTTTTGTAAATTCCATGATTGAATATAGACTAGATTCAACCTTCTTCCTCTCCTTGTGATTTGCTGAGAATAACTTCAAAGTATTGCCTTCAATTGAATTAGAAATGTAATTCAGAATTCTGTCTTTTGTTCTGCAATTCCTATGTGGGCAATATTGACTAAGGAGCAGACTTATCTTGGTTCTTGTGTGCTCTTAGACTTCAACCTTACCCTATATAAATATAGGAATCAAGGGACATGTCCTTTATGTCCTTAGAAAGGACATGTCTCTTCCAAAGTTTATTTGCCTAACCTCTAGAAGTCGACGACTTTCCATGAATTAATTAAGTTTAAACACAAACATAAACAAAGAAGTTTAGATTAGTTTTAAACTAAAACACAAGGATAAATGCCGATATCATAAAGAAAAAAATGCAAAGACTCAGTTCTATATTTATCATGCCATATCAGATTGGATCGATCTAATATCAGATCAATATGCTAACAAGTTACATAATTTATATAAAAACCATGGCACAATATGTTAGATAGAACAAATGCTACATTAACTCATAACAAATACTAAAAACATAGAATCTCAAATCTCAAAATTTAATATCATTTTCATGTTGTCTAAAATTATAGTAAATTAAATCTACATCTTATTAAAATAATTAATAAAAGAAAATAAAAATATTAAAATCGAAAAACTAATATCTAAAATAAATACTAATAAAGAAAACTAAAATAAATATAAAATCCACTAATAAAATAAATTTACTATATAAATATGCTACTCTATTGAATCATTCCCATTGTAAAAACAAAGACTAAATGACTAAATAGAGAGAAAGAATAATGGAGGTATGGCAATTTTGGGTATACCAATTTTAGCTGGAAACTACCCTGATCTAGCTAAATAGAGCATTTTCTTCCCTTATTATAAAGAGCGTGCTTCTCGTGAAAGAGAACAGGTGATTGGCGTAAGTCGAGAGTTTAGAATTACCGATCGAATCAAAATCCAACGATGCCCTAGGAATTGTGACATTTTTTAACAATTCAATTGGGCATATTCTAATTTCTGTTTATTCTGAGTAGCTGGTTTGGTCAACAAGCGCGTGGCGCAGACCAAATTGTTGGCTTGCAAAGTGATGCACATTTTGACCTTGGCCACTCGGCCGACACGCTCTCCAACTGCCCCTCGTTGAAAATGTAAAACCCCTGTTGTGGTTGTGATTATCAGTTCATTCCCTGCAGGGCAGGCGATCGAATTGTGGGTAGTGTGTTGCATGACGGGCAAAGATGGCTCTTTCCCTTTCAATGCAATGCAAATGGAATCCCAATTCTCACCTTTGCACCATGTCAAACCCCACATTTGTTAGCAGAGGGAGGAGTGATCTCACAATAAGGGCAGGATTGGAGGCAGATGAGAACCCTTTGGAGATCCGAACAATGAACGCCGCCAGTCTTGAAGCGCTGCAACGGCTTAAACTTTCAGGAGCCGCCAACAGTAAGTTAATCAGTCTGTTAAATGCTCAGGGAAGCTTTTGGGGGAAAATTTGGGGAAACGATTTTGATTACTACAGTAATATTGCCAGTCCATTAAATGCTTAGGCAAGCTTTTGTGGGAAAATTTGGTAAAAGATTTTGATTTTGCACGGGCTTGATGCCAGTAGATTTGCTTGTTTTTGGACTGTGTTTTGATTGGCAATTCATGAACTGTGTTATCAACTTTTTACAATTTATTAGAATTTTGAATTAATAGTTTCTGGTTTAGATTGTGTATGACTTTTTTTAACATCAATATTTTGGATCTCACTTTGTAATTAGAATCACACTCTGTAATCTATCATTAGGATGCAAGTGAAAGAGATGCATAAAATAATAAAAATTGCTTTAACAACTCATGGATTTGCAGTAGTTTAGATGTTTTCACTCGAAGATTATAACATCGAGCTTTTGACATAGGATTTAGTGGAGGTTGGGGTATATATGTCACCTCAGATCAAATCTTCTACTATGAGACCAACAATTCTATAGTCGTAAGAATGATTTTATATATAAATTCTTAGAAATGTTTTCAATAAGTTTAAAAAAATGTTCATTTATCATTATGTTAAAAAGATATATTTCATCAAAAGTGGTTTAATTGATGAGCATAATTTGTGAGTTTGATGATATTTTTCTTGATTATGCTATTTATCAAAGTTTTATTCTATGAAGTATAACATAGAGACGAGGTCTGAATTGTGTATCAGTAAAAGATTGTAGTTCAATTTGTAGTTCAATTGAGTGAGCATAATCAATGAGGGTGATGATATGTTTCTTAATTATATCATCTATCAAAGTTCAAACCTTTAAACTACAATATAAGAAAAACAATTTTGATGGGATAGACACTTCTGACCTTTGAACCTTAAGTGAATGAAATTTCAAATATCAAAATTCAAACCTTTAAACTACAATATAAGAAAAACAATTTTGATGGGATAGGCACTTCTTGACCTTCGAATGATATAAAATCCTCCCTAAAAAATATTTTTACGTGTTTTATAGATAGTTCTAGTATATCTGGATATAACTGATTTTGACTTTCCTCCAATGTTTTGAGTTTCATTTTTTCCGGAGACAATCAATTTAATGAATTGAAACCTTCTACAATATTTTTTACTCCAAAGCTTGATTTTGAAATTATGTTTTTGGATGAACTGGTGTAACTTAGTTTAATTTTTCATCCAACGTTTCAAGTCTTCACTTGTATCGTTTTTCAGGAATATAATTGAATTAAATGATTCAGTTTTTTAACAATTTCTTTTTGAAAGCTTGACTGGGAAACTGTCGGCTTTTCTTTTGGTTCATGGCATTTTCATTTTGATACAATTTATTGTTTGCTGTTTACAAATAAGCAGCAATGTTGGAGTTTTCATGGTTCACTGCATGTTCTAGGGGGGCAATCAGTTGATTTTTGCACTATTTATTGATCTTTTGACCAATTTGGGTATGAATGGTTAATCTTATTGTTATTGGTTCCGCTCATTATTGAGCAGGATACACAAGGGAGAAGAGCTGCATATTGGTCATAGGGCTGAGTTATCACACTGCACCTGTTGAGATGCGTGAAAAAATTGCAATTCCAGAGGCGGAATTGCCCCTTGCTATTGCTGAGCTATGTAAGCTGAATCATATTGAGGAGGCAGCTGTTCTGAGCACTTGCAACCGAATGGAAATATATGCTGTTGCATTGTCCTGGCATCGTGGTATTCGAGAGGTGACTGAATGGATGTCCAAGGTAAATTTCTTCCCTTTATCTGCTATCTTATCTTGCTGTTCTCGAAGACTTATAGTATATCTTTTAGGCACGTCTTTTACATTAACGCTTTCGTTGCCACAGAGAACTATTTTTGAAAATAATATAGTGGCTCAACCAAGAACAGCTAGCCCCCCACGAATATAACTGTAAACATCATCTGTCCTTTACTTTAGTTTATACTTTATAAATTATACCTTTTCAGAAACAATGGCCACATATAAGCTAAAGCAATCAATCAAAATTCTTCCTGCCTAAAAGGGATACTGAAGAGAGTAAGTCATGGAAGTTTCAGGTCATCAATAGGTAGTTCAAGACTCAAGCTTTCATATAAGCCTCTGAGAGAGGGTCAAAAAGGGAGAATCAACAGAACTTTGAGGTGATGAATAGGAATGGACTCTTGTACGTCTTACTCTTTAACTTCCTTCTGTAGGAGAATATTAAAGGGATTTTGAATCTTGTTCCATACACTTACAGCTTCTTCTTTATCCCCATTAGCTGCAGTTGACTCCTGCTCCTCTGGTAGCAAAAATTCTACTCGATTCCTACCTGCATCGTTGATTTCAAAAGTATGCTTCAAATTCTTTAGGAGTTTCTTCTCTATTTCTCATATTTTTTCTTGGTCTGTGGCTTTGGTTATGTTCATGCTTTTGATTCCATGGGTATAAATTATCATAGATTTTCTATTTTTGAGGCTCTACTCAATTGAACACGCTAGAGCTTCATTTTAAACCTCTTTGCTTTATGTGCATTTGGGTGTTTTTAACTGTGTTGTGATGAAATTAGCTTGATCTTTCTATAACAACCAAATATTTAATTACTATGGTGTTGATCGCTCCTACTCCTGTGCCCAGATTTCTTGAGAGTGCTGATTGTGGCGGATAGTCAGAGCGAAAACTTTCAGCCATTGACCAAGGAAAGCTCATAACATGGAACTTGTTGGATTCTGCCTTCGTAGAGACCATGCTAAGAATTTGATGTTCTTTATGTTAACCACGAGGGTTGTCGTTGTATCAAAAGATCAATCTATCAATGTTTGATATAACCACTAGACTTGTAGAATCATGGTTAAGTCATTTTGCGAACTCCTTGAGGGATGCTGGTCCACTGCCAACAATCCCCCTACTAGAGTCATTTGCTGCAGCCTTCGTGGATTCAAACCTGTGACCAAGCTTTGATACCACTCATTGACCAGTAAGGTTGCCGTTGCACCAAAAGATTGACCTATTAATGCCTGATACAATCACTAAGCTTATAGAATCCACGGGAGGTGGTTAAACCATATTGTGAACCCTGCAAGAGAAGCTGGCCCACTGCCAACTTCTTATTCTGCATATTTTACCCCTTATAGAGTCCTGCCCTTATTATTTTACGCCTTATAGAGTTCTGCTTTTGAACAGAGAACAAAAAAATCTTTGCGAGAGGCAAGCCTGGATTCCTAATTTTACCCTCACTTGTCTTCCCTTTTGGAAACACATTACCAACATTTGTAATCATGTCTTTCGGTGACATTCTTTGAGGAAGTATTATGACATAAAATACAGTTTTAAAAAACACTAATTTCTGAAAAACAGGCCTGATGAGATTTATTTATATAAAAGCCAAAATTTGTCTTGAGAAATCTTGTCTTTATGTATCTGATTTGGGGTGCTGAAACATTTACAGATTGTAATTTTCTCTCAAAATGAAAGTATTTTCCACAAGTCAATTCTGCTGATTTTTGTCTTAAACTATGAGAAAACTTTTTAAATATGATACGCTTGTTTCTTTTGTAGTTTTTGGTTTTGAAGAACATGTCAGATGAGATTCCAATTACAATTATTCATAAGTTGAGGATCAGACCATTTTAAACAATCCCTTCACTCTATCATCTAAAGTATGATTTTTGAAAAATCTCATTCAATTCCTGAAGTCAGTCTATATATACCTCTGAAGAGATTTTGTTATTACAAATTCCCATACACTAAAATCCAGTCCACTTACAATATACTTAATGATTGATTTTTGAGAGGTTTACAAGCAAGGTAACCTATTCATAGATCTTGATTCTTTGTTAACATTCTCGGAATAAAGTGGTCTAACAATGTGCAATCTTTTACTTATTTTTTCTGCAGACTAGTGGAATACCTCTCAAGGAGCTTCGACAACATTTGTTCATCTTGCGTAACAGGGATGCATCACACCATTTATTTCAAGTTGCATCCGGTCTTGATTCACTTGTTCTTGGGGAGGGTCAAATCCTAGCTCAAGTTAAATATGCATGCAAGATAGGTGAAGAAGCAGTAGGATTTGGCAGGAATCTCAGGGGGCTCTTCAAGCAGGCTATTGTAGCTGGAAAACGGGTCCGTTCAGAAACAAGTATAGCTTCTGGGGCTATATCCGTCAGTTCTGCAGCTGTTGAGTTAGCAATAATGAAGCTACCAAAAGATAAAGTTTCCTCTGCTAGAATGATGGTTGTTGGAGCTGGCAAGATGGGTAAGCTTGTGATAAAGCATCTATGTGCAAAAGGATGCAAGAGAATTGTTGTGGTCAATAGATCAGAGGACAGAGTTTTGGCTTTACAGGAGGAGCTAAGTAAAGCAGAATTGATTTATCAGCCACTTGCTGAAATGAATAAGCTGGCAGGTGAGGCTGATGTGGTGTTTACAAGCACATCATCAGAGACACCTCTTTTCTTGAAGGAGCAAGTGGAGGCACTCCCTACAATACCTGCCGAAATGGGATGTGCTAGACTGTTCATAGATATTTCTGTGCCCAGGAATGTGGATGCCCGTGTTTCAGAATTAGGATCAGCTATAGTGTATAATGTGGATGATCTGAAGGAAGTTGTTGAAGCAAACAAAGAAGAGAGGCAGAGGAGAGCCATGGAAGCTGAAATAATCATAGACAATGAATTGAAACAATTTGAGGCATGGAGAGACTCATTGGAGACAGTGCCAACCATTAAAAAGCTCCGAGCTTATGCTGAGAAAACCAGAATTGCAGAGATGGAAAAATATTTTGCCAAAAAGGGAGATGAACTAACTAGGAAAGATAAGAAGCTCGTGGATGATTTAACTAGGAGTATAGTTAACAAATTGCTACATGGTCCTATGACACACTTGAGATGTGATGGCAATGATAGTCAAACTTTAAGTGAGACACTGGAAAATATGCGTGCTCTTGAGAGAATGTTTGATCTTCAATCTGACACATCTATCCTTGAACAGAAACTTAGAAATGTGGTCAAGAATCCATAAAGCTAAGTCACTTGATTTTTTGAGAAGCAGCGATTCAGTCGCTAGGATTCACTATTCATGAATGATGGCATGAGGGTAATCTATGCATTGTTGCGTACTTGATTTTTTCATTTGACTAGTTTCACCCGCTATTGGAAACCAATTATTTGAGTCATTGTGAAGTGGAGGATCATATTGATCGAGTTATTATTTTGATCAAACTCCAAAAGGAAACAGATACCCTAATATGCTCCCAACATATCCTATTGTAAAGGGAGAAAAGACTTGTGTTATGAATGTTCCCTTTTGACTTCGGAGCATTCTGAATCATATAGACCTACTTAATTCGGCAGAGTTAAAAGAGGTATGGCAATAAAACACAATTTTTTTGCCATTACAGGAAATGTTTGTTTCAATAATTTAATTCATTCTCTGGAAATAACATATGAAACTGGCACATGCCGAGTTTGGAGGCATGTATACATGTGGTTTCTTATCATTTTGGTTTCTTCTGTGACTCGGAGAGAGGGCTACTGCTAACATTTTTAATGGCGACTTCTATGTATGAGATGGTATTGGTTTCCACCTCTAAACTGATAACAGACATACCTTTCTATAATCAAAATTAGCAGAAACTTTAGCTTGCCAATATCTGGGGAGAAGTTAAATTTATGCCATACATAAATTTGTAGAAAAGGTTGCTTAGGGCAAGGTGGTGTAGTTTAATGCTTTCCAATTAAGTAGGTCATGGATAAAGCTTCCTTTGCAGATTTAAACTGTGGAGCAGAGTTTTTCAAAGATTCCAACGTGGGTCTCACATCTAATGTTTGCAAGTAGTTATGAGCTACTTGATTGTGATGAGGGAAATTTGAATCTAGGTCTTGCTCTTATAAATTGTCCCTTAACTATTACATATCAAAAACCACAGAGATCGTTATATTGTTAAATCTAGTGGAATCGAAAAAATATAAAAAGACAAATATGGAAATATAAAAATAATCAATAATATTGTAATTATACTTTAGAATATAATTATTATCCTCTGGTAAACTTTTATTGTTGGAATTATTCTGCTGTGAAGCTAGCCACACAGACTAAACTTAAACCACTTGTAATGCCAAAAAAATCTTTCTAAAAAAATCCTTTCATTTGTATCTCATTTCCAAACTTAATCGAGGAGAAAGCGTACTGAATTATTTCACTACTTAGAAACTTGAGTGTTCTGTGTTTGCTTGACCTAAACACTATGGTCGCTCGAGTTACTTTACTTATTCCTACTATAATTGCATGCCAAGATGATGCTTATTTGCTAGCGACCATTGCATCGTCGGTATAATGTGCGATTTTGGTGATGCTTAAGCTTTCATGATATTGAGTTCTCTACGAAAAACCATAATATTTACTTCAAGTGGTATTTGTTAAGTGCTGATTGTAAGCTGTAATCAACTGGACAAAAGATATAAAATCAGCAAGTGAGCGCAATAGAGGCATTCAAGAACATGACAATAATCCAATCCACAAAAAATGAAAAACGATGAATGTGGCATCTACTATATAGTCATAACGGCAGCTATCATCTGGTAAACTTTACAACTATTCAATGTCAATTTCTATACTTCAGTGCACTAAATTACTATCAAGGCCTCGCAAAGCATAATGTTTATCCGCTGAGAGGATGCCGTCATTTATTTCTACTCGTCTTTTTTTTGCCAACCATAGAAAGTTACCAGTATTTGGTATCAAGTTGTTTTTTTTTTCATGCCTAGGAAGTTAGTAGTACTTGGTATCAAATTGTTGGTTATTTAATGCGACCTTGCACCTGTATTTCTTTTTCATTCAGTGAAGAATACATACTATTAGCAACCTCACAGGACAAGCCCATCGTAGGGTTTACCAGTGGTGGGTAGATTGCGAGCTGTGAATACGTTTTGTTTGGGGGACACTTGCACAATCGACACTCCCACACAATTTTAGAGCTGATTATTTTTATGCACGATTGGCTGCCAGCCACAAAACATTTTCATTGGGAAGATGTAATGAACCCTAAACAAGTATCTGACCAAATAAATGATCTGCTAATGCCGGTTTTGTAACTCGTCTGGAAATTGGTTTATATAGAATAAGACATCGATCTTAAGCCATTTCACTATTAAGTGTGAGAAACGACAAGTAAAAGCAGTAGTTGCTGTGCGTTGCTCCTTGTATATAGTTTCATACATGCAAATGAAACAATTGGTTTAATAGCAGAATGTTATTTCGTACTTTCTTTTTTGTTCACGAGGATACCAAGCTTGTATTCATTTCTGAGGCAATGAAAGCTGTACAGAGTCTAAAGAACAAACTTGATTTCAAGGACATATTTAATCGCTCACATTTGACTGCATCAGTAGAAAGATCTGTTAATGTTAATTGTTCTCTCCAACCCTAAAGCAGAACCCATTGAATACCTTATAATTTTCCCATCAACATCAACAAGCAATAAACCACATTCAGCTATATTGGGAGGTGACAATACCGTAAACTGGTGACTCAATTATTCTGTAGCAATCCGTTTTCCTAACACCCCTTCCAATGCTGCAGCAACTGTCACCTTATAAACACAATATTCACAAGTACCATTGTACACTTTGCTAAAGAAACCTTTCAAGAATGGTGCATAAATACTGGGGCAAATATTTTCATCCTTTGTTCAATCTAATTCATAATGTGAGGGCAGGTTGTCATGATCTGCTTAGCCGTGTTCAACTTTTCAAGTGTAAGTTCTTAAGTTGGTGAACGACCTCATGAACAGTCATTTTGCTGGTTATATTTTAGCAGTCATCTTCATTTGTATTTTTAAATGAGATGATTAATAACAATTATTGGAGTTAAATTTTGGAAAACACTGGTTGGTAGTTCGCAGGCTTCGTGCCTCACAGGTCTGAACCCTCCATCAAAAATAAATAAATAAAAAATTTAGAAAAGAAATTGAAAGCAAATAAAGAAGAGGGAAACAAAATTTTGAATTTGTGTTGTTATTCTCGATATGTAGTTCATTTCCAACCCTCCCTTTTATCACACTTATAATTTTATCCTTTTACCTTAACTAAAAATTTGTATGTGAACATTGTGGCTAGAATATGATGAAATCTGATTGCTTGTGCCATTTTCATTTAGTATTGTATTCATTCCAAGGAAATCTATTGATTGACATATATGAACATGTACATATCGTCACACATGTGACTCATTACATACATTTTATCTAGCATTTATTCATTTGTGTAGACTATGTTTGGAAAGTGTTGATGTAAGTTTTGTTCCACTACAACATGCATAATCAAATACTTAATATTTCTAGATGAAACACTACAAACCCAATCCTCTCTTGATATAAGGTCATCTCTAATGCCAAGCTTGCATAGTAAGATCATTAAATGACTTCAAGGTTGCTTCAATTGTGGCTATTTAGTCAGAGAAATAATGTGATTTGCTGGGATCACAAAGGGACTTACGCTATTCATTCAATGAATATCAACTCTTGCACTTCTAAAGATTTAACTTCACAATGTACAATGAAATGTAGTTTTGATCTTCCAACTTCCCATTTCAAGTCAAACTTAACTTCTACTGCCACTTTTCTAACTATGAATGCAAGGAATCATGGATGCACTTGGACTCTACAAGTGTAGCTTAATCAACTACTTCACCATCTAGTGCAAGCTTCTAAGGAACACTCAAAACGGTTTTTACATTGACATCTCCTCTTCAGTCCCATCAAATGGATGCAACTTAAAGATTTAATATCAATTGAAGTTAAGTGCTTTCAATCATGGGCTTACAACACAAGACACACTTGCCATTAGTAAGAGGCTAGTGGACCAGATTTGTTTGAGTCAAGCAAGTAAATATCCACAATTACTTTCATTGAACTAATCTACCTCAACATGAAATGAATCTAATTCAAGTGAAAGATTGAGGAAACCATGCAACACTTTAAAGCAACATCAAATGATTCACCATGAGAACCAACAATGAACCATCTTTTACTTTAGCATTATAGCAACAATTTGATCAAGTCCTCCTCTTAGCTAGGCTACTCTAATTTACTTTAGCTCTCTAATCTCACATTCTACTTGCTTTCTAACGAATATAACTTTCTACCCTCTACAAATGACAAGGTTTTGACCTTTTATAGTAGTTCCAATTACAATGAAGAGCCAAGTTCAATTCAAGATCAAGGGCTAAAATTCATCCCCACAAACCCTAATTAAGGTTGTCGATTTTACAACCAATTACAAGAGGGCACGACATGTGGTCCAATAATAAAATAACAAAGCTCTTTCCAACTAATGAGAAGATTGGACACTTGGTATGATGTAATTGAATGTGCTTGAGTCAAATTTTTTGATTGGAGGAGACAACTTAGTGCCACCTCATTATCCTTATCCTATAGACCCATTTAATCCTTTGATGGAGAGAACATCTCTTGATATTCAAAATTTCTAGCTTTGATAAACTCTTATGGAAATTGATTTCTTGAGGTTGATTATGATGTCTCATATTCCCAATTTGCTCAATCTTTCAAATCTTCTCCATCTTCTGGGATTTCCTCATTGCTTTGATTTGAAATTTGTGAACTTGGTCTATCTCGAACCTCAAATTGGTGAAGTCTTCATATGGTTGGAATTTCTTTCCAATAGCTAGAGTTGAATCTTGCATCTCCCTTCTTATTTGTAGTTTTGAAGCTTGGGTTTGAAGCCTTTTGAACTCAATCCTAGCTCCTCTCGCTTCCAAGCTTCACTTCCTTGAATGATATTCCTCGCAAAACGAAAAGAGAAAGAATGCCATCAAGTTTATGAAATGGCAAGAAATAAATTAAGGATTTAATGAAAAGGAAATTAGATATTGTTAGGATCCTTGAAAGTGTTATCATATCTTGCCTTGTAGTTATAGTTACTACACATGAAATATCAATTGGTTTGAAAAAAAAAAGTATTTACAATGAATAAGTAGGAGATATTTTCCACGACAAGTCAAATTGTGATATTGCTAGTAGGATTTAACTATGTAGTTTTTGAGTTAAACTCATTGACCCATATATCATGAGTAGTGATTCACACATGAATCCATCTCTCATTAGAATAAATGGAACACTTAGGACTCATTGGATCTAGGTGATGCTCATAGAGGTGAAGCACTGGGACTTCCCAGAAGGTCACCCATCCCAGTACTACTCCAGCTTGAGCGCGCTTAAGTACAAAGTTCCCTCCATGGTTAAACCCACTATGCTTGCAACCCCATTTGCAAAACCTTCACCAAGTGTTGTGCCTTATGAACCATTCATTAGAAAGCCCCTTAAGCTCATCAATTGATAAGTAGGAGATATTTTCCATAGCAAGCCAATTTTTGATATTGCTATCAAGATTTAATTGTGTAGTTATTGAGTCAAACTCATTGACCCATATATCACGAGTAGGGATTCACACATGAATCCATCTCTCATGAGAATAAATGGAACACTTAGCACTCATTGGATCTAGGTGATGCTCACATAGTGAAGCATCGAGACTTCTCGGGAGGTCACCTACCCCAGTACTACTCTAGCTCAAGTGCGCTTAACTATGAAGTTCCCTCCGTGGTTAAAACCACTATGCTTTCAACCCCATTTGTAAAACCTTCACCAAGTGTTGTGCCTTATGAAATATTCATTCGAAGGCCCCTTAAGCTCACCAATTAATAAGTAGGAGATATTTTCTGTAGCAAGTCAAATTGTGATATTGCTATAGTTTTTGAGTCAAACTCATTGACCCATATATCATGAGTAGTGATTCACACATGAATCCATCTCTCATAAGAATAAATGGAACACTTAACACTCATTGGATCTAGGCAATGCTCACATAGGTGAGGCACCGTGACTTCCTGGGAGGTCACCCATCCCAATACTACTCCATCTTGAGTGCGCTTAACTACATAGTTCCCTCCATGGTTAAACCCACTCTGCTTGCAACCCCATATGCAAAACCTTCACCAAGTTTTGTGCCTTATGAACCATTCATTAGAAAGCCCCTTAAGCTCATCAATTGATAAGTAGGAGATATTTTCCACAAGTAGTCAAATTGTGATATTGCTAGCAAGATTTAATTGTGTAGTTTTTGAGTCAAACTCATTGACCCATATATCATGAGTAGTGATTCACACACAAATCCATCTCTCATGAGAATAAATGGAACACTTAGAGCTCATTGGATCTTGGTGATGCTCACATAGGTGAAGAACTGAGACTTCCTGAGAGGTCACCCATCCTAGTACTACTCCATCTTGAGTGCGCTGAATGGCGGAGTTCCCTTTATGGCTAAACCCACTCTACTTGGAACCCTATTTGCAAAACCTTCGCCAAGTGTTGTGCCTTATGAACCATTCATTGGAAAGCCACTTAAGCTCATTAATTGATAAGTAGGAGATATTTTCCACAAGCCAAATAAAAATCTTCATGAGCTAAATAGGATTTTAATTAGCTTCTTAAATCCATCTAGATCTTTTCATAATACGTTTTTGATCTAGTTAGCTGCATCATGACCTTCTGTCGTTATCCATCTTTACTCGAAATCTACATAGAGATCTTTTCATCAATCTCCACAATTTTTTTTTACTTTGCACATCTTCGTATGTAGACCCTTTTCCCTTTTGTCCAGGTTTGGTTTTTATGACAATAGGTTTGATCCTTTTCCAAACCTTGTTCTATTTTGCGCTTAGCCAATTAACTGTTCCTATTCAACATTCTCCTATTTATTGATAATATGTAGCATGTCGATAACACCCTTTGTGCAAATTAAGTCTTCATGTTTCCTTTGTGTTGATAACTCTAGTCTTTTGAAAATGTTTTTGTTACCTATTTGTCGATAATGTTCCTTCTTGCTGATAGTGTAATACTATTATTTGTTGCCTTTAGCTCTTCATTGATTGATCCTTACTATATAGTTGTTTGCTAAAAATGATAGACATAGCATGAAAATCATCTTCATACCATTTTATGATTTTCCATTCAACATTTTAAGTGAAATAATAACCACTAAGCACAAGAAATGACAATAATAATAATCCAAAAATAATTGTGCACAAGTGGAAGACTAGAAATCAAAACCAAAGTTTCCAAGACAATCCACAATACAAGCATGGATGGATAAGTCATGTTCAAAATACCATATTATAGTATAAAATCATCCAAAAACCTCATGGGCCATGAAAAAACTATCATCAATAGTTTTCAATTGAGGAGATTAGTTCTCTCTTCACACATACCAATTACTAGGTTCATTTAAAGCCCAAGTTAGTAAAAGTAATTATTATTATATCATATATATATATATATATATATATATATATATATATATATATATATATATATATATATATATAGATTGTCCTAAAATGGGTTGACTCCATCATAAGACCATTTAACACTCCTGTAGTGTATGTCTTGGTTCCCTTTTAGTTTCTTCATGTCATTTCCCTTCTACTTAGTTTTGGAGCCTGATTGGGCCCTTGATCCCTTTTCTAAACCTTGTTATGCAATTTCTTGCTGTTTTTGCATTTTCCTAAAGACCCCTTGAGGTTCTATTCCTCTAGGATAAAGATGATGACTGGGGGGGTGGGTGGGGGGGCGAGCGAGGCGGTGAATCAAAATCACCAATATTAAATAACAAGTCTCAAATCAAAATTCTTTTACAATTTACCGATAGCATTTCTAGTTTACCTATAACATCATTATTAGTTAACTAATCATTAAGAACTCATTCAACACAATAAGCAATCACCTAAATTAAACACCAATATTTATCTCATGGAAACTCAATTATGGTGAAAACCATGGTGTGAAATCGATGCTCACAAATAATTGTACTCTTTTGGAGTATGCTTTGTTAGGAGCTTGCCTGATTAAGGCTTACATAAATATTGTTAGGTATTATTTTGTTAAGGGATTTCCCTGAGACTTGTTCAAGTCTTTACCCTGCTAGGAGTAACCTAATTAGAGGATTTAGGCATTCTACTCCAAGAATGCCATCTTGTTAAAAGATTTATAATAGATCTATTAAGGTCACCTAATTAGGGATTTCACTATCATAATTGTTAGAGAGTAACAACTAACAACAACCTCTTGTTTGCACTAACTCAAAGTTAAATTAGATCTATTATAGTTCCTTAACATAATAGCACATCGTTATAATCCTCTAATCAAATCTATACCTTTTTTTATGATTGCAATAATTCCTCTGTACTGCCAATAGTCTCTCTTATTTGCTACTATCCTTCTTTCTCTTCTTCACAATACTAAACCCCTTCTTTCTTTTCCTTTACATAGTAATATAAACTCTGAACCTGGATCCAATGATCAAAACTTCAAAATCATATCGTTTGTGCAATATTCGCTCATCTCCATAAGCCATTTTTGACCTTGTAGAAACTTCTCAATGAATTCTCCTTGTTTGTCTTGCCTTGATTTCAGTTTCATCACCATGCTCACCTTTCTCATTCTGCTTGTTTCTAAAAACCCACTTAGTTCCAATCACATTTTTATCCTTCGGTCTTGGAACCAATGTCCATGTCTTGTTTTTCTCAATTTGTTCAATTTCTTCATTCATTGCCTTGATCCAATCTTCATTCTCCAAAGCATCTTTAACAAATTTAGGCTCAAACTCACATAATAAGCATGTATCATTCTTCAATCTTCTTCTTGTCACAACTCTTGAATCTTTTTCTCCAACGATTTGATTTGGTGTATATAGTCTTCTTAGATACTTTGCCAATACAAGTTCAGGTCTTGGTTCCTCTTGCTATTGTTCACTTGATTCAACTTTCTCTTCTTCTTCAATTGTCTTTGGCTGCAACTTGACTTTCATTGTCTGTTGGTCGATAGTCATAATTGTTAGAGTAAAAGGTTAATTTAATTTAATTTATTAAATTACCTTTACTCCCTTCTTAAGATTTCCCTTTATGCACTTGCATTTCTATTTAATAATTAATTAGTAATTATTAAATGGTTTAACCTCTTAGGGTTTCTCTTTTAGGTTTTTCGATCTCCTTCTATAAGGATTGATCTTTTGTAATTTTCTCTTATCTTTTTAGTCTGATAATATAGTTCTCATATTTTCAGAACAAAACCCTTGCCTCTTCTTTGCTTTTTCTTCTTTCTGACCATAATGCTCAAATCCTTCAATAATCTGTGACTTGACTCATGTAGCCTAATGCTCGGTAGTGTGCTGATGCTCGACAAAACTCTACTATAGAATCTTGGTAGTGCCTAGCTATTGATGCTTGCTAGCTACCTTTTCTAGTTTAGGTAAGGTGCGAGGTTCACCTTCATAGGTATAGACAGACTTTCTATAATCTTCATGTTCTTTCTTGCATTCCTCTTCATTTTTCTCTGCAAATTCATCAACTCTAACATTTGCACTTTCTACAATCTTGTTACTATTAGAATTCAAAAACTTATAAGCTTTGCTCTTAGTGGAATAACCTAGAAATATGCCTTTATCACTTTTTTCATCAAGTTTACCTTTTCTTGCATCTTTCAAAATGTAACATTTTCTTCCAAAGACTTTAAAATAATTCACATTTGGTTCATATCCATACCAGAATTCAAAAGGTGTTCATTTGTTCTTTTCTTCACTTGCACTCAATTTAGAATGTAGACTATAGTACTTACAACTTCTCTCTAGTACTTCTGTGAAACATCCTTCTCCATCATCAAGGTCCTTGCACAATTTATAATTGATCTATATTCCCCCTGTCAGCAATATCATTCTATGGTGGAGTCCTTGGTTCACTCATTTGCCTCTTGGTTCCTTTGTCATTGCAAAGTATGTTGAACTCATTTGAAATGAATTCACCATCTCTATATGATCTTTGACATTTTAGACTCTTTCTTGTTTCTTTCTTAACTCTAGCTAGATACCACTTAAACATTTGAAATGCATCGGATTTTTCCTTAAGAAACATCACACTCATCATTCTAAAAAATTAGTCAACAAATAAAATGAGATATTTGTCACCATAATAGCTTTGCATTCTAATAGGACCACATAAGTTAGTGTGAACCAAGTTCAAAATATCATTAGAGAATAAGTCTTGCTCTTGAAACTAGACTTTGTCATTTTACTCATTTGACATTGTTTGCACATCACTTTACGAGGTTTTCTTAGTCTTGGTAACCCTCTATCTCTTTTCATCTTACTAATGCTTACCAAATTATCAAAGTTTACATGACATAGCCTCTTATGCCATAACCAAACATCTTCACATTGTGTAAATAGACAAGTATCTTCATATAGGTCTAGATATCAAGTTACTTCTTGTTTTCTCTCCACTTTCAACTAGTCCACAAGTAGCATCATAGACTTTGCCTTCTTGTTCTAGAAATCAACTCTATAGCTTGAACTTATCAACTATGCTACACTCAACAAGTTATATTTCAAACCATCAACCCCATATGCATCATTACCTAACTTAACACTACTTACATTATAATGTTTTGGCTTATCAAAATTACTTGTATCACCAGTCATATGATGTGAGCAACCACTATCAAATATCCACCTATCATTCTTACTCATATGTGATATTAATACAGTTTTCTCATCTTCATTAGAATCATCTTTCATTGCAACATAAAAAAATTCTTCATCATGATCATTAGAACTATTGTCAAAACCATCTTCTTCAGCACTATAGCAAAATTTCTTACCTTTGTCCTTGTAGTCCTTGTTGCCTCTATTGTCTCTATCATCTCTCCTTCCTTTGTACTTGAAGTCTTTTTGTTCATCCTTGTCATTTCTGTTAGGACATCTAGCAACAATATGACCAACGTTGTTGTATGTAAAACATATAATAGGAAGTTTACCTATGTACTTGCCTTTTCCTCTAGGAAGTCTTCTGGCCAACAATACTTCAAGTTCATCAAGGTCATCATTAAATCCACTGTCACTTTCTACATACTTTCTTTTCTTCTTTTTCTCAGATTCTTCAAGGATTAGTTGTACTTTGAATGCAAATTCAACACTACTAGGGGAATAATTATCAAAATTTGATAATTCAAATGTAGCAAGTCTACTAATCAAACTATCCAAGGTCAAATAACTACTAGGGGTACACCTCAGTTCTTGAATTACAAATACTCTAATTACATAGATAGAAAGTAAAATCATCAATACCTTAATTATCAAAATTTCATCAGTTGTGTCCTTCAACTCCTTTGATAGCATTCACCACTTCTTTGATTCAACCACAATATTATGCAACAGTCTCAACTTCTTTCATTCTCATGTCATCAAATTTCCTCTAAAGCTTTCTGTTTTAGCTCTCACTACATTTTTTTCTCCTCCATGGATTTTTTTCCAACGTGTCCCACATTTACTTTGTAGTGGTGCATTCCTTCACATCATCAAATTCTACATAACTTGGGGTTGTTGAAAGTTCAATCATTATTTGGTTGTGCTCCTACTCCTCTTTCATTTGTTCAACTATCATAGGTCTGGGCACCTCAATGTATTCATTGTCCAATTAGTAAGATGTGGAATCTCCAATACCATATAAGTGTAATCTTATTAGTCTTTCCATGCTGGGTAGTTCTCTTTGTTCAGTTTAGGTATCTCTCTCTTGTACATCTTGATCTTTGGCTTGACTCCTTCAAACTTTCCTTGCAAGCATCAAACCTCTAATACCAATTGTTATAATGATTTAGAATAACTGAGAGGGGGGTGAATTAGTTATCCTCAAGTCTATATGTTCCAATTCAACTTTTGCAAACTTCAAACATATTAATCAATCTCAGATATTCACTCGGTTTGTATAGCTTATCATCAGTAGACCAACTTTTCATGTAATTACTTAACTCTCTTTTCCCTATATATGTCAATTGCCAATAAATAAACTATTGTAAAATATATCATGCATAACAATAACATTCACACATGAAAATAATGCTTTGACACCAGGATTTAATGTGGAAACTCAATTTGGGAAAAACCACCAAGTAACATACTACCAATTTTTCACTCTTTTGAAGTGAGCTTAGTTAAGAGTCAACCCTATTAAAGGTTATACAACAAATTGTTAAATGTGACTCTGTTAAAGGATTTAATCACCCTATTAGGAGTGACCTTGTTAGAAGACTTTAGATCATTCCATTAGAATGACACCTTGATTAAATGATTTACAAAATGATTGTTAGGTTAACCTCGATTAAAGGATTTTGACTGATACAATGGTTAGGTTTGATCTATAAAGTACACTCACTTTGAAAATTTAGATCTCCATTCGCTCATCTGTTGGTTCATTGACTGGTCTCTATTAAAATCTCCATCACTGATATTCTTGTCATTTCCTCAAGAAATCACTCTTCAAAAAACTCTTCACACTTCACCCATGATGTTCTGGTCTTCACATATTCTCCTTAATATCATCAATCAACAACAAACCCACCTTAGAAAACATCTCTTATGCCTCCTTAAATAGTTAATTTTGATCTTTTGCTACTTAAACATCACTGTTGATCTTAGAGTTAGGTCAGATTCATCGAATCCTTTCATCCTTTTGTTCTCCTTCTTCTAGAGACTTCTAATCAAATCCTTTCCTTTGATCACTTAACAAACTCTCCTTGTGCATTAAATAGACTAACTCATCAATTCTTATCTTCTACACGCTTTGACTAACTCAAAATTCTAACTATTTTGGCCTCAAATTCAATTTTTTCTCAAATTGTAATTTTTGTTGTCTCTCGACAATCACTGTGTTATTTTGCTTGGTCATTACTATGTAGCTCGACATACAATGTATTGTCTTGCTCTACTTAAAAAGGCTTTCTCGACCATTACTATGCCCGGTCGCTACTGAAACTGCTTCATACATTTTCTCAGAAATAACTAACACTTGGCTTGAACTATTTTGTTTGGCTTCTACTTAAGTTCCTTAATCTTTTTCTTCAACTCGTTCATTGACCACACAATACTAATACTCGTTCAAGCTTATCCTTTTGACTTGTTACAACTCTAAGCTTCATCCAACTGTCTTCTTTACTTCATGTATTGATTGAACACTTCTTTATCTTGTCAAGGACTAACTTATCAAGTGACCATTGTATTTCTATGATACTTAACTTTCTCAACACTCACATAGATCACCTTGCTATCTCTTCATTTCAAATCCTCTTCATCAATCAAATGATATGACACTCTACACTATTAGTAAAATGTCTCTCCAGTAGGTTTGATACTCTATCTTACCAATAGGTTTGACATCAATGGCAACATAACAATTGCTCCGATTGTAGTTTCCAACACTATTGTGATATATTGTGTCAATACAAGTGAAATAATCAATTAATGCACTCAAAGGCAAAGCATATAACCATCGAGTATCATTTTCTAAGAGAACAAGTACGGGATAAAGAAGTCATACTAGAATACATATCGACCAAGGAACAAGTTGATGATATATTCACAAAACCACTACCTAACAAAAGATTTGAATATCTAAGAGGTAGACTGTGGGTCCTACCCCTATCAAATATTAACTAAGAAGAACATGTAGTGTGCATTAGTTTATAATACCTTAATAGATTAACTTAAGCATGAATTGATGTACAGGTGGACTACTATATGGGGAGAAGTATAGACAAAAGAAATAGCAACACAAATATAGAAATTGGAGGACAGAATAGTAAAGGTTGATCACCTTTTGCATTGTTGTCAAAGGGGGAGAAGTCGATAAAAGGATGCAGAGTATAATGAATTGGGGAGAAACATATACATAACATGGCATGGTGGAGAAAGAATAATACATGTCTCATCACTAAATATTTTCCATCAATGCCAAAGGGGAGATTATTGACATAATTGATTTAGTTGATGAAGTTGTTGAAGAAGAAAAGTTGCTAATGTTTAGAACATGGTTGATAAACATGATATCAACTATACCATTTTTCATTGATGTCAGACTACTTGAACATATTATTTTTATTTTTTACCATGTCTTTAGAAAAGGAATTGCAGAGATGCTATGAAGGGCATACAATTATGTCGATAAGGATCCTATCAGGTGATAGTTAGAACAGATAGTGTAGATAGTTATATAGTTTGATTATTTATTAGAAGATAGAAAAGCATGTAAAAAAGAGGACAATAGAAAAGAATAATCCAACATTGAGTAAAAAAGTATAAAAAAGAGTTTCATTGAGAATAGATTGTAACTGGAAACTCTTATCAGAAAGCCTATTTTTTACTGGAGAACTAGGAGAAACATATTATCATTGCAAAGGATGACGTATCAAAAATAGTTAAGGATTATTGGAAAGAAATGAGTAAGAAAAGGATAAAAGTTAATTTTACTGGAGAAAATGGGATGACTTGAGCATAGTCACAAGGAACAAGGAAAGACTAGTTTATAAGGGATATGCACAAGAGGAAGGGGTTGACTATGGTGAAACGTTTCCCCCAGTTGTAGGGTTGGAAGGAGTGAGAACTTTGATATGCTTCTTAGAAAGGATTCTAAGTGTACCAAATGAATGTAAAGTCCACATTTTTGAATTGAATTTTGGAGGAAGAAGTCTACATTGAACAATTTGAAGAATTTTTTGATCCAAATAAAAGGAATATGGTATGTAAGCTACATAAAGCTTTATATGGTTTAAAGCCAAGCCCCTAGAACATGGTATGAAAGGCTACACAATTATTTGGTGAAAATTGATTTTACAAGAACTAATGACAATAGCAATTTGTATTTGAAAAGTGAATCTGAAAACTGATGTGCAAGATCATTGCATTATCACATTGCATCATTTAGTTTTAATTCAAATGTCAACTAGGGTGTGTACAAGGCTAATTGCTATAAGGATCTTTTGACAAGACTCAATAATTGGGGGGCTTTTGCACTAAAATTAGTGACTGAATTCGTACTTTGAAGCTATCTTGAGCAATCTGGCACTCTCTTGATCCAATCTAACTCTAACAAAAATTCTAAATATCTTACTTATCCTCAATTCTGACCCTAGAATGGACTTGTATATACATTCCCTTTAGTTTCAACAATTTAAGAATAACAATAAGGATTCTTCCTACTACATCTAAATTAACCTATTTGAAATGATATGTATTGAAAACTTCCTAATTTAATATGTCAACAAAGAAAAGTGCTTCTAATTCTTAAGAAATTCAGAATGGTAATTCAATCTAAATAATCTATCTAACATCAGAAATTCAATTCTTAACTATAATTCTAACTTTATAAATTATACGAATAAGCATTATTGCTACTTTAATACATTTAGAATTAACAAGGATTGGAATAATTCCTATGATATTGAATTGAGAATGATAAACTTGAAGGAATACAACCATAGAAACCACCTCAATATCTAGATCCAAATGTGTGCACAATATTCCCAATCACAAATGAATTCATAACATAGGAATAAGACCCAAATAATTCCTTCAATTTATCTAGGCTTCAATCTTGAAGTCAAAATAACAATTCTCTAACTACAAAATAAACAATAGAGATTGCAAAATAACTTTCTAAACTGACATTCTTAACTAGATTCCTACTGCTAAAAACAAACTACTAATGTCACTCTCTAAATCAAAGTAGCAATAAAATATTTATAGTGAATATTCCTTATTTGAAATTCAAAAACTACAGATCCGAATGTTCAAGATTGATGACTAGAAAGAAGGATAGAACTAGAAGTTATTTTATTACAACAATGAAGTAGAAGAAACAAATGGATCAAATGTTAAAAACACATTTAGATGTGTATCAATGACTTATGAAATCTGCGATTTTCCTTCACTCGATCCAACCGTTCCCTTCAGTATCAAAATTCATGCTTTGGTTAACTAAAGTTCATATCCACAAAGTTTGTCATTTAAAAAATAACTGTCTTCAAATATGTAATCAACTCATAAATGATGAAACATGAAATATGCTTAATGACACATATTCACAAGATTCATTCAATAATAGATAAGGAAAAACATGCATTATCATATGAATATCAACATTAATTCATTAGTTCAAAATTAAGTTAAAATATTGATAATCTAAGTATAAATGCATATAAGTTTGATCAATTACACATACTAACATTCTAAAGATGTCTTCCAGATCATAAAAAAGCAAAAATGAAAGATGTAATAATTAATGCTCATAAAAAACAAGATACTGCTAGCTGAAATTTTTGTTGATGATATCATATTTGGAGGAAAATATTCATCAAGTCATTTGCTGATCAAATGAAAAAGGAGTTTGAAATATCAATGTCTAGAGAGATTAAATTCTTTGTTGGGTTGCAAATGTATCATATGAATAAAGGTATTTTCATCACTTAGTATAAATATATCAAAGAAATCTTAAAATATTTTATGTATTAAGCAATTGTTGAAAGGTATGAAAGAAGAGATCACTGAACCTATTGTGATATATTGTAATAACACAAGTGCTATAAACATATCAAAGAACCTTATGATGCATACAAAGACTAAGCATATTGAGATCAAGTATAATTACTTGAGGGAGCTGGTACAAGACAAAGAAGTGAGATTGGAATATGTGAATGCAATAGAAGAATTAGCTAACATATTCACTAAGGAACTACCTAAGGATGCTTTTGGGTTTCTACGAGGCAAGTTAGGGGCCATTCTTGTACCTAAAGAAAATTGAGAAGAGATGCCATGTTGCATCAATTATTATGAACATAAGATCTTACAAATTGATGTAGGAGGTTACGGTTTAGGAGCTGCCTAAAGATGTGAAAAGAAAGACACTGAATTATGCGTAGATGAAGCTACAATGAGTTAATATTGAGATGAAATTGCCATACTAGTTAGAACAATGACATGTCTATATCAACCATTCAAAAACATATTAATGTCTTTGGTATTGTTGTCAAAGAGGAATAGATTAGCATGATTGAGTTACCATACAAGTATACATAAAGAGGGAGAGATTAACATGATTGATTTATCATCAAAGGATGGATACACAAAGAATATTTTTTTGTCAAGAGGGAGATATGTGTTGTTGAACTTGTGAGGTGTCGCTACAAAGGAACAATATGTACTAAACTAATAGAGGGAACATCTTGAGATTGCATTGGATGAGAACCATAATGAAACTAAGAAAGAGAGAACACAGACATAGAGGGATCTAATAGTATATAGTATTGAAGATTTTTGGATTGCATAGTAACTAGAGTGGCGTTTCCATCAATGCCAAAGAGGGAGATTGTTGGAAACTACAATTGGAGCAATTGTTATATTGTCATTGATGTCAAACCTATTGGTAAGACAAAGTGTCAAACCTATTGGAGAGTCATTTCACTAATAGTGTAGAGTGTCATATCATTTGATTGATGAAGAGGATTTAAAAAGAAGAGATAAAAAGGTAAGCTATGTGAGTGTTGAGAAAGTTAAGTATCATAGAGATACAATGGACACGTGATAAGTTAGTCCTTGACAAGATAAAGGGTTGTTCAATCAATACGTGAAGTAAAGAAGACAGTTGGATGAAGGTTAGAGTTGGAACAAGTCAAAAGGATAAGCTTGACTGAGTATCAATATTGCACAATCAATGACGGAGCTAAAGCACGAGATTTAGGAACTTAAGTAGAATCCAAACAAAACTGTTCAAGTTGAGTGTTAGTTATTTTTCATATCCCCATTTTAAGATAAATTTTAATAATAACTAGATAATAAAATGTTATTAAATAAATAATGATAATACAATTATATTAAAACTAATACAAAAATATAAAAATAGAAAATAATAGTTATTTAATCTATATTATCAAAGAAATAATATTTAATATGATATTTTAAATAATAGAAAAATAATAAAATTACAATGAATAAATAAAGAATTAAAATTAAATACAAGAGACAATATTGTAGAAAGTATGTCAACTTTCTAAATAGAATTTAATAATAAATAATAATAAACACAAATAAGTTAGTAAATAAAAAATATAACATAGATTAATATTTTTAGTGTAGTTTTTTATTTTTCCTATTTTACTAGGTTTTTCCTACACTTTTAATAATCTCGCTTAGGTTAATAAAGCATGTCTTATTAGGTGAATGGTTGTGAGGTGTCACCTTCCTACATGTGAGCATCCATTAGCTATCTTGGGAAGATACTTTGCTATCTTTAGTCCGATAGATGGTTGCTCCTCATTGGTTGGTGTTGCCACCTCCTCCCTCTTCCTAGCCTATATAAGCATGCTACCTGGCTTTTATTTGTATCTCTTGTTTTTGCATCCTCTTAATGCTATTTTGCTTCCAGCATTTGCATTACTCTCTTGGAGACTAACTCTATGATGCTATTTTGATTTTGTATCATTTGCATTCATAGTTTAGATATTTACTCTTTGCACTAGTTTTCTGGGTTATTAATCTTATCAGATTCTAACAAATATAAATTATTTAAAGTTAATGAAAAGTTGAGAGATATTAAAATAATAGATAGGACTCTTATAATTAAGATATAAGAGGGAGGGGAATTTATTTTAGAGAAGGGGAAAACGAAGAGGAGAAGATAGGAGTTCAAAAAGGAAAAATGGAATAGAAAAGTAATATGAAGAAAATAAGGAAGTGACTTTCTGAAAAGGTATCAATGATATTGAAAGGATGTGAACTTTCGAAATGGTCATAATTATGAATAGTTGCAACTCTTCACAAATATTGTGACTATAAAGTATAGAGACTTTTCCAAATGAATTCTAGTTATGAAGTGTTGTGACTTTTCGAAAGGATTATAACCATGAAGTGTTGTGACTTTTTAAAGGATTTGTATTATGAAAGGTTGTGAATCTTGGAAAAGAAGAAACATAAAAAGTACATTTTATCCTTTCCTTATAATTAGAAAAGGAAGAATTTTAGAAAGTAAATATAGAGTTGAGATAATCTAGAAGGAGTAATTCATTGAAGGGCCGACTAAGGATAGAGCCACATGGACCAAGCAAAGAGGAAGGTAAGAAATGTATGTTTGTGGATTATTTTTGTTTAATTATGCTTATAAATTTATTTATATTAATGAATCATACTTGTGGATAATTTATGTAAAGGTGGAATTCAAAATGGCTAACACACACAACTTAATGGTTAATGGTTTAAGATCAAGATAGTCCCTTTTTAGATTAATAAATAATCTTAATGTTCATTAAAGGTTACTTGATTAATTAAATCTCTTATGGGGAGAAGATTTGATCATACTTTCTATAGTGACAGTATCAGAGATGGGTGTAACCTCCCATTTGGATGACATGATGAAGTAGATCACAATGTCTCAGTGTCAGTATCAGAGATGGGTATAACTACCCATTTGGATGATAATAGAGATGGACATAAGTGTGGGTATCAGAGATGGATGACATGCCCATTTGACCAAACATTACCTGAAAGGATATGGCCTCTATAATGTTGGTATATGATAAATTTTATCTCCATCTGATCAACATGCTTAAGGAAATATAATGGTATGAATATTCTGATTGTGTCAACATATGCATACGTAAGCCTTAAGGGGTGCACTCTAGAAAATATAGTTGAATAACAAAGGGTTAGGAAACCCGATCTAGAGACATCTTTAAGGTTGTGTTAGGATAGAGGGTAGACTAGTAAATATATTTTATGACTAACATTAGTTTTGCAAGAATTATTGTCCTCACTAGTGGGGACATTACATTATTGTTGAGAAAATGTATGAAGAAGTGTCAGTAGCAACCGAGCATAGTAATGGCCAAGCAAGCTTGTTTATGTCGAGCAAGACAATATAGTGTATTCCAAGCTATACAGTGATGATCAAGTAGAAGAACACATTGATTGCCAAGTGATAACAAAATTTACAATTTGAGAAAGATTTGAATTTGAGGCTGAAAAAATTGGAATTTTGAGTTAGTCAAAGTGCGTGGGAGATATGAATTGATGAGATGGCATATTTAATTCACGAGGAGAGTTTGTTAAGTGATCAAAGGAAAGGATTTGATCATAAGTTTCTAGAAGAAGGAGAACAAAAGGAAGGAAGGATTCGATGAAACTGACCTAATCCTAAGATCAACGATGATGTTTAAGAAGAAAATGATTGAAATTACCTATTTAAGGAGAGATAAGTGATGTTTTCTAAGGTTGAATTTTTGTTTATTGATGATCTGAAGTAGAAGCTATGAATAGCATAACATCATAGGTGAAGTGTGAAGAGTTTGGTGAAGAGTGATTGGTTGCATAGATGCCAAGAAAATCAGTGATGGAGATGATAATGGAGGCGAGTCAATGAACTAGCACATGAGCGAATGGAGATCTAAATTTGAAAAGTGAGTTGTACTTTACATATCAAACCTACTATTACATTCTAACCATTGTATCAATAAATATCCTTTAATCAAGTTTGACCTAACAGTCATTTTGTAAATCCTTTAATCAAGGTGACATTCTAATGGAATGATCCAAAGTCCTCTAATAAGGCCACTCCTAATAGGGTGTTTACATCCTTTAATAGGGCCACATTTAATAATGTGTTGTATAACCTTTAAGAGGGTTAGTTCTTAATCGAGCTCACTTTAGAAGAGTAAAAAATTGGTAGCATGTTACTTGGTGGTTTTTCCCAAATTGGGTTTCCACATTAAATCCTGGTGCCAAAGTGTTATTTTCATGTGTGGATGTTATTGTTATGCATGCTATATTCTATAGTAGTTTATTTACTTGCAGTCAACACATATAGGGAACAAAGAGTTAAGTAATTACATGAAAAGTTTTTTTTTTGATGATATGCTATATATATCGAGTGAATATCTGAGATTTCTTAATTTGTTTGAAGTTAGCAAAAGTTGAATTGGTACATCTAGACTTGAGGGTAACTAATTCACCTCCCCTCTCAATTATTCTAAATCATTATAACAAATAGGTTCTTCAACTTTCTCATGTATTCCTTCAAGTGTTTGTTTTATCCATAACACTTGTTGACGATTAATTATTGTTACAAAATATTCAACTTTTGTAGTAGATTATGAAATACAATTTTAGTTTTTACTTGTCCATCACACTAGTTTGTTGCTTAGATATAAGACTCATCCACTTGTTCTTTTTCTATCATCAATAATTTCCTTCCCAATTTGAATCTGTATATACTTTGAGATAAAAGTTTCCTTTCTTTTCATATCAAAATCCATTGTCTTTTGTACCTTTAAGATATCTAATTATTCTTTTTACAATAGTCATATGTGAATCTTCAAAGTTAGATGAGAATCTAGTAAAAATTCCAATTGCATGTGCAATGTTAGGTTTACTGTGAACAACATATTGTAGCTTTTGAATCATTGATCTATATAAAGTTTCATTCACCTCTTTAAATTCATCCTCTTTTAACAATTTACAACTGGTAGCCATAAATATACAGACAAGTCTTGAGTCTTCCATTTCAAATATTTTCAATATCTCCTTGATGTACTTTGACTGAGTTATATAAATCCATTTCCTCATCTGTTGGACTTGTAGGCCAATAAAGAACTTTATTTCACCAAAATGTATTGAGATATAAAGTTGAAAGTCTTAGAGACAAGTATGAAGGAAGGTGAGAATGTTGCACAACATGTGAACTAAATCAAAGAAGGTGTAAGTGCAATCAAAGTTGTTGGAGGAATTATCAGTGACAGTGAAATTATAAGTAAAGTTCTTAGAACTCTTTTGCGTGTTTATGCTATCAAATTTTCTGCAATTTAAAAAGTGAGAGCTATGCTTGGTAATGTTTTGACACTTGAAAGTTTAGTTGGTCATCTGACAACATTTGAATTGAGCAATTATGATAATAGTATGGTTACACTTGGAAATTCTTTTAATTATTCATTAACCTTTGGAAGTTCAAAGAAAGAAAAGAAATGTAAGGAAGAAAGTGACTCAAAATCCAAGGATGATAAGGATGAACTAGAGCATTTCTTACAAGAAGGTTGATAAGAGGTAAAGGTAAATTCAAAGGCAAAGTGCCCCTGATTTGTTTCAAGTGTAATGAAGTTGGTTATTTTGCTGCTAAGTATCCTAATAAAAGTAAGAGTGATAGAAATGACAAGAAAGATTACAAGTATAGGAGGAACAAGGAGTGCAAAGATAAAGGGTAGAAATCATGCTACAAAACTGAAGAAGAGCACACTGAGTCCAATATTGATGAAGAAAAAGAAGTAGTTGAGATGGTATATGTTTCTATCAAGGAAGATCCTAATGGAGAAAGGTATGAGAATGAATCTACCCTTATTTCACATGTTAGCAAGAATGATTCATGGATTATAGATAATGGATGCTCATATCACATGACTGGTGATCAAAGTAAGTTTGAAAAATTTGAAAAATTTGATGGGGGTAGAGCTGTTAAGTTAGGTAATGATGTTCCATGTTCGGTGAAAGGAAAATGATCACTAATGTTGAATGAAAAATCAGACGTGATGATGCATACTAAGTAAAATGACTAAAGTATAATCTTTTGAGTGTTCCTCAGTTGAATAATTTAGGTCACAATTTGGAATTTTAGAACAAAAAAGTCAAGATCTATGATGATGAACAAAATTTGACTAGAATTTAGATGCAAATAAATGGTTACTTATTCTATCTTGATGCTACTATTGAGACATGCTTGTTTTCAAAAGTTGAGGATGTATGGTTGTGGCATAAAAGTTTGTGTCATGTAAACTTTGAGAATGGTGAAGGTTAGTAGAAAGAAAAGAGTTAGAGACTTACCAAATTTCCAAAAAATTGAGAATGCTATGTGCAAAGAATGTCAACTTAGTAAGATGAAAAAATCAAGTTTTTCAAGAAAGATACACTTCTAATGATGTTTTGGAATTTGTGCATACTGACTTGTGTGGACATAATGGTACAAAAATTTATTATGATGAAATATATTTCATCTTGTTTGTTGATGATTATTCTAGAATGACAATTGTTATGTTCATGAAGGTGAAATCACATGCTTTTGATATGTTCAAATGGTATAAAGATAGAGTTGAGAAATAAGGTAGTAAATCATTGAAATTCTTAAGGTATGATAGAGGTGATGAGTTATGTCTTTTGAACTCCCTAACTTTTGTGCTAAGAACGATAGTAAGAGATAATTGTTTGCACTATGTACACCACAACAAAATGATATTGCTGAGAGACAAAACATACTAATTGTTGATTGTGAAAAGACATTGATGATTGAAAAGAACATTGGACATATATTTTGGAGATAAGTTTGTAGTACTGCTATTTACACTCTCAACTAGGTTTAGTTGAAGAAAAGAAAAAACAAAACACCCTATGAACTCTAGTATGGTCATACACCTAATGTAAGTTATTTCAAAATCTTTGGAAGTAGGTTTTATATTCACAAGGATGCAAGAAATGATAAATTTGATTCAAAAATAGATGAAGATATATTCCTTGGGTATTCATCTAAAAGAAAATCTTATAAATGTTTGAACAAAGATATTAACAAAATGATTGAAAGTGCAAATGTGATGATTGATGAGTTTGTAGATAAGAATGATGTGGAAAGCAAGAGAGAATATGATGATTACAAAAGTTTGTGTATGTGTATGAAGAGGCACTAGAAACACTACCCGAGTTACAACCAAGAGCTACCAAGCATTAAACAATATTATCCAAATCAAAGATTAGTTTACCCAAGCACTAGAGAGCACAACTCGAGCAAGAAGATGAACTCGTAGCGAGTGGAAAAAATGATGGAAATCAAAGAAATGGACCTATATTGGAAAAATATGTGAGAAATAATCATTCCCCTAAATGAATTATTGGTGATAGAAGTGCTAGAGTACAGGCAAGAAGTAAGTTAAGAGATAATACCTGTTTGATTGCTAATTTTGAACCAAGAATGGTTAAGGCTACATTGAAAAATGAGAATTGGTAAATGCTGTCAATGAAGAGATTGATCAAATAGAGAAGAATAAAACATGGATGTTAGTACTAAGACCTAAAGAGAAGAATGTGATAGGAACTAAATGGGTTTTCAGAAATGAGATGAATGAAAATAGATAAGTAGTAAGAGACAAAGCAATACTAGTCTGCAAAGGTTATAATGCTCTAGAAGAAGGAATAGATTATGGTGAGACTTTTGCACCTACGGAAAGATTGGAAGGTGTAAGAACATCATTGGCCTATGCTACCTACAAGGAATTCAAGGTTTATCAAATGCTTATCAAAAATGCATTTATGAATGGAATACTTAAAGAAGAAGTCTATATAGAACAACCTGAAGGATTTATTGAACCTGATCAAAGGAATATGGTTTGAAAATTGAACAAGGCATTGTATGGACTAAAAAAGCATCGAGAGAATGGTATGAAAGGTTACATTCTTATTTGATTAAGATTGGATTTTCTTGAATAAGTGTGAACAAGAATCTGTATTTGAAATGTGAATTTGATGACATGGTACTGATTGTAAAAATATTTGTGGATGACATTATATTTTGAGGAAATGACATGTTATATAAGATATTTTCTTATTAAATTAGTATAGAATTTTTTATTTCAATGGTTGGTGAGATAATTTTTTTTTAAGGATTACAAGTTCATCAAACAAGGAAAGGTTTAAATGTGACTCGATCTAAGTATGTAAAGGAAATCTTGAAAACATTTGGAATGGATGAGTCTAAGCCAGTTGGTGCACCTATGGTGACTGAAGTGAAATTATCAAAGGAAGATAAATCTACAAAATTATATGAAACACAATATAGATCAATGATTAGTAAACTAGAACATGTTGTACATGGTAGACTAGATATTGCACATGCTATTGGAATTTTTGCAAGGTTTTCATCTAATCCAAATGAGACACACATGACTATTGTGAAGAGGATATTTAGATATATAAAAGGAACTAAAAATTTTGGCCTATAGTTATGAAGATGACTCTGATGAAATTGATGTAAATTGTACATGCAAGGTACATGGATAACTACAAGGTTTTATAAGTTTAACATTAGAACTTATAGTTACCTTTGGCATTGATTTCAAAGGGCGAGAAGTATACCAAAGGAGAATATCAGTAAGGAGAAGGAAAAATTATGCTCAAAGGGAGATAGAATGAATATGGAGAGAACCAGTATAGGAGAATATCAGTAAGAAGGAGAAGAATAAGTCAAAGGGGAAGTAAAGGACTAAGAGGAAGAGAATCTATAAGAAATATTAAGAATGGTGAAGATGATGTTAGAATGAATGATGTTTTTGACGAACAGAAGGAGAGATCATATCCTAAGAGGGAGAAATGTTGATGATGATTGATGCTACTGAAGATACATACTAAGTACACCTCTTGAGAAAATCTGATATAGAGAACCTGATGATGAAGTATGAGAGCCAAATAGTTGTATTGTTGTCAATGCATGCATTTGATTATCTTAAGTAATGTTTTTTTATGTAAGATCATGTGTAATGTATTCTCATCAATGCTAAAGGGGGAGATTGTTAGCTACAATAGATGATGTAATTGAGAATATTGTGAATGCATGTAAAAGAGTAATAGCAGTTGTTATATTGTCATTGGTGTCAAGTCTTAGTTGATTAGACATTATGCTAATTAAATAGAGTGCTATATCAAGTTGATTGATGAAAAGGATTTGGAGAAATTATGACGATGGCATAGTTGATAAGTATAGTATTCAATGGGAAATTGAATAAGTTTGATAGTGATAATGTAATGTTGGTTTTATTTCTTTACAATCATGTAATTAATATTATAATGTAATGAGCTATACTAGTTACAATGAGTGACAAGGTGAAAGAAGGAAGACATTGTTCATTGAGCAGTTGGCTAAGCAAAGTAAAACTTTAGTGCTACCCGAACAAGTCTAGTATTGATTGAGTGAACTATGATATATTACCCAAATGAAATCTTATGTTCATTGAGTAAAAAAAAGAAGAAAAAGTTTGTAAAGATAGAATTTGATTGCCAACTTTTGGTTGAAATAAAGAATTTTTGAGAAGTTCAAAGGCACTTGAGTCAAAGTTTGTTACAAGATCTGTGACTGGAAAAATACAATGAAGATCTAATGATGGAGATTGAATAAGGATAAGGATGAGTACTAAGTTCTATTTTCTATGTGACTAAATGCAATGAATTTGAGATCGATGATTGTGATTAAGAGGAAAAAAATGGAAGAATCTAAAAGCACATATACTGCTATTTAAGGAGTAGTTGATAAAGTTTTTAGTTTATGATGGAGTTGCTAATTGTTATTGTTAAGTTGGTGATTGCATGAAGTTGAAGAAGAAAGAAGTAGAGTGAACCGAGTAGCGAAGAGAGTAGATCAAAGCAAAGTCAAGGAAAAGTGAAAGAGAGGAGTGAATAAGCTAGTAAATAGATTAAAGGATAGAGATAAGAAAGAGACCAAGCATAAAGGAGATCTAAACAAGAAAGATAGTGCTAAACTTAATGAATCAATTTATATTGTTACTTTGTTACCATTTTAGCAGAAAAACCTCTTAATCGAGTGGACCTAACAATTCTTTGAAAACATATATGATAACATCGATTAGTGGTATTTATAAGTCCTTTAGAGAAAGCCACTCTTTAGATAGGATTAAGGAGTGATATGGTCTTGATTATCTTTTGGTGTAAATCCTCTAACAAGGTCACATTAACAATGTGTATGTAAACCTTTAACAAGGTTGGCTCCTAGCAGAGCTCACTTCAAAAGAGTGAAAATTTTGGGTTGCCAATCCCAGGTGGTTTTTCCTTTTACAAAATTTCCATGTTATAGATCTTGATGTCAAATGTGTGAATGCTATTATGTTTCAAGTTACATTTCATGATATTTACTTTTACTACAACTTGGTAATAACTAGGTAAATGATTGGTAACAACTAGGTAATATAACAGTTATATTTTAGATAGTCATCAGCAATAAAAATAGTGAATGAATAGTTTGGAGTTATTGGATGTGTGAGTTAACTAAGAAGTTGAATGAGATCACTAAGTGATTACTTATGATGTATATGAACTTTGTTTGGTAGTATAGTGTTTGAAGGAACTGCAAGATAATTGAACATAACCAATTCACTCCTTTCCCCCCCACCCTCTCAGTTATCTAAAACTAGTTGTAGATTCGTGTCACCTATTCTCTCTATCAATTCATTTTATGCATGGATCTCTCTCTCTACTATCTTTCCAAGAGTGAATCTTTTTCTGTGATTACTTCTTCAACATCCTTTTTCCATTCCAAGAGCTTATTTGGTGCTTTTAGAAGTTCTCATTCTTTCTAGTACTTTTTTCATTCTTAAAGCTTTATTAGGTACGTGGGGGGGGGGTTGTGGGGGGTGGGGGGTGTGAATCAATACCTCTAACAAATCATATTTTTCCCTATCAATCTCAAACTTAAAATTTTATATTCACATATATTGATAACTTTTTTCCTTTTATTGATTACTATAGTAATATTTAACCAATAATTGATAACTTGCAAATAAATAAACTATTAGAAATAGGGAATAATTGTTGACATTAAGGTCAAGTTTTTTTATTAGTGACTCACACGTAGTCAATTAGTTAAGCTGTTATCAAGCTTATCTTTTCGTTTCCAGTATTAATTGAGTGCTATAGTTACTACTGAATAATACAATTGTTACTGAGTTCTACAATTGCTACCAAATTCAAGAATATATATTTAGTTCACATTGATTAGTATCTACTGAGTTGATAAGTGATAGTGCAAACCAAAATTCACAGTATTCATTGAGTTGCAAAGTGTCAACCATGGTCTCCAGTATGTATCGAGCTTGTAGTGTCAGTGATGTGAATCTAGTGTTGACCAAGCCAAGGAGGGTCAACCAAGTGATTCAATTTATACTAAGCTCACAATATTAGTGTTGATCGAGCCATATAGTGTCAACCAAGTGATTTAGTTTATATGCCAAGTTTCATAGCATTCATGGAGTCACCAGTGCTGATTGAGTTCAGACTACTTTGAAGTGATTAGTATGAACCAAGCTTCTATGTTTACTAAGAGCATGATGATGCCAAGTGTTGACAATGGTTGTTGAGTATCAGAACCTCACCAAGTTTTTCTTCAAAACCTGAGTGCCAGCAGTTGAGCAAACTTTGTGATCTTATTGGAAATCTATGTTGTAGTTGACTTTGATGAATTGTGTTTTGGATTGGTATATATGTAATGTATTGTATCATATCTAAATAATATGTAAGAAGTAACGATGTGAATATAACGAGTAGAAGTATGAAGTGAAAAGGCTACAAGTAGTATAAGGAGCAACAAATATTTATCTATCACAACAAGGTGGTCATTACATTTCAAAAGAATCTCAACTAGCAAATTAGAGTTGTAGATTAGAGATCAACTGCTAGTTCATCCTAATAGGTGTATCAATTAAATCCTTTATTAGGGTAGACTTAACAATCTTTTGCACATCTCTTTACCAAGTGCATACTTCATTGTATGTTTTGTAAATTCTTTAACAAGGTGGACCTAGCAATCCTTATTGCTCCTAATAGGGCAGATCATTAGAAGTGATCAATTGTAAGCCTTAATTGACCAAATTTATACTACAATACTAAAGCTTGTGGGTATCATCCCCACCCCAATTTTAATTTCTATTTGGAAGGTTTTTGGGTCACCATATCTTGTGTCAAAGTGTTATGAATGTTTTACTACTTTTAGTCTTTCATGCATGCAATTAGATCAGAATATATATGAAGGATTAATTAGTGAAATAAGATTAATTTTTATTGGTTCTTGATTAACCCCTTCCCTCTTAGTAACCTAGCCTATCCTATATTTTGAACAATTAGTATCAGAGGTTTTGTGGTTCTCAAAGAAGAAGTTTAACAACTTGAGCAAAGATTAGAGGCAATGGAGGTATACAGGCTAGATAAGGCTATTGACAATCAAAAGATGGATTTGGAATTGGCTATTGGGAAACTGAAGAAAGAAAATGAGCAACTCTCTCAATCATTGAAATGAAGAAAAGATCTTGTTGTGAAAATAAATGACAATCTCTACACTAAAGAAAGAATTGAAGACATCTGTCCAGAAAGAAATTTAGATGAAGCTAATGATGCAATCAAAGATCTATTATAAAATAATTCCAATCTTCAAGAAGTTAAAAAGCTGAAAAGAGAACAAGAAATTTACTCAATAAAATTATGTGAAGTCATGGAAGAAAAAGACAAAGCCAAAGAAGAGAAAGAAGAAAAGAACAATGAAATTCAACATCTATCCCTTCAACAAACAGACTTCATTGATCAACTTACTAATGCAAATGAAGAAATCATGAATTTAAGATTGGAGAATGAAAGATTGCAGAATGATCTAAACACTGGAAAGAAAACCAATGAGAGAATGTTGAAATCTCAAGCAGACATGAATCAGTTGAATGAGCAAAGTCAATATAGATAGAAAGGAAAAGCAAGAATAGGATATACAGAAGAAGGTGAATCATCTAAACAAGGAGCTCAAAAGAATCAAAGACCTACTTGTAATCATTATGGTAAGTTAGGTCAGACATCAAACAAATGTTGGAGTAGTGGTAAAGCAAAATTCAATGGAAAGTGTTACAATTGCAATAAGCATGGTCATAGAGCAAGTGAATGCAAAGAGAAACCAAAATTTGAAGGTAAACGTCACAAGTGCAAGAAGCATGGACACAAATCTTCTGAATGCAAAACCAAGATATTGAATCCAATAGAATATATTGTGAAAGCTATATTTGGTTGGGACTACAACACATGGTGTAGATGCCACTACTATGGAGAATTTGGGCACAAAACACCACATGAGGACAAGAGACACCACTGGAAGATGTTTTATTTTTATAGAACTTGGACATCTTGCCAATAATTGTATGAACACTGGAAGGATTGGAGATGAAAAGAAAGTCAAAGATGACAATATCAAAAAGTAGATGAGGCAGCAATGGATTCCAAAATCTTCTGAGAATGCAAGTCCAAGTCATGAAGCACATGTCACTCAGGAATTGGGTGACTCAAGTATTTCAACTTGATCTCCCACAAGAATGACTAGAAGTAAGACTTTGAATTATACATCTTACATCATTTCTAGCTAGCTAGAAGGAAAGATCCATATCAACATTCAATATGCAAAGGGATCACCGAGTGATTGGGAAAATTCAAGACCTTATCGAGATTGGTCGGGTTGCAAGACCCTGCCAAGCAAGGTTGGGATACATTGAAATATTGTGTGGACACCAAGGATATCATTGAGGCACTATTGAATGAACCTATGGACCCCAAGGCCACATATTTTGGTACTTATGAAGAAGATAAAGCAAGAATAGAACTTGAAATTAAGCTTCCTCAAGCAATTAATAAAAGAAAGAAGAGGATAGCAAAATCAAGGCAAGCAAGTTCCACTCTCCTGTTGATTGAAGGAAAAAGAGATGATGTGGAAGAAGATGAAGCAGAGGATGAAGAAGAAGAAAAACCTATAAGGAAGAAGGGTAAGGTTATCATTACCCAAACCACCAAGCCATCTACTATAGTATTCACAAGAAGAGCATCAAGATCAAGAAAGAAATTGAAATTAGGTGAGGAGGATGCTGAGGAAGTTATTCTCAAGAAGCCTCCATCTACATTTCAAGAAAAATTAAAGGAAATTGAAGGAGGAGCTGGAATATGAAACCATAAGTGCAGATGAGAAGAAGCAAGTTGAAGACATGATGGTGTCAAAATTAGGTAAATGGAAATACTCCCCTGATCAACTTGTACAACGAATTTCGAATGAGCTTATGCAAGAAATCAAGCCAAGATGGGAAAATGCTAAGAAGACTACAAAAGATATATTTGAATAGACTTTGAGGTAGCCCATACCAAGTCTTAGTGACAAAGAGGTGAAAGAATTCATGAAGAAAAATGAGGAAAAACTCACTCTAAATGATATTGATGAACAAAATTGAACATGTGGTGAAAACAACTACAACTACATGGAAGAATGTTTACAAACTTCATCAATTAGGTGATTTTGTTGTTCATGTTAGTGACATGGATGATGAAGATGACAAGGAAGATAATAGAAATAATGATGAAGAAGATATAGAAATAGAAGATGTAAATCTGGATGATGAGGAGGAAGAATAAGAAGTTACAAAGGTGAATCTCCCTAAGATTCAAAGTATTAAGGAAACTAACCTAGAGAAGATTGTAGCTGCAATGATGGCCTCATTTCCTTATTCTTTGAGCAAAGATTTGATGCCATCAAGCTTAGAGAAAGCTTCTTCTAAGTTGGTTGTGGAAACCACTGCAACACCATGCACCCAACCGATCTCTGCACCTGTTCAACTGAGTACTGTATTGACTGAAGTGATCAATACTTCATCTACTGAGCAACTAGTGCCTCCATCATCATCAGATTTGGCAATACAACAACAAGGTATTTCTACTATGAGTGCAATATCCACTTTTTTGCAAACCCTTCTATTTCTATTGTTGTTACAAGTCAAAATGTGTTAGTAAGAAGTACAAGGATAGTTGAGAACAAGTCTCAACTGAGTACTAAAGTTTCAAGCAAAGATAAGGGTAAAGAAGAAGATATTGATCTTGATGAGGACATAGTTATCTTGAATTGGGATATCTCTAATATGAATCCTGATCAAATGAACATAATGGGTGAACTATTGCAAAAGAGAGCTAAGAAACATAAGCTTAGATAAGAGAAAAACAAAGTAAACCAAGTGCTTGAAGATGTAAAGAACATATTTTTAGATGCACTAAATATTGAGATTGATAGTACACAACCTATTTTGTTTTAGTTAGCAGAAGTTGTCTAAAAATTCAATGAAGATCTGAATGGACAAGATAAGTTGCTACGAAGGGCAAAGAGGAAATTTGAGAACAAAGCATTGGAGTAGGTAACACAGAAAATTGCTATACATCAAGTAGAATTGTCTACTACTCTCATTTCATTGGAAACCTTTGCAAATAATGTAATTTCATTATTTAGCAAGTTATGTGATACATCTATCTTCACCTAGGGAATCAAAGATAAATTATCTAAGATAGATGAAGACTTGAAGACAAGTGCACACTAGTTATCACTTGACCTGAGCTACAATTATGCTTACTACTCAAAGATCGGATTTCTAACTAATTTGAAAGAAGACTTATCAAGGGAAGAATCTAGGATTAGGGCCACACTTGTAGACATCCAAGACATGCTTCTTCCAAATATGGATGCATTGTAGAAACACGTTGCACATGCCAAAACTCTCATCCATGATAATAACCTCTCCATAGATGATCACATGATGGAGTCACCAGTAGAAGTACATATTGCATGTCATGCAAGCAAGGTGTTATAGGAAAATTGGGACAAGACTATGGCATTGATTTTGAAGGTACATACTGACTTCCTGTCACATTTTGGCATTACCATGTAGCATACATCTTTTGCATTTATGTCAAAAAGGGGGAGAAATAAAATATAAGATGACATGTATATATATATATATATATATACATATATATATATATATATATATATATATGTATATATATATATATGTATATATATGTATATATATATATATGTATATATATGTATGTATATATATATATGTATATATATGTATATATATATATATATATACATATATATATATATATACATATATATACATATATATATATACATACATATATATACATATATATATATATACATATATGTATATATATATATATATGTATGTATATATATACATATATGTATATATATATGTATATATATACATATATCTATATATATATATATGTATATATATATATGTATATATATAAATAGGAGAAAGATGTATATATATAGAGGAGAAGTATAATATGTGTATAATATGTGATATATGTATGGGGAAGTAGCATAATATTATACAAATACATGTAAAGATAATCAGAAAATATCTGTTACAAAAATAATTTTGAAAAATCTCAAAATAGAGTATGTTACAAAGTTGAAGACATAGTATGGAGACAAAAGAATGTTTTGGACTTGAAATTTTGAGCATTCAATTTTGGATTGATAAGTATTTTTGTTAGTAATGCCAAAGGGGGATATTGTTGACATTAAGGTCAAGTTTGTTTATTAGTGACTCACACTTGGTCAATTGGTTAAGTTGCTACCGAGCTTATCTTTTAGTTTGTAGTATTAACCGAGTGCTATAGTTACTAGCGAGCAATACAGTTGTTACTGAGTTCTACAGTTGCTACCAAATTCTAGAATCAGTATTCATTTCATGTCGAGTAGTATCTACCGAGTTGATAAGTGACAGTGCAAACTGAGCTTTACAGTATTAATCGAGTTGCATAGTGTCAATCGTGGTCTCCAGTGTCTACTGAGCTTGTAGTGCTAGTGATGTGAATCTAGTGTTAACCGAGATAAGGAGGGTCAACCAAGTGATTCATTTTATACTGATATTGCAATACTAGTGTTGAACGAGCCATGCAGTGTCAACCAAGTGATTCAATTTATATGCCGAGTTTCGCAGTGTCCACCAAGTCACCAGTGTTGACCAAGTTTAGACTACTTTGAAGTGATTAATATGAACCAAGCTTCTATGTCTACCAAGAGCATGATGATGCCAAGTGTTGACAATAGTTGCTGAGTATCAGAACCTCACCAAGTTTTTCTTCAGAACATGAGTGCCAACAATTGAGCTGACTTTGTGATCTTATTGGAAATCTATGTTGTAGCCAATTTTGATGAATTGTGTTTTGGATTGGTATATATGTAATCTATTATATAATATCCAAATAATATATAAGAAGTAATGACGCGAATATAAAGAACAAAAGTGTGCAGTAAAAAGGCTACACTTAGTATAAGGAGCAACAAAGATTTATCTATCACAACAAGGTGATCATTATATTTCAAAGGAATCTCAACCAACAAATCAATGTTACAGATTAGAGATTAGGCACTATTTCATCCTAATAGTTGTATTAGTTAAATCCTTTAATAGGGTAGACTTTAGAATCTTTTATAAATCTCTTTATTGAGTGCATACTTCATTGTATGTTTTGTAAATCCTTTAACAAATTGGACCTAGTAGACCTTATTTCTCCTAACAAGGAAGATCATCAGAAGTGATCAATTGTAAGACTTAATCGACTAACTTTATACTGCAGTACTAAAGCTTGTGGGTATCATCCCCACCCCAATTTTACTTTCTATTTGGAAGGTTTCTGGGTCACCATATCTTGTGTCAAAGTGTTATGGATGTTTTATTGCTTTTAGTCTTTCATGCATGCAATTAGATCAGAATATATATGAAGGATTAATTGGTGAAATAAGATTAAGTTTAATTGGTTTCTAATTCACCCCACCCCTCTCGGTAACCTATCCTATCCTATATTTACAACAATAATGAGAGGCGATGGTGAGTCAGTGTTCTAAAAACTTTTGCCTATCTATGGATATTATTAACAATCTTTAAATTTTCATAGATGATCAAACTAAAATTAAACATAAGCAAAACTCAATGCAACTCATAACACTATTATTTGTTAGCTAGGAAAATCCCAGTGGGGATGATTCTCACAAAATAATCCATTAATCAAAAATATCTTGTGAAAGATATTGACCCTTTTAGGAGTCTATTACATCTGTATAGTGTATCTATTCTTATTAGAGGACTAGGCCTTGCTAGAAGCATGAACCCTATTAGGAGTTGCTATTACACTACAAAAGAGTGAAAGATGACCTTACTTCTCAAACATACATATACAACTAGAGAATGCTATCAATAGAGATAGACACAAAAACCTCATACAATGTTGATATCTTTAGTATACAATATTTCCTTGTTGCTCTTTGTTCAAAAATGATCATAAAAGGCTTTTCTCTAAACTAGCATCAATTTCACATCTATATCAATCTCATAAAGTGTGCATTTTAAATATCATATAATTAAAATACAATGCCTTTTCTAAATAAAATGTTCTACCTTTATACCCAAAAATTTGTTCTGTCGGCCTTGTTACTTGATAGTTTGCTAAATACTTTGAATTATCTTTTTCCATGTGTGGGTTAACATCTAGGATTTCATCCCAAAATTTTCAAGTAATTGTTTTGGCAAACCAAAATAATTCCTTAACCAAAATGCCATTATCCTACCTTTAACTTTATTTTGTCCTTGTACCTGTACTTGGTAAATCTGTAATAACTCCTTCCATACATAACAAAATCTTAAGTTGTTTTACCCATGTGATATATAGAGTACATACTACCTTATAGTAAGTGCACACATTCCAAGTGCCTCTAGTAAACTTTGCTAAACAAAATAAATTGATTGTACACTGATTTGCTGATATGTACTTAGATAATTTTCTAAGTTTCATTACTTCAAAATTATGCTTTCACTTTGGCATCTCAAAATGGGCTAAATATTTCCATAAATGAAAAACCTAACATATTACCTTAGCCAAATTACCAACAATCTACCCCTTTGGAAATGATGACAACATATGGTAAAAATTGGCTAAGTGTCTAAAATGACAAAATTTCAAAATTTCAAAATCTGTGAAGTATTTCACATGGCCATCAAAATTCAAAATTTGTGGATCATCTCTATTTAGGTTACCATCTTCTAAATATAATCTTCTTCATATATATAGTATATTCCCCCTGAGACTATTCTCTTACTTATATCTCCCTTTATATTGCTATATTCTATGCATGCTATATTTTTATAATATTTCACACTATCACTCTCCCCCTTTGAAATCAATGACAAAGGTGAGTCGAAAACTTATATACAAGTTAAAATTTTGAATCTACCTTTGTTTTTATCAAGCTATATGAGTGCTGAGAAGGGTCATGCAGTAATCCAAATGCTTCTTCAAGCTACCAAATTCTTTATCCCAAGAGACTTTTACCACATCTTCCACACTAGTATCTTCAAAGTTAGGTGCTCTCTCAATAATCATAATCTCTTCAATATTATTTCTCTATTCATATCAAGAGATCGTAACGCATCATAAATTATACAAATTTTTTGTTCAGTTTCTATAATTTTGGCCTTTGGATTCTTTAGCTCATTTACCATCTTCTCTAATTCATGATCTCTCTTATTCTTTGTAGCTAAGGAAATGTCTTGAGTAACTTTATGTGCCAAAGTACAAATTTCATACAAATATTTCCCCTCATATGTACAACTCCTTAACTCCTTAATGAAAACATCCAACATTGTTAGATCATTTCTAATATTTCTACAAATTGTACTAAACAAGTTTTCCTTATATCTCCTAATAATACTATGCTCCCTTAGTATATAATTGTTACTTCCTTTTACATATATTATATACAATTTTCATGTATACTTCTCCCCTTTTGACATCAATGAAAAAAGTGTCAAAACTTATTTATATGTCAAAATCTTGAATTCTTTACCTCTTTTCTAGGCTGATAAATGAGAAATGCAATATGCAAAATTGACTGTTAGACTCTTCATGTTCTTCTCCCATGTGTCATTTACTCCTAAAATGTTGATGAGAGCACGTAATCCATAGGATGCAATATCAACTGCATTTAGGTTTGAGTAAATGAACTTCCCAAATGATGCCTTTATTGCTAGGTCTACCTGTTGCTCAATTGTGCTAATCTTCATAGATAAGTGTTCTCTCAAAAGTGAGAACATCTTTGTGATCCTTGCCTTGCTATCTTACAACATACTTATTTCATCATAAGTCTTACTAACTTGTGTCTCAATTCCTTCAATCCTTATACCAAGTTGACTTAGCTAATCTATCAGTGCTTTCACTTCATCACGCTTCTTCTTAAGCTCCTCATAAATATCTTTGGTAAGAGTGAAAGAAATGACACATTTAGCACATAGGGTCTTGCCTTCAATTGCACACTTTCTCTATTCCTTGATGCAAGCATCAAGAGCTATTAGATCATTTCTAATATTTTGACACACAGTGTCAAACATCTATGCATCATGCTTTGCTTGAGCTTGTGTCGCTGCTACTTCTGAAAAACTTGTGAATTCAACATCAAATACTTGAATCACGGCTTTGACTCTAACCTCTAGATTAAGATCTAGTGATTTTTACTGACAATGTACCTTATAAATTTTCAGTTACATCTATCAAAGTCTTCTGCAAACTCTTTACTTTCCTTTTACTGCTAATGATCTTGTTTAGAGATGATATTAGTTCAGACTGATCATCATCATCAAAACCTATAAGTCTGCAAGGGTTAGAGAAGTTCTTGGTGCACTTGCTTCCTCTTCTTTCTTCTTCCTCTATTCTTCTTCTCTTTTCTTTTCCTCATTGTATTTCTTCTTTTCTTCCTCTTTCTTCTTGATTTATTCTTCCTCTTTTCTCTTCTTCTCCTCTTCTCCCTTTTTCTTCTCTTCTTCTTCCTTTTTCTTCTATTTGTCTTCTTTTCTCTTCATCTCCTTTTCTTATTTTCTCTTCTTCTACTCTTCTTTTTTTCTCTTCTTCTCCTCTTCTTCTTTCTGCTTCTTTACATTCTCTACTCTTTCCTTTTTCTTCCTTTCTGCTTCTTTCTTCTCATATTCTTTTGTATTTTTCTCTTCTTCTTCACTCTTTATTTTCTCATCTTCCTCATCAAAGTTGGAGTAATCAAAGACAATGCCAACTTCTCCTGTAACTTTGTGCTCTACTCTATGACCTTAGGCATAGAGGTCATGTACTTGAAAATGGCTTCCCCTATCTCCATATTAACTTCTTCATAGTTTCCTCCCATCAAAAGAGTAGCTCTTATTTTCTTTCTCAACTAGGGCTCAACACCCTTCATTATTCCATGCATGTCACCATCAGTATTAACTTCACAAAGTTTCTTTATCAATTTCTCTCTTATTTTCTTGTCTTCCTCTATGGCTCTTCTCCTTCTATTGACCAATATGTTATACAAGTCCTGTGGAATACTCTTTTATATATCTTCAAATCTTTTGTTCCTTAGAACCATGTTCCTTACCACTATATTTTCTAATTGAATTCTATCCATGTTGTTGTACATATTATAATATTTATTTAACTGAACCAAATTATCATCATTAATGATTTGCATATTTAGATTATATACCTTTGGATTCCAAGGCTTCTTTCTAGTCGAGGTCCTTGCTTCTCCTACTACCTTCTCTATAGGTCTCTACTCAATTTCTTCTTCATCCTCTAATTGAACCTTTTTTAGAGATTTTCTTCTCTTTTCTAGTTTACTTTCTTGCTGCTTGACTCTCTTTCTTCTCAGAGACTCAGTAGGTTAAGCTTTGACCTTGGTAAAGTCTCTTTGACTCCCTTGTGCTTAGAAAAGTGACAGATTTCTCCTCAACCATCTTCACTTCATCATTTTTCTGCCTTTAAACTAATGTAGGTTACATTTGAGAAACTAAAATGTAAGGTACAACAAGTATCTGTGAAGATGACTTTGCTATAGTATCTCCTTCAAAAGGTCCTGTCGCTACTAGGGGTGTGGCTACAAATACTTTAGATTGTCCACTAGACTTCATCTCTAAGGCTATACCCTTTACTTCTTCACACTCTTGTGTTGCCATACCATATTCTTTGAGAATTGTCTCAACTTTCTTTTCCATAGTCTTCTTGATATCCTTGCTGTAGATTTTTCTCTCTACTTCTTTGATCTTTTCCTCATAGGTTCCCCATCTAGGGCTATCCTTGTCCTTCTCTGATTCAAGTAGGATCTTTGCATACCCTTCAATCATATCTTCATCATTTCATAATCCATAGGGTCTATGAATTTGACTCTCGTCTCAACTACCTTCATATAAGTTACGTCTATTACAACCATGAAACATATATCATCTCTATACTTCTCCACTAGTGAGGTTGGAATCCTAAATCTTTGTTTTATTTCTGCTTGGAAACTATTCATCATTCTATTTATATTAGCTACCATCATCTCCTATAACTACTTTTTGTAGTAGTGAATCACCAAGTTCATGGTGCACTAATTATTATCCCATTCTCTACCAAACATACCAGAGAACTGGCTAACTACCTAGAAGAATAGGTGTGTCAGTAGTGCTTCAAACCTAGACACCACACTCCTTGTATTTTTCAATTCCTCTATGTTATCCAAGATTTATTGTCTTACTATTTCATACATGTTAACTTTCTCTCTCTTTGCTATCATAAGGTATGTTGCATGAATAAATCTAGTAGGTACCAAGTTCAACCTTGAACTATGGTTCATTTTGTAGTCAATGATCTTACTGATTACCCTTACATTGGTTTCGCTTATGAGGTCAGTCCTCATGTTCCTTCCATCTGATTTAGTCTTTAGGTTGGTTTCTACCATTTTATTCACATATTTCTCATTAATTGGATTACTACCTTGATTTCTCAATCCTGTTAGTTTATGCATCATGTCATTGTCAATCATGACATGGATATCTCCAACCTAGAACATTCATTCATGGATTCGGCTCAAAATGATTCTACTCCACTTGTGATTTTTAAAATCTATATGAAACATATAGTTTACTATGTTCAACTCCTTTAGGTGTGAAAACTCTTGTTTCAAGGATAAGTCTCCATTGCAAACTAGTTCTAAGTCCTTGTGAATGTCATTGTTTCCAATGCTCTCAAATTTACAATGTATATATGATATGATATCTTCTATGTTCAATAAATTTTTTGAAACTTGTGAAAATGTTCCTAGCGGATCATCTACTTAAGATATGAATGATCATTTCTTAAACATGTACCTCAACCTCTCACTTACATCACAAAAATTAAGATTCTCCATTTTTATTAATTCAAATACTTCAAATACTTCGTAAAATACCTAAAATTGCATAACTAGGGCTTTTCTTACTTTACATTGTCAGTGTTTCAAATTTGCCTTTACTTTGTTGTCAAATCACTCTCAATTTCCTTTTAATTCTTCACATGATCAAATGGTACTCAAAATCTTGTTCTCATCCCTTAAATATTTTCAAATTGAATTTTGTATGTATTGTGCATCTACCCAATTTTGTAAAAGTTGATCTTTGTTTACCAGTAAACCTATTCTCATTTGTACGGACTCATACGATCTCCAAATGAGTTGCGCTCTTAACTAGAGCATCCTTACTTTCCACTAATTCTTTTGTCAACTTCACAACCTCTAACTCAATCTCTAACTTCTGTTGCATATTTCTGATACTCTTTCTTCAATGGAAAAGTGTCTAATTCAGGTAAGATGAATCACACATTATGACTAATTTCAATCTCTCATCAGGTGAATCAAAATGTTGTTCTTCTAAAACTACATGTGAACTTTATGGATCTTTTTCCTTCACAAATACTTCCTTTTGACTATTTCTACTACTATCATTTCTTTTGTCATTTATGTTAATGTTCTTTCTATGGTTTGGATTCTTGTTGGAGTTATTGCAAAATCTTACTATGTGTCAAAAGTTATTGCATAACTGACATACATGTGTATTCCTTCTCTGATTGGGTTCATTATAATTGGCCAGTGCTCTGTAATTCCTTGCAATGTGTCCAAAGTTATTGCACTTATAGAACACTATATTTCTTCTTGTTCCATTAGTTCTTTCTCCATCATTGGATCTGCTCAAGGATCTCCTTCTTTCATTACCTGCAGGGTTAGTATCCCTAAACATTCTACTATTTCCATTATTACTATCAAACTTAAGTTTCTTACAATCTACTGCTTTATATCCAAAACCATGATAATTATAACAATAGAAATTAGTAATAGGTTTGAAAGACTTACTTGTGCAATCTCTCTTCATATAACCAACTTCATTGCATATAAAACATCTACCTCTGAATTCATATCTTACTTCTTTAGGTGGTTCAACTTGCTCTGTTTGTTTGGGTTCATCCATTTCTTAGGTTGATTTACTTGCTCAACTTCTTTAGGTACTTCTGTAGACTTTCTTGGTTCAATCATATTTTGATCATTCTCCTTAGGTTTAGGGGTTTCAACAATTGGATTTGGTTCCTTCCTAACTTCAATTTTCTTTGCTGACTTTTCTCCAATAAGATATCCAAGACATGTATTATCATTAGAAAATCTTTGATAGAATAGTTGTTCATCAATTTTCTCACTACTAGAATATAGTTTCTCTAAATGTTGCTTAGCCTAGGTTAATTCTCCTTTTACAATGATATTGTACTTCTCTAATTCTGTATGCTCTAATATGATAGAATCTAGTTTAGATGTCACTTTTGTTAGATGAGATCTTAAATATGCATTCTCAGACTTCAAACCTAGTTCAGTTTTTCCATCATCTTTCTTTAGACTCAATTTTAGTTCAACAATCTTTAACTTATTTTTCAAAATCTCATTTTCTTTCTTAAGGGTTGCTACCTCATCACTATCACTAGTTTTCTCTCTAGGATACTTTCTAGATTTGAGATGATCGATCTTATTTTTAGTTTCCCAATGTAATATTTAGCATCTTGACACCTTTCTTTTAGGTTGTCTCTTTCTTCTATAAGAAGATCAATTTGCTCAAGGGCTTCTTCAAGATTCCTCTTTAACTGCTTTGTATCCATAGGGATCTTACTCAAGCTGTTAAGCCTCTTCTAAGTAACTATGTTCCAATACCAATTGTTAGAAATAGATAATACTTGGAGGGGGGGAGTGAATCAACATTCTACAAAATTTTGCCCACAATTGAATATTATAAATTAATTCATAACATGCATATGAAAGTAAACTAATAATGTAGAAAAATTAATAAATTTATACACAAAGAGAACTTGTAACACCATATTTTGTTAACTAGGAAAGCCCTAGCCAAGGGAAAACCCTGGTGGGGATGGTACCCACAAAATGATCCACTAAACAAAAGAATTATGTTAAGGATATTAACTTTGTTAGGAGTCCATGAAGTACATATAGTGTGTCGGTCCTTGTTAGATGACTAGGCCCTGTTAAAAGCCTCAACCCTGCTAGGAGTTGGTACTACAATTACATATGTATGCAAGAAGAGCCCCCTACCCTAACATGCAATCATACAATATAATGCCTTTATACAAAATGAGATAGATACAAAAATCTCTTTATTGCTGACTATTTTGTTGATCTGTCATTTTGCACGATGCTTAACAACATAATTCCTTTCATATCTCTCTCTTGAAAAGATGATCAATGACCAACTCCAAGGTTCCAGATGGCTCTTTTTCAACTTGTTGGGTAACCAAATTGAAGATAAATGTGTATGTTCACAAGGAGGCCTTTGCTAGCACTGACTAATCTGCACACCTATTGCTGAAATATAACCACAAAGAGTTATATTTTTGTATTTTTTGTTTTATGATGGATGCAATTTATCAATGCAACTATATGAATTCCTATTTTAACCAAGTGTTTGAAAAGAAAATAACAAAGATAGAGTAACAAGAGATTAAAGAAAATTACAGAAAGGGAAATTCCTAACAGACATAAGCCAAAGTAACAACATGTTTATGAATTAAATTATCAAAAGAATCTGGTAGGAAACTAATGAAATTAAGAGCAATGCTTCATCAACTCCACTGATGTAATCATCAATGGGAACTTCAATAACAACTAAAAGATGTTTCACATTTCATAACAAAATTAAATTTTTTTAACACAAGGCAAACACCAAAACTAAAAGATCGCACAATCATAACAACACAATAAAACCATAGGCTTCATTATTATTCATGAACATGCATTCACAAAAATAACACAATCTAGCAAGAATAACTACACTCAGAATAAAAGCACCAATAACATATATTATTGCATCAAAATAATGGCTTGGAGTACATATTACATCCATGTATTTAAAAGAAATCACCTCCTCCCTTTGTGTTAGAAGTCAGATCTCTTTTAATGCAAACTCATGCTAAAAGCTAATAAAACAAAGCTAATTATATACAAACTGACTCTCTAAAATGATGCTAAGTAGGTCTCCACCCTTTTTTATATTAACTAATGGGGGCATGAGCCTTTACATGACTTAAAAGAATAAAAGAAAAATAAGATAAGGAGATAGAAGCCATGAGATGATCTGGGAGTCTCTGGGAGCTCTAAAAATGGAAGCTAGGCATTCTCTAGGTGTTTCTAGGAGTTGAACTATCGTCAAAATGCATTTTTGATGCATGGAATGCTCCAAAATAGCAATTGGCAGTTAACTGTCGGTGCACCTCTTAGAAAAGTGCACCTACACACCTTGGTGAGAGGAACCAAAAATCCAAAAATTCTTCTAACTATCAAAACTAAATTTCCAGCATCTGGGTTTTCTTCCCCTTTATATCAAAATGATGTCTGGATATTTACTTTTGAACTTCTTTATTATTTTTGCTACTTCACTAGCCTCCAATAAATCTAATGAATCATACTTATCCTTAACTACTTGTTGGTAGTTGCTTACTTTTATTTTGGTATCTGCAAAATCCCACAGCTTGGTGTCTAGTTCCAACTGCATATGAGCAATGTTAGTATGCTAATAGAAACCAAATTTAAATAAAGCTTCTACAAACTAAAAAAAATTCATAAACTTCAAGATAGACTAAGATGAACTCTCAATTGAGAATATGAGCCATTAATGGGCTCTCTCAATGAGAAGCTCTCTTGTTGAGTGGCTTTGTCTAAATAGATAGGATGTATGCTCAAGCTTATGCTTCAAAAAGGGCTTCAAATGGAGTTGGAATTTGGGTGTGAGTGTATGGTTTTGATGTAAAATGGCTTCTTAAAATGGCATTATGACTTTACTTCATGGATTGTGTTGTTTTGCAAAGGGGAGGAATTCCTTAAATAGGCAAAGGGCTTGAGGGATCAAGGGCTAGGATGCAAGGATGGGGAAAAGCTCATGGAGGGCTCAGATTGCATGAGAGGAGAGCACATGGACTGTGCTTCCTTACAGCCAATCAAGGAGTGACACATGTCACATGGTGAGAGGATGGAGGAAAGGGGAAGGATGAGTCAACAAAGGAGGCTCAAGGGATAAAATCTTCATAAAGACCCTCATAATGGCTTGTAAGAGCAATAAAAGGGCTTGGAAGAGTCATTTATGGCCTAGTGGGCTTCATAAAGTTTTATGGTTGAGATATTTTGAAGGAGATGAGAGTAATTTTGACTTGGACTTGATTAGGAAGGTTTTAAGCTTGCTTAGGCTTGTGCAAATGATTAGAGGATGGATTAGGATGGTTTAGGATTAGCTTAGGGATAGGCAAGTGGATGGCATTTAATGAGGGTGGGTGAAAGAGGAGATATTTATTAACTTTGGCTTGGGTTAGTAAGTCTTAACCCATGTTTAGAGAATGTGACAAGGTTAGGGGGGATTAGGATTAGGTTTAAAGACATCTTCTAGAAGAGTGTAGACTTTGGATGAGGATAAAGACTTTCTAGAATAGTCTAGAACTTCCTAGGATGAGGATGAAGACTTTCTAGAAGAGTCTAGAACTTCTTAGGATGAGGATAAATTAGATTTTTAGGAAATAAATAAAGTTTTATTTATTTCAAGGGTTTGGGTTGAGGAGATATTTATTAAAACTTTTTTTAATAAACATGAGGATTAATATTTAATCTTAATTAAATATTTTGAGTTGGGATTAGGGGTAGGAAATGATGGGATTAGCCTTTAATCAAAATTAAAGAAGGATTTAGAAGATTTTGGAAGAGGTTAGTGGTCTTAAGGAAATTGGCCAAATTTTGGGCAAAAAATAAATTTTTTATTTATTTTGGGTTTTTTGGTCAATTTATTAATTAAATAAGATTTAAACATTTTTGGGAGGGATTCCTTAATTAAATATTTTTAATTAAGATAAAGGGATTTAATGGCATAAAAATAAATAAATAAATTAAATAAATAAATAATTAATAAATGATGATGTCATCAAGAATATTTCAAAAAATAAAAATACTTTATTTTCTAAAGGTTTTTAGGTGTCTACATTTTGCCCCTCTTTGATGTGATTCCGCAAGTGGCATGGCATCAAAGATAAGAAAATAAGATGCCCAAGGCTAGAGCAGAAGATGAGAGAATGGACTGCAAGATGTCCCCTCAAGAAGGCGGCGGGGAGAGAAAGCGAGGCTTGACGACTCCTTGAAAAGTACAAGAATTTGAGATGAGAAAGAAGACTCAGATTGGCTTAAGAGAAGAGGTTTAGTTAGTTCAAACTCTCACTACGGGAGAAAGATAAAGGGAGAATCAGAGGCACAAGAGGAAGCAAGCTTAAGATCTCAGGGATTGCAGAGGATGAAGGAGCGGAGTGCTATAAAAGGAATCCAGGATGGGGAAATGGATGAGGGGATTAAAAAGCTAATGCAATAGGATTTCAAAGAGTCAGATTGGAGGAAGATGGGTTTCGGAGATCCCTAGGACTAGGATTGTGGATCTCGAAAGATGAGGCTTGGTGGATTGATTTGGATTGGTGGATCCCTAAGACTAGGATTGTGGATCCCTAAAGCTAAAGGTGAGGAGTGATTCAAAGAGATACTGATGCATAAGCTGGGGTAGGAGAGATGGATGCTGGATATGGATGGGGGATAATGGAGATGAAGGGAATCCATTGAAGCTTTTGGAGTAGGGGGATACTTCAAAGAGAAGTACCACCATGTAGTTGAGCACTAGATTTGCTATAGGACTGTTGGTTAATTGCCAAGGTTACCAAGAACATCAAGGCCTTTTCACCAACTATCCAGAGGACTGACAGACTGACTTGAAACAAACACACAAGGATTTCCCTAGCATCACACATGAAACTCGGAGGAAACAGTGTGGAATCGACACTGGGTAACCCAAAAGCAAAAAAGAAACAAACGAAAGACTTGATCAAAACTGTACGCTCAGAGTGCCCCATTCGTAGCATACCATGATATGGAAGATCATGGAAACCTTGAGGAGGGAACAAAAAGACTGCTTGGAAAAGATACTTCAAGACCCAAAAGGGAAGATTCCAAATCAAAAGAAAGTGAAAATCCAAAAGAGAACCGTTTTCCAACAAGATGGGTAGGAAGAGGTACTAACAGACCAAGATCAGACATGAGGAAAGCTATATCCTGCAAGGATCTATTGGAGAGCACCTAAGCTGATGGATCTAGATGAGTGATGCGTTTGGCAAGCTGAACTAAGAAGGATAACACTTTGGTGATAGGAGATCTAGTTAAAGGATGCATTGGAATAGCTAACCAAGGGTTGTGCGATGTGTTCAAGATGTTGATCAAGGAGGAACTAACACAAAAGCTGGATAGATACAATGGTACTAAGCTAAAGAGGATGTACAAGCTGACAGACCAAGATATTTACAAGCTAAAGCTGACCAAGATAGTTACAAGTAGGCAAAAGCTCAGGATGATAGGATAGCGGGATGGTTCGATGTTGTGCAAGATGCGAAAGCTAAGGGTGGGGTGATAGCGAAAGATATGGATTTGGCAGGATGCATCGAATGATGATGAGAGATTTTGTGACCAAGGATAGCTAGAGGAGCAGGATGAGATGGCTGGATAGGATGGTAGATAGCTAGGATTATGATGGATACAAAGAGATGACATTGGGTTTGCATGAGGATAGCCTAGAGCTAGATACCAATGACAAGGGAGGATGGACAAGACAAGATCTCCAAGGAATATAGTGCCCCCAATCAAAAGATAACATGCGGAAGGAGGTCTTATGATGGATGTGATAGGATTGAAGCTAGGATGGAAAAAGCTGAAGGGGCTAGGGAGATGGATGATAGCTGGGATGGTTGGCTGAAGCTGTAGGAGATAAGTGGATGGTGTGAGATGGAAGATGGAGGGTGGAGGATAGGTGGATAGATTAGAAGATGGAGTTGGATGTCAAGAGATGACCAAAAGCATGAGGGTGATAGGCTAAGCTGGGGATGGCAGTATTACACATGATGCTTGTTTACCAAGTTTTCATCGTGGTACTTGTCCAAGGCGCTTGAATTGCCAAGTTTTCACCAGTGGACGCTTTATTTTTCTTTACTTTTTTTTGACTTTTTGACTTTGGACTTAGCTAGAATGATTTTGGCTTTCTTCAGCTATTTTTCGCTCATAGATGTTGGTAGGATGGATGAAAAAGGGTTGGATTGAACAAGCAAAATGGTGGGTGGGAGTTTGACAGATAATGGATGCGAAGACATAAGGCTTGTGGGTAAATGGATGAGGAAAATGGAAAGATCATCATTGGCACACACCTTGAGAGGTGATAAAGTAGTGGGAAAGATGGTTTTGAGCGAGGTTGAGGAGAAAATGGAGGAAGAGAAAGATAAGGACTAAAAGTAGAGTTGGAAGATGGAGGATGGAAAATTTAGTATAAGAAGCACATGGACTAAAAGTGGATTGGGGGGATGAAGGATGCTTATATGGGGATTGGGATGAAGGATTGATGGATGAGGCTTTCTGAGTAGCATGAATGGATGCCAATTGAGATTTTTCTTTGAGATGCATTTCTTTTATGAGCATCTTGGGTATCCACATGATTTTTGACTTTTTTAGCTTGGGCTTTTGTGGCCTCTTGACTTTTTCTTTGATTGGGATTAAATGTTTCTTGTTTTGAACATGTATTTTAGAAGGGACATGTTGAGACTTGGATTTTTGTGGATTTTTTGATTTATGCTTTTGCATTTTGGCATCCAATATGCTTCTATTAGCCATGGGATGGGAACAAGAGCATGGAGGAGATGGAGGGATAATTGATGGAGTGATAGGGTTTAAAGGTTGGAAGGGATTCAAGGGTGAGTGCCTGTGATGATCTAGCTGGTGGATTTGAGGGGATGGAAGGATAGATTGGAACATAGGATATGGATGGATATAATTGCCCAAAATGGATGGAGGGATGGAAGGATATGGGCCCAAAATAGATGGAAACGGGGAAGGTGTAGGTCCCAAAATAGATGGAGGGGATAAAGGATTCATATTAGGTATGTAAGGACCCAAAATGGATGGAAAGGGTTTGGGATTTAGATAAGGGATATATGGACCCAAAATGGAGGGTTGGAGATAAGGAGTAGGATGAGGGCCCAAAATAGATGTGAAATAAGATGGATGGGAACTTTGGGGTGGAGATGGAAGGACTTGGGACCATGCAGGAATAGCGGGGATACCAACATCTAGAAATACATTTTCATTTCTTTTTTCAATATGATGTTCATTATTTGGAACACAAGATGTGAGTCCATTAGTAGCTGAAGGAGTTGGAGCTTCGGATATGATAATTAGTTCTTTTTTGATGGATCTATCATCATGGATTATGGGAGATGTATGATCATGAAGCAGAGGAGATGGGAGGATAGGATCTTGAGTTGGGTGGGCTGAGGGAAAGGGATCTTGAGATGGAGTAAGTAAGATGGTAGGATTTAGATATGGAGAGGATGGTAAAAGTGGATCATGTAGGGGAATAAGTGGGATGGCGGGATCTGTTGTTCTGTCGGAGGATATTTCAACATGCTTTTGGACAAGATCTTGACAGGAATGGATGGAAGTGGATGCATGAGGTTCATTATATAGGATTTGGATAATGCTTGGAGGAGGAGATGTGGATGGGATTTGGAGCAATTTGATGGATGGTGGGAATTTGATGCTTGCGGGAAGTGGAAGGATTTTAAGCAACTTGATGGATGGTATGGGGATGATAGCTATGGGAGATGGGGGTGATATTATAGATGGGGAAGCTTCATCACTGACTGCTTCACATGGTTGGATTAGATGACATGGCTTATCGACTGTTGGAGGGAGCTTCTCTTGTATTTCCTCTAGGAGATTCCTTGGAGACTCGTGTGTCGGAGGTGGAGGTGGTGGATTGATGGGAATAGCTGGTGTGATGAGGGTGGAAGATTGGAAGCTTGGTTGATTGGGTGATGGAGGAGAAGCTAGGATATTAGATGGCATGACTAGATAGTTTGGAATAACTCTTGGATTTTGGGGGATGGTTGGTGGAAGGCCTCTAAGGCTTTCAATATACCCATCATAGTCAACAAGATTTTCATCATCATTAGAATAGGAGGTGGTGGGAGCAAGGACAATACGACCAAACACATCATGATAGGTTTGAGATTTCATGTTTTGATGATGAGTCGGATGGGGATGGGGTCTTGCATATGGATGAACACAGAAGCTCATGGTCGGATTTGGATTAAGCTCAGATTTTGGATTGGTTGATGAAAGATTTCCTAGGGAGAGTCAAAGCTGTATGACAGACCTAAGGAGGATTGGCTGGAGATTTTTGGCTTTTTGGTGGATGGAAGACTTCAAGGGCATGCTGTCAAAAGGTGAGAGTTTTGCTTTCCTATGTGCTGGATTGGTGGAGATTGTGTCAACTTAAGGATAGACTAATGATCTTATGGGCATGACACAAGATTGACCACTTGTGGATCCCAACCTTTAGCTCAAGGTGATGAGGGATAACAAGTGACAAAGCTAGATTACCCTAGACAAAGCTCTGTCAAAGGGATAACCTTGGTGAGGCTGGTGGATTGTTCGGATTGATTGGATAGCCAATTCTAGCAGAATGACAATAACTCTCTAAAGGCTTGGGTGTGATTTTGGATTGGGTTGCTAGCTAGATGGGGGGGGATGATTTGGAGAGACTTTGGATTTGGGATTGTTCTAAAGCAAGGAACTAGATAGATTCGGTTGAAGCGGGGGAGCTTGGATGATTTTCTGATGAGGCAGTGACTACGCTAAGTATGCCTTGAGCTGGGAGATTTTTGCTTTTTTTTGGGATTTTGACCAAAGTTGGAAAACATTCATTCAAAAGCTATGAACAAACAAGCAAACAAAAGTTTGGAGCAAGCATGTCAAACACACCAACATCCTCGGAAGCTTTCTACAAGGATGAAATTTGGTTTAGCTAGGGAGTCCTCGATATACGCAAGGTACGTGAGGCCCAAATCTGTAGATGAAAACAAAAAGATGTCACACAGCTGAGAGGAGCGGTAACCCACTTCTCCTCTTTCACTTCTCAAGGGTATAAAGTTCCTTGAGGCTTAGCTCAAGTGACAAAATCTTGATCCCAAGAGAGGTGTCTTTGGATTCACCTCCTGATTTTTATACTTTGCCGGAACGCTGGAGTTGAGGTCGTCCCAAGGGGTGATGAAATCGCCAAGAAGGCCTCCTAAAAAGTGTAAAACAAGACCACACGCATGATCTTGGGCTTTAAAAGACACGCGTTTATTCCAATTAATGATTTAGATTTTGTAAGCTATGATTGAAGACACTTGTGATTATGGCATACAATGTTCATTCCAATTTGACAGCATCGTCAGCATAATGAAAGTCGAGAGATCATCAACATAAGAAATGCGAGCGTCATTGAAACTGCATCCAAACCATGCAATGTTCATTGATTGTTAGGCATTCAAGATTGAGTGTGAGTTTTTTTTAAGCCCAAAACAAAGATGTGTGAAACTCGATTGCTAAGAGCACGCCCGGAGGCCCTCCACGTCAAGATTTGTCCAATTTTTATGCCCAAATGAAGTGTGCGCGAGATTAATGCGCATTCAAAGAATTTTCTAACTTAGAAAAACCACTAAAGACCCAAGTGAGTGGAGTTTGATCTTTGTGGAGCACTTAACACCCTCTTAGGTAGACCCATCCCCATAGATGGCGCTGAGATTGCAACCAATGGTTAAATTGATGGGTGATTAAAGAGGGTGAGTCCAACTACAAACTTACTCAAAGCGTCTTTATTAGTTTTTATAACTTAGAAGATTTCAAAAATGTGGATTCTTTTTATGCCCCAAAAGATGATTATTTGATCTTTGGCATTCAAGATTGGATTTGTTGTTTTAATCATGCATTCATAAAAAAAACAAACTTGATTTTAATCCATGGCACTCGAGAGTGATTTTAGCAACATGCATTCAAAGACAAGTGATTAAACATTCAAGTTTTTTCCTTTGAGCATTCAAGATTGAGATTTTGTGTGTTGTTCTAAGAAATTTGAAGTGCTTTGTTTTAACCTTAGATCATTCAAGATTGTTTTGGACTCAAAAGTGAAAATGACTCTTTGGACTTTGGTTTTCATTCAAGATGTTGTGTTCTAGTTTGCATATTTTAAGCCCAAAAATGATATTCCTAGATTGTTTTGATGCATGAACAACCTAAGAAACATTCAAGATTTTGCAACAAGACATTTGTTTGGAACAAATAACAAAGCTTTTAGGACAATTTTTGGCAACCATTTAGGACTCTTAGTTTTCATGACATTTTAAAAAGAACTTTAAAATATTTGCAAATGAGGTTCATTTTATCCTTGATTGATGCTTTGAGTTTGATTTAGATTTTAGTGTGCATTTAATGTTGATTTTGAACATTTTGAAATGGAAACTTGAAGTTCTTTTTAAATTCTCAAAAATGAAGTGTTCCTAACTTTGCATGAATGCATCTAAAACCTTGATGTTGCAAGGATGCAAATGATTGGATTGGTTTAGTTTCACTTGTCAAAAGATTTTTTCTTTTTTGCAAATTTTTAATTTTTTAATGGATTTAAGTATGATTTGGGGGTTCATTTTAAGCACTAAAAAGAAGTGTGTATGATTTTGCTTCCTTAAAAAAAAAGGCCAAGATCTCCCACAAGAAGAAGAAGAAGAAGTAGATGGAATAAGAAGAATATAGACAAGAAGAAGAAGAAGAATTCCAAATGCTTTGTCCACCTATAAGCTTGAAAAATCTGCAAACACTATGAGATAGATTATGAGTTTCTTTGTCTTTTTCATGCTCATGTGGACCTACAAAACCAATTTATACAATCCTACCAATCACAAAAACAAACAAAATTATCCAAAATTAGCAAATGACATACAAAACTTGACTAAAAAAGCTAATGAAGATGACCCATGCGGGGTCCCACCGGGCATGCCAAAATGTATATGAGCAATGTTAGTATGCTAATAGAAACCAAATTTAAATAAAGCTTCTACAAACTAAACAAAATTCATAAACTTCAAGATAGACTAAGATGAACTCTCAATTGAGAATATGAGCCATTAATGGGCTCTCTCAATGAGAAGCTCTCTTGTTGAGTGGCTTTGTCTAAATAGATAGGATGTATGCTCAAGCTTATGCTTCAAAAAGGGCTTCAAATGGAGTTGGAATTTGGGTGTGAGTGTATGGTTTTGATGTAAAATGGCTTCTTAAAATGGCATTATGACTTTACTTCATGGATTGTGTTGTTTTGCAAAGGAGAAGGATTCCTTAAATAGGCAAAGGGCTTGAGGGATCAAGGGCTAGGATGCAAGGATGGGGAAAAGCTCATGGAGGGCTCAGATTGCATGAGAGGAGAGCACATGGATTGTGCTTCCTTACAACCAATCAAAGAGTGACACATGTCACATGGTGAGAGGATGGAGGAAAGGGGAAGGATGAGTCAACAAAGGAGGCTCAAGGGATAAAATTTTCATAAAGACCCTCATAATGGCTTGTAAGAGCAATAAAAGGGCTTGGAAGAGTCATTTATGGCCTAGTGGGCTTCATAAAGTTTTATGGTTGAGATATTTTGAAGGAGATGAGAGGAATTTCGACTTGGACTTGATTAGGAAGGTTTTAAGCTTGCTTAGGATTGTGCAAATGATTAGAGGATGGATTAGGATGGTTTAGGATTAGCTTAGGGATAGGCAAGTGGATGGCATTTAATGAGGGTGGGTGAAGGAGGAGATATTTGTTAACTTTGGCTTGGGTTAGTAACTCTTAACCCATGTTTAGAGAATGTGACAAGGTTAGGAGGGGATTAGGATTAGGTTTAAAGACATCTTCTAGGAGAGTCTAGACTTTGGATGAGGATAAAGACTTTCTAGAATAGTCTAGAACTTCCTAGGATGAGGATGAAGACTTTTTAGAAGAGTCTAGAACTTCTTAGGATGAGGATAAATTAGATTTTTAAAAAATAAATAAAGCTTTATTTATTTCAAGGGTTTGGGTTGAGGAGATATTTATTAAAACTTTTTTTAATAAACATGAGGATTAATATTTAATCTTAATTAAACATTTTGAGTTGGGATTAGGGGTAGGAAATGATGGGATTAGCCTTTAATCAAAATTAAAGAAGGATTTAGAAGATTTTGGAAGAGGTTAGTGGTCTTAAGGAAATTGGCCAAATTTTGGGCAAAAAATATTTTTTTAATTTATTTTGGGTTTTTTGGTCAATTTATTAATTAAATAATTAATAAATAAGGAAATAATGTTTAAATAAGATTTAAACATTTTTGGGAGGGATTCCTTAATTAAATGTTTTTAATTAAGATAAAGGGATTTAATGGCATAAAAATAAATAAATTAATTAAATAGATAATTAATTAATAAATGATGATGTCATCAAGAATTTTTCAGAGAATAAAAATACTTTATTTTCTAAAGGTTTTTAGGTGTCTACACCAACAATGCTTCTTTAGTCTTAAATGATTGACATATATCTTCTAACAAAGCATTTTCAAATGCATCTTTGAATTGTTGAACCACTGTTTTCACTAAAGAAAGCTTGGTCTTAAACTCATCTTCAAAAATCTCAGGGATAGCGGCATTATAGTACTTATTTGCTTCCAAAAATTGCTCTTGAGCCTTATTCTATATTTGCTAAATTCCTTCATGTAGATCTTCCATGACCTTATTCCCCAAGGATATTTTCTCTATCCAATCATCTAATTTGTCAAACTCTTCTGTGGAGTATATCTCCATTAGCATCTGATACCTTTGCCTCTTTATAGATCTAAGTGCTTGCAAGTCATTGGGCCAGGTATGCACTTCATCCATTGGCCCAAAATATTGATTTATGATGGAAACCAATTTGTCGGCGTTAGTCTGGATTTTGTGCAATAGATTCAAATTACCTTGTATTATCAACACTCCCCTCTCCTCAAAATTGTGATGCTATTGCTGACATGTGTCCAAAAATGAATCCAACTGTTTCCTTGCCCACTTCCTTCCAAGTGTAGCTCTAAGAGTGATCTCAAGATTATCTAGGTCTATAGGTCCCACTACCTCATTCAAGTATCCTCTGAGTAGCTCAGTTTTCTTTCATAGCATTCTAAGCTCTGACTCATCTTGATCGATGTGTTTGAACACTTGCTTGAGGTCTGTAGTAATCAAGACCTTTTTCGTATCCACTATGGGCTTTCCCAATATGACCTCCTTCATCTGATAATATTTTGGAGTCAATTCTTTTGTGTCAACATGAGGAGGGGGAATGACGATATGTGCCAGAAGGTCTTGATCTTGATTCTTCATGATGAAGGCAAGCATTCTAACATCACCCTTAGGTAGCTTAGGCTTCTTCATCACTTTTATCAATTCTACCATTCCCTCCTCTTCTATTAGTTCCATCTGTTTCTTTTGTCAAAACATGAACTCCTTCGACCATGATGATGTTGTCCCCATTGGTGACATGTATTTTGTTGAAGAAGTTGGTTTCGAAGTAGGCTCCTTTCCCTTATTACTCCTCTTTGGAGTCTTCTCCTATTGATGGAGATCTTTAGAGATAGTTTTTGTGCTACGTTGGGCTAAGGATATGGCCTCTATATCTGGAGGAACTTGTGGCCTTTTTTTTGCTATTTTTCCTTCTTCAAATACTTCATTGGCCCGCAACTATTCATATTATCCTTCCTTTGTGTTCTAACTTTCTATTTTTTCTTGATTTGTAGGAGGTGGAGCTACTGACCCTTTATCCATTATTATGGCCATGTCCTATGCTGGTGGCGGAGGAATGCTGAGAGGTCCTTGAGGTAGAGGAGGCAATTGATTCTAATCCTCTCCTAAAGACTCATTTATGGGAGTATCCCTTATTTTCTCTCCTATCATCTTGATGCCTAAGAACATGAAATCAAAATCTAAGAGGTCAAAAATGTCGACTCCCTTACCTTCCATTTCCTCTATCCATTTTTACTGTTCATCCTTAGAAGTTTCAACCTGGATAGGTTCCCTAGGGATAGATGGATGTGTTTGAGTTGAGCTTCTTCCTCTCTCCTCCTCTTCTACCGTAGCTAAATGAGTTATTTTATTCAAGGGGAAAAATCCAATTTTTTCCCCTTATTCCTCATCCTCTACTTCATGAATGGTTTTAGGCACCTGTGGTGAGGGAGTCCTCTTCTTCTTCAATTTTCTCCTTTATACTCTTACCACTATTGTTTTTTCTTAGGCTCTCTTAGGCACCAATAGGGAGGCTTATTCCTTTGAGGCTCTGGGTGGTGGAAATCCTTGCTCTTCTAGTGGTTCTACCTATTGTTGCTCCTGTTGAGCTGGCTCCAACTCTTGTTAGGCTTCTAGTTCCTTGGCAGCTGGTTCTTCTTGGGCCTTGATCACTTCCTTTCTTACCCTTGGGGTTTCCTTTCTCTTTTACCCTTTCCTTTTCCTACCTCAAAATACTTGACCTCCCACTCATGCTGATGTACCATTTATGGCCTCATCGGTGATTTGGTAGGGTAGGTTGGTAATGTGACTTTGGTTCCTTTTCCTTTCTTGGGTTTGGTAGTAGCCTGAATAGGTATGCCCCTACGAACTGGATCCATCTGAAATGGTTTCTTAATCCATTCCCTTGTAAGCTCCACTACATGTCAGGCTTGATGATCCATATCATCATTTTCCTCATGCCCTATTTTTGTATTCATGATGGGCCTATCATAAATCTTATCCCCATTGTACAAGGAATCCATTATCTCAAAGACATCTTTGTCCCATGCCTTTAAAGGTATCTCCATGTTTAGCACCTTTGACTCATCCTATAATAGTCCCTAATACAGTCATTGTAGTCATCTACTGCATTTAGCCAATGATCTTCAAGGGTTTCCTCATGTACAAAATTCTTCCCCACTAGATTTTTCACCAAATACTATAAAATAATGGGAGTGGAGCCTGACAATCTTCCAAGGGATATTGATCCCATTTTGAGTCAAAGGTAGAAAAATATTGTTTCTACTTCACTTCGAGCACTCCAACAGTGATTGGCCAATTCCATGCTTTCTTATATTGTTTCCTCACTCTATCATATGAAAAAGTGAATTGGCAAGCTATCTCCATTAGGATGAGCCTATTTGATGGGTATCTTTGGAGCTTCTTGGAACATAGGAGAGTTCGAGCTACCTGGAGATAAGGAAATGTCTTGAACTGGATGTAATAGGAACATACTTTAGTTATCCTTATTGTCTCCTCTACTAACATCCTTTTGGCATAATCTCCTTTGATAAATATGATGATGAAGAATATGAAATCGTCATCTACCACCCAATATTCTACACTTTGCAGTGCGAGTGTCTTCTTCACAAGTTGTGGATATACCGCATAGGGCCAAGCATTTGCATCTTGTATGTTTCCCTTCCTATAAAACCCTGGGTAGTCTATGGTTCTTGCTACCAATATATATACCATGTAAGAAGTCATGTAAAAGCATGGATCATTCTTCACTGTGATCAATTGCTCATCCAAATTGTCACTTAAGATAGTGGCCCAATCAATAGGCATCCTTTTTTTTTTTGATGGTTTCGATGAAGTGCACCATCCAAGTCTCTAAATGATCTATTGTAGGAAGGCCCATGAATCTACTGGGGAGAAAAATTGAATATCTAATATCATCTTTCAAGTACCCCTGCATCATACCCACATTTCCTACTCTCCAGCCCAAGGGTGTCTTGTCAATTAAGTATGTAGATTGAACCAATTCCTTGGCCTCTTTCCCATTTTCTCTACACCATCTATCAACACATTCATAGGATATTTGGAAGTATTGATCTGCCCTTGGGAAGTGGAATACTTCTCAATGCTTTGTGGCCTAAGATTGAGGACTATCTCTCTGTTCATGCTCTTTATGACCTTCTCATCTGGCACGTAATGTTGGACTAGTGTCATAATCAACTTAGAAGATTGTATTGATGTAGAGTGTGAAGCGACATTCACTAACCCACTTTGGATCAGGGTTGACACCATCATTGATATTTCTTTCAATTTATTGCAGAGGGTAAGGAAAGCATTCCAATCAATATGTCCCAATTTTGTGTCTCAGATCTTTGTGTGTTTATCTTGGAATCAAGATTTCTTCAGAGCTCCTTGGTATTTGAATGCTACTAGTTTTGGTGCCATCTTTTCTGTCATGGAAGAGATGATGATGTCATTGTATCTACACAAAAGGGGAAAACATTAGTACTATGATGTCAGAAGACCCTAATGATGCTTAGGCAAGACCCAGATTGATGAAAAATTGAGCAAAAACCAAATCAAATTGACAAAACCCCTCTTGAGTGCTTGAAATGCGCACTAGTGCACCTAATACACCTATGCAAGTGTGCTAGTGCACTAGTGTGCTTGTGGTTTTTCTCCTTGACAAAATGTGCACAGTTGCGCATATTGCACACATGTGCAATTTTATGCATGAAAGGGGGAATGATGATATCTTTTTGTTTGCTTTGGTGTGAAGATGCACATGTGCACACCTTCCAAAGGTAGTGTCTTTACCTTGCAAAGGTCAGAGAGCTTGGATATGTAGACTGGTGGAGATGTGTGATGAAGAAGAGTGCACAACTAGGGAGGGAACAGAAACAAGTGAAGAGTGGAGGGGTAGAGTGGGATCTATTTATAGACCTAAGACACAAAAAATGACTTCCCTCCAAGGGTGCACAAGTGTACACCTAGAACTTTATTAATCTCCCCCAAAATTGATATTTTTTGCCTCTATAATCTTCTTGACACTTCCCGATCAGAGACTGGGGAATGACCTAGACTTAGAGGAGGGTACTAAATGACCAAGACATCCAATTGGGTGCATCATAAAGGTTTTTCAAACTAGGGGGGTCCCTATTTTGCGACTCAAAATGGGCGTGCATTATGAGACCACAACAACAATCTTTTCCTCCTTTTTCCAACTTTGCAACTTCTAATTCAATCTCTAATTCTCGTTCCATATTTCTAGTTCTCTATCTTCAATAGATAAATGCTTAATTCAAATAGGATGAATCATGTATATAATTGTTGACTTCAATCTCTCATCAGGTGCATCGAAATATTGTTCTTCTAATACCACAAGTGAGCTTGATGGATCTTTTGCCTTTACAAATGCCTCTTTGAATTCTATAACATGTTCTCTGAGTGCATCTTTTTGACTGCTATTGTTGCTATCATTTGTTTTGACATTTATGTTGTTGTTCCTTTTGAAGTTTGGGTTCCTGTTGATGTTCCTCATATCCATTTTGTAAAATCTTGTAATGTGACCAAAGTTGTTACACTTGTAGCACAAAATATTTCTCCTTGCTCTATTAGCTCCTTCTCCTTCATTAGATTTGCTTGAGGATCTCTTTCTTTCATTAGCTGTAGGGTTAGTATCCCTAAACATTCTACTATTGCTATTATTACTATCAAACTTAAGTTTCTTAAAATCAACTGCTTTATGACCAAAACCATGACAATTATAACAATAGAAATTAGTAATAGGTTTGAATGACTTACTTATACAATCTCTCTTCATATGACCAACTTCATTAAATATAAAGCATCTACCTTTGAATTCATACCTTACCTCTTTAGGTGGTTCAACTTGCTCTATTTTCTTAGGCTCGTCACATTTCTCAAGTTGACTCACTTGTACAACTTCTTTAGGTACCTCTTTAGCTTATTTTAGTTCGATCTCATTCTGATCATTCTTCTTAGATTCAGGGGTTTCAACAACTAAATATGGTTCCTTACTTGCTTCAAATTTCTTTGCCAATTTTTCTCCAATGAAATATACAAGATGAGTCTTATCATAGGAAGGTCTTTGATAATATAGTTGCTCATCAATTTTCTCACTATTGGAATATAACTTCTCTAACTATTATTTAGCCTAGGTTAATTCTTCTTTCACAATAGTGTTGTACTTTTTGAGTTCTGCATGCTTTATTTTGATAGAATCAAGTTTAGATGTTTCTTTTGTAAGATGGGATCTTAGCTCTGCATTCTCAGATTTCATATATGATTCAATCCTACTATCATCTTTCTTCAGACTTAGCTTTAGTTCAACAATCTTCAACTTATGTTTCAAAATCCCATTCTCTTTCTTTAAGGTTGCTACCTCATCACTATCTTTAGTTTGCTCTCTAGATTATTTTCTAGTTTTGAGATGATCAATTTTGTCTTTCAATTCCCCAATGTAGTCTTTTGCATCTTTATACCTTTCTTTCAGGTTAGTAAGAAGATCCATCTGCTCAAGGGCTTCTTCAAGATTCCTCATTAACTGTTCCATATTCATAGGGATCTTACTTAAGTTGTTAAACCTCTTCAGAGTAACTGTGCATTGATACCAATTGTTATAAATAGCTAATATTGAGAGGGGGGGTTGAATCAGTATTCTACAAACTTTTTCCCATAACTGAATATTGTTAAGTACTTTACAACATGCATGAAAGTAAACTAATAATGTTGAACAATAATAATAACAATACACAAAGAGAACTCATAACACTTGAACAATAATAATAACAATACACAAAGAGAACTCATAATACCATATTTTGTTAACTAGGGAAACCCTGGCCAAGGGAAAACCTTGGTGGGGATGGTACCCACAAGATGATCCACTAATCAAAAGTATCCTATTAAGGATGTTGCCCTGTTAGGAGTCTATTAAATACATATAGTGTCTCAGTCCTTATTTGAGGACTGGGCCCTATTAAAAGCCTCAAGCCTGTTAGGAGTTGGTATTTACAATTACAAAATGTATGCAAGATGAGCCATTGCCCAAACATGCAATTATACAATACAATTTCTTTATACAAAAAGAGATAGATACAAAAACCTCTTACTACTAATATCTTCAATATCTGATCTTAGTTTTGTTGCTCTTCGCATACTTCTGATCATACATCAGAGTTCACATCATATAGTTTGCATAACACTTCGCATATCATATACAACTTGCACACTACTTTACATAATGCGATCTTTCCTTGATACCATTACATTTTACAAAACTTGCCCAATCAGCCTTCAAGCTTTCACACACTTGGCAAAACACGAAACTAATTTTTGCTAACTTAGGGTTAACATCTAGGATGTTATCCCTAACTAGTTAAATAATTATTTTGCAAACAAAATAATTCTTTAACTTGTAATCCTCATTTCTCTATCATGCTCTGTTCTTTCTTGTATATTGCATGTCTAATAAATTGATCATAACTATTTCCGTACTGTCTGTATTTTCATGCACACTTAGTCACATAATCTTGACATATTGTACTACTTATTCTTAACCGTGCACATGCCAATTATCACTCTATCATCCGTACACAACAAAATTGTTCTTGTGCTCTGACACTTAGACAATTTTCATGTCTAACCTTGGAATATTTATTTGTATATTGTGTCTTCTTGGCATAGGATATATGTTGCCATAAATGACAACTCCATTACTATACTAACTTATCTTAGCCATATTGCCAACAATATTAAGAACCAACTAGCTATGCTCGAAGGTGCGGTCAAGGAGCTAAAGAAGGACATTGATGGGTTCAACAAGTGGATTGAAGACTCCAACAAATTTTCTATCAAGGTCATGCATGCATGCTTTGCCACTCTTTGCATGATGTAGGAGGAAATTACTGGCACCAAGGCCAAGAAGGATGAGGACTACATGGAACTGTTTGAGTTCCTTAAGAAGGAGTGGACGACTACGTTGCTATCCAAGTGACTAGGTGGAAGTGCTAAAAGCTAGTTTTAATGGATTATGTTAAGTTTTTCTCTTTGGTTAGCAGAAGTCTTGATTACTTTTAAAACTTTTTAATCAAGACCTATAGTACTGGCCCTACGTGGCAAAGTGTTTATATTTACTTTCAGTTTAAAGACTTTTGTGATGACACTTTTAATACTTTACACTATGATTCGTATTATATTTTTGATAAAGGTAGAAGTAGAGTTGTTATCTTTTCCTGTGAATGTGCTAGTTGCAAGTAGTGTGCTATTAATGCGCTAATTCTATTGTTCCATAGACCAACACCCTTAAAAATAATTGCGTTATTTTTTTTTACCATTAATACCAAGAAATACACCAATATTCAACATAATATTTTGTTTTCCCTTAAATTTAAAATTGAATAAAATAATCACTTTACCCTCTCGTAAAATGGTGGGACTTTACAAACTAAGGTTCAACATTTTATAACACTTCAAAAGGAAAAAAGAAGAAGAAAACAATACATTATTTATTTCTAACATAAAAAAATGCTTTAACTACATTACAAGAATAATGCATCGTGGGGCCTCTCCTTTATATTAAGTAAATTTGTTGAGAGAATATATTTGTAAAGGTATAAAGCTCATCAACTTTAATTTTTTAACATAACCTTGAGTAATTTAATTTATACCCATTCTGACGCTGAAGGCTCGAGGAGGTAATGGTTAGCGAAGATATAGGAATCAATTTAACCGGTGACCGTCCCATCTTTGACTGACACAATCCGAGGCTTTAATAATCAAATACAGAACCACACCTGTCGGTCATCTACTGAGGATTAATCAGTACGAGTCGTACAAAAGGAATCAGATTTGCTTTCTTATTGGCCCCATTATTATTGATTGCCCGCAAAAAGCATTAAAAAAAAACTATTGTCCAAAAAAAGGCATAAAAAATTAAAGCATGTTCTATACATAAATGATACCAAGTTTGACCAGAAAATATAAAGTATGATTCCAAACTTTTTTGGCCAAGAATCTGCAGTCTAAATCAAGTTGTTACCAATATAGTTAGATTTAAAATTTAAAATTTAAAATTATAATTATTATTTATTACCAATTAAACTAAAATAATAGGTTTGTAAGAAAAAATAAACATAGGATGTATATGGAGAAAGAATTTAGAAGGTGAATATGAAGATAAAATATTGTGCTTACATCTTTTCAAAATATAAATTTTAAACAATAAAAAATGGCAAGTTATCATTTATAAGTTTATTCTTTATGATATATAAGATATCAGGTAAAGATAAATCTTATAATATTCTATACAAATAATTATTAAATTTAAGTTTTGATTTTATTTTATTATTGAAAATTATACACTTACTCTTTGAGATAAATATACTCTATCTCTATTTCCCTCTCTTCTGTAAATATAATGTTTCAAATACTTGTGTATTTTTGTTGATAATAGTTAGAGGGAGTTTGTAAAGGAAAAAAAAAAGTTTAAGAATTTTAGAAAATATGTAAAAATGATTATTGAACAACATTAACATGCTAATCTTATACTAGATTTACGAGTCTATTTTTCTACTATAATTTATTTTAAGATATATACATCACATTTCATTAACTTTTTGAGTTACATGTAATAAATTGTTAAATATGTTTTATTTAATCTAATTTCATGTTTCTTAAGATATTATTTCACCCCAAATTCAAATTATAATTATGGATAGTCACAAATATGTAAGTAAAAAAAGTTCAAATTATCTAACAAATTATCTATTTTAATTTTTTAAATAATAGTTTAATTTAACTGAAAATCATAAGTAGATAGATAAGTGTATATAAGAGTGAATCATCTCAATAGAATGATTATTAAATAAAACTATGTGATGTTTAACTATTGGATTTGATGATTTCATAAGTTACTATGTTCACATAATGAATAGTTTAGTATTATGGTATAATCTATAAGTTAATGTAACACATAAAATTGAAGTTCACTAAAAAATAATGAGCTAGATAAATTTTGAAGTTAAAATAAACTAGCACTTGCATTAGTGCATGATTACAATTATGAGTTCAATGTAAGTTCTCTAAGTCCTTCATATCATATAAGTTTGTAAATGAAGCCTATAAACTAGGGAATGAAACTTATACACTAAGGTCCCATGCAGAGGAATAAACTTCTACTTTCAAGGAAGAAGAAGTCATGAAGAAGAAACCCAATTTTTAGAAGATTATTTGCAATATTCTCCAATAAAATAAGAGCTCCCATATTTGAGGAGGAAAAATGGTAGAACTAGAATTTGTTGGGCTTTCCTCGGCCTCAAAATCACTTGTCAAACATCTTAAAAATCATATTCTACCGAAAACATAATTCTAGTGGAAAAATCAATTTTATCTATTCCTCCACTTTTATAATGTAGTTATGCATAAAATTCATTGATATTGTAGTTCATTCTAGTAATTTATTTTGTTTTTTCTTAGATATTTGACTATCCTAATCAACTCTTATATTTATTTTTTACTTATGTATTTGTGTCTTTGAGTTATTTATATTTACTGCCATTTTTATAAATGCATATTTCTTCAATTTGTCTTTTTACATGGCAAACCATCACAATAAAAGTTTACATAGTGTTCAAGTGAGGTTATTAGATATATTATTGTGGTGAAATATAATCCATTCAAAATTATTTAAAAATTAATCTATGAAAAACTTTATGATGAAATAAAATTCATTTAAAAATATTTGAAAAACAATCTATAAACTTCAAACTTTCTTAATTTTGAAAATATAAACTTTTTAACCCAACTACATTAATGAAACCCAAATTTAAAATATTTTTAAAAATTATATAAAAACATCCACTCAAATATTTTAAGAAGCCTCATTCCATTAGACCCCACCCTAATTATACACCTTAATAGTATTATAACCAATTATTATAACTAATTCTAAATTCAAACCAAAGACTAACCAATTATTACCTATGCTGAAATATTATTATAATAATTTCTTTAAATATAATTCCAAAGTACTTTTATACAACTACCCTTTAATTCTCTTAACACAATAACTGTTGGTTTTGTTTTATTCAATTCACGGGGGCCAATCTGACCCACTGCAATTCTTAAAGAGACAATTATTACTAGGGAGTCTGAAATCTGTGCTGCTTAAAACCTCCACCGTTCACAAAAATATCTAAACCTTTAACAAAGTACAATAAGAAACTTACATTATTGTGAATGGTCATAAAAAGAATCAAATATGATTTGTTCAGTCTTCAGTCTTGTTCTGACCACCTGCAAAAAGACATTCAAGTCTGAATATATATCAAAATGATGGGCAGATTCCTTTGGCGTCTCGTATTGTTCTGCCATTGGAAAATTCTCATGTACATCACATTTTTATATTGTACATCATATTTTTTATATTGTGAAAGGCCATTGGAACAAGAACCCTATGGGCAACTTGCAAAATACGTGATTTTCTTTTTCTATTTCAGAGTGATGGTGTTGCTTTGTCTCCGTGAGTATCTCAAGTTTGTCTGCCATTTGAAATATGGGCCATCTCTTGTGGCATTTTGTCATGACACAAAGTCACCTATGAGCAAATCCATGTTGAGAAGTTCTAGGCAATGAGTGCATGTGAGTTTGAGTGCAATTATGTCATTTGAAAAAAACAAAAAAAATGATGTTTTCAGTTTTTGGTATTAGATAGTAAAGCTTTCTAAAAAATGAGGATAAGTGTTCTAGTTTATATAGAATATTATGAGGACCAGTGTTCTAGTTTATATAGAATATTATGTTGGCATGTTCACAATAGTGTGACATGAGCTTGTAGGTGACTTTGAGGTTGTGATGCAGGTGCCGGGGCAATGGCTATGTAGCTACGAAAATGTTTATCACATCAAGGAGAAAACTGGTTTTCGACATTGGATAGTCATTAGAATGATGTAGCCTCTTGCATGAGTCATTTTTTAGTGGGAACTTTGTTTCCAGAAATTAATTTTTTGACGGAAAATTTGCAAGTTGCTTGGGAAGTTGTCAGTTTGGCCAAAAAATTGAAAATCCTTGTCGTTAATTATTTACCGGCCACTTTTTTTTTTTTATCTGCCTCCACTTTTAACTCTTGTTTTGATATTTATTAGTTGTTATGTCCACTTTTAACTATTGTTTTTCTTTTTCTATTTATTAGTTGTGATATCCGCAATAGCTCACTTCTGATCTATTCATTTAACTTTTGATTTTTAAAATTGATTTAGATTTTAGTTTTTGAATTATTTTTATTTTTTTAAATATTAGTTCAATTTATTCTTTAAATATTATTTTTTAGTTTCTATAATTTATTTAGTCAATAGAATATTTGTTACACATATTATATTTTTGTATTTCTCTTATTAATTTTTCATAATAGATTTTTTGATAGTTTCTTTAAATGATTTTTTTTGTATTTGATAAATTTAATTTAATTAAATAATATTTATTAATCTATTTAAAATATTTTAGTAAATATTCTGTTATTTAAATTTAAAATTATTAATAATCTAATTTGTTCACATAAGATTATATTTTAAATATCTACTTTTAACTATTGTTTTTCTTTTCTTATTTATTTAAAAAATAGTTACTTGTGATTTCCACATTAGATTATGTTGTGATATCTATTTATTAAACTTTTGATTTTTTAAATTGATTTTGATTTTAGTTTTTAAGGTACTTTAAATTAATATTTTTATATTAGTTTAGTTTTTTCTTTAAATATTATTTTTTAGTTTCTATAATTTATTTAGTCAATATAATATTTGTTAGAGATGTCGTTATTTTTCATATTATTTTTTTGTATTTCCTCATAATAAATTTTTTGATGGTTTTTTTTTTAAATGATTTTTTTTTCATATTTGATAAATTGAATTTAATTGTAAACTCTTGAAATTATTGAACACATTTCTTCAGCAATATTCAAAATTTCTAAATATTGTAAATTTTATATCTATGTTTTAATCTTCAACTTTTTTATTTTTGTATTTTCATTTAAAAAAAACTTATATTTACCTTATGTAATGTTCATTCTACATTTTTCTCTTAAATCTCATCTCCTATCGGTGCACTCATTGCATGTATAAAAACATGCGACTGCTAGTTAATAAGACATGTTAGGGGTTTCTTTCACTTTTGTATCAATAGTATGTAGAGGGGTGTATTTTGGAAATGGTCTTTCAAACCAAGATTTAAGTTTAGTTTGTTAGACCAATGAGTTCTTATTGTGAAGAGCTTTGTTCAAATTTTAGAGGAATATATAATGTAGAATTCTAAGATATGATTAATCTTGATCTTCTATAGTTGGCATCTAGATTTAGGATGGTGATGGTTTTCAATGTTGTTTCATGAATAGAGGAAAAATTAGTATTATCTAGTTATACTTGCAATAATTTGTACTCATCTCATATCGATGCTTGTATCAACAAAATATTTGTAAAAAATTAACAATGTGTGTGTATGTGTACTTGTTCTTGAATGTGTATGTGTATGTGCATACACATTTATCATAAATACATATACATAGATACATATATATAAACACATATTTTTTGATTTGTGTATAAGAGATTTAAGACCATACAAGAAATTGTACAAAACTTGTAATTTAAATAAGTATAGTATTAAAATTTTGTATATATAAATATGGATGCAATATGATTGTCTATTTGAATAAGAGGTGTACATATGAAAAAATTGTAAAAGAATAATAGAGAATTTCGAAAGAATGACATGAATAAAGAAAGGATAAAAGAAAGAAATAGAAAGAAATAATTATTCTTATTCTTTATTTTAGGCAACTTTATTGTCATTATATCTCCTAATTCATAAATAGTAGTCATTGGTCTTATATTTAGCTTGATAACTTGATTTTGTCATTTTATATTGCTTTGATTCCCTTTCTCCTCTCGTGATAACAATGCATCCATTTACTATATCCCCCTCTTGCATGCCATTTTTAACTAAGGTTTCTCCTATTGTTGAAATCATTGTCATCCTATATACTCTCTTTTTTCATAGAATTAACAAGTCATTTTCAAAAGTTATTGATGATTGGGAAAGCAAGATTTTTATTTAGTTTCTCTTATAATGCACACACAATAGGAGGATTCTCAAAGAGCATAGTCCAAATCATGCAACTTGAGTCACACGACAACGGAAAATAACAAGAAGGAGCTGATAACAAACAAGTTATGATATTTGTATTAACACAGATTCAAGAACTTCCATACAATTGACAAATGACATGCATGCTTACGTTTTAGGCATACAAATATGATTACAAATAGAAATCCATATCTATAGATAGAGCCTTCAAAAGGATCATGATGCATAAGATAGAGCACATTTTCCAAGGAAAGGAAAATATAATACTATATATAGGTTAAAAAAATGATCTGAAATTAAGTGGAAACCCACAGGTAGCACGGCCACAAGCACAAGAACATGGAACAATGAGCCATGAAAATTTGTGAATCACAAAATTGCTTTGTAAGATTGAAAACTCCAACTTGGTTGTTAAACATTAAGAATAATAAGGTCCAAGAAAGAATCCAAGAGATATACATTACAAAGGATAAGATCAAGATGTGATCCTAGACAAACAAAACATATGATGTTTGGAATATGCCTTGAGGTCTACAAGAGCAACTTAGTCAATTCCAAGGAACACCATAACAAAAATAAGAACAAACTAAAAGGAAATATTTTTTGGCTAATTCAAGACTACCATTGTATACTAGGAAACTATTATCAATGGTAGAGTCCCACTTCACCATGATACATTAGAAGAGGATCCCAAAACATGTTCCTTAAGCCCAAAATATGACTTGAACAACCCAATTAGATGGAGGGATGCTAATGTGTGATATAGTACAAAAGGGTGTGATTCTAGAATCCTTTAATGTTTAATGTATCAAGAGAAATTGTAATATGTATGCAAGTAAAAGAAAGAAAACACTCATGTAATAATAGAAAACAAGATATCTGATCAAGAGGATCACAGTAGGTGCTATGGGAAAATGAGTATGAAGATGTACTCACCTTGAGGACTAGTAGAAGAAACAAATTCCAATTTGAAGAAACCTTATCAAACTGTATTGAAATTAGAAACATACCAAGATCTGGAAACATGAAGGTTGGAACTTTTTGCTATTAAAATTTGAGTGTTGTAGGAATAGGTCAAACTTGATTTTCCCTATATTAGTATTAGATGAAGGTGGTTTGACCTATACGCACGATAGTTGAAACTAAAGGTCTTAGAACTATGACTAATACCACATTTCTAGATCAAGTCTAGATCCAAAATTCCATGAACCTTTACCTATACACAAGAGAAGCAAAAACATTGAGGGAAGGGGATTTCCTTGGTCAAGCCCATGTTTAGAAATTAACCTTGAATTGAAATAAAGGAAAAGCTATTATGAAGTAGAGATTTAAAAAAAAAGTATGTCATTCCATGTAATGTGCATTTATGCTTGGTGCATGATCAAATATGGTCATGCATTATCTTTGACTCAACATAAGAAGAAAAATATTATGTAATGTAAAACCTCATGTAGTAATTCACCTTAATTTTGAAATTAGAAAGAAGAAGACTTCTGTAGATGAATTATTGTTGGCATTTTATGAATATGACAGGGAGATTGGTAATAGAATGGTGTAATCATTATTGGAAACATGATTATGCAACAAGTGTACGGAATTATAGCAAGGACATATGGAAAGATGTAGATGAGTTCAACTTATATATCCTTGATTGACTTCATTCTTAATTTACTAAGTCCTAATAGAATAAGTGAAGTATTTTTTATAGTGTGCATTTTGATGTGTGGTCATGCACATAGTTTCTATAAGTCTTTGTTATGTTACTTCTACAAAATCACATGTTTACCATAAGTCTAATGCAAATTACAATCATTTTGGTGAACACGGGAAGATGATTCTTAATACAGGAACAAGAGAATAAATATAGTAGATAATTTTATTAGTGTGCTCAATAGTAATGTAATCATGTTTTTTAGATGTCTATTCAATAGGAATGTAATCATGTTTATTAGATAACTAAGAGGGGTGGGGGTTAATCAATTATCACCAATTATCCTATAGGCCTTTAAAACAATTAAGTACCCAATTTAACCTCATAATCTTTCATAGTAATAACTCAGTAACCACATTCAATATGTCATATAAGACTTATACCAAATTTTCTTCAAATTGCTATCTCAATATTCTTTTCTTTACCAAATATAAGAGTATTAACTTAGCTTAGATTGAGTTGTTGCAATATGTAAATAAGATGAAAATTAACTTGCAACAAAATAGCATTCACACATTTTGACACATATATTTTAATGTGGAAAAATTATAAAAGAAAAACCACATGGGAACCAACAACCCAAAAATTTCATTATTTTGAAGTGAGCTCTGCTAGGATCCAACCTTGTTAAAGGTTTACATGCACATTTTTAGTGTGACCTAGTTAGAGGATATTAACCAAAGATCATCTAGACCTTATCACTCCTTGTCATTACTAAAGAGCGACCTTCTCTAAAGGACTTACAACCATCACTAATTGATTTTACATTATAGGATTTCATTAACTTGTTAGGTCCACTCAGTTAAGAGATTTTATCTACCACAATTGTAAGAAAGTAATAATCAAATGATTTGTTAGGTTTATAGCTACCTTGTTTGTTCAAATATTTGTTTCACTCAATTTCTACCTTTTGGTATCTTTCTAGATGATTCACACACTGTCTCTCCACTTTAGCGCTTCCCTTGCTTGATCTATTCACCACTGTCTCGCTCCGTTCACCTTGTCTTTATCTTCTTCTTCAATTCTCACACTTCATCTGCAATATCAAAAAACAATCAACAATAAAAAATAGTCTTTGTTCATTTCCTTAAAAATTTAACTTTGCCTTCCATATCCTTCTAGATTCTACCGCTTAATTACAATCGTAAATCTCAAATTCATTTCATCTAGTCATTTGGTCAATACTAGTTCACCTCAAAGTTTGTGCTCATTTTGAAAACAAAAAATCTTCTCCATATGATCATCTTTGAATTATTCCATTTGTTGATCTTATATAAAACTTTATCCTTGTCCTTTATGCTTCTAAAAAACTCTCAACTTTCATCATTTGTCAACCTCAAATTCTTTTGTTCTCTTGTTCTTCACTTGGTGAACATTTTAAACTTCACTCAAGAAATACACCAATTGGTTAACACTAGAATTACTCAGTGAACACTGAACTTTAACTCTGCTTTTCGAGGAGCTCGGTGACAATTGTAATCATTTGGTTAATATTGTGGTCCTTATTTCATCGACTCACCAATTATGAACTTAAACAAAACATAACATAATTGCAAAATAATCGAATATTATATTGTCATAGTCCAATTCATTCAAATACCCATTGAATACAAATACTTATCAACTATGTGATCATCATACTTTCTTCAACTCCTCTTTCTTCATCAATCAAATGATATGGTATTGTACTAAATTAGAATAATGTCTAACCAACTAAGGATTAACATCACAATAACATCATTCTTAGTTACAGTATTAGTTGGGGCTAACAATATCCCCCTTTGGCATTGATGGCAACACATAAACATACAATTTTACATTACAAAACATTACCTATAATATAATCAAATGTATGCATTGACAAAAATACAATTTTTTAGCTCTCTGACTTTATTTTGATTCTCTGCAACATATTTCAACATCAATTTCATCTAATATGTATCTTTAGTAGCTTCATGTTCACATTTTATCAATTTCCCCCCCTTAGGGTATACTTCATTCTTTAGTAGCAAGTCCATCAACATTTGTTTCCATAGTATATCACTCCCCCTTTAGTCATTTTGTCTATTATGTACTTTTCTCCCTTATGTACTTCTCTCCATTTTAGTCATTCTCTTTCCCTTTGACAACAATGCCAAAGATAAATACAAGTTCCAATATGAAACTTATAAAATCTTGTAGTAATACATTGTACCTTGCATGTATTATTTACATAATTTTCATTATAAGCACTTACACATCTTCAACAAATATCCCTCAAGAGTGAACTCTTGCATCAACTTCACAAAGATATATATATGATCATCGATGAATTAATACAATGTTAATCTTGACTTAGTGAATCTTGGACAGGGAAAATACCCCTAGCTTACCTCTTAGATACTCAAAAGCATCCTTAGGTGAAGACTTGGTAAATATGTGTGTAATTTGTTCTTTTGACTTCACATATTCAACCTTTTCTTGTTTCTCTTGTACTTGTTCTCTCAAGTAATGATACTTGATAGATATACACTTGGTTTTTGCATGCATCAGTGGATTCTTTGATATGTTTATTGCACTAGTAGTATCACAATAAATAGTGGCAAGCTTAGTTACTTCCTCTTGAATTCCTTCCAATAGTTTCCTAATCTAAATAATATTAGAACAATTAATTGCAAAAATAGCATACTCTTCATCAATAGATTGTGAAATGCAGCTATGTTTCTTGCTCAACCATGTTATTAATATTTCTCCTAAGAAGAAAGCTCCACCACTTGTACTTTTTCTATCATCCACATTACCAACCCAATCAACATCAGTATAGACTTTAAGTGTAAAGTCACCATCTTGTTTGCACTATAATCCAAAATCATTAGTCCCTTTTAGATATCTAAATATCCTTATAATAACACTCATATGGGTTTGCCTAAGATTAGAAGAAAACCTTTCAACAATTCCAACTACATGTGCAATATAAGGTCTACTGTGTACAACATACTATAATTTTTCAATAATTGATCTATATTGTGTCTCATTTACCTCAGCAGTAGTATTCTCCTTAGATAATTTGCATCCAATCACCATAGTTGTACTAAATAGACTTGACTCATTCATTCCAAATCAATTGAGGATCACCTTCACATACTGAGATTAGGTCACATAAATGCCATATTTTATTTCATGAACTTATAATCCAATAAAAAAGCTGAAATCACCAAACATAGACATTTCAAACTCCTTGATCATTTGATCAACAAATGACTTGCATAACAAATAATTACCACCGAATATAATGTCATCCACAAAAAATTCAGCAATCAAAACCATATTTTCAGCTTCATTCTTTAAATATAGTTTTTTATTTCACTTGTTCTAACAAATCCAATCTTAATCAAATACTAACGTAACCTTTCATACCTAGATCTTGGTGCTTGCTTCAATCCATACAAGGCATTGTTAAATTCGCAAATGAGGTGTCTCTGATTAGGTTCAACAAATCCTCTAGGTTTTTCTATGTAGACTTTCTCTTCAAGTATCTCATTCATAAATGACAACTAAAAATCCATTTCAACACTTTGAATTTCTTGTAGGTTGCATAAGCCAACAAAGTTTTGAATCCTTCCAATCTTGCAATAGGGGAAAACATCTCACCATAGTCAATTCCTTTTTCTTAGACATAACCTTAGAAAAATAATGTGGCCTTTTTTATTACAACCTCACCATTTTCATTCAGTTTGTTTATGAAAATCCACTTTGTTCTAATGACATTCTTGCTAACTAGTATCAAAACTAGTGTCCATGTATTTCTCTTCTCAATTTGATCAATCTCTACATTCATAGAATTGATATGGTCTTCATTGTCAAGTACAACTTTCATTGTTTTGGTTCAAATTTAGCAATTAAATAGGTATTTTCCTTCAACTTACTTACTTCTTGTCATGAATCCAACACTACCATCTCTAATGATTTGTTCAGGTGAATGATTCTTTCTCACATATTTTTGTAGCACAAGTTCAACTCTTTGGTTACAAACATTATCTTGACCCCATTGGGTCCAAGCATCTTGCTTGAGTTGTAATGTCTATAACTTGGGTACTACATGTTGACACTTGATGCATCTCTACTATTGTCTGGCCACAATGTTAGGAGCATCTTCATAGACATAGAAAAACTTGTTGCGATCATCTAGTTCCGTATTGCTTTCCTCATTATTCTTATCTCCAAACTCATCAATTCTTACATTTTCAGTTTCAATCATTGTGTTAGTATACTTGTTCAAACATTCATAGGCCTTTCTCTTAGAAGAATAACCAAGGAAAATACTTTCATCACCTTTAGAATCAAATTCACCATCTCTTTCACCTTTATGAATGTAGCATCTACTTCTAAATATCTTGAAATAACTCACATTACCTGTGCATGACCATACCAAATTTCATAGAGTGCTTTGTTTGTTCATTTATTTAGTTGAACTTAGTTGAGAGTGTAAAATATGGTGCTAATGGATTCTTTCCAAAATATTCAAGAAATTTCATTTTCAATCAGCAGTGTTCTTGCACAATCAACAATTGATATATTCCTTATTTCAGCAATTTCATTTTGTTGCGGTGTCCTTGGTGTTGACAGATGTCTCTTAATACCATGCTTAGCAAAAAAGTTAGTAATTCAACATAATAAATTCACCACCTCAATCAGATCTTAAATATTTTAATTATTTACTAGTCTCTTTTTTAACTCTTATTGTACACCACTTGAACATATCAAAAGCACATGACTTCAACTTCATGAACATGATTGACATCATCCTAGAATAATCATTAAAAAAAATGAAATATATGTCACCATAAAAAATTTCTACTCTCTTTGGTTCACACGAATCAGTATGCACTAATTCCAAAATGTCATTAGAAGTATTTATTTTACTTGAAAAACTTGACTTTTTCATCTTACCAAGCTAACATTGTTTGCACATAACATTCTCAAGTTTATGAAAATTTGGTAAGCCTCTAACCCTTCTCTTTCTACTGACCTTAACCATATTCTCAAAATTGACATGACATAATATTTTGTACTGCAACAATACATCTTCAAGTTTTGTAAACAAGCATGTATAAACTATAGGATCAAGATGAAACATATTACCTTTAGTTTGTTCTTCAAAGCCAATCAAATTTCCATTATCATCATAAATCTTGACCTTCCTATTCTAAAATTCCATCTTGTGACTTGTATTATTCAACTGAGAAACACTCAATATGTTATATTTGTTGACATTAAAGTTGATCTATCTATTAATGACCCAAAACATAGTCAGTTGGTTACATTGCTACCGAGCTTACCATTCACTCAATAGCGTTAACCAAGTGTTTTAGTTTCTTCTGAGCGAAGTAGTCAAAATGCAATTCATGCTAAGCTTCATAGTGTTTACTGAGAACCTGAGACTATTTATAATATTTTCCAAGTTCTATAGTGTTTACCAAGCTTCAAAGAAAAAGTATATAATGTAAACCGAGCATAGCAATGGCTACTAAGCTATCCAATAGAAGTGAAGAATGTCATAGTGTTAACCAAGTTCTATAGTGTCTACTGAGCTCACAATGTTAACAAAGTGAATCTAATGTTGACCGAGTTATGCAGTTTTAACCGAGTGATTCAATATCCACCAACTTTTTCAATGTTCACCAAATCACATAGTGTTGATTGAGTTCTTGCTACTTGAAGTGATCAGTATGGACCGAGCTTTGAACATCAACCAAGTTCTAGAGTTTTGCAAGCATTGAAAATTGTTGTCAAGTGTTAGAAAATCACCATGTTTGTGTTAAGAACCTGTGTTACAGTAGTTAGGCTGACTTTATGAATTATGATTAATTTGGTATTGTAGCCGACTCCAATAATTAGTTAATTGGATATATATATATATATATATATATGTATTATATCACATCCAAATGAAATATACATGAGAAGTAATAAGAAACAAATGAGAGCAAATTGAAGGCTATAAGAAGTTTATGGTATAGCAAAGATTTATCTATCACAACAAGGTGATCATTACAATTCAAGGAATCTCAACCCATAAACTAAGTTGCAGATCAAAGATTAGTCATTGATTCATCCTAACAAGTGCATCGGACAAATCCTTTAACAACATGGACCTAACAATCCTTTTCTAAATCTCCTAACAGAGTGCATACTTCATTGTATGTTTGTAAATCCTTTAACAAGGTGGACTAGTAGTCCTTATTGCTCCTAACAGGGTAGATCACTAGAAGTAGTCAATTGTAAGCCTTAACAGGAAAAAATTATACTATAGTACTAAAGCTTGTGGGTATCATCCCGACCCCATTTTTACTTTCTATTTGGAAGGTTTTTGAATCACCATATCTTGTGTCAAAGTGTTATAAATGTTTTATTACTTTCATTCTTTCATGCATGAAATTACATTTGAAAGATTAATTGGTGAAGTAAGTTAAAAAAATTATTGGTTCTTGATTCACCCCTCCCCTCTCAGTAACCTAGCCTACCTTATATTTCCAACAATTGGTATCAACACATTTGGTTCTCCAAAAGAAGTTTGACATCTTGAGAAACAAAAAGAAGTAATGAAGATATATAGGTTAGAAAAGGCTATTGAGAATGAAAAGTTGGATTTGGAGTTAGCCATTGGAAATATTAGAAAAGTAAAGGAGCATCTCTCTCAATCCTTGCAAAGAAGGAAGGAACTAGTAGCACAATTAAATGGAAATCTCTACATTGAAGAAAGAATTGAAGACTTGTGTCATGAAAGCAGTTCAGATGAAGTAGATGTAGCAATCAAAGATTTACTTGAAAATAATCTTACTCTTCAAGAAGAACTCAAAAAGCTGAAAAGAGAGAAAGAAATCCAATTAGTCAATATGTGTGAAGTCATGGGAAAAAAAGACAAAGCCAAAGAAGAGATAGAACAAAAAGATAATGAAATCCATCAACTATCCCTTCAACAAGTAGATTTTATTGATCAAATAATTGATGAAAATGAAGAACTCATGAATCTAAGACCAGAGAACAAAAGATTGCAGCATGATCTCAGCATTGAAAAGGAAACCAATGAAAGGATGATGAAATCTCAAGAAAGCATGTGTAATGTCCCCATTTTTGGTAGGTCTATGTAGTTGATGGAGTTAGCTAATCATAGCAACCCTCGTGAGCTAACAGGGTGTTTTGGGGGTCCCAACTATAGATTTACTATTTTTAGTAGGGCTATTTTGACAATGTAGTGGGTGACTTCGGCAATTGGTCATCACCCATGATAAATTAAGTTAATAGTTGCATGAGCTCTTATTTATTATTAAGTTGCATTATTATAATAATGCTTATATTATTATAATAATGATATTAAGTGATATTTCTAAAAAGTGTGTTGGAAAGTTTCTAGTGTTGAGTTCTTTTGGGAAACTTCCACAATTTATGAAGTGGATTTTTTTAGGAAACTTTGGGCCAACGAAAGATTATAAATGAGAGCTCATTTCATGGGGAAAAGCACACTTGATTAAATATTTGATTTTGTGCATTTGTGGCTTCTTCCTAGGTTGATAGAGGGCCACACCACCCTTACTCACTCACAATCAAGAAAGCAACAATATGGAGACCAATAAAAAAAATGCTTCATAAGAAATTTTATTATACTTGAAGATCCTTACAACACCCACAAGATGATATCAAGCTTCTCCTTCCACAACTTCTACTTCTCAAGTTTCTACTCCTCGAGCTTCTATTTCTTGAACTTGATTACAAATGATAATAAGTCTTGCTTAAATAGGCACTTCTAATCCAAGACATTACAAACACAACCAATGTGGGATAAAAGGTAAATACAACTATCTTTAAATAAATATTAAATTCCCACCCAAATACAACTAAGCACCCAACAAATATTAAATACATGATTTATCCAAAATCTTCTAGAATTTCCACCTACACACCTCGATTAATGGAATGACAACTATTTTTCTTATTTTTCTATTTTATGCCATCTATGCACCTCGAAAATAGAAATTCCTCTTTTTTTCTTTTTCTCCTTTTTCCCTTTTTATTTATTTATTATTTCTCCTCTAATTTTCGTCACTTTCTCTCTCCTCCACATTTTTTTTTTAAAACCTTTTTTTTAATTTTTTTTAATTTTTTAATTTTTTTCAATAATTTTCCCATGCAAGATGCTCCTGCATCAGACTCCCCCGGTAAATAGAAAAGTGTGTCCCACACTTTGATGCCAAAAGAAATATCTACCACCATCTTCATCTTCATCAAAGGTTTCCAGCTCAACAGAGACAAGAAAACCACCATACAAATCTTCCACATCTGCATCACTCTATCAAACACCTGAATCTCAACCATCCAATCAGTGTGCTCACTCCCAGAAACAAACTGAACATAATTCTTCATCAACAAACCCTCATTCACATCAGCAACTAGTGAATTCACACCCATAGCAACAAACCCCGCATCAACAACAACAAACTCCATATCAGCACCAACATGTAGATCACCATCAATACATGCCAAACTCTCAACACCAGTAACCTCATTGCTCATAACAAGATGCTCTGCAATACATAACTCACCTCCAATAATCGGATCATCCACGACCAAGTGCTCCACAATCTCCATGTCAGACTCAACCAAGTGATCATGAAAACCAACATCTGTCCCAAAAACATTATGAATATCTTTAGCAATAACCTCTATTTGCTCTGCAGGTTCTGCATCAAGCTCCACAAACTGATCAGCAAAACCATCCTCTTCCACCTTGACCTTCTTAGCTTTAGCATCCAACCGAGCAAACATCTTAGAAAAATTCCTCTCCACTATATCATGGATTTTTGCAATCATCTTAGGGTCCAATCCTCTTGGAGCCATCTCCCAAGATCTTCGTAAACCCTCTGCAACAAATCCTTCCTACGCTCCTTGTGACAACCTTGAATTGTTTGCAAGTCAGATCGCAACCTGCCACCTCGCACGAACAATCAGGAACCACATCACAAGTCTAGGACAACGAATTTGCAATCCACAAGCTCTGATAAACTTTGCCCAACCAAGGTCCTGGTACAAACTGCCTCACACTTCGGCGATCTGCTTGTACACTCAGGATCTCCTGCTCTGATACCACTTGATAGAGGGCCACACCACCCTTACTCACTCACAATCAAGAAAGCAACAATATGGAGACCAATAAAAAAAATGCTTCATAAGAAATTTTATTATACTTGAAGATCCTTACAACACCCACAAGATGATATCAAGCTTCTCCTTGAGCTTCTCCTTCCACAACTTCTACTTCTCAAGTTTCTACTCCTCGAGCTTCTATTTCTTGAACTTGATTACAAATGATAATAAGTCTTGCTTAAATAGGCACTTCTAATCCAAGACATTACAAACACAACCAATGTGGGATAAAAGGTAAATACAACTATCTTTAAATAAATATTAAATTCCCACCCAAATACAACTAAGCACCCAACAAATATTAAATACATGATTTATCCAAAATCTTCTAGAATTTCCACCTACACACCTCGATTAATGGAATGACAACTATTTTTCTTATTTTTCTATTTTATGCCATCTATGCACCTCGAAAATAGAAATTCCTCTTTTTTTCTTTTTCTCCTTTTTCCCTTTTTATTTATTTATTATTTCTCCTCTAATTTTCGTCACTTTCTCTCTCCTCCAAATTTTTTTTTTTTAACCTTTTTTTTTATTTTTTTATTTTTTTCAATAATTTTCCCATGCAAGATGCTCCTGCATCATAGGTTCTTAACTATATGCCCTTGCTGATGTATAAAGGTTTGGAAATACTTTGTAATTTAGCTGCTGAGGTATAACTAAGTTTTCCCAACTTCTCTATTGTTCATCATTGTATCTGAGAAGTGATTTCATTCCACTGCTGAAGTATAGTGGATTTGATATTTGTTAGATAATCTCCAACTATGTTCATTGTGGCTAAGGAGATGAACTTCCTAGAGGTTATTCAATTTTCTACTGTTTGGCAATTGAAGAGTTATCAATTTAGTTATTGTGACAACTAAAAGTGTATTCTGGAAGTGTGAAAGTTTATCGTTTCTCCTAGGAGCTTGTATTGGAGATCAAACATGATATTGGGAGTTTACATATTAATTGATGCTAGTGGACAGGTTTGAAACAAAGGTGATTATTCTCAAGAGGTTAGGTGTTAGCATTTCTTAGAAACCAAATATCATTCATAGCTCGTGCTTGAAGTGGAATGGCTATCAAGAAAGCCATGAGGCATTAAAATTGGAGTTGGTGTCAAAGTCTATATTCATACCAATGAATTTGGGAAGCCACGTGGATAATCCAACTCCCTTGCTTGCCACCTTCTACACAACTTTTTGCATTACCATGAGAAACCCAAGGATGGCTACCATCTGCAATGGGTTGGGCATTATGGAGTCACCATGAATTATAGGGAGTTGTTCCATTTCATGGCTTGACATAATTAATTGCAGTACAGGTGCCATGCTCATTTTATATGATTTACATTTATGCTCTCCAAAGAAACTTGCATAAAGAAAGAGTTAACGGAGCTATTTATTTGTCATCTATTATCATTTCAAATTTCTTAAACTTTTTTATTCTAGTTTTCATAGAAAATTAAGAAAATACATTATAAAACTATTAAAGTTACAAAAACAACAAGTTGTGATCAATATCTAAGTTGGAAGATAGTTTAGGTTTTTATAGTGGTATTAGAGCAATTTCCTGTTAGCCTACAAGAATTGGGCCCAATTATTATTTTGGTTGGTGTTTACTTTTGTGATTGTCAAATTGATTTTGTGATTTGGTTATTGGCATTATGGATGGTGATAGAAGATTCATTCTAGGTAGGTATTATACATGCAGGGGGTGCACTTCTTCACCTAGGGGTGTAGTGATAATGGGGGTAAGTGTGTGTGATGATATATCTACAACTACTTTTGTTTTAAATGAGCCATCTAGTGAGGCACTTAGTAGTACTACCTTGGATGTTTAGGTGTGTGCTATTTATAGTACACATGTTATTGATTTTGAGGTTGACAATGGTCACTTACCTAAGTGGAGTTGGGCTCAATTTACACCATCTAGAGATAGAATTCAGTTTCCTATAATGGTAGTTGGTGATGTTTCTATATTTGTCATTTTTGATGAGGATGTGGGTTTAATGGAGGAGAGAAATAGAGTACCACATATTGCACCTAGTTCTCTGAGAACTTCATCTTTTATAGGGGTTACTAGAGATGATCAAGATTTTGGTGAGGTTTGTAGTGAGGTATATTTTATGAGGAGTCTGTACTACTTCATATTTGTACAAGATTTATATGTTGTGCAGAGATTGTTTGTACCTAAGTCCAATTATTGATGAAATGATTGGGCTAGTGCAAAGGATATACTAGGACCTTCTACGGATCTGACTATAGGTGACACTTGGGCACACGTGTTTGGTGTTATATTGCAAGCCAAGTTATTGGTTCTATTGATGGTATTGGAATTCTATTGGTTCAATGAGGAAAGGGACATCACTTGCTTCTTATGGGATCTTGGTGGAGCTTTTTGTATGATGTCAGATTGCTTGAGGACAAGCAATCTTCAAGAGGGAGGACTGTAATTTCCTCATTTTTGGTAGTTCTGCACAGTTGATGGAGTTAGCTCATCATAGCGACCCTCGTGAGTTGACAGAATTTTTGGGGTTCCTAGCTGTAGATTTACTATTTTTGGTAGGTCTATTTTGGCAGTTGCTAATTTTGGCAATGCAGTGGGTGGCTTTGACAGTTGGTTGTCACCTACAGTCAATTAAGTTAATAATTGCATGAGCTCTTATTTATTACTAAGTTTCATTATTATAATAATGTTTATATTATTATAATAATAACATTAAGTGATATTTCTAAAAAGTGTTTTGGAAAGTTTCTAGTGTTGAGTTCTTTTGGGAAACTTCCACAATTTATGAAGTGGAGTATTTTAGGAAACTTTGGGCCAATGAAAGATTATAAATGAGAGCTCATTTCATGGGGAAAAGCATGCTTGATTATATATTTGATTTTGTGCCTTTATGGATTTTTCCTGGGTTCTTAACTATATGCCCTTGCTGATGTATAAGGGTTTGGAAATACTTTTCAATTTAGTTGTTGAGGTATACCTAAGTTTGCCCAACTTCTCTACTGTTCATCACTACATCTGAGAAGTTTTTTCATTCTATTGCTAAAGTATAGTGGGTCTAATATTTGTTAGATAATCTCCAACTATGTTCACTATGGCTAAGAAGATGAACATCCTGGAGGTTATTTGATTTGCTACTATTTGGCAATTGAAGAGTTATCAATTTAGTTATTGTGACAGTTGAAAGTGTATTACAGAAGTGTGAAAGTTTATTGTTGCTACTAGGAGCTTTTATTGGAGATCAAACTTGATATTGGGAGTTAACATATTAATTGATGCTAGCATCTAGGTGTGAAATGAAGGTGATTATTATCAAGAGGTTAGGCATCAATATTTCTTAGAAATCGAATATCATTCACAGCTTGTGCTTGAATAGGAATGGATGTCAAGCAAGCTATGAGGCATTACAGTTGGAGTTGGTGTCAAAGTATGTAGTCATACCGAGGAATTTGGGAAGCCACATGGATAATTTGGCTCCATTGCTTGCCGCCTTCTGCACAATTTTTTCCATTACCACGATCAACCCAAGGATGACTACCATTTGCAATGGGTTGGGCATTATGGAGTCGTTGTGAATTATAGGGAGTTGTTGCATTTCATGGCTTGACACAATTAATTGTAGTACAGGTGCCATGCTCATTTTATATAATTTACATTTATGTTTTCCAAAGAAACTTGCATAAATAAAGAGTTAAGGGAGCTATCCATTTGTCATCTATTATCATTTCAAATTTCTTGAACTTGTTGATTCTAGTTTTCATAGAAAATTAAGCAAATACATTATAAAATTATTAAAGTTACAAAAGCAACAAGTTGTGATCAATATCCAAGTTGGAAGATAGTTTGGGTTTTTACAACATGAATTAGTTAAATGAGAAAACTCAATATAGATATAAAGGGAAATTTGGATTAGGATATACAGAAGAAGGTGAATCATCTCAACAAGGAGCTCAAAAGAATAAAATACCTACTTGCAATCATTGTGGTAAGATAGGTCATACATCAAAAAAATGTTGGAGTAATGGTAAATCAAAATTTAGTGGAAATTAATACAATTGCAACAAGCCAGGACATCGAGCAAGTGAATGCAAAGAGAAATCTAAGTTTGAAAGAAAATGCTATAGCTACAATAAAAAAGGACACAAATATTCTAAATGCAAGACCAAGAAGTTGAACTTAGTAGAGTAGATTGTGAAAGCAATATTTGGATGGGATTATAACACATGGTGTAGATGTCACTACTATGGTGAGTATGGGCACATTGGAGCAAATTGTATTAGACATCACATGAGAAAGAGAGATACTACAAAGAGATAGCTCATTTGTACATAACTTGGACATCTTGCCCAAAAATATATGAATAGAGGTAGAGTTGAAGATGAAAAGAAAGCAAAAGCTGATAATATCACAAGGCACATGAGGCAACAATGGGTGCAGAAATCTCTAGAGAATGCAAGCCAAAGTCTTGAAATTTTTGACACCTAAGTCAATGAGTTAGGTGAATCAACTATTTCAACTTAGTTCCATATAGAGATTACTGGAATTGATAATCAGAAGCAGACATCCAACATTAGTTCCATCCAACAAGCAGAAAGATCCAATCAACATTCAAGATGCACAATGATCATCGAGCATGATAAAAGTAAGAGATCTTACCAAGCAAGGTCAGGTCGCAAGACCTTACCTAGTGAGGTTAGGATACACTAGAGCTTTGAGTGAAGATGTTGAGTTGTTGGTGACTCTACCGAGTACCACTTCCTTACTGAGTCAAAGTTGTCTCTTGAGCATTAAAGACTAAATTGAGTGGATGACAACCTATCACCCAACACATGAGTATGAAGCATTAATGGTAGAAATAAAGACTAAAATTTTTTAAAGCAAGAAAATTCATTGATTCTTTTCACCATGAAATTTTAGAGCACAAAGCAAAGAGAAAATTCAAAGCCCTCGAGTGATTTGAGCATTCCTTGTTGAAGATTTCTTGAATTTTTAAAAAACCTACCGAACAATGACATCTTCAAGAAACAAAGTCAATAAAGGTTCTGAAATGTTGATTCATGGAGTCAACTGCAAAGCCCCTACATTTGACTTGAGTCTAGTAATTGCAAAGGCACTCAACCTAGCTAGTGCACAATCTCAAATTTCAACTAAGCTACTTCTTGTCCATGATATCCATTCATTCTATCACTATTCTATTTAGGAACTCAAAACACTAGAAATGAATGAAGCATTCAACAAACTTTGTGTGGATGAAATTTTGAAACCTGAGCCTAAACACTTGGAAATGAAGGGTTTAACACATATCATACATATGTCAAGGGAATTCCAAGTGAACTGGATTAGATTTATCCTGATTCATGTTCATAATGGACAATTTTAGTTAGATCACCCTATTCTGATAACAAAGAAAATGATACACATAATCACTAGATTGCCAATGTTGAATAAATTGAAGACCACTAAAACCCTAGGTTGGGCTAAATTGACAAAGTGAACTCTTGCAAAGTGGGATAGAAGAGGCATGAAGCTAAGTGGTGTGACAGACATGGAATTGAATTTTTGTATTAATGTGATTGCTCACAAAATATATAGCTTAAGCTAGTTAAACAACGAGTCATGCGAAGTAGTTGACCTAGCATACAAGGTTGTAATGAACAACTTATCCTTTGACCTTGCTGAGCTACTATTGAATTAGTTTAATAAGAACATGGAGAGCATCTAAGTGTCAAGAAAAACTTGCATAAGTTTGGTTATCTCTTGACATGATTATTTTTCTTTATTTAGAAGTTTTTTCGATCTAAAGGATCTATAGTATGGAAGAAAGATGTTCTAGTACTGTACCAAATAAATGAATTCATAGCAGAAATGGGTAAGAATTTTAGCAATATTATGGACAATTAATTTGAGACTTTTAAGGAAAAGATGCAAAGTAGATTTAGGATATCTAGGAAGCTTGTGGAAGATTATGAGAAATATATCTATTTTATAGTTGACTGTGACAAAGTTTATATTCAAGCAATCAAACCTAGAGTGGCATGGGTTAAGCCTCTAGAATATAAGGTTAACATAAATGACACTAAAGATGTCATTGAAGCTCTATTAAATGAACCTATAGATCCCAAGGCAACATATTTTGGCACTTATATTGAGGCCAAAGAAAGAATTGAACTTGAAATAGAATTTCCACAAGCAATAAGTAGAGGAAGGAAAAGAATAGAAAAGATGATGAAAAGAACAAAGCAATCAAGATTTCCTCTCATGATTATTGAGGGAAAATAAGATGATATTGAAGATGAAGATGTAGAAGATGAAGTAGAGGAAGTAGAATCTGAGGAAGATGAGCCTCCCAAGAAGAAGGGGAAGGTTATTATAACCAAACCGGCTAAAGCTTCTAGTGTTATGTTTACAAGGAGATCTACCAAAAGGAAACTGGAGTTGGGAGAAGAAGCTGAATAGATTATATTTTAGAGGTTTGAACCTACCCTTCAAGACAAACTAAAAATATTGGAAGAAGGATCTAGTAGGAAAATTTTTAAGTCACTCAAATATGAGATCAAGAATCCTAAAGAGAAAAAGAAGATTGAAGACATTCTTCTATCAAAATTGTGTAATTGGAAGTACTCACCTAATGAGCTTATACAAGAAGCTCCTAATGCACTTCTGGAAGTAGTTAAACCTTAGTGGGATAATGCAATAAAGATTGCTAAATACATCAATGAACAAAATTTGAGACAATTTATGTCGAGTCTCTGTGATAAAGAGGTGAAGGAAGCACTGAAAAAGAATGAGAAGAAGCTTACACCAAATTTTAACACATGTCTAGTATTGATGAAAGACATTGAATCTATGGTGAAGTCTATTACTACCACATGGAAAAATATCTATCAACTACACAAGCCTAGTGATTTTTTTATACATGCTGATGATAAAGAGGTGAAGATGATGATGCTAAAGAACAAGTAGAAATTAGAGATGATGAGATTGATGATGTCAATCTTGATGATGAGGAACAAGATTAGGAAGCCATTGGAGGAAGTTTTCTATAAATCTAGAGCATTAAAGAAACTTATGTAGAAAATATTGCAATAGAAGTTATGACTTCCTTTCCTCACTCTCTAAGAAAAGCCATAGTGCAATTTGGCTCAGAGAAGGTTTCTACCAAGTTCGTTGTGGTCACAACTGAAGTACCTAGCACCCAACCAATCTTTGGTATTGATTTGCCGAGTATTTCAATGACTGAAGTGCCTAGCACTTCATTTTCTAAATAACAAGCCTTCCCAACATCAAGCTTGAATGAGCAACAACAAGGTATTCTTGTTGTTGGTACTATTTCTATTGTTTTTACATTTGGTGCTAGTCCTACCTTTTCCACTATTATTTCCACCATGGCAAGTGTAATGACAATTGAGAATTAGCCTCAGCTGAGCACTAAAGTTTTGAATAAAGGAAAAGAAATTGTTCATTCTACTACTTTCTCATAATAAGGTAAAGAGGAGGATATTGATCCAGAGGAAGACATTGTAAAACCAGATTGGGATCTCTCCAATCTAACATCTAATCAAATGGACAACATTGGAGAAATTTTGAAGAAAAGGGCTAAGAAAATGAAGCTTACAAAAGAGAGGAATAAGATTAATCAAGTCCTTGAAGACATAAAGAGCATATTTGTTGATGCTTTGAGTATTAAGGTTGATGGGAAACAACCTATACTGGATTAGTTAGCTGAAATTGTCCACAAGTATAATGAAGATCTAAATAGACAAGAGAAATTTTTTCTAAGAGCTAAGAGAAAATATGAGAATAAAGTGTTGGAGCAAGTTGCACAGAAAATTGCTATTGATCAAGTAGAGTTGTCTACTATTCTTTCATCACTAGAAACATCTATAAATAATGTTATTTCATTATTTGTCAAATTGAGTACACATTTGTCCTTACAAAGGAAATCAAGGATAAATTATCCAAGATAGATGAAGATATGAAGGTAAGTGCACACCAGCTATCACTTGATCGAAGCTATAGTTCCACAGATTTCACAAAGATCAAATATCTAACAAATCTTCAAGCATAATTGTTGAATGAAGAAGCCAAAATTAGAGCCACACTTGTCAAAATTCAGGGCATGATTCTTCCAAACATGGACGCACTACAAAAGCACATTGCACATGAAAATACACTCATCCATGATAATAGTTTTTGCATAGCTGACCACATGATGGAACTATTAGTAGAGGTATAGATAGCCTTGCATACAAGTAAGGTATTGCAAGAAAATTGGGACAAGATTATGGTACTAAACTTGAAGGTACATCTAATTTCTTTTCACATTTTGGTATCAACTTGTAGATATTATAAACCTTTGGCATTTATGTCGAAAAGGGAGAGAAATAGAGTATCTATGAAGGGGGGGAAGAAGATTATTTGTATAGGGTAAAAAGACTATATGTATAAATGTAAAAAGGGGAGAAGGTGTATAAGAAAAGAAGAAGATTATTTGTACATAGGAGAGATATATGTATGGGGGAGTAACTATATATATACAGATAACTATATGTACAAATAATGTTTAAAAAAGATATTTTGAAAAAATAGAAAAATAGAGTAATCTACCGAGCTATAGTAGCAATTAGTCAAAATTGAGTTGCAAACACAAATTGTTGGTAAAAGAATGTTTTTTGACTTGTAGTTTTGAGAATTCAGATTGTTTGGTTTGATAATTTTTTTTCACTAATGTCAGGGGAGGATTGCTGACATTAAGGTCAATTTGTCTATTAGTGACTTAACACTTAGTCAGTTGGTTACATTGGTACCAAGCTCTACACTTACTATTAAGCTTATCATTCACTCAGTCGTGTTAACCAAGTGTTTCAGTTGCTCCTGAGCTAAATAGTTAGAATGTAGTTCATGTCGATCTTCATAGTGTCTACCGAGCACCTGAGATAGTTTATAGTGTTTTCCAAGTTCTACAGTGTTTACCAAGCTTTAGAGGAAAAGTACAATGTAAATTGAGTGTAGTAATGGCTATTGAGCTATCCAGCTAAAGTGAAGAAGTTCGTTGTGTTAACCAAGCTCTGTAGCATTAACCAAGTTCTACAGTGTCTACCGAACTCATAGTGTTAACAAAGTGAATCTAGTGTTAACCAAATTATGCACAATGTCAACTGAGTGATTCAATATCCACCAATTTTTTAGTGCTCATTGAGTCACATAGTGCTAATCAAGTTCTTGCTACTTGAAGTGATCAGTATCGACCAAGATTTGAACATCAACTGAGTGCCAGAGTTTTTTGAGTGTTGATAGTAGTTGTTGAGTATCAGAACATCACAAAGTTTGTCTTCAAAACCTGAGTTATAATAGTTGGGCCAACTTTGTGAATTATGATTAATTTGGCATTATAGCTAACTCCAATAATTAGTTAATTGGATTGATATATATATATATATATATATATATATATATATATATATATATATGTAATGTATTGTATCACATCTAAATTAAATATACATGAGACCTAATAAGAAATAGATGAGAGTGAATTGAAGGCTACAAGTAGTATATGGTACAACATATATTTATCTATTACAGCAAGGTGATCATTGCAATTTAAGGAATCTAAACCAACAAACTAAGTTGTAGATTAGAGATCAATCATTGATTCATCCTAACATGTGCATCAAAAAAATCCTTTAACAGGGTGGACTTAACAGTCCTTTGCTAAATCTCCTAAAAAAGTGCATACTTCATTGTATGTTTGTAAATCCTTCACAAGGTGGAATAATAGTCCTTATTGCTCCTAATAGGGTAGATCACCAGAAGTGGTTAATTGTAAGCCTTAACTAGAAAAATTTATACTACAGTACTAAATCTTATGGGTATCATCGCCACCCTAGTTTTACTTTCTATTTGGATGGTTTCTAGGTCACCATATCTTGTATCAAAGTGTTATGAATGTTTTATTGCTTTTGTTCTTTCATGCATGCAATTAGATCTGAAAGATTAATTGGTGAAGTAAGTTAAAAGTTTTATTGGTTCCTAATTCACCCCTCCCCTCTCAATAACCTATCCTACATTATATTTCCAACAATATCTTAGTCCTTCCACCCAATATGCATCATCACATCTGATCTTGTTATTTAACATCAATGAACCTTTACCTTTTATTGGACATGGAATGGCATTCCCTAATTTAGAAGTTCCACCATCACGTTCCTCCAATTTATCAAGCTTACTAAGATCTCCAGTCATATGATGTGAGAATCCACTATAAATGATTCATTTATCATTCTTACTAATATGTGAAATAAGATATTTATCATCCTCATACCATTCCTCACTAGGATCTTTTTAAATTGCAACATACACCATTTCTACTCCATCTTTCTCATATTTGATATGTGACTCGGTGTACCCTTCCTCAACAATGTAGCATGATTTATTCCCTTTTTCCTTGTGCGATTTTTTCTTTTTTTACTTATGATCCTTCTTATCATCATTCCTATCGTTCTTTTCATCCCTAAAAAATTTAGGACATTTTTTTCATAAAAGTTTGCACCCTTGTCCAAAGTTTTTACCTAAGGACAACCTTGTGAAACATGGAAACAACCTCCAAGCTATGGGACTTGAACTATGAGGTTAAATCTCCAAAGAAGTTTGGCTTCCTTTGCTATTAAGATACACCTAACTACTCTTGAAGAGGAAAAGGGAGAAGGAATGCATAAAAGAAAACTACCTAATCTAATCTAAGGGGGTGATGCACCAAAGTAGAGTGTTCAAGCCAATCTTTTCCCATACATGCACACTTGAACCATCATGAAACTAGAAGATATACACACCCAGACTTATTTTAATCTAAGAATCACATACATATCAAAAAACCCAAATAAATGACACAAGGAAGATGAGATTCACTTATATATCATTCATAGGTCAAAGAGATACAGTCATACAAGTTGCAGATAACAATAAAACATTGAAGAAAGACAAATAGATCTTGCATAATTATTAATGGCTGAAGGAGATAAGGTAGGATTTCATTAGGTCTAGAGATATAGGGAATAATATAGTGAACTTGCAAAGAAAACCAAAGAAATAGAGAAGAGTCGACCTTGAGAAAGAATTACAACTTTGCCTTTATAGTTCAAGCATAATTGAGATATTTCTAATTGAAATAACTCCACAACCATTGCGATTAAGTACTCAACAAACAATCAAGATGATCCAAACAATAGATTTGATTTGGTACACTTGTAAAGGCATGAAAATCATGGAAACCTTGACTGGAGTAAACCCTGAAGTGATGGAAATAATGCCAATCAAGGTACAGTTGGGTAGATGGATAATTAGATGATGAGCGCATGCTTCTTTTGCATTTACTAGGCATGGGGATGTTGAAAGAAATTTGTAGATGATCAAAATTTGATCCACCATTAAAGAGTCATTTCCTTTTTTTTGCTATCAACTCACCAAGTCGGATGTATCAGCAAGTCAATTATGTTCAATGCTCACCCTATACCTTTCTTGCAATTTTATTGGTTGGAGACCCTTTTCCATTCCAGCTTGGACAAGTGAACACCTTTATCATAGTCAAGTCAAGGTTCTATGATCGTATGATTGTCAACATATCTTATGGTCAAGGACACTCTTAATAATCTCTATGATCATATGATAGTCTATTTATCATAACATCAGGCTCCCTTTAAAGTTTGTTTATGATCTTATAATCGCCATGATGATATGACAAATCTTTGTCTTCATACTCTTGGAAGACCTCTACAATTGCACCTATGACCTTACAACAACCATATACTGTAATATTGCAACCTTTCTTCATCACTTGCTATGACCATATGCCTCTACGATGCTACAAAAACTGAATTTCATAACATCGGTGGCCTTAAGAATTAGCCACACAATCTTATGCTAGAATGTAAGATCATAGCATAGAAATTTAGTCATGACATCATAATTTTGACTTCTCACCCTTTCATGACCTAAATAAAATGGGGAACCACCAAACTAACCATGTAAGAAGCTTGGTCAATGAAATGTATGTCGTACACTAGCTCAGTCTTACTCATCAACTTGTCACATTGTAGCCCACACAATAAAACCTAGCCCACAAATCCACATGGCAAAAGGTCACTTTCCCACATCATACAATATTCTATCAAGAAATGAAATGCGGGAAGTGATAGTGAATGAAAATCCATTTGTATGCCAACACACATCTGTCACCTCAACTAGAAATAGGATGACCCACAACCAAGAAGCAAGGCCCCACCCTGGACGCATGGCAAAAGGTCACTTCCCTGCATTCATTAAACACTGGGCAATTCAAAAATGCAGGAAAGCAACTATCGTAGATCTATGGGAGATTTGACAGTTGGGAAGATGTGACCCATGGAAATATTAAAGCACGTAGTCACTTAGGAATTAAAACATAACCTAATATTTTAGCATAAAGTATTTTTGTGCCCCATTTACTTGAATTTTCAAATATCTGGACGTTACTACTTTTGATTCAAATAAGGAAATTTGGTGGGGAGGCAAAAATGACCAACAATTCTAGCAACTTAGGGGGATGCAAGCTAGCTATGCATAGACTAGTAGCCTATGCATCCATTAAGCAATAGAGTCATAGAAATCATGAAGATTTGCCTAACAAAAAACCCTAAAATCATGGAAAACATGTCCAGGAACCTCAAAACTACTTCTCTGCAACTAAAACCAAGAACCAAAATCCTCTACAACCTCTGCAAAAACACATGTGCTCATGCACTCATTAGAGAATAGGAACAATGATAAATAAACTATTCTAACTATGTATAGGAACATCATTGTATCTCAGAAATAGGGTTTGAGATATATCCCATTAACTAAAATGGGTAGAATTTCTCCATCAGGCCTACTTAACTGGAAAGCATTGACCTGCTTGCAACTAACAACCACATAGGGACCACTCCATAATGTATCAAGTTTTTAGTACCTCACTAGTTTTTCCTGTAAGGAAACTTGCAACAAAGAATATAACTGTTTCCACATAACCCATAATAGATCTGAAATAAACAAAAAATTAAAATCCACATGCAAGAGAATAGACAACATACCCACAAAAATGTGACACAAGATATACCTTAGGAAACCCTCATTGAGGGAAAAACCCAGCCTCCAAAAGCATCCATACCATGTATTATTCAACAAAAAACACCATTTCAATACAATCATGGAAGCCTTCAAAGCCATAGCCACCATCGAGAAATCTATGTGAAAAAGCATGAATCCACACATCCCATGCCATGCTTCCAACCTTCACAAATACTCCCTTGGCTAACCTATCAAGCCTTGTCCTGCTCGACTCTTTCCCTTTCTCACACCAACAACTACTCTTGTGGCTACTTATATAGTAGCAAGTCCTACAGAACCACCAAGTGGTATTACATAAACCCTGTGCTACTAATCCATTTTTCCCACATTCAATATTGGAAATTTAATTTTTTTCCCCAATATTAAATAATTACATCAAATATTATCATAATGTTAAAATACAACTCATCAAGTATATCCCATGTTTTATTATGTAATGTTGCACATCCATCTAGGTGCAACATTACATAATAAAATAAAATAATAAAATAAAACAATATTATGCAATGTGTGCAACACCCATTATCTCAACATTTCTCTATTTGCATCCTATTTTAATACTAGGTCACCCTCTCTGAAGATTCTAACCCTGACCTTCCTATCAAAGCTCTTTTTCATTTGTTGTTGATGTGCCTCTAGGGTCTACATGGCATGTTTTCTTTTCTCTTCCAAATCCATCAGTTTTTTCATTCTTATTATCATGGCATCACTTTCCATTAGCTCCAATTGACGAGCTAGTTCTAGGGATTAGAATTCTAATGAAATTGGAAGCCTTGCTTCCTTTCCATATACCAACATTAAGGGTGAATTTCCTATGGCTCTCTTAGGCATTATTCTATTAGCCCACAATGTTGTCTTCAACCTTTGATGCCAACACCTTTGATTATCCTCTATAGTCCTTTTAGAATCCTAATTAGGTTTTTGTTAGATGACTCAGCCAATCCATTGTCCTGAGGATAGTATTTTGAGGATGTGCTCAAATAGATATTGTGAACAACTATCTAGGCACAAATCTAAGCTCCTACAAAAGATTTTGCATTATCTAAAATAATAGTTGAAGGGGCACCAAACCTGGTTATAGTTTCATCAAGGAATTCAATCACTAAAGATTTTGTGTCATCCTTTAATGATATTGCCTCCATCCATTTGGTAAAGTAATCTATAGTAGCTAGGATCCATTTGTGAACAGAGCTTGAAGAGGATTGTAGGGCCTATGAAATTCAATCCCCATTGAGTGAAAGGTTGATCTACCTAAATGGAGTGAAGAGGAAGAGCTACAAGTCTTTGCTTACCAAAGAAGAAGACACATTTTTCACACTTCCTCACATACTTATGAGAATCATGGAACAAGGATGGCCAATAGTAACTAGCTCTGATGATATTCATTATAGTTGTCCTTGATGAAAAGTGGCCACCATTTGGACCATCATGAAGCTCTTTGATCATTCTTTCAGCTTGGTTTATATCAATGCATCTCAATAGGGCTCCATTGAAATCCCTCTTGAAAAGGATACCATCAACTATGGCATAAGGAATTGACTGCAACCTATACTATCTCCTTTTAGTTCTATCCAATCCTCAAGGATATCCATTACCTAACAAGAATGTTTTCATGTCATCCATCCAATTCCTTGGATTATCATTTCTTACTTCTTGTTGTTTTATCAATACCATAGCAACTTCCTCATCTGACTCCTGATGATGAGATCATCTGTTTGCACAATCCTTTCCCTCTTACCAACTTGATAACATGAATGTCAACATCATACTCCATTACCTTAGTAATACATCTAGCTCTCTTCTCATTAATGTCCTTTCTCAAAAGAAAGTCCTTCACACTGGCATGGGGTACTAACAAATGGATCTTGTTATGAGATAGAAGGTACTTGAACTTCATCAAAGCTCTTATGACTGCAAGGGCTTGTTTCTCCAAATAACTATATTTATCTTCATATTCCTTAAGCCCTCCACTAAAGAAAGCAATAGGTTTCTCTTCATTCTTATCATTTTTTGGGGTTAAGATAGTAGAAATGCTTGATTCACCACCTAAGGTATAATGATTGATGAGAGTAGGGGCTGAGGCTATGGCTGCTTTGATCTCTTCAAAACTTACCTTCCCTTCCTTGGTCCATGAAAATACCATATTCTTCTTAAGCATGGTTGTAAGAGGTTTCACCATGGTAGCTAAATTAGGGATAAACCTCCTCACAAAATTTATTCTACCAAGAAAACTTTGACAGACCTTTCTTATGTTTATAGAGGGAGAGAGGAAGTATGGCTTTAGTTCTCTCTAGATCAATGGTCAAACCATCCTTTGATATAATGTGTCCTAATAATTTTCCTTGATTAGTGGCAAAAAAACACTTGCTTGGGTTAAGGGATACCCCAAAATCTCTACACCTTATGAATACTTGCCTGAGATGACCCAAATGATTAGCTATATTCTTTGAATACACTATGATATCATCCAAGTACACCAATACAAATCTTTCAATCATGTTCTTGAAGGCCATCTCCATTGCCTTTTGAAATGTAGCACCTACATTTGTTAACCCAAAAGGAATTTTACTATAAGCATAGGTGCCCCACTTTGTTGTAAATGCAATCATGTATCTATCAGACTCTTTGACCAATACTTGATTGTAACCAAAAAATCCATGAAGAAATGAGAACCTCTGTGAACTACTAACTTTGGACAATATTTGTTCAATGGAAGGGAGGGGATGATGATCTTTAAGGGAAGCTTGGTTAAGATCCCTAAAATCCACACATAATCTAATTTATCCATTCTTCTTCCTAATAGGGACAAGGTTTGCTACATGATGAGTGCTTGAAAGGGAAAATTATAATTAACCTCAATTAGCTTGAATAGCTCTTTTCTCATTAATGATTCAATATTAGGATTCACTAGCCTCTTCTTTTGTCTTACTAGTTTGACATTTTCTACTAAATCTATGGTATGTTTAAATAGGCTTGGGTCAAAACCTTTTAGATCATCACATGCCCAGGAAAATACATCATTAAATTCTTAACATAGATGAATAAAAATTTCTTGCTCAAATTTAGAACATACCTTTCTCATGTTTAGGGACTTTCCATTAACAACTACAACTGGTGTATGATCATCTTTATTAGCAACCAAGTTCATGCTTTTGTTTCTTTCTTGGTCATCATGATTGAAGATACTCTTTGAGGTAATGAGACTCTTAGGAAACTTATTAGAATTGAGATTGATGATATGATCACCATACTCATCATGCAACCTTGAATGGTTTCTATCTGAAAATTCTTCCTCATTCTACAAGAAACTGAGAATTTGTGCATCAGATTCAAAGACTTGCCAATTGGTGTTGTTGTTAGGAATATCAAGCCTAACTATCATTTTAATTTGTTGTTTCTTTTCAGCCTCTAGGTTATTTGGTACATCATGAGATGCACCTACTATTGCAAGTCTATCAACATATTATTCCCTTTTCTAAGGATGCTTTGAATATTAAATGCATTGAAACTTTCAAGCAAATTCCATACTCTATGTTTATAAGATTTGAGCAAACCATTCTTAATGATATTATGACTTCTCACTTGATTGACCACCAACTCCCTATCTTCATATACACTTAATTCTTGAATTCCTCTTTTTTGAGCAAGTAGGAGACCCTAAATGAAGGATTCATACTCAGCCACATTATTGGTACAACTGAAGTGGTGCCTAAAGGAGAAGTAGTACCTTACTTGTGCAAGAGAAATCAACATCACACTTGCCCCTGATCCATTCTTATTCCTTGATCCATCAAAATGCATACTCCATATCCCACTCATATCTTCTTTGGTTTTCACAAGGTTAGGGACAAGAGCATCCTTTTTTGACACACAATATGTACCAAGACCTATCTCAAGGGTTTTTGATATGGGATCAAATTGATAGATTAGCCCATTCATCTAAGAGAAAATAAGGTATCTCTACTAGAGAAGTGGCAAGCTCATTTAATATGTTATTCTTGTATGTTTCTAGGATAATGTAATTCATATTGATGAGATTAGGGATGTAGGGCTCAATATGATGGAGGGCTAGAGGCTCTACTTTGATTGAATCCTTGGTCCCATATCTTGTTTTAAAAAACATATATGACCAATTGGATGATATGTAACCACCTATTTGGGTAGTGAAGTCTCTTGACAAACAAATGGCAAAGTGTAGCTTGACCTAAACAATTGATATATCTTGAGTTATAGTAGAACTAGGGTATGCATATAGGCCCATTTAAAAATTCCTAAGGATCCTTATAGTCTTGACATTACTACCATCCAACTATAATACTTCCCTAACAATGGGATCATATTTCATTTCTAAACCATTAGTAACACACTTAGGCATCACTGAACTACTAGCCCTTGAATCAACCATGCAATTATGGACTAGATTATCCCATATAATCAAAGAAATGTAAAATGGAGGAGGTCAAACCTTTTTACTTTTTTCTATCTCCCTTGATGGTTGTACTAGGCTTGTGGCACTTTCTATGCTAGGTGGCTAATCCTTTGGTTCAATATTTTTCAATTCTTTTTGTAGCAGCCTCTTTTGCATGGGTATAGTAGCAACAACATCCCACATGGAAATATTCATATTTATCTTCTTCATCTACTCTACCACACTAAATGAGGCATTAGGTGCTTTGGTAGAAGCCTTGGGAACTGCATGTGTATGGGGTTGAGTTGGAATAACCTAGGGACTATTCACATCTAGCCTGTTACTATTTTGTCTTTGCTATTGAGGAGCATTGGGTTGATCATTTGCTTCTTGTACATGAGATACTACATTTGATGTTGAATCTTGATTAAGAGAAGGAGGGGTAACATCTTCAATAGCTCTTCTTTTTCTCGTAGTGTTGTGAGCAACAAAGTCTTGGTTTACATTACAATATTCCTCCACCTAATTGGGTTGGTTCTCATTATATGATTGTCCTACTCTAGGCTCTTGGGTGGTCAAACATAAATAGGATTCAACCTTTTGACATGTGCAATAGGCATAGGAGTAGTTGCAAGAGGGGAAAAAAATCTTGATCTTGAGCCATATTGTTTTGAGGGAATATGGCCCTACTTTGATTTGCATTTGAGGTAGAAGCATGACTATTCTGCTTATGTTGATCAAAAGAATTGTTCCCATAATTATGATTTGGAGGCATACCATTATTCAAAGTTTGATATTGTAGTTGAGGATCCTTATTACCTTGAGCTTGCTATCTCTCCAAAGTCACTACTTTGTTTCTTATTTTCTACATCATAGACAAGCTATCTTCTAACTTCTTCTCTTGGCCTTGTAATCTATTATCTACGTTCAACATCATAGACTACATCATCTCCTTGATTTCATCCATTCCATTTGAATATGTGGAAGCTTGAGGGGCTAAAGCAAGGATTTGTGGTGTAGGAATTGTGGGAATAGGGGCTACTATTGGTTGGTGATTTGGGATATCAGGGAAGAAAGGCATAGGAAGCCTTGGAGCTAACTTTCCTCCTTGTATCAATATGTTTTCTACCCTTATTGCTATTTCATAAGCATCAAGTAAGGTATCTCCTCCCATGGTTTGGATTGTAGTGGAAGGCATTACTAGGGTTAGGCTTTGCTAAAGTAGGTATTATGTCCCATGTCTTTTGAAATTTTTAGTTGAAATCAGTCATACATTCATGGGGGGCTCTTTTTATGGTAGTTAGCTATTCTAAAAGTGACAAACAGTCACTTTTGTCCTCAAAGTGTTTACATAGCCCTTCTCCTAATCCATCCCAATCCATTATAGAACCATGTTATAGATAGTTGTACCATTAAAGCTAGGAGTCTAATGGCCACATCATCTTTTGTAATACCATGGATATTGCAAAAATTTGGAACCTCTTGAATGTGTTCTAAGGGAGAGATAGAAGTTTTACCAGTAAATTCAAGTATTATTTTAAGTGCAGCTACTAGTATGTCATGTCTCTAGGCTAATAAAAGAGGACTTCCACCATTAAACATGGAAAAAGCATGAGCTCTTACCATATAAGAAAGTAGTCTATTAATATGAGTTGATGGCTTTCTAGGTTGAGATCTCATAATAGGAGGAGTGGAGATTGATCTTGAAGGGGTATGTATTTCTTTTGTACTCCTAACTAGTGATAAAGACAATCTAGTCTTCTTCTTTCTAGGATTTGAAAATGAAAGCTCTTGATACTAAAATTTACCTCTACAAGATGCCCTTGTTTTAGTTTTCGGCATGAATCATAGCAACTATGGTCTAAAGCCAGATGTGAATTGCATAGAGTCACAAAGTGCTTTGTAGGAATGAGCCTCTTGAAGGCCTAGAATACTGAGAGCAACACTATAGATTCTTAGTATCAACTTTTAATTGCTCTCTTTTGACATTGGCAAACTTAAAATCTTTTGAATATTGTCCCACCGGGTGTGCCAAAAATTGTTGTCACAAAAGTTTGCACCCTTGTCCAAATTTTTTACCTAAGGATTGTTGGAAATATTATGATAAGCTAAGTTACTAAGAGGGGAGGGGTAAATCAAAAAATTCTAAACCTTTTATCCCAATTAGTGATTAATCCTTTATATGAATTCTGATCTAACTTCATGCATGAGAAAATGAAAAAAAGTGAAAGCATACACAACACTTTAACACAAGATTAAGTGACCCAAAAACCTTCCAAATAAAAAGTAAAACTGGGATGGGTATGATATCCACAAGCTTTAGTACTGCAGTATAAAGTTGGCCTGTTAAGGCTTACAATGATCACTTCTAATGATCTACCCTGTTAGGAGCAATAAGGACTATTAGATCCACCTTGCAAAAGGATTTACAAATATAAAATGAAGTATGCACTTGGTAAAGAGATTTATATAAGACTGTTAGGTTTACCTTGTTAAAGGATTTGACTGATCCACCTGTTAGGATGAAACAATAGTTGATCTTTGATCTACAACTTGGTCTGTTGAATGAGATTCCTCTGAGTGTACAAATCACCTTGTTGTAATAGATGAATCTTTATTGCTCCTTATATTGTTGTAGCCTTTTGTAATTCTCTCTTCTACTCTTCTTTGATGATTACATTACTTCCTTATATATCTTTGGATGTGATAAAATACATTACGTATATATCAATCCAATTACATAATTAAAAAGTTAGCTACAATACAAGTTTACACAAATATTACAAAGTTGGCCAAAGTGTAGAAACTTGAGCTCTGAATACTAACTTGGTGAGGTTCTGATACTCAACATCCACTATCAATGCTTGATATTGTCATGCACTCAGTAGATGTAGAAGCTCGGTCGATATTGATCACTTCCAACTAGTCTTGAACTCGGTCTACACTAGTGACTCAATGAATACTGTGAAACTCGACATATAAACTAAATCACTTGATTCTTACTGTATAGCTCGATAAATATTGTCACCTCGAGCTCGGTATAAACTAAGTCTCTTGGTTAACACTGAGTGGCTCAATTAACACTAGATTTACATCACATCAACTACAAACTTGGTAAACATTACACAACTTAGTTTGCACTAGTAAACTCAGAATACACTAAAATGGTCGATTTACACTATTGATCTTCAACTCTATAGTAACTGCTCGATTCAAACTAAAATCTATTCATAGGACTCAGTAGCAACTGTAGGACTTGGTAGCAACTAAAATGCTTGGTTAGCACTATTAACTATACAATATACTCAGTATGAACTCACAATCTAAATAATTGTATGTAACTAATAACCAACATGACTGGAATGTCAACAATCTCCCCCTTTTGCATTACTAACAAAAATACTTATCAGTCAAAACTAAATTATCCATCACCTTATATCTCCAACTTGGTAGAGTTTACTATTTTTGAGATTTTTCTAACTTTGTTTTGTAAAGGATACATTTATGTACATGGTAATGCTCCTCTATAGTATATATAATATACATTTTCTTTACACTCTTCTTACATTCTTCTCCCCCTATCTTTTTACATCTTTTTCCTCATGACTTCGATAGTTTCTTCCCCTTCATATCATCTTATATCTTCTCCCCCTTTTTGACATTAATGCCAAATATTTATACTATATGTATTTACATAGTAATGCCAAAGTGAGAAAAGAAATTTGAATGTACCTTTAGTATGAGTGCCCAAGTTTTGTCCCAATTCTCTTGCAAGACCTTGCTTGTGTGCAATGCCACCTACACTTTTGCTAATAGTTCAATCATGTGGTCTACAATAGATAAATTATTATCATGGATGAGGGTTTTCGCCTATGCAAGATTCTTCTACAGTGCATTCATGTTAGGGAGAATCATATTTTGAATATCTACCAAAGTTAATCTTATTCTAGCTTCTTCTCTGAGAAAATTCTGCCTCTATATTGTTGGAATATTCAAATATGGAAAGAGTATTTATGAGAGGGGGGGGGGGGTGGGGGTGGTTGAATCATAAGTATCACACTTTAGCCAATAAAACTTTTAACTGAAAGTAAATTGCATGCATGTAAATACAATATCAAATAAACATGAAACTAAACACATGCATCAACAACTCATAACACTGGAATTTGGTAACCCATAAACCCTCCAAGAATAAGAAGGTAAAAATGGGTTGGGGATGATACCCACAAAAATTACTGCAGCAATATTGTTCAACCATTTCTGATGGTCTGCCCAGTTAAAGGCCTGCCCTATTAAAGGCTTTGCACTGTATTAGTAGTGACCTAGTTAGAGGATTTACAAACACTTAACATGAAGTGTCACCCTCTTAAAGGATTTAATCACCTATTTAAAGGATCTACAAAGTAGCTATTAAGCTAACCTATCACCATAGGATTTTCATTCTAATACAATTGCTAGAAAGTATTAGGTATAATGAACTTGATAGATTGCAATCCTTGATTGCTGAATGCAGGCACCTTTTCCACTTTCTCTGATCTTGATCCTTTGTGATCTGATAACTGTCGCTTCTGAAAACAGATTTTCTTATGCACCCTTGTTTGTCCACTCATATATTTACAATGAAATTTCATCTTCCTTATAAAGACATTTGAGGATTTAGGGTTAGGTATGGATCTACGATCCATATTCAATCTCCATTTTCTACTTATTACTTGCATTTCTTCTATTGGTTGCATGCCTTCATCATTTTTCTTATTGGCTACATGAAGATTGCATAGGAAAAATAAAATATTCGATATCATCATTAAATCCTTCGAGATTTACTTTATGTCGACTGTAAAAATTGTTTGCATCATAGTTTGTGCAATTACAAAATCTTATGCTGATATACTGAGTTACTCAACTCCTGAAGTATTGCTGATACTTGGCACATGTTGTTTCCTGGATAGCTCGACACGTAAACAAAACTATATCGCTCGGCACCTTAATTTACTCGGCACTTGTTAACACTCGGCACCTTGTGTTGCTCGACACTTGTTAACACTTGGCACTTGTATTACTCAGCACGTACACTTCACTCGATATCTGATCTTCACTCGGTATCTGATCTTCACTCGATATCTAATCTTCACTCGGCATCTGAAAACTACTTGGCACATGAAGATCACTTGGCATTTGTTGTGACTCGGCATGTATGGTGTACTCGGCTCCAATACAGAGTAGGTAAGTGTTATTGGCACTCAAGTGTCAAAAACCATTATGAGGTTAACAATATCCCTCTTTGACATGAGTGACAAAAAAACTTAACTGACCTTATTTGTACATTTACTAATCTGATTGGTATATACAGAGTTTAAAGAAAACTTCATCAAAATTTGTAACTTACAATCTTACAATATATACCTCAAAAATTTTGTAACTCCCCTTGAGTTGATTGTGCCTTATCTATGTATCATGCTCCTCCTTTGTATCTTGTCCTCCTTTGTATCTTTTCTCCCCCATTAATTCATCTCTATATCTCCCCCTAATATGTCTATTTTCTCCCCCTTTTTGACACTTATGTCAAAGAATGTTTAAGGGTTAAGACCATATTTAGCCAAAAATGTGTTGTTTACCGCCATAATCATCCTGAGAGATGCATCCCAATTATTCAAAGCAATTTCCAGTGACTTATGCTGGATGACAGTCTCGGCAGCAAGATGAATAAGTCCATCTGATGTAGAAAGATTTGGGTCTTTCTTGAGAACAGTTTCAACATATACTTGCTCTTTATGGAGTATCTCTAAATGTGGGGTAATGGAGGATTGGAGCTGTATTAATTTGGCCTTGATATTAGCCTCATCTGCTGTTAATACAGCTATTTCTTTGTGAGTGTGAAGCGATTGAGAAAAATGCTTCTCACTTTGAGCTGGATCATTTGGTAATTGCATGCTTGAAATGTTTAAATTTCTTTCCAAGCTCAATATCTTTTGGCTTGTTTCTTGTGTGAAGTATGAAAAATCACACAACTTTTTGTACAATGAGAATATATTCTCAAGTACCTTTTTCACTTTGTCCATAAGCTTTGCCAATTCAACTTGTGAAAATGCAATTTGACTTGATATTTTCTCATTCACTTTCCCCTGAAATTTTCTTTCAGGCCATTCCATAAGTTTTGCATTTGTTTCTAGGTCTTCATTTGTCACCTGGTCAACAATATCTGTTAGTTGCTCTGTGATATGCTTTGACTCATCTAGTGATTGCAAACTGAAGGCATCCATAAAGATGTCTTTAATCTCATATAGTGTTTGCTTTTGTTTATACTCCTTCCTGAGTATTTCCTATCTTTTTCTCCTATTCAGTGCTTCTTGCACCTCATTGATTTGATCAATGGTTATTGATTTTGAGTCATAACTTGATATGACTATCTCCTCATCTAATTTAGGGTCTCCATAGTGAAGTACCATTGCAACTCTAGTAGAGGTAGATCCTGGTATAGACATTTGCAATGGTTGATGTGAAGGAGTTCCCGAGGTAGGCAAATTTATTAATGTTTGTATTGCCTCCTGTTCTTTAGGGGTTTCACTGCTTCCTCCTCCTTCTATCTGCCATGATCAATTATTGTAAGCTTGGGAAATGCACCTTGTGTTTGTGTTGTAGGGTCAGATGTAATAGTCTGTCCTATTTGTTCTATTCCTTTCTCTACAGTTGCACTTGGCTTCTGTCTTGCAGCATTAACTATGCTTGTTGGTATTTGAAATTGATTACTAGTAGTTGTAGAGATGATAGAAGGTGGTTCTTGTGGATTCACCTTATCTTTGACTGTACTTTCTACTAGTTTTTGCAATTCATCTATACTGACCAATATTGGATCTGTACATAATATTGCTTGTTGTGTAGATTGGTCAAGAATTCTTTTCAGATCTTCTGCAGTTAATGGATTGATATTCTAACCAAAAGTATTAGGAACATCAGAAATAGTTATAGTGTCTGCAGGTGAGATGGATGCTTGAGGAGGGCTAGGGGGTGGCAATTGTGTGTCTTGCACACTCTAATCTGGTTCCTTCTCTTGCTCAACTGTTGCCATTATATCCTATTTTTATGTCTGTTCCTCCTCTCCATCTTTCTTTTCTTCTTCCCTCTTCTCTTCTTCTCTTTTCTTTTGTTCTTCTTCTTTCCTTTTTCTCCTCTCCTCTATTGGTACAGTAGCTTCTTCCTTGTATTCTTCTTCAAGAAAGTTTTCAATCCTTTTGTACAAGTTCTTCCAAGATTTCATTGTTCTTTGAACAATCTCTTCCATCCTATTTTGGAGTATGAAGAATGCCCTGTATTTAGGTGTAAACCTATTATTATGTCTTTTGACTGCATTCTTTACTTGTTCCCTAGTCAAATACGGCAATACACTTGCTAGGGTTGATTCCCTCATTTCCTTCTCCATTTTCAAACAAAAATGCCATCGGTCTTCTACAATTTTTTACAGTTCTTTTGGCAATTGACCATCTAGTTCAAGTGGAGTGTACTTGAACTGTGCCATCATTCCATAAACTATTTCTTCTATTCTATTCAGTTCTTCTTTATTAAATTTACTAAAATCAAATTTATTTAAATTACTTAAGTCACCATTTCCAATATTTTTACATAAGATATCAACTGAGGGGTGGCTTACGTTTTCAAATTAGTCTTCTTCATCAGTGTCAGGTTGAGCCACATATCTTCTTCTTTTCCTCTACTCTTCCTGTGTTTCCTTGATTTGTTTCTTCTTTGTAACTTCCTCCTTAGCCTTTTGAGTGGTGGCCCTTGTTGATGCTCGTGTAGTTGGCTTTTGAGGTGATGGCGTGGCAGCTTTCTTTGATCTGGGCTTAGCTGGAGGTTGGTCTCTTGCCTTTCTCTTTTTTGGCTCAGCTTCAATTGGTGCTTCCTTGGCTTCTTCTTCCTCTGCACCTTCCTCCTTGTCTTCTCCAAGACCTTGAGTTAATTCCATTGGCCCTTGATCTTGCTCATCTTCATCATCACTATCATCTTCTTCTTCTTCTTCTGCTTCAGCCTCAATTTCTTTACCAAATTTCTTCTTAATCTTCTTTAATAGTTTGTCTTTCTTCTTCAATGTAGAAGTAGTTTTTAATTCCATGTTTATCTTTGATCTTACCACATCATAAGTGCCAAAATGTGGAGCACTTTTATCTGTTTCTTCTGCTAATAATGCAGTTATTGCTGCAGATGCCTCATCAATATTAATTTCATATCCAAATGGCCTTAGCCATCTTACCCTTGGTATTACTACTTGAATATAGGTAAAATCAATGTCAACTAAGAAACATATATCATTAGTATGTTTTTCTACTAAGGAAGCTGGTATCCTTGATCTTTGCTTCATGGATTTCTTGAAATCCTCAAAATAGCTTGTCATCAAGGTATCAAAATTTTCTCCCATTTGCTCTATATATTCATTAATTTGGGCAATGATGGTTCTCTCATGCCTCCATGTTACTTTTCCAAAAGAAGGAAACTCATTCTGAACATAAAAGAATATGCAAACTAGGATTGCTGCAAATTTGCATTGAGTGCCCTTTGTTCTTCTTATGGCAGCTAGGTTTTCATTGATCTGTTGTAGTTGCAATTTTGCAAGATCATAAGTATGATCCTTTTTCACCAATTTGTAGCCTACATCTACTACAATACATGGTACACTATTGAGTCTACTAGATTGATAGAATTTATGCGCAATGACTCTAACAACAAACTCAACTAGAGGATCCTTTATGGTGTGAATTGTCATTCCTCTTTTGTTCCACTGGGCACCAGTATTCTTTTCAATAACCTCCTTTGATTCACTTCTCAGGGTTTTGTACTGATCTAGGGTTGGGTACCCTGTTACTCTATGTATAATTTCTTTGGTCAATTTGATGGGAATATCTTCTAACCACAAATTTTCACCATGAATTCTGCTTAGTACAAGTCTAACCCATTTTGTTTTGAATATGGTGGGAAAGCTTAAAACTTGGGTCAAACCCTTTCTTTCAACGATTTTGAATTCTTCTTTCAAAACTCCATCTACACATAGTTTATCATATGCTTTTCTTATTTCCATGTCTCCTAGAGCACCTATCTTGCAGTTGTAACATTTTCTTACGTCTTGGACCATTACAAATTTTGGGGGAATTTGGGAGAGAGCTTCGTCTGGGTCATTTTTGTAGGCAACTTCAAGAATAGGACGAAAATCAGGTTGCTTCACCTCATTTGAAACTAACTGAACTTCAAAAGACTCTTTTTCCTCAGTTTTCTTCGAGCTTGACACCATTTATGCAAACTAGGGTTTTCACAAAAAAAGGATATGAAACTACGTAGCTCGACACAAATGAAAATACCTCAAGATTGATGAAAAACATGTTGAATGCAGTTTCAATCTGCTTGATTCGCTGGATTCTTGCTATGAAGTCGCTCAACTCTCTTTTACTCTTCTTTGCTTCTTGATCGTGATGAGTAAAACTGATTGAAATTGCGATAATATACCCGATTTCCATCGCATTAAATGCTCAACTACCAACTCGACTTCTAAAGAAATTTTAACCTAACTTGGCTTCCACTATATTTTCACTTTACTTGGCTTCCATTGGAGTTATCTAACTTGGCATCAGTTATCAGCTCGGTCGCTGTTGGGAGCTCGACATCTGTTGGAGTTTAACTCGGTATCCAAAGTCAGCTTGGCAACAACATTTAGTTTTTGTCTTGACATCTTGTTTCATGTAGATTTATACTTTGCTTATCTTCTTTGTCTTGGGATTGATGTGTGATATAGCTTTGTATATCAGTCCTGTGTACTTCTCATGCTTAATTTGATGAAGTGTGATCACTTGACCCATTGGGTGAAGTGATCCCTCCACTTGATGTGTTGCACTCATCTTTGTTTTTCCAAGTCTTGTTCATTTGCCCCCTTATCTTTTCGACATCAATCTTTTGTTTTCCTTTGTTTTCTTTAGTCTTGGGTGCCTTTAATCTTGTAGGACAGTTTTTGCTGATATGACCAATTTTCAAACAATTGAAACATGTAGTTCAACCATCTTTTGTAGTTCTCTTTGAAATGTGTTCTTATGCAGGTCTGTGGTATATGTCCATATTCTTGACAATAATGACAATTGTACCTGGTGTTGTAATCTCAATGATAATGACTTTCATTCCCTTCTATTTTTGCTGGTTGATTTGATGTCCACATAGGTTTTGATCTGCATTCAAATGCCCTATGTCCATATTTTTTACAATTATAACAATGTCCATCAAATCTATGAGTCCTTCTGACATTGGATCAGCAATTTTGTGTCATATGTCCTTGCATGTTGCATTTGTGACATAAACTCTTATTATTGGGTGTGTTTGATTGATTGAATCTTCTACTCCTGCACACATTAGTTGTATGCCCCTTCTTATTACAGTGATGACAAGTGGGTTTTGAATGCTTACCTTTGTCACTTCTTTGTTTAGCATGCATTGATGATTCCCCAACTTCAGTGCTATTGTATCCTAGTCTTGATGTATCATTGGTTGATCTTGGAGTTTTCAATAATTGCTCAAAATATTTGATGGCTTCACTTTACTTGTTGAAATTCTCTGCCACCTCTTTTTCTCTATTCATTTCATTCTGCATTTGTTCATTTTGCATCTTTAAAGTGGAGATCTCAATATCTTTCACATTGAGTTCATGATGAAGGTTCATCATTTGGGCAAGTGTATCCATCTGCATGTTTGAGATCCTTGTCAATTCAGTACATTTTTCTTCAAGTCTGTTTGCAAGATTTCTTTTGTCATTTTCCATCATCACTTTATCTTCAACTGCTCTTTTCTTGTGTTCAGTGATTTCACATATCATTATGGCCTGTGACTCATGTTCCATCTTGAGAGATCTTATCTCATCTGCTTGAACTTTGTTTTTCTCCATCAATTCTGCTATTGCTACATCAAACTCTTTTGTATCTTCGTTAGAAAATATGTTGGTGGTATCAATCTCCTTGTAGTGTATATCATTTTCAGCTATGGCTAGATCCTTCCTTTTTTTTATGAGTTTTTCAACTTGTTTCTAAATTCCTCCAAACTATGCAGAGCAAGTTGCACATCTATCACCTGATTTTCAATGATCTTTCCAAGTTTGAAAGCTTCCATCTTTAGATCTTTTCCTCCAAGTTGTTAGGCTTTTCCTTGTGAGAACCTAGATAAGCTCTGATACCAATTGTTGGAATATTCAAATATGGAAAGAGTACTTATGAGAGGGGGGGGGGGGGGGGGGGAGTTTGGGGGGGTGGTGAATCATAAGTATCACACTTTAGCCAATAAAACTTTTAACTAAAAGTAAATTGCATGCATGTAAGTACATCAAATAAACATGAAACTAAACACATGCATCAACAACTCATAACACTGGAATTCGGTAAGCCATAAACCCTCCAAGAATAAGAAGGTAAAAATGGGGTGGGATGATACCCACAAAAATTACTACAGCAATATTGTTCAACCACTTCTGATGGTCTTCCCAGTTAAAGGCATGCCCTGTTAAAGGCTTTGCACTGTATTAGTAGTGACCTGGTTAGAGGATTTACAAACACTTAACATGAAGTGTCACCCTGTTAAAGGATTTAATCACCTATTTAAAGGATCTACAAAGTAGCTGTTAAGCTAACCTATCACCATAGGATTTTCATTCTAATACAATTGCTAGAAAGTATTAGGTATAATGAACCTGATAGATTACAATCCTTGATTGCTGAATGCAGGCACCTTTTCCACTTTCTCTGATCTTGATCCTTTGTGATCTGATAACCCTCGCTTCTGAAAATAGATTTTCTTGTGCACCCTTGTTTGTCCACTCATATATTTACAATGAAATTTTGTCTTCCTTATAAAGACATTTGAGGATTTAGGGTTAGGTATGGATCTACGATCCATATTCAATCTCCATTTTTTGCTTATTACTTGCATTTCTTCTATTGGTTGCATTCCTTCATCATTTTTCATATTGGCTGCATGAAGATTGCATAGGAAAAATAAAAGATTCGATCTCATCATTAAATCCTTCGAGATTTACCTTATGTCAGCTGTAAAGACTATTTGCATCATAGTTTGTGCAATTACAAACTCTTATGCTGATATACTAAGTTACTCGGCTCCTGAAGTATTGCTGATACTCGACACATGTTGTTTCCTGGATAGCTCGGCACCTAAACAAAATTGTATCGCTCAACACCTTAAGTTAAAAGACACTTGTTAACACTCAACACCTTGTGTTGCTCGACACTTGTTAACACTCGGCACTTGTGTTACTCAACACTTACACTTCACTCGGTATCTAATCTTCACTCTATATCTGATCTTCACTCGGTATCTGATCTTCACTCGATATCTGATCTTCACTCGATATCTGAAAACTACTCGGCACATGAAGATCACTCGACATTTGTTGTGACTCAGCATATATGGTGTACTCGGCTCCAATACAGAGTAGGTAAGTGTTATTGGCACTCAAGTGTCAAAAACCATTATGAGGTTAACATATATCTCCCAAAAATCTGATCTTTTGAAATGGGCAGAGCTTGAACTTGGGTCAAGATGCAATTGTTGAGCACTCACCTGAAGATCTTCATCAATCTTAGACAATTTTTCTTTTATTTCCATTGTAAAACTTAAAATATCACATAATTTACCAAAAAGTAAAGTTACATTAGTACAAGAAGTTTCCAGAGAACTCAAAATAGTAGATAAATCTACTTGGTAAATGACAATCTTTTGAGCAAGTTCTAAGACCTTATTCTCAAACATTTTCTCTACTTTCTACAATAACTTTTCCTTTCCATCTAAATCTTCATTATACTTTTGGACTACTTCTACACACTAATACAAAACTGGTTGAGAAGAATCAACCTCTATACCTATAGCCTTTGCCAAAATATTGTTGGCATCCTCAATTATTTTAAATTCTTTGTCTCTTTCCTCTCTTAGCCTCTGCTACTTGGCTTTCTTTTGGAGTAATTCTTCGAAGGTCTGCATTTGATCAAGATCGAGTTTTGAAATATTCCAATTAGGAATCACAATTTCCTCATCAAGATCTACATCCTCCTCCTTTTCTTTACCTTTACCCAAAAAAATTGTGCTCAGTTGAGGCTTGGTCTCAAATTTCCTTGCACTTATTGCTTGTGTACTCAGAGTGGAAACAATAGTTGAAATAGTAGGGCTTACTGCAAAAATTGACACTGCACTTATTGTAGAGAAACTGGTGGTACAAATACCTAAAGTAGCCAAAATTGATGTATCCAAAACTATTGTATTCAAAACTATTGAAGAGGGAAGAGTCTACAGCTCGATAGATGAAGTAGTTGAAACTTTACTTAATGATGTGTTGAGCTGAACTGGTGCAAAGATTGATTGGATGCTTGTGCTCGCAGTGCTAGACACAATCAATCTTGTTGAGATTGTCTTCATGCTTGGTGTTGTTAATTTTTTTCTTGGAGAGTGAGGAAGTGAGGCAATAGCTACTACAATAATCTTAAATGGGTTAATTTCCTCAACATCCTGTGTTCCTTCCTTGGTAGCCTCTTTCTCTTGTTCCTCTTCATCATCCTCAATATAAAAATGTGTTACTTCTTCATCATATTTCTCTTCATCCTTTTCTTGATCATCATCATCCTTTTCACTTATACTTATTGGAAAATCACTCAGTTTGTGAAGAAGATAGATATTCTTCCATGTATTTGTGGCATTCTTCACAACATGCTCCATTTCATTCAACAAAATAAGAAAAGTATTGAATCTTAAAGTTGATTTTTCTTCATTTCTCCTTAAAGATTCCTTCACTTCCTTGTCAGTCAGATTTGGCATAAGTTGCCTTAGGGTCTATTCATGAATATCCTTTGCAGTTTTCATTTCTTGTTCCCATCTTGGCTTGATTTTGTTCATTAATGCATCTAGAATCTACTAAGTGAGTTGATCAAGTGAGTATTTCTATTTTCGCATTTTGGATATCAGCATGTCTTCAATCTACTTCTTCTCATTAGCTATTCTGGTTTCATATTTTAATGCCTTAAAGTTTGTTATCCTAGAGCTTGATTCCAACACTTTCATCCTCTCTTCAAATGTGGGTGGAGACCTCTTGAAGATTATGGCTCCTCCTTCTTTGTCTACTTTCTTCCTAGAGGATCTTCTGGTGAATACTGCAGTGGTTGTTTTGGTAGGCTTAGTAATAATTACATTTCCCTTTTTCTTCAATGGCTTCTCTTCCTAGGATTCTTCATCCTTTTCTTCTTCATCTTCACCTTTCCCTTGGTCAATAGGAGAGTAGAACTTGTTTTCAACTTGGAAATCCTTTTCTTGCCTTTGTTAACCACCTAAGGGAGCTTAATCTCCAATTTTATCTGGGCCTTAGCCTCATCACATGTGCTAAAATATGTAGCCTTGGGGTCAACTGGTTCATTTATCGGTGCTTCAATTATATCTTTTGTTTCATTAATATTTACCTCATATCCTAGAGGTTTCACCCATGCAATTCTAGGCCTAACTGCATAAATGTATACCTTATCACTATCCACCACAAAATAAACATCATCCTTATAATCCTCAACTAGTTTCTTGGGGATTCGGTATCTATTATTCATATTCTCCTTGAATGCATCAAAATAATTATGCATGATACTAGATTAATTTTATCCCATCTTAGCAATGTATTCATTAACCTAATAAAGTACTGGCACATCTTTCCTCCAAACAATAGTACCTTTCAATGGAAATAATTTCTAAATATAAAAGAATAAACATATCAAAAGTGAGCCAAACTTACATGGATTATTCTTTGATTTTGTGATGCTCTCCATGTTTTTGTTGAATTGATTTAACATTAGCTCGACAAGGTCAAGAGATAGGTTATTCTTGACTACCTTGTATGCCAGGTCTATGACTTCACATGACACACTATTCAATCTTCTCAAATTGTAGATTTTGTGTGCAATGACATGAATACCAAACTTCAATTCCATGTTAGTGACACTAATTATTTTCATTCCCCTACCATCCCACTCAACTAGGGTTTTCTTCTCCAGTTTGACCCAACCGAGGGTTTTAGTCATTTTTTCTTTAGCCAACATAGGGAGACTAGTGATCTAGTGGATCATCTTCTGGATTATCAAAATTGGTTACTCCAACCACAACTATCCATTGTGCACATGACTCAAGATAAACCTAATCCATTTCACTTGGGAGTCACTGGGCATGTGAGGAATATGGGTTAAACCTTTAGCTTCAAAATGTTGGTGCTTAGGTTTCAAAATTCCATCAATGCATAACTCCTTTAAACATTCATCCATTTCTAGATTACCAATATCTTGACTTGCAAATTTAAAATGAGAACAAATATTGTTAATCAACAATACCTTAGGAGGGATTTGTGACTGTGCTCCAATTGGATCTAGGTTTTTAGCGACTATAGGAGTGAGCTTGAAATCTGGTGCCTTTCATTCTACACCATAAACCAACATGTTTGATCCTTGTTCCACTTTTCTACTGGTAGTTTCTATCTTCACTCAGAAGGATTTGAGAGAATTCTAAAATTTTGATAACAATTTGCTCAAATCTCTTGAATGCTCTTGAAGATTGCTCTACATAATTTTCTCTCAAAAATTCATGGTAAAAATGACTTCAATTTCATTCCTTTTATCAAATATCACCATAAATGCCTAGTACAAATGTTGGATCAAATTGATAGACTGTCATCCACTTTTCTTGCATTGATTACTCAGTAGAGTTTTCCATCATTCGATAACCATATAAAACTTAGTTACTCCTAACCTTGCTCGGTTGAGTTTATGACCTGACCTCACTAGGTAAGGAAGGTAACTCGATAGTAATAGGTACATTTTACTCAGTGATCCCTTTGCATCTTGAATGCTGATATGGACCTTTGTCCTGTCAACTAGAGCTTATTTAGATGTCTTTATTGGTAGCCTAGTTCCAGTTTTCTTTTGAGAAATCAAGTGGAAATGGTGGAGTCACCCAATTCTTGAGTGACTTGATCATCATTTCTTGGACTTGCATTCTCGGTAGATTTTGGAACCCATTGTTGTCTCATTTGTTTTCTAATGTTTTCAGCTCTTTCCTTCTTTTCATCTTCTATTCTTCCAGTATTCATACAATTCTTGGCAAGGTGACCAAGTTTTGTATAGATAAAACATCTTTTGGTAGTATCTCTTTTCCTCATGTGATGCTTTACATAATTCATTCCAATGTGTCCAAATTCTCCACAGTAATGACATCTACACTAGGTGTTATAGTCCCAACCAAATATAGCTTTCACAATTTGTTTTGTTGGATTCAGTATCTTGGTTTTTCATTCTAATGATTTGTTCCCATGCTTCTTGCATTTGTGACATTTACCTTCAAATTTTGGTTTCTCTTTGCATTCATTTTCTCTATGACCATGTTGATTACAATTGTAGCATTTTCCATTGAATTTTGCTTTTCCATTGCTCCAACATTTTTTTGAATTATGAACTATCTTACCATAGTGACTACAAGTAGGTTTTTGGTTCCTTTGAGATCCTTGGATGATTCTCCTTCTTCTATATATCCAATTCCTACTTTTCCTTTTTGTCTGAAATGACTCTGCTCATTCAATTGATTCATGTTTTCTTGGGATTTCAATGTTCTTTCATTGGTTTGCCTTTCAATGTTTATATCATTCTATAATCTTTCATTTTCTGATCTTAGGTTCATGATTTCTTCATTTGCATTGGCGAGTTGGTCAATAAAGTTTGCTTGCTGAAGGGATAGGTGTTGAATTTCATTGTTCTTTCCTTCTATCTCTTCTCTTATCTTGTTTTTCTCTTCCATGACTTCACATGATCTCACTGATTGAATTTCTTTCTCTTTTCTTAGTTTTCTTACTTCTTCTTGAAGAGTATTATTCTTTTCTAGAAGTTCTTTGATTGCTTCATTAGCTTCATCTGAATTGTTTGAAATGATGTCTTCAATTCTTTCTTCAATGTAGAGTGAGTCATTCATTTGGATTGCAAGATCTTTTCTTCTTTTCAAGGACAAAGAGATTTGTTCTTTTTCTTTCTTGAGTTGTCTAATGGCCAATTTGAAATCTAGCTTTTCATTGGCATAGCTTTGTCAAGTCTGCATACCTCTATTGCCTTTGATCTTTGCTCAAGTTGTTAAGCTTTTTACTGAGAACCACAATGCTCTGATACCAATTGTTGGAAATATTATGACAAGCTAAGTTACTAAGAGGGGAGGGGTGAATCAGTAACTTCTAAAACTTTTATACCAATTAGCAATTAATCCTTTATATGAATTCTGATCTAACTTCATGCATGAGAAACTAAAAAACATGAAAGCATACACAACACTTTAACACAAGATTTGGTGACCTAGAAACCTTCCAAAAAGAAAGTAAAATTGGGGTGGGGATGATACCCAAAAGCTTTAGTACTGTAGTATAATTTTTTCTTGTTAAGGCTTACAATGATCACTTCTAATTATCTGCTTTGTTGGGAGCAATAAGGAGTGCTAGGTCCACCTTGCAAAAGGATTTACAAACATATAATGAAGTATGCACTCAGTAAAGAGATTTATATAAGACTGTTAGGTCTACCTTGTTAAAGGATTTGATTGATCCACCTGTTAGGATGAAACAATAGTTGATCTCTAATCTGCAACTTGGTTTGCTGAATGAGATTCCTCTGAGTGTACAAATCACCTTGTTGTGATAGATGAATCTTTATTGCTCCCTATACTATTGTAGCCTTTTGTAATTTACTCTTTTTCTCTTCTCTGATGATTACATTACTTCCTTATATATATTTGGATGTGATATAATACATTACATATATATCAATCCAATTATATAATTACAAAGTTGGCCACAATACAAGTTTACACAAATATTACAAAGTCAGCTAAAGTGTAGAAACTCGAGCTCTGAATACTAACTTGGTGAGGTTCTGATACTTGACATCCACTAGTAATGCTCAACATCATTATGCACTCAATAGATGTAGAAGCTTGATCCATATTGATCACTTCCAAGAATTCTTAAACTTAGTCTGCACTGGTGGCTCAACAAATATTAGGAAACTTGGCATATAAACTGAATCACTTGATTCTTATTGTATAGCTTAGTAAACACTGTCACCTCGAGCTCAGTATAAACTAAGTCTCTTGGTTAACATTGAGTGGCTTAATTAACAGTAGACTTACATCACATCAATTGCAAACTCGGTAAACACTACAGAATTCAGTTTGCACTGGTAAACTCAACATACACTGAAATGCTCAGCTTACACTACTAATCTTCATCTCTATAGTAAATGTTCAGTTCAAACTGAAATCTGTTCATAAGACTTGATAGCAACTGTAGGACTTGGTAGAAATTAAAATGCTTGGTTAGCACTATTCACTATACAATATGCTCAGTATGAACTCACAATTTGAATAAGTGTATGTCACTAATAACAAAACATGATAGGAATTTTTTTGAATATTTTCACACTGGGCATGCCAAAAATTGTTGTTACAAAATTTTGCACCCTTATCCAAAGTTTTTACCTAAGGAAAACCTTGTGAAACATGGAAACAACCTCCAAGCTATGGGACTTGAACTATGAGGTTGAGTCTCTAGAGAAGGTCAACTTCCTTTGCTATAAGGATGCACCTAACTACTCTTAAAGAAGAAAAGGGAGAAGGAATGCATAAAAACAAACTACCTAATCTAATCTAAGGGGATGATGCACCAAAATAGAGTGTTCAAACCAATCTCTACCCATATATGCACACTTGAACCATCATGACACAAGAAGATATACAAATCTCTACTTTTTTTAATCTAACAATCATATATAGATCAGAAAACCCAAATAAATGACACAAGGAAGATGAGATTTAGTTATATATCATTCATAGGTCAAAGAGATATAGTCATGCAAGTTGTAGATAACCACACAAAATTGAAGAAAGTAAAATAGATCTTGCACAGTCATTAATGGTTGAAGGAGATAAGGTATGATGTCACTAGGTCCAGAGACAAAGGAAATTTATAGTGAGCTTGTTGAACAAATCAGAGAAACAGAGAAGATTCAATGTAAGAAAGAATTAAAACTTTTCCTTTATTGTTCAAGCATAACTGAGATATTTCTAACTAAAATTATTCCACAACCACTGCCATTAAGTGCTTAGAAAATAATCAAGATGATCCAAACAATAGATTTGATTTGTTACACTTATAAAGGCATGAAAATCATGGAAACCCTAACTGGAGTAAAGCCTAAAGTGATGGAAATGTTTCCAATCAATGCATAGTTGGGTAGATGGATAATTGGATGATGAGTGGATGCTCCTTTTTCATTTACTAGGCATGGGGATATTGAAAGCAAATTTTAGACGATAAAAATCTGATCTGTCATTAAAGAGTCATTTCCTTTTTTTTCTATCATCTTGCCAAGTTAGATGTACTAGCAAGTCAATTATGTTCAACTCTCACCCTGTACCTTTCTTGTAATTTTATTGGTTGGAGACCCTTTTCCTTTTAATCTTGGACAAGTGAACTCCTTTATTGTGGTCAACTTGAGGCTCTACAAGCGTATGATCATCAACCTATCTTACGATCAAGGACACTCTTAAAAATATCTATGATCTTAAAATCATTAGTTTATTGTAACATCAAGCTCCCTTCAAATTTTCATTATGATCTTACAATTGCCATGATGATATGACAAACCTTTTTCTTCATACTCTTAGAAGACCTTTGCAGTTGCACCTACAACCTTACAACAAACATATACCATAGGATCGCAACCCTTCCTCAACACTTTTTGTGACCATATGCCTCTACAAAGCTACAATAACTATATGTCATAACATCAATGGCCTTAAGAATTAGCCCCACAATCCTATGCTAGATCATAAGATCATAGCATAGAAATTTATTCATGGCATCATAATTCTAACTTCTCACCCTTTCATGACCTAAAGAAAATGGGGACCCACCAAACTAACCATGTCAAAGGCATGGCCAATGAAATGTCAGTCATAAGTCAGCTCAGTCTAACTCAACACCTTGTCACATTGCGACCCACACAATAAAACTTGGCCCACAAATCCACATGGTAGAAGGTTGCTTTCCCATATCGTACAATATTCTGATAAGAAAAAAAAATGTGGAAAAATGATAGCCAATGAAAATCTATATGTATGCCAATGCACACCTACCACCTCAGTTAGAAATAGAACAACCCACAAACAAGAAATAAAGCCCCACCCTGGACATGTGGCAAAAGGTCACTTCCCCGCATTTGTTAAACACTAGGAAATTCAAAAATGTGGGAAAGTGACTACCATAGATCTGTGGGAGATCTGATAGTGGGGAAGATGTGGCCCATGTATTAAAGTGCATAGTCACTTAGGAATTAAAACATAACCTAAGGTTTTAGCATAACATATTTTTGTGCCCAATTTGTTTGAATTTTCAAATATGTTGATGTTACTAAATTCAAATAATGCAATTTTGGTAAGGAGGCAAAAATGACCAATAGACATTTTGTAGAAAAGTGACCAACTTCATCACATTTGAAACATGTCAGAGGTATTACATTTGAATTTAGCTTTACCTCTCGGTAATCTCCTTGTAATTAATCCTTCAATGTCATCTATGTCATGTTTTATTCTCACTCACTTTCATCTTTACTTCTCTTTACTTTCTTTGAACAACCAATAGTTAGGGAATTCTTGAAATCATTTCCAAGTGTAACCATACTATTATCAAAATTGCTTAAGTCAAATGTAGTCAAACAACCAACTAAACTATCAAGTGTAAGATTATTACCAGGCATATCTCTGACTTCTTGTATTATAGAAAATTTTATAGCATATATAGGTAAGAGAGTTATTAGAACCTTACTAGAACTTTACTATCACTTATAACTCCAATAGCTTTGATTGCACTTACAACTTCCTTGATTTGGTCCACATAGTGCACAACATTTTCACCTTCCTTCATTCTCATGTCATCATATTTGCCTCTCATACTTTCATCTCTTTCCCTTAGCCTATTTTCATCATCACCATGTATAAGTTCTGACTTGTCCCAAATTATTTTGCATTAGTATAGTTCTTGATGTCATCAAACTCAACATCATTCAAGGGAGATGCAATCTTAAACATCAAACTATTATGTTCTTTCTTCTATGTCATCTCTTCCATAGTGATAGGAGGGGTAGGAGAAATATATGCACTTTCTAGCTAGTTTAGAAAATTGTCTCCAATACTAGATATATGTGGCCTCATTCTATTTTTCAATAAGGATAAGTTATCCTTGTTTAGCTTTGGTACCTCTCTCTTATACATCTCTAGATCTTTAGCTCAAGTTCCTTCAAAAATATTCTCCAAGAACTTAAGTTTGATAGAAATTGTTAGAGGGGGGGTGAATCAGTCATCACCAATCATTCTACAAACCTTTGAGATAATTCAATACCAAATTAAACTTCATAAACTTTCACATCAATAACTCAGTAACCACATTCAATATCTCATATCAAACTTATATAATCTTTGCTTCAAACTATTATCTCACTTTTCTTTACTTTACCAAATTCCAGAGTGTTAACTTAGCTTATACCAAGTTTCAATATTATGTAAATAACATGAAAATCAACTTGTGACACAAGCATTCACACATTTTGACACAGATATTTTAATGAGTAAACCTAGTAAAGGGGAAAACCAACTGGAACCGACAACTCAAAAAGTTTACTCTTTTGAAGTGAGCTATGCTAGGAGCCAACCTTAATGAAGGTTTACATGCACATTTTTAGTGTGACATGATTAGAGGATTTTAACCAAAGTTCATCTAAACCTTATCACTCTTTTACTAAAGAGTGGCTTGGTTTAAAGGACTTACAAATATCTCTAATCAATACATTTCAAAGACTTGTTAGGTCCACTTGGTTAACATATTTTATCTTCTACAATGGTAAGAAAGTAACAACCATATGGTCTACTAGGTTTAGCACTACCTTGCTTGTTCAAAATTCTCTCATTTTCTACCTTCTGATCTCCTTCTAGCTATTCACACACTATCTCTCCACTTTAGCGCTTCCCTTGCTTGATCTATTCACCATTGTTCTTCTCATTTCACCTTGCCTTTATCTTCTTCTTCAATTATTGCACTTCATCAATAGTATCAACAAACAATTAGCAACCAAAAATGGTCTCGTTGATCTCCTCAAATAGTTAACTTCAACCTTCTACATCCTTCCATGTTTTTCCACTTAATTACAATCGTAGATCTTAGATTCATTGCATCTAATCATTCAGTCAATACTAGTTCACCTCAAAATTTATGCTTTTTCTAAAAATACAAAATCTTCTTGATACAATCATCTTTGAATTATTCTAGCCATTGATCTTATATCATACTTCATCCTTATCCTTTATGCTTTTTGAACATTCTCAACTTTCATTGTTTGTCAACCTCAAATTGATCTTTTCTTTTGTTCTTCACTTGGTGACCATTATAACTTATCCTGGGCAATACATCACTTAGTTAACACTAGAATTACTTAGTTAACTCTAAAGTTTAACTATTCTTTTCTAGCCAGTCAGTGACCACTGTAATCACTTGATTAATACTGTGGTCCTTCTTTTATAAACTCACCAATTATGAAATTAATCACAATATAACATGATTGCAAAATAATTAAACCAATGTTGTACAGTCATAGTCCAATTCATCTAAGTACCCATTGAATACCAATACTTATCAACAATGTCATCATTATACTTTCTTCATATCCTCATCATCAATTAATTTATCTTCATCAATTAAATGATATGGTACTCTACTAGATTAGTATAATGTCTAACCAATAAGTCTCGACATCAATGACACATAACAATTGATATGACTCTTTTATATACAATAACAAATAATTTAGTTATATTATTATTTGGGCCTAACAAGGTTGTGTGGCTAGAGATATTTAGATCCTAATAATATTAACAAGTTTTTGTTACAACCACACATTGATTGATGATCTATAAATGAAGTTATTGGATTGTAATGTTGAATAGTGAAGAACAATGAAAAACATGTTGGACTTACTATTCATCTTACCCTTCAATATTAGTGACATGGCTTGAATGCGTCTAGTGTTCTATAAGAATAGTGCTTGTATTAGGCATTAAGAGGTCAATCTTTTGGTGCAAAAACAACCCTAGCTTGTAACAAGTGATATCAAAGCTTGGTTACAAGTTTGAATCTCCTTGGATAATGCTAAGAGTGGGATCATGGGACTAACTACCAATATTCTCCTTTTGGAATCATGACATAGACTAACTGCCTCTTGTGTTCTATAAGTCTAGTGTTTGGATTGGGCAATGACAACTTGATCTTTTGGTGCAACAACAACCCTATCTTGTAATAGAATAATTAGTTACATTATTGATTGGTTAGACAAAATTTTTTTGGAATTGATTGGTATTTGTAGGATATTTGATGACATGTCCATGTGATGTATAAATTTTGTTATGACTTGTATTAGTTGATTTGATTGAGGTTTCATGGTGAAGTGTATGTACCCAGGGAAATGTAACACATTTTGACTTTTGATGTCAAATCAATGCATAGTTAGATCTTGTTGTTGGTGTGAGATGGAGATCATTTCCAACTTTCTTGGAGGAATCCTAATTAAGGAAAATTTAATTTATTAAAAAAATTTAAGGTCTTGGAAACCATAATAGGAAAAATGTATTAATATTTGTTTATGCATGAAGAAGAATAAAGTGTGGAAGAAAATATAGAAGAGATCATGTGTACAATGGTAACAAATTTTGAATCAAGTAGTATAACTTCATAAAGGAGTTAATCTATAGATAAGATCTAAGGAAGAAGTGTGATCTTAATTAGATCTAAAAACAAATGCATTGGTTTTATCTATAAGATAATTTTGACTTGTTGTTGACTAACAGTGCAATAGGATAAATCCCTTAAAAGGGCATTGCTTGACAATGTGAGTATAATTTTTGACACAATCTTAAGAATAAATCCTTAAAAAATGTAACACAATATCTTGTGGTTCCAATCTCTTAGTATTTTTTGTCTCTAATAATACTTTCTACCTCCTAACAAGGACAAAGTACCCTTAACATTGTATGCCTTTAACAAGATAATTTTACTCAGTCTAAATAGGCCATATTTCATAAAACTGAAAAAATATTTGTTGTCAAGTGATCATTGGATGAAGACACAAATTTTGTAACTAATGGAATCATATCTTGTTGGCATGAGAACTTGGTTAATAAATTAATTTTTTTGAAAGTTGAACATGAAAATTTCCCAAGTACAAAGTAGGAAACTAGGGTATAGTATGACAATTTTTATTGGTGTGCACATGATACTTATCATATGTGGCTATAATTTTGTATATGTGAAACATATATTGTTCACATGCTTCATGTATGGTTGTGTATATTATGTATTTTTATTGAATGAAGTAAAATATACATAGTATATAAGCTTAGAAAAACTCAAGTTATGAAGCAATCACTTGTATCTTCCTTACCTAAAGGTACTAACCAAGATCAAGGGAAGACCAAAAATCATGATATCACTAATATGGTGGAAGATTATCATCTGAAAACCTCTCCTTATAAATATGGTGCTATGGAAGATGGATGAAAAGTAATTCAGAAAAGGAAAGAGCCATCTAAACCTTCTAGTAGAAAGACTAAGTGACCCTCATAAGGGGCCCACAAATCCCCAAATCATATCTCTAATTCTTTTGTTCACCCTTATTATTTTTCCCCTTCTTCCAGACAAAGATCTAAGTCTCCTACTCCAAAGGACTCAATCATTCCTTATGGGGGTCATTTGTGGAGGCCTAGATCAAAGTCTTCTTCTATTTCCAAATCTAATTTGGGATCACCCAATTAGCTAATTAGTTTGATGTCTTTCCACAAGAATATATTCCTTCCACTTTGTCCTTGGCATGAATTTTAAAATTCTTCCATGGAATGTAAGAGGGATTTCTCTCCCTTTCCATAAATATGGTGTTAAATATGCTTTAGTAACTACAAGAGGTCAAAATTAGTGGTCACTATATCTCCTCTTCTACTTTTCATACATTGGATTGTGAACATAGAGATTGGGTTATTCTGGGTTTGGCTCATTGGATCCATAATTTTTCATCAATTAAGGTGAAGAACCTTCATGCAGTAGTGTTTGTTTCCTCACCTTCATTAATGGACAATCTATTGGGTTTTACTCAATTTATGCACCAAATTTCTTTAAAGATAGAAGTTAATTATGGGACTAGATGGCTAAGAACCTTCTTTAGGTTGATTGGGTTATTTGGAATGGTGTCAACATGGTAGAATGCTAAAATGACCTCAACTGGTCCAACCATTCTAAACTAAGTAATGAATAATTCGATAAATGGCTCCTCTATCATAATTCCATTGATGTGATAGTTCCAATCTATGATAGAAGCTCCATCCATGATAAAAATTGGTTCACTTGTCAAATTACAGATTTAGGGAAGAGAGAAAACTCAATAGGATAGTTTTTTTCTCTCTCCCAATCTCCATATTATTCATGATGTTTTCAGTCTTGTGTTAGAGAAGACTCCATTTGTATTGTCTCTAATTATTTTCCCATTATTTTCTTAGCCTTAGGGACTAGTATGGATAAAGAGGCTTCTATGTTTCTATACAAACTCAATACCTCTCATCTAAAGAATTTATCATGTGTTTTTGCTCTCGTTTGACTATGAAAATCCATTCTTAAGGATAATGAAGGAGATTCTTAATGAGATTGGTGGAATCATGCTATTTTAAGGTGTGTTGAATCATTTTGCACTTTTAGAAGAAATATGGCATGGTAAAAAAAATGCAAAGAAAAATTGCCGAAAGGAAAACTTAAACACGGTAGAAAATTATTGATTGGTAGGCCTAATGACATAAACTTAAAAAATTATATAGCTTCATTATAAACCAAAATTTGGAAAATGGATAATTATAGTGGGAAAGATGCTAAAATTAGGGAAAGATTATATTGGGCCAAGGAGGGGAATAAGGGATCTAAATACTTCTTTAAGTTAATCAACTATAAGCATAGAAAGGAATATATTGGTTCTTTTCAAGATGATAATGACACTCTTCATTTAAGGCAAGAGGATATTAAAAATCTATTTTAGAATTATTATGAGACTCTTTAAAAAGATGATAATAATTGATTAAACGTCCAACCAATCTTTAAAGATATAGTTAAAGATCACATTCCTACGAAAGTGATAAGTATTATTGCCAATTTCTAGACTAGAACCTGCATAGGATAAAATATGGTTGATGAATAGGGTTTTAGAATAATGTATATGAAAGAGACCCTAAACCCACATTTTACACATACATATAGATTCTTATGATATAGGATATAAATATAGGAGATTAATATTGTAATGAAGAAATAAATGTACTTACCTCTGGAAAAGAACATGCTGAAAACCCTGTCAACAATCTCAAGAACTATTGATTTCTACTTTCTAAAATTGAAATTGTGAGATCTTCAAAACCCAGAAATCATTTTCTTTTTTGAGGGTAGGTTGAGCTTGACCCAGATAGCAGGGCACAATTGTAACCCAAAATGTTGACCTTGACCTGCACTGCTCTGACAATTTTTTGTTTGTAAATCCCATAAGTTCAATGAAAAGGGTATCCAAATCTACACTGATATTGGTTGTTCCACATCTATGCCTACAAGAAAAATGGTTTTTTTTTTCTGATGGGGATTTTGCCTTAGTCAAACCCTAGTTTGGAATCAACTTTGAAATGTAATTGAAATTGCAATATATATAAACAAAGTAAATGAAACTATTCACCATGCGTATGTAGAAATCCTTGTGGAGGGTTTGAATCCTTGAATCCACAAGTATGTATGCTCCAAATGAATGTAGAAATGTATGTAGGATGTCTCAAATCAATGGCATTAGATTTTCAACACCAATCTTGAATGTATCTTGAATTAGGAAGTGGCTTGAATGAAAATGGATGAATCTTCAACAAGAGGGCTCCATAGAGCTTGAATCCTTCAATGGCTACTAATGGACCTCCTTGATGAATTGAATGCCTAAACTCTTGAAGGCTTGAATGCTTTAATGCTTGATGGATAGTAAATATTCACTACATAGAACTTGTGAGCACAATCTTCATAATAGGTGGATGTCAAAATGAGGGAAGAAGGCTTCCTTATGGGAAAATTGGCCAAGTCCCAAAAAGATAAACTTCAAAATTTAGCCTTTACAGAATTTCAAAACTGTGGGTCATTACATTTTAACCATCTTTCCTTATATCTCCTAATTACATTATAGATCTCCCTCTTTTACTATTCTCCCTTTCAAATGTATGTATAAATAATATATTATCCTTATCCTTCTACATATATGCATCTATACAATTATCCTTCTCTCCCATAAATCCTTCTCTACAATTTTTCTTACCCTTCTCCCCCCCTTTGACATCAATGAAAAAGGTGTCAAAATTTATGTACAAGTCAATTTTTTTTTACCTTCATAGTTGTTGTAGGCTAGATATTTGTGTGATGCAATTACCAAAATCTATTTCAACATGGTGAACTCCATGTCCCACTTGTCTTTCACTGCATCAGCTACACTCAATTGCACATAGAGCATAAGATTTTATCTCTACTGCATCTAAGTCTGTGTAGGAAAACTTATCATAAGATGCCTTTACTGCCAGGCATTCTTCCAACGACCTCTTTACTAGATCAATTTTCAATGCAAGGTGTTCCCTTAGCAATGAAAATATTTTCAGCTTCATTTCCTTCTGTAGTTCTAACATTCTAATGTCATCATTTATTTTCTTGGCTCTATTCTCAAGATCTACAATCTTGAATGAGGGATCTTGCATTTCATTCATTAGTGCTTCTAGCTCTCTCTTTTTTTGTTCATCCCATCTGTGATGTCCCTAATTTGTGTATGAACAAACACACAATTTCCATAGACTAATTTGCCTTCTATCAAACGATGTCTTAGCTCCTTAATCTATTCATCAAGGTTCTTTAGATCATCCCTAATTTTTTCACAAACCTTTCTAAATATCTCTATATCATGCAAATTTTGTGCCTTTAACACTCCTATATCTGAACAAGTAGTTAGGGATAAATTTAGTGAAAATTTTCACTCATCAAGGACCTTATATTTATTTTTAAAAATTCACTTTTAGGGTGACCATGTCGCCCACACTTTATGAAAATTGGGTCCCATGCTTAGGCCAATCGCCAATAATGATACATAATTATTTTTATTTTGGTGATGACTTCACCAATGTAATTTAATCTTTACACACAATAAAAATGTAAATATTTTTGCCTACAATTTCTGAGACATGTCTTATTAAATGGTTATATTTGCCAATCTGTGGTAAAAATTTAAGTCAGGTTATATGTAAAGTAAAGACTCGACACGTATCTCTATTCTTGAGACTTTCCAAGGAAGATGTTATCCTTCTAATCTTTGTCTAGAAATATATTTTATTGTGGAGAAGTGTCATTATTCTAAAAACTTTCATTGAAACTTGTTGTTTTTTACATTTTAGCCCAAAACAAGTTTTAGACCATTGATTTAAGATCATCTAACGATTATAAAAAAGGGTTATTGTATTTAGGATAATATAAAATTATGGTTTCTAGGTATTTATCTTTTGGTTATGATTTTCTAAAATAATTAAAGATTAACTAGGGTTTTACAACACATTCATGCGATGGAAAAAAAGTCGCCAACAAAATTAAATGTTTTCCTATTTTGAAAAAAAAATTGCCCCTAAAATAATGTTGGATTCTCCATGATTTTATATATTTTTCGAAAGAGGGGTATCTTAAAGTTATCCCTAAAAGTAGTAAATTCAACATCAAAAGCTTGGATAACATTTTTTGCTCTATCCTCTAGATCTCATCCAGTCATCATTGTTGATATAATGTTCTTCAATCTATTAGTTAGCTCTATCAATGTGTTCTGCAGACTCTTCACTTTTCTATTATTTTAAATTATTTTAATTGATTGGTGAGATCAATTCAGATTGCTCATTATCATCAGATCATGTAAGTGTTGTCAATGTAAGGGGTGTCCTAGAAGAACTAGGTGTACTCACCTTCATCTTCTCTTCCTCCTTTTTCTTCTTCTCTTCTTTCTCCTTTTTCTTCTTCTCTTCTTTCTCCTTTTTCTTCTGCTCTTCTTCCTCTTTTAATTTTCTTATCTTCTTCCTCTTTTATTTTCTTATCTTCTTATTTCTTCTTTCTTTCTTCCTCCTTTTTCTTCATCTATTCTTCTCTTTTCTTATTTTTTTCTTCTTTCCTCTTTTTCTCCTCTTTCTCCAATTTCTTTTTCTTTTCATCTTCTAACTTCCTTCCTTCTACTTCTCTCTTCTCCATTTCAACTTTCCTCTTTCTCTCTTTTTCTTTTCTTTTCTTTTCTTCTTCTTTAGATTTCCTCACTTCTTTCTTTTTATCCTCTTCTTCTTCTTCCTCATTCTCAGAGCTGGTGTAGCTCACCGAAATTGTAACAAGTGATGGTCCATAATCCTTAGATGGATCCTCTTTTGTATCCAAGGTGATTCTTATACTATCCAATTGAATGGTATCAATACCAGTAGTTACTTGCAAAGTAATATCTATTGTCGATGTATCCTTTACTGCCTAAGCCACTAATGTAACTACTGGTAAAGTCTATGTAGACTTTTTTGTTACTATTGTGGACTCAGTTGGTAATGTCTTCTCTTCTACCATAAGGATTTCTCCCCCTTAAACTTTACTTGTTTTCACAAAAATGGGTGTAGAGATCATAAATGTAACAATTGCTTATTTTCTATCCTTTTTCACTTCTTCAAGATTACCACCCATCAAAAGAGTTTCTCTCTTCTTGTTTTTTAGCAAGGGCTCAAAACCCTTCATTATCCTCTCCATATCATCATCACTATTTATCTTGCAAAGTTTTATGATCAGGTTTTCTCTAATTATTTTATCTTCATCTCCTACTCTTTTTCTTCTATTTATTAATCTATTATATAATTCCTTTGGTATATCCTTTTGTACATCTTCAAATTTCTTATTTGCCCCTATCACATGTCTAACTACTACATTCTCTAACTGTAGTATATCCATATTATTGTTCAAGTCATATTATTTGTTTAATTGTACAAAAGTGTTGTTAATAATTTGAACATTCAAATTCTCAATTTTTTGTTTCCATGGTTCTTAACAAAGACTTTCTTTACCTCTATTTCAAGTTTCTCAACTATTTTTTCCTCTGATTCCACTTCATCAGACTCATCTAATTCAACTATCTACAATGTTTTTCTTCTTTTACTAGTTCCACTAGATATTTAGTTTGTTCTCTTCTTTGGATGTGGTTCAAATTGTTCTTGCTTTACTTCAGTCAACCTCATTGACTTCCTAGTACTGGGAGGGGTTAATGTTTGAACTTTTTCTATACTTATTTCTTCTTCATCTTTGTTCTTTTGTATTGGTTGCACAATAGTAGGTTGTACTTGGGATACTGCAACAAATGATGCATACACTTTTTGTCCCGGTATTGTAGCTCCTTGTGAAGACCCAACTATAAGTGCAAGGGGCTTAGCCATCAAGACTTGGGTTTGACCACTAGCCCTCATTTCTAGAGCTATTCTGATTTCCTCTTTATATTCTTCCCTTTTCATTCTTGATTCCTTTAGCATTGCATCAATTTTCTTCTCAACTTTCTTCTTGATATCTTTGTTGTAAAGTTCACTATGAACTTCCTTAACCTTTTCCTCATAAGTGCCCTATCTAGGACATTCCTCATCTCTATCAAATTCCAAAATGATCTTTGCATAACTTTCAATCAATTCTTCTATCATTTCATAACCCATAGGGTCAATGAATTTTACTCTAGGCTCCACTACTTCCATACAGGTAACATGTGTCTCTACCATAAAGAAAATATTATTTTTGTACTTCTCAAGTAGAGCTAGTGGAATTATGAATTTTTTTTCATAAAATACTAGAAACTCATCATCATCCTTGTTATATTTGTTACAAGCTAGATTTTCCATTGCACCAAAAGATCGACCTATTAATGCCTGATACAACCACTAGACTTATACAACACAGGAGGTGATTAAGCCATGCCATGAATCTCGAAGGGGAAGGGAGGTAGTTAGTCCAAAAATTCCCCCCAACATTACTTGAGGAGATTTGAACTTATGACCAAGCTATGATGCCACTTGTTACAAGCTAGATTTGTCATTGTACCAAAAGATTGACCTGTTAATGCCCAATACGACCACTAGACTTATACAACACAGGAGACGGTTAAGCCATGTCACGAATCCCAAAGGGGAAGGCTGGTGGTTAGTCCAACAATATCATGATTTATCCTTTCCTCTAATTTCTTTTAGTAATAATGAATTAAATATTTTTTTTGCATCCATAATTATTCCATTCATGTTCATGCATACCAGGGAAACTTATAATGACTTGAAAGAGCACATGTTTCAGTAAAGACTCAAATATGAATATAACATTCTTTATTTTCTTTAAATTCTCAATGTTATCTAGCAAATTCTGTTTCGCAATTCACAAATGTTTACTTTCTCCTTAATTGTCATAAGGTAAGCTACATGGATAAATCTAGCATGGACAGAGTTCACTCTAGATCTATAATTCATTTTATACCCAATGATCTTGCTAATAACTCTTACATCAGTTTTAGTTATTAGGTAAATTCTCATGTTCCTACCATTAGACTTGGTTTTTAAGTTTGTCTCTGCTAACTTCTTCACATTCTTCTCATTAACATGATTACAACATTCATTGTTGAGGACGGTGAGTTTGTGAATCGTATTATTATCAATCACAACAGGGATATCTCCTACCCAAAACATGCCTTCATGAATTCTTCTCATTATAATTCTAGTACATTCATGGTTATCAAACTCAGTATAAAACATATGTTTCACAATGCATAACTCATTCAAGAGCTCAAACCTCGATGTGTAATACGTTATTTCATACTTGTGAAATTCTCCTAGGGGATCATCTTCCATAGAAATATGTGGGTGCTTCTTAAACTTATACCTAGGCTGTCACTCACATCACATACAATAGGATTCACCATTTGTTCAAATTAAAACCTCAAATTATGACTACACAAGTGATAAATACCTTGATTCTCCAAAATTAGTGCTTACTTCAATTCACCCTTTAGAACACTTAAAATTTTCCTTAAATTCTCTCCAAATCTCTCCTTTAGCTCTTCTACGATTGAATGGTTCTCAATAACTCAATTTCAACCTTTAAATTACTTTTAATTCATCGATGCATTAAGTGCACAAGTATGTAATCAACAAAAGTTGTTTCTGGTTACCAGGCAACTTGATTTCACTTGCACACTTACATACAATCTCCAAAATGTATAACACTCTTAACCACCTCTTCCACACTTCATATTATACCTCATACTAACTACGCAAACCTTAACTCACTTTATGTCATCACTTCTACCTTTCTAATGCTCAATCTCATATGGAAAGTACTTAATTCAAATAGGATGAATCAAATACAATTCTTGACATAAATATGCCTTCAGATGCTTCTTTTGACTATTCTTCTAACACCACATGTGAACTGGATGGATCTTTATCTTTGACAAATACCTTTTTAAATTCTTCTAGATGTTCCTTTATGTTGTCTTTCTAACTATCATTGTTGATATCTATTCTTATGTCATTCCTATTCATATTTCTTCTAAAGTTCAAATTCCTTATGTTGTTCCTCATATGCATTCGATAGAATCTTTCTATACGGCCAAAGTTGTTACACAACTGGCATACTAGTGCATTGTTTCCAAATTGGGGTCAAGGCTAGTTTACATATGCTCTACAATTTCTCGCAATATGTCCAAAGTTGTTACACTTGTAACATACAATGCTATTCCTTGCCCCATTGTTTCCTTCTTCATATCTTCTTCCTACAGGGTTAATACCTTTAAACATCCTACTATTCTTATTATTTTTATCAAACTTAGGTTTCTTACAATTAATTGTTGTATGACCAAAACCATGATAATTACAATAAAACAAATCGGTAACTAGTTTAAATGACTTACCTGTGTAGTTTCTTTTTATACAACCAACTTCATTACATGCATAGCATCTACCTTTGAATTCACATCTCACTTCTTAGTTGATTCAACTTTCTCAAATTGCTTAGGTTCATCAACTTGTTTAGGTTGATTAACTTGATTAACCTCTTAGGTGAATTATCAAATTCATTTGACTCAAGCTTAGTTAGATCTTATTTATCTTTCATAGGCTGATGAATTTTAGAATTGGGTTCCTTTCTAGCTTCAGATTTCTTAGTTGCCTTTTCTCCAATGAAATATCCAAGACCTGTCTTATCATAAGAAGGTCTCTGAAAATACATTTGTTCACTAATCTTACCACTACTAGAATATATCCTCTCAAGTTGTTTCTTGGTCTAGGTTAGCTCTCCTTTCACAATAGTATTATATTTCTCAAGTTCTACATACTACAACTTGGTGGATTTAAATTCAAATGTAACTTTTGTAATGTTGGATCTTAGATTTGCATTCTTAGATTTCATATTTGACTCAACTTTTCTATCATCTTTCTTTAGGCTCAAGTTCATATTAGTAATTTTCAATTCATTCTTCGAGATATATTTTGTTTCTTTAGTCTTGAAACTTCATCATTGTCCTTGATTTGATCTTTAGGCTCTTTCTTGGACTTGAGATGATCAATCTTGTATTTCATCTTTCCAATTTAGTCTTTTGCATCCTCGTATCTTTCTTTCAAAGCATCTCTTTCTTCAATAAGAATATCAATATACTCAAGAGCCTCTTCTAGGTTCTTTTGTAACTGTTCCATATACAAGCAAAACAAAGCATAACGGATAATACTAAGAGGGGGGGCCAATCAATATTTTACAAACTTTAGCCCAAAACTGGATATTATTAACAAACTTATGAATTGCATATGAAAGTAAACTAACTATGTTGAATGGTAAACATAACCATGCAATAAGAGAACTCATAACACCATATTTTGTTAACTAGGAAAACCCTGGCCAAGGGAAAACCCTGGTGGGGATGGTACCCACAAAATGATCCACTAATCAAAACTATCTTGTGAAAGATATTGACCCTGTTAGGTGTCTATTACATCTGTATAGTGTCTCGGTCCTTGTTTGAGGACTAGGCCTTGTTAGAAGCATCAAACCTATTAGGAGTTGTAATGTATAAATTCAAAATGTATGCAAGATGATTCCACTGCCCAAACATGCAATATACAATGTATTTCCTCTAATACAAAGAGATATATACAAAAACCTCTTTACATTGTTGTTGATATCTTCAATATCTGATAATGCCTTTGATGCTTACAAAATTTGTATTCCTCTGATTAAACAGCAAATAATAACACGCATCATGATAACTTTGTAATCGCAATCTTTTCTTTATAACTTTAATTTTACAATATTATTGCCCAGTTGGCCTTCATGCTTTTACACACTTTACGAAATACATTATTATCTTTTTTTGACTTAGGGTTAACATCTAGGATTTAATTCCTAATTAGTTAAGTAATTATTTTGTAAACAAAATAATTCCTTAACCCAAAATATCCAATTATCTGTTATGCTTTATTCTACCTGTATATTGTCATATCTAGTAAATTATCCATAACTTTTCCTGTACTCTTTGTATCGACATGAAGACTTGAACATGTCATCCTTGTTTTCTCGAGTATTCATACCCAACTTTTCATGTGCCCATGTTTCCTCAGTAAACTGCATTGATCAAAACTCTATCTATTCTGCCAAATAAGCTTGATGATACTTAGACAATTTTCTAAGTATGAATGTCATAATTTATTCTTCATAGTTTTCCCTCTTCATATTGAAGATATGCAGCCATAAATGACAACGTCCAATGTCTACCTTAGCCAAATCACCAATAAAACTCCTACCTTCCATACCATTGAATCTAGGATTGAATAAAAAATGGAATTGTAAATTTAACGAAAGAACTTGGAAAATTTTGAGTGCCCAAATCCAGTCTTCTAAAGCTAAGGTTAATGCTCATCTCCTTGCTTGGAAACTTTTACACTTCAAACTACGAGTCAACAATAGGTTGAGATGTAAATGATGATCTAGGCTATTCAATGTATATTTTCTCTTCAAGGGGAAAATCTGTAACACATCTTTTGGGATTGCATATAGGATAAGAAAAAGAAGATTAGGGTTTTCACTTATCTTCTAGCTATTTTTTAGTTCTTTAAGTTGAAAAGAAGTTGTTTTAGGAGTCAGCCTTTTAAAAAAAATTGTGGTTTATTCTATGTGACAAATCATATTACTTAACATTTGCAAATGTAGATGCATGGTTGTGTTTTCTAATCATAAGACACATCTTGAAGGAAAAATTCTATCGCTTTGCTCTAATATCAATTTTCAAGCAATATTTTTGTGTCACCAATTGGAGGGAGGATCCAAAGCTCAATTGAAGATCAATAACTAGGTAGATTGAATTAAGTATTAGTTGTTGGAGCTATCCAAAAAAAGTGATTTTTTCTCTAAGGAACTTTAATAAATGTTAAAATTCAGTTTATAATGTTGTGTAACGCATCCTTGTAGCTCTTTGGAGCTGTGTAGTCTCATAAATTATTGATCTTAGTGGTTTAAGGTATTGTAGTAAGTTCTTTTTTGGAAATGATTGGTTTCTTTATTTTAATTTATTTTAATTAATCTTTTCTTTATTCAATAATAAATCAATAAACTTATACAACTTAACTTATATTAATGACAAGTTTCAACAAACAAAATACAAATTGATTTTCCTATGAAAGTCTTATAAGCATCCAGTTTGTCCATATTTTTACACTTGTGCATCATCAATCGAAAATTCAAGTTAGAATATCTAGAATCTCACCCGTCTCAAAAAGTAAAATTACTTGTCCAATTATGTTCAACTATGGAAGTTTGTCCTTTGCCTACAATGTTACATGTATACAAATATATTACCATGTTCAATTTAGTAAATTAGAATAAAGCCCTTGTTCAAAGATTTGAAATAAACTATTATATATATATAGCCATTACACCATAAATTATTGTGCATCATCAATCAAAAATTCAAGTTAGAATATCTAGAATCTCACCCGTCTCAAGAAGTAAAATTACTTGTGCAATTATGTTCAACTATGGAAGTTTGTCCTTTGCCTACAATGTTACATGTATACAAATATATTACCATGTTCAATTTAGTTAATTAGAATAAAACCCTTATTCAAATATTTCAAATAAACCATATATATATATATATATATATATATATATATATATATATATATATATATATATATATATATATATATATATATATATATATATATATAGTCTTAAAAGTCAATTTCTAGACTTAATAAGTCAATAATCAACCAATTATCATGTCCTATATAAAATCTAGATAGAAACAGTATTATACTAAATATTATGACAAGACAATCTTTAATGTCATCTTCTAGTCTAAATGGATAAAAATTAAGCTAATTTTTTGTGTGTAACATTAAATTTGTTGGAGGGTAATATAGACTTAAAATATGTAGCATCTAGTTTTCTCAAGGGATGGATTGTAGCCACCAATTCCATATAATTTTAATAACTAAATTTTTAAGTGGAAAGTGCAATTTGACTTACTCAATACATATTTCTTTAGTTTGTGTTTTTCCAACATACATGTTATCTATCTTTAATGATAAACTTATTTTTATGAGAAATATCAACTACAATTTTTTTAATGTAATTTTCTATATAAGCATTGTAGGTGTCCAATTTGCCTATGTTTTCAAAGTTTTTATTAGTATATTAATAAGAACTACCAACTACAAAAATTAAATTAAATTTTTCTATTAAAAATTTTTTAGATGCTCATTTTGTCCATATTTTTGCTATAGATATTTATTAGCGACAATTTCTAAGTCAAAACATCTAGAATCCCTTCCTTCTCAAATAGTAAAATTATCTACCCAATTAAGTTCAACTATTGAAATCTTTCATATGCTAACCGCTCACCTACAACCTTTCTACTTGTTCAATTTGAATAATTAAAGTCAAATCTTGATTCAAATATGTGAAATAAAATGCAATCTATACATATAATTAGGTCTAACATGATAAAGATTATGACAATAAAATCTTAGATGTAGACTTCACTTAATAAGTCAATAATACATTCAATTATTCTCTCCTACATAAAATCTAAATATAGACAAATTTACACTAAAAATTATGAAAACATAGTCTTAAAAGTCAACTTCTCATGTCAAAAATAAACTAATTATTCTAGATTTTAACCAAGTTCATTAAAAAGACAAGAATGTAATTTCATCACATTGTATGCATAAAAACAAACCTATAACATTGAAACCCACTCAAAGACAGTAAACAACTACCACCATTATAAATCCTCCCTCAACTATAAATCAACTGCATAATATTTTAAAAATGTCATATTGTAATTAGTCTTCTTCTAGGAAAACCTCAAAAAATGGTATTTGAAAAGGCTTGTAATAAAGCAAACCAACCCCGTTGAAGACTAGACAATAAAAACACAAATGTCTTAATTAATATTTAGAATTTTCGTAGAATGAAAATTGTTAGGTGAGACATGACACTTTCTATGCATCAAATATGGCAATATATTTGTTTGGAAAATTTGTAAGATATCCATCAAGCAACTTCTTTTTAAAGTCAAGGTACAATTAATATGTTTTTTTGTTTTGTTTTTTTTTGTTTTTTTGGTTTTTTTTGTTTTTTTAGTTAAAGCATGTTGTTGGTCTTCTCCAAAGTGGTCTTCTCCAAGGTAGTTTTATATGTTACAAATTATAATAAGTTTTATTGTAAATTATAAAATTATATTTGATTTTTTTAATATAATATTATTGTTGTATTTTTATATTTGTTTATTTTAAGAAATGTAGAAAATTTTGAAAATAAGATTATTTAACAAATCTAGAATTTTCAAATTACACATGTTGTAGATGGAGAAAAAGTTAGAAAATTTTGAAAATAAGATCATTTAACAGATCTAGAATTTTCAAACTACATGTGTAGTTGATTGCAACATGTTAAGTAATTATACACCTATGCAAAGCTATTATAATTGTGAGATCTATATCTCATAAATAGTGGTACATATATTGATTCATTTTATGAGCATACAACCATTTAGAAGATGTTAGCATCTATGCACTTTAAGTAAGTGATTACAAATTGCTAAGTTATTATACATCTAGACTAGAAGTCTCCTCCAACAAAGATAGCATGATTAGAAGATCCAAATTTCGTGAGCAACTTGGTTCATAGGACCTCATCTATCACAAATTGAACTCAAATTTTATTAACACATGCTTTTGAAGTTATAACTATCAACATGTAATTATATGGCTACATTGAAATCATCCTTGCTATAAATAAAGGATTTGTATTGTGTAAGTAGTTGTTCATAATAACTCATCTATTAGAATCACGCAATCAAGGCTTATCAATCTAATCTAGAGGGCTCAACAATTTATAAGATATTAGCATCTATATTTTTGTGTAGCTCATTATAACATCCAAAGTGATTGTACACATATACTATAAGTTATTTTAGCTAATTTATTGTCAACAAGGAATTCATATTGCATGAGCAATGGTTACAAGAACTTGTCTATATCACATTCATAAGTTCAAGTTTTGTTGACCCATTTTTGAAGGATGCAACTAGATTTACAAAGCATCAACATCTATTATTTTAAGTGGCTAAATACAACATGATTAGTTATACACCTACACAAATGGTGTCTCAAAACTAAGATATTGTGATTAGGGAATCCATGTGCTCGAAATAGTGTTCAATAAGAATTCATCTATCAGAATCATGAATAGTTCATTTTTCTTGGGAAAGAAGAAGATAATAATTGATAAGAGGATGTGGAAGAAAAAGAAGAAGTTACCTTGGAAAAAAATTGTGCTTAATATGGAAGTAGGTAAGACCCCTGGAACACATGATTTTCAAATAGAAATTTTCCAATATTTTTGGGAGACTATGAAATTGGATCTTTTAAAGGTGCTTTGAGAATCACATAAAATAAATCAATCTTAAGATTTGTGGATTCCATATGTTTGTCTCTTATTACTAAAAGAGTTTATGCAAATAGTCTAAATTAATTTTGGCCCATTACTTATTATAAAGTGGTGTAAATAATTATCACTAATTAATTGCAAGAAGATGTGTTTTGTGTCTTAAGGCTTTGATTTTTAATGAGCAAGGTCATAGACAAACTCTTAATGGGATTGTGATTTCTACAAAGGAAATTCATTCTATCCCAATGCCTAAGGACAAGGTCATGTTCATCAAAATGGACATGACAAACTCTATGGTAAAGTTAAATGTACTTTCTTAAAAAGTGTTCTTCTATGCTTTGGATTCAAGGGTGATTTGGTTACTTGGATCATGAGTTGTGTCATTTCCTGATCCTCCTTCCCAGTTTTTTTTGATAGAGGTGTAAGTTATTTAGTGCATTAAGGGGAATTTGTCAAGGGGTCCTCTTTCCCCCTAATTTTTTACTATCATGGTTGAAGGGTTTGATGGGTTAGAAAAAGGCCAATGTTTGGTTAGATGTGTTCCAATAGTTTTCATCCTCATTCTCACCTTCAATTTGTTGATGATACAACCTTGATAGGTATGTCTAGAATTAATGACGTTATTAATTTTAGGGGAACTTTGGTCATTTAAATGTAGCCTTGGGACAAAACAATTAATGAGGCCAAGTCTTTTATATTCTCCTTTAATACTTGTCATCTTATTTAGAGAAATAGTGGTTGGATTATCATATTTTTTATTGGCTTTCTTCATTTTGCTGATCTGAAGACCCCTCTTGGTATGGCATCTCAATGCGAAGAATTATAGTAAGATATTTATTTTAAGTTTTTTTAAAAGGGCTATTATACTTGTAGGAGAATTCCTCCCATTAAAAGGGTGACTTGTTTGAAGTCATTGCTAAAAGCTCTTACTATTTATAAATATTCTTTGTAGGTTACCCCATCTAGCTTTTTTAAAATTACTTTTCTCTTTCTTACTAATTTCTCTAGTATGGTAATTTTTTCTCTTCAAAATCAAGTTTGATCAAGTTCGAGTCTATGTATAGACCAAAGAAAGAAGGAGTATTGGGATCCATCCAACTAGTCTAATTGGTTAGGTTTTATCTTCTAAGTTGAAGGTGATGCATCGACAAAGATTAAGATGTGTCTAGGATTTTGACTTGTAAGTGCCTTAGGGAAGTAAATTGATTAGATGTGCCCTACTACAACCTTGAGGGGAAATGTTCCTTGTTTTGGATTACTCTCAAAAGAGTGGTGAAGTTTATCAAGGATGACCTTTTTTGATGTTTTCATAAGGGCTTTGATGTTACTTTTTGGCTTAGTCCTTGGAACAGTTGTATTATGAAGGTTCCTCATCTTTAATCCCTTTCTAAAATATTCACTAAAAATTGTTAAAGTAGAATACTTTAAGACTCTTAAGATCAAATATCATATGGAGGTAAATTATTGGAAATATATTGAAGAGTGGCCATTGTGTTGCACAATGGATAAGAATCATGAGTCAGATATAGTCTTAGCTAGTAGACTATGTAGCACCCTTAGCAGTGGGAGATATCTTACTTAGGGTCCTAGTTCAAAAAAAAATCCCATTGCATTAGTTTACCTAGAGTTGAATAGGAAACCACATAGTCAAGTTGGTGTACATGAAATGTCCCTTTTCTGATTTTATATGATATGTCAAGCCTCTAATCAGATTTTTAAAATCAAACAACCAATAATACAAAGATCCACCAATTTCTCAATAAACCCCAAATCGGGTATGTCCGAAATAGTGCCAAAAACTTCACAACTTCATATATTATTAATACATCTAAAAATGGACATTTTTACAGAAATTTCAGCAGCATAAAGGCCTACCAAATGACATTTCTAGATCTATATAGCATTTACACAATAGCTCACAAACATAGGACAAAAACTATGCTCATCGAGCTCTCGAAAACAACACAAAATAGCTGGAAACACCACAAAAACACTAATAATCCATCACAAAAGTATAATCATAGCCAAATACATATAATTAGCTCTATTTTAACATCCTAATTTCTGATATACAGAAGCAACCCAAACTGATATGAAATACTCAACCGAAAACACCAAACTCTTACAAAAAACACACCCGAAAACTCACAAATCTGCACTATTCAGCACAAAGGCAAACTCTGCATGAGCTTGCACATGGAATGGCTTCAAAATCCCATCCTTAGCCTTCTTGGAAACCTACAAACTCCTGTCCTTAGGTCCCCTTCTCCATAGGTTTGGCAGCCTCTGAAGAACAACAAAGCAATAAGCGAAAATCAAGTTCTGGAATGAGCCCAAAATGTCTCCAAACCCTTTAAAAGAGGGCATAACCCTAACTCACATCCAAGAAGGGTTAATAAAATATAATTTAATAAAAATTTTAATTTATTACTCCATTGGTTTCCAAATATTAGCCCCTTTTGCTGAAACTTCACCTTTTTGGAGCCTGCCTGCCTTAGCAAAGTTTATTATTTTTAATTATTTGAAAAGGGGACATGACAAGTCCTCCCCTCCCAAATATTGCTTTTCCTCAAGAAATGAAGGTTGGAATTCTCAATAATATGTTCTCCTTCCTAAGTTGCATCCTCTAGTGGTAATCCTTTCCATTTGACCAAATGCTCTATGACGCTCCTGTTTGTCAATCTCTTCTCTCTTGTATCCAAAATCTCTTCTGGTATCAAAACTAATTTCCCTTCATCATCAAGAGGTGGTAATTCTGTAAATACTATGGTTTTCTGGCCTAGAACCTTTTTTAGGCATGATACATGGAAAATATTATGTATTTTGTTGTTTGGTGGGAGCTCCAATTCATAAGCTACCTCTCCTACCTTCTTGATGATCTTATAAGGCCCATAGAACCTTGGCTTGAGTTTCTCTGCCCCACTCCTCTTCAAGGTGCTTTGCTTATATGGCTGCAACCTAACAAATACCAAATCTCCCACCTCAAAAGATCTTTCAATCCTTTTCCTATCAGTATATAACTTTTGTTGGTTCTGTGCATGTTGTAGATTATCCTTGAGGGACCTTATTATGTCTTGGCTTTGCTTGACGAAATCACTTGCTGCAGGTACTCTGCTATCGAAAAGTATTAGATCAACAAAGGAAAGGGCATCATAATCATAAAGAGCATGAAAAGGAGGCATACCAATAGACATGTGATGAGATGTATTGTAACAATACTCCCCTAGGTGTAACCATTTCACCCAAGCATGTTGTTGATTTGAAACATAGTTCCGCAAATATCCCTCTATCCATTTATTAACTATTTCTGTTTGTCCATCTGTTTGAGGGTGATAGCTAGTACTGGGAGTGAGTTCATTTCCTGCCAAATGAAAGAGTTCCTTCCAAAAAGAGTTGAGGAATCTACTATCCTGGTCACTAACAATGTTTCTATGCAAGCCATGTAATCTAAAAATTTCCTCGAAGAACAATTCGGCCATTTGTGATGCCTTGAAATCAGATGTGATAGGAAAGAAATGTGCATACTTAGTTAGTCTATCTACCACCACATATATGCAATCATTACCTTGAACCTTGGGCAACCCAGTGATGAAGTCCATAGAAATACTTTCCCATTTTTGTTCAGGAATAGGAAGTGGCTACAACAACCCTACAGGAAAATTTTGTTCAGTCTTGCTTTGTTGGCATACCATACATTCCTTAATGTGTTTAAGGACATCCTCCTTCATACCCTTCCATGAAAACTACTCTCGAATTTGCTTGCATGTCTTGAAGTATCCCTGATGACCAGCCAAAGGTGTGTCATGAAAGGCCCTCAATATCATCTCCTTAGTTTTTGATCCCAGCACTAAGAAGATCCTGTTCTTGTAATAAATCAATTCATCAACAACCTTGTACCTGTTATTATCCACTAACTTATCCAAAATCTTGGTGGCAAAGGAATCTTTAGCATACTCTAAAATTATGGAGACTTTCCAATTAGCAAAGATAGATGTTAAGGAACACAAAGTGGGCTTTCTTGAGAGAGCATCAGCAACCACATTATTCTTTCCTTTCATGTATTCAATATCAAAATCATAAGCTTGCAATTCGCTTACCCATTTTTGTTGATGATCATTCAAATCCCTTTGGTTCAAGAAGAACCTAAGGTTATTATGGTCTATCTTTACAATGAGTCTCCCACATACCAAATATTGTCTAAACTTATGAAGTGCATGCATGATTGCCAACATTTCCTTATCATAGATGGAGTAACCTTTCTCTGATTGATTTAATTTTCTACTCTCAAATGCTATTGGATGTCCCCTTTGAGTTAGGACAGCCCCTATACCTTCTTCAGAAGCATCACATTCAACAACAAAAGGTAAAGAGAAATCTGAAATTGCAAGCACAGGGCATGAACTCATTACCTCCTTAAGCTTATCAAATGTTTTTTGTGCCTCTTCTGTCCAAACAAAAGCTCTTTTCTTTGTCAAATCAGTCAAGGTAGCAGCAAGCTGAGAAAATCCCTTGGCAAATCTCCTATAGTAGCTACACAACCCGAAGAAACCTCTCAACTGTGTAAGATTAGTGGGTGGAGGCCAATCCAAAATTGCCTGGATTTTTTGTTGATCAACTTGTACTCCTTTAGAACTTATAATATGTCCCAAATATAGGATCTCTGTCAAACCAAACTCACATTTAGATAGCTTAGCATAGAAGGATTACTGCTCTAAGATTCCCAAAATAGTGTCTATGTGCTTTAGATGCTCTTCCCATGTTTTACTATAAATCAAGATATCATCAAAAAATACCAAAAAAATTTTTTGAAGATGCTGGCTGAATACCTTATTCATACAAGATTGGAATGTTGCAGGTGCATTAGTGAGGCCAAATGGCATAACAAGAAATTCAAAGTGCCCATAGTGACATCTGAAAGCAGTCTTTTCCACATCTTCATTCCTCATTCGGATTTGATGGTACCCTGATCTTAAGTCAATTTTTGAGAATATACAACACCATGTAACTCATCAATGAGTTCATCTATGCGTGGTATGGGATACTTATTTTTTATGGTCTTCTTGTTTAGAGCCCTGTAGTCAATACACATTCTCATTGTACCATCCTTTTTCTTGACAAGTACCACAGATGATGCAAATGGACTAGAGCTAGGCCTTATGAATCCCATGTCCAAGAGTTCTTTAATAGTTTTTCAATTTCTTCCTTATAACCTCTTGGATGGCGATATGGGGTTTTTATAATTGGTTTGGCACCCTGTTCTAACTCTATAACATCCTCAAAACCTCTATCTGGTGGTAATCCTGGAGGCAATTCATTGAAAACTATACTATGCTTATCAAGAATATTTTGAATTTCAAAATGGAAATTACCTTGATTCTTTGGAGAGCTTGTTGGATGGATTATGACTCCTACTGCCCATGCTACTTGTCCTCTTCGAAAATTCCTCTCCATCCTCTTTGTAGAGACTGCCTTAGGTGCTCCATTCGATAAGCCTCTCAATATGACTTCTTTCCCATTGGAATGAAATTTAAACTCCATAGTTTGATGGTTCATGTAATAGCCTCCAATAGAGTGCAACTATTGAACACCCAATACAAGATATGTCTCCCCAATACCAACCACATAGAAGTCATCACATAACTCATAATCTCCTAAGGTCATCTTGACTTGTTTCACCACCCGTGTGCAAGGCATAGTGAATCCATCAGCTACAGTAACATTGAATCCCTCAAAATATTTTTTTTTAAGCCCTCTTTTCATGACAAATCCCTCATCAATAAAATTGTGAGTTGCTCCACTATCAAGAAGAACTGTCAACCTTTGCCCTGCTAGTACCCCTTAAATTCGAAAGGGATGGTATCTTGGGACTCCTGATAATGTTGATAAAGTTCCATCCTTGCTGATTTCTTTTTCTTTCTCTTCTTCTACCTCCTCCTTAGTGTCATGAAATTCTTCATGCTCATCTAAATCAGATTCTGAAGCAACTTCAATATAGTGCACTTGACCTTTCCCCAAACATCTGTGTCCTGGAACCCATGGTTCTCTACAAGTAAAACAAAGTTTTTTCCTTTGTAATTCACTCCTAGTCTCTTCATCTACCTTCTTTTTTGCCACATTTATCACATATTTTGGTGGTAGTTTTGGAAAAGTCTTTTTCTAAAAATTTCCCTTATGTTGCCAAAGATTTGGGGGTTTTTGATTAGTGACCGGTTTCATAGGCACGCAAGTTTCAAGTTGCAAGCTTCTTTTGATAGCTTCCTGTAAGGTTGAGGGTGAGAAAGCCTTAACCAAACCCTTAACAAAATCTTCTAAACCATCAAGAAAAAGATAAACAATCCTCTTTTCACTCATATCAGGTACCATAACAACCACTTTTTGAAACTCTTCTATATACTCATTAACTGATTTGGTTTGCTTCAACTTTGACAATTCTTTAAAGTACTCTTCATCATCCTTGAGGTCAAATCTATCTATCACTCTTTGACTGAAATCATCAAATGTAGTTATTTGATCATGACCTTGAGTAGTCATTCCATGATACCACCAATCATAGGCTACATCTTCCAAGTGTAGACTTGCAAATTGAACAGCATCACTCTCCTTCATGGGGTTAAGAGTGAAGAAAGTCTGTAATTTTTGTAGCCATGCTCTAGCTAAAATTTTATTTGTTCCATCAAAAGTAGGTGCTATAAACTTGCTTATTTTATTTTTGAGCTCTCTTCCACTTATGTCATGCTCCCTCCTGTTCTCTTTCTTGGGCATCAAAGTGTTCATCATATCCACATATTCTCTAAAAAGAACCGAACTGCAAAAGTCATCATCTAAGCCATTGTAAGTAGCTCTTAATGCAATCAAGTTACCTGTAACCTCTTCCACGGGATTAAGGGCTGGATTCGGTACTGGTGGCTGATCTGCAAGCAAGAAAATAGTTTTGGTTGATTTAGATGGTGTGGATTTCAGATTTCTTGGCTCCTCTGAAGTGCTCCCTTTCTCATTAATAGATGCAACTCCTTGCAGTTTTTCTATCAATATTCGCAAAGCCTCTCTAGTTTTTACCAAACTATCCACTGTTTGCTTCTGAGTATTTTGGATGTCTTGGAAGAATTTCTTTGCCATCTCATCTGGATCATCCATACTTTTCCCTTCCTTGGATTTTGTACTTTTACTTTCAACTGGAGGTTTGATCAAAATTTCTTTATTCTTTTCTCGCTGCAAATATCTTTTTTCTCTTTCACTTAGTTGCATGCAAACTTCTACAAACCCTCAAGCTGGCAAGATCATAGCTCTGATACCACTGAAATGTCCCTTTTTTGATTTTATATTATATATCAAGCCTCTAATCAGATTTTTAAAATCAAACAACCAATAATACAAAGATCCACCAATTTCTCAATAAACCCCAAATCGGGTATTTCCGAAATAGTGCCAAAAACTTCACAACTTCATATATTATTAATAAATCTGAAAATGGATATTTTTACAGAAATTTCAGAAGCATAACAGCCTAAAAAATGACATTTCCAGATCTGTATAGCATTTACACAATAGCTCACAAACGTAGGACAAAAACTATGCTCATCGGGCTCCCAAAAACAACACAAAATAGCCGAAAACACCACAAAAACACTAATAATCCATCACAAAAGTATAATAATAGCCAAATACATATACTCAGCTCTATTTTAACATCTTAATGTCTGATATACAGCAGCAACCCAAACTGATATGAAATACTCAACCGGAAACACCAAACTCTTACAAAAAACACACCCAAAAACCCACAAATCTGCACTGTTCAGCACAAAGGCAAACTCTGCATGAGCTTGCACATGGAATGGCTTCAAACTCCCATCCTTAACCTTCCTAGAAACCTGAAAAATCCCATCCTTGGGTCCCCTTCTCCACAAGTTTGGCAGCCTCTGAAGAACAACAAAGCAATAAGCGAAAATCAAGTTCTGGAATGAGCCCAAAATGTCTCCAAACCCTTTAAAAGAGGGCATAACTCTAACTCACGTCCAAGAAGGGTTAATAAAATATAATTTAATAATAATTTTAATTTATTAGTCCATTGGTTTCCAAAGATTAGCCCCTTTTGCTGAAACTTCACCTTTTTGGAGCCTGCCTGCCTTAGCAAAGTTTATTATTTTTAATTATTTGAAAAGGGGACATGACAGTGCACTAGTGGAAGTAGGTGTCAAATGAATTTTCTTGTCCTTATAAATGATACGTGTTCTTATGGTTCACAGCCCAAAACAGGTAAGTTTCTTAGGATAATATGTGAAAGAAAGTTGTCAAGGCTCTTTTAACCACATTCTTTGAAAAAAATAGTGAGGAATGTACTTCCCATCTCTTATTTTAGTGTCCTTATTCTAGTGATATTTGACACTTATGATATGTGGTGTGGAACTCTACTTCTATTCATGCAATAATGTTATTGAAGTCTCATATAAATTGGGGCCTTCTCTGACCAAGGATTTTTTTATTCAAGCTTATTGGATTCTTGGCCCCACTTTTACTAAAAGGTTTGGCTAGAGTATAATTTGATGATATTCAAGATTTAAAAATGCTATGCATTCACTTGTAGAAAAATAACTTTAGTAGGCTCAAAGATACTATTTTTGCAAAATGTAATCCCTTTGAACAATGAATTCTAGTGGCTAGGTTGTTTTGAAGAATTTAAATTTGGCTGGTAGAGGCTTGATTGCCATATAGGAAGATTATATAGGGAGGCCAAGCATAAGATTCATAGAGAAAATTATTGGTCGCCTCCTTTGGAGGAATTTTTAAAGATCAACACTAATAGTTCATATAGAGGGAATCCTAGACATTTGAGAATCGGTAGCATTGGTAGATAGTGAATGAAGTGTTGTGTTATTTTATCTATCTATAAGGCTCAAAAAATATTATAGAGGATTTTTTAATTCTTCATTAAATTGAGAGAGAGTGTTCCCTTGGTTGGAAATGGGATATCTATGAATCTAATTCACCAATTGTGGTGGATTTTCTAAATGAATAGAGCTATGATGGTGCTGATTGGCACTTATCATTGGTGGAAACATAGATTTTGAATTTTAATTATTTTTTGGACCATATTTCTATATGGTGTATTCCCCATGAGTAGAATAGAGCAATTAAATATCAAGCCAAGTGTGCCTCTAAGAACCTTGATAGGTGAAGTGTGGAGAACTAGGGGATTGTGTCCCTAGAATACTCAACAACTTTGAAGAAATTAATTATGGACAAGATTATATAGTTGTTCTTCTAGGAGATTCCTTCTAGAAATTATGTTTGTTGTTTGTGGGATTTCCTTGGTCGGTTTATGACCCTTGGCTTTGTATTTTTTGCTTTGGTTTGAATAAAATTGTACCCCTTTTCTTTCAAAAAGAAAGTTCACATAAGGGGAAAAAATAATGAAGATAGTTTAAAATTTAAATGTCTTTGCATATAAATGTAATATAAAGTAAACTAGAATAATTTAAAGGTAACTAAAATAGCTCCAATTGATATCTCTCTCTTGATATTTACTTTGATAGATAATATATCAATACTACTTAAGTAGAAACAATAAATTGAATGTTTTACTAGTTATGAAATTTTATTTTAAAGGGGCTAATAAGATACTTATTTTATAATTATGATGATAATTTTGTAATAAAATCTATCTATTTCATGATTAAAAAGAGATTTGATTTATCTACTATTATCTTTAAGATCTAGACAATTTGTAAAATTATATTGTTGTGGGTTGAATTTGTGCCTATGAGATCAATCAGGTATATCTAATCTTAATAAAAATGTGACCTATAACTTACAAAAGTCATCCTACACAATATGGACTAATATAAACAAACAATCTATTCTTCATTAATTGTTAAGGAGTAATGATAATTTAAAATACTTTTGGGAGATCTTTATATTGCAATGGTTATGTTCACCTTTGTGAATTCCTTGATTAGATCCACTTTACGGTCATAGAAATGAGAAAAGAAAACACTCTTTAATTATGAAAACATCTTCGAATGAAGATGTAAAATTATATATATTTAAGTGCTCCAAAGTGAAAAATTATTAAAATGATTCTTCTCTTTGATGTTGATCATATAATAAATGCATGATGAATGCCTTTAAATACTAGTCAATAAAAAAATCATGCAAATTGAGTAAAATCAAATAATAAAATAAATGAAATAAATAACAACCTGTAAAATTTGAATTTGAATGTCTCTAAGTGGAGGTCGTAGTAAGTATACTAGGTTAAGCACGAAGAAGGCAATTGAGGTGAGTCTAAGTTTGACTACAAAGGAATCAATTAAAGAGGTGGCTAGTCTTGGGAAGAACCTAGTTAAAGCTTTAGAGAATCTTGTCTAGCATGGTGCTCTCTCTTTTTTTCTTTTCTTTTTCTTGGTTTGTTTTGTCTCATGTTTGTTTTGGTTTCTAATCCTAGTCTTTGGTCCCGGTCGTGTCTCCTAGTCTTTGTTTTCTTCCAACAGTAGTTTGGTTTTTCCCTTAAGGGATTTTAAAATGATTTATAATATATTATCACTAAGGTTCCAGGTCCTTGTAAAACATGTTCTTTCTACTAGTTTGATACTTTGGACTTGAACAGGAAGAAAATAGATTCTCTTCAACCCTAAACAGGGTTTACCAAAATGAATAGGAAGAAAATAGGGCCTCTTCTCAACCCTTATTTCTAATAGGAATGATCCAAATTGATTAAACACAAGAAAATGATCAATGCATAAATGGATCAAGTAATGAAGAATAGGGATAAAAGAGGTCCTTTGGTCTTTCTATTTTTGAGGAGTATGTGCTTAAATCCTGACATAGATCAAAGACAAATACTAATCTTGAAGTAGAATAATTATAGAAAATGTTGATTTCTGATGTCTCTGTATAGTTTCGAGAATTCTACAACCCGTTCTTGACTAGAAATGTCGAGATAGAGAAAACCCAGAAATCTTTTGTCCTTTTGAGAGGAGGTTGACCTTGACCCTAATAACAGGGCACAATCTTATCCTAGGGCACAATTGTACCCCAAAAAGTCAACCTTGACCTGCACTGCTCCAACAAAATTTATGTTTATGGATCCCATAAGTTTGACAAAAAGGGTAGCCAAATCGGCTCTTCAATTTGTTGTTCCACACCTGTATCTACAAGAAAAAATGGTTTTCTTGTTTGGATGAGGGGTTTGCCTTGGTCAAACCTCGGTTCGGAATCAACCTTAATAATGGAATTGAAATAGAGAATGGTAGCAAGTAGTAGAAGTAAATCTAACAATGAAGCTACGATACTCAATAGATGTGCAATTGTATTTGAAATGTAAACAAGTATATTGCTATGAAAGCTTGAACATAACATTAACAAGCGTAAATCAAAACCTCCTTGATTGTATGCTTAGAATCCACCTTGGGAGAAGAATGAATAGATCTTGAAGATGAACAAAGGATTTTGAAGGAAGATCACACCACCATGATGGCTAGATCTAGGGTTTTGAATGATGAATCTTGAATTCTTGAACCAAATCCCCTCAAAGACTTGAATGCTTCAATCCTCGATCTTTAATGGAGAACTTGAATGCTTGAATGATAGAATGCTTGATAATATCTCCTTATGAAAAGTAGGCAATTGCTCATAGATAGTAGTCATTCGTAGATCATATGATATCATAATGTGTCTTAGAGAAAATGAAAGGAGGAGGCTTCCTTATATAGTGATATAGGGCACAAACTCCTAGAGAAGGCCGACATAGGAGTATTAAATCCCAATTAACCTTAACCCCTAGGAATGGACCTCAATTAAATGTAATTTAAGATCCTACCATTCTAAAACTCGAAACAACTGACTCGGAAGTGGGAAAAGAAACTTTCTGAAGCCCAAGATCCCAAAACTCCCAAAACTTGAAAATGAGACCTGGGGTTACAGACAAGGTTGATCCTGCTTTAGGTCAGGGTCAAGGTCATCCTTGACCTAGGTTAGGGTTGAGATTGACCTTTACCCATTAGGTCATCCTTGACCTAGAAGTCAAAGTCCTGAGTTTCACAGAGCAAGTTGTTAGAAATAGGTTGGAGAGAGAGAGAGAGAGAGAGAGAGAGAGAGAGAGAGAGAGGCAGAAAAGGGGGGGAAACAACTAGATCCATGGCAAAGACCCATTCAAGGTGCTTGACATGACCTCAAACCACTTACTCGAAGGTTTAAACACTCTTAACATGGAAGTGCTTCCATTTTAAGATGATACAAGACTTAATGCTTATTTCTAGATAACTTTGTATGGGGTTTTGAGTCCCCTTAAAACATATTTTTACATTAATCCAAAAAAAATTGAATTTGAATCATGTAAAATTAAAAGATATATTTTGCATAATACAATCTCAATTCCACAAGTCAAGATTTTGACTCAAGAAAATAAATAATAATAAATATATAAATGTACGTGCATGGAGAAATATAATTAAACATAGATATGAAAAAAATTGTCAAAATAAATAATAACGAATATATAAATGTACGTACATGGAGAAATATAATTAAACATAGATATGAAAAAAGAAATGGTAAGTAAACATTATTATAATTAATATAAAATTAAGAACTATAATATAAAAATACAAGAACTATAATATAAAAATACTAAAACTAAAATTCAATTTAAGATATTATAATATTAATTAATATTTGATTAAACTTAAAATATACTAAACCTAAAATTCAAATTAAGATATTATAATATTAATTATTATTTGATTAAATTCTAGTTCAAGCTAGTTTATTATTATTATTATTAATTTATTGATGATTCGGCATGTCAATAGTTTACCGAAAACAACAAAGATAAGATCTCGAGAACCTCATTATATTATACGTTTCTTCTTTTTCAATTTATTCACACTTTTGCAAGATATTCATTTGTCTCTAGTAAAAGAAATGCCCATGTTTGTTTGGCTATTTTCACACATGGATGATTGAAGATCCATGCATTTGGAGCAGTTTGGCTATTTTCACACATGGATGATTGAAGATCCATGCATTTGGAGCAGTTTGGCTATTTTCACACATGGATGATTGAAGATCCATGCATTTGGAGTAGTTGGCCTTAAAAAGTAATTGATGTTGAATTTGGTTTGGATTATTATTTGTACTAAAACAATCATTTAAATGTGATGTATGAGGTGATATAACCTTGGACCTACTTTTACCTTTTAGATTTGTTTGGTGGAGAACAATTACATGAGGTGACATTATCTTCTACCTACATCACAATTAATATTTAGATTTTTATCATAAAAAAAAATTATAGATAGTCAAAAATTATAAAAGTGATTGTTTATTCTTATTTTTATTTTGTGCTATCTTTTACATAATTTGACTCACTTTAGATATTGTACAATATAAGTTAATGTAATGAATTAATTGGTTCACATTAATAACATAATTAATAGGTATGTTTTATATTTTAGTATAAAGACAATAAAAGTTTTTTTTTAATTATAGTGATATATGAATTCAACAAAGTAATATTATTTTCTCTTTCATCTTCTTGTTGCATTAAGGTATTATATAGTTTTGTGGATGTTGTTCTATATTTGAAGATATATCAAATTTATAATAACCATGTTATACATCTAAAGTATTATATTCTCAATACATCAAAATATATTGTAGACATGTGTGTGTGTGTGTGTGTGTGTGTGTTATAAGACACTTGTGTGATCTTCCAGCCATACATAAGTTAAAACTATACTCGTAATCATATTACATATTTAGCCTCCAAAGAGGTAGTTACCCTTAGAAATCTGCATAACATGCAAACACTACTTTTTATTCTTGTTGTAGAGAAATAAATGTCTAGCCTACTAAGTAATCCTAACATCCTCTGGAGATCTTCATCTAAATATTAAGATTTATATAGAAGAATGATCTTTGGTGGGGAAGAAGGGTGAAAGCAAAAATAGAAAACATTTTAGAGAGCTTGTTAGGTCCCCTCATATTTAAAGAGGGGATTTCATTTCTTAAGAGATATCATTTTCCTTGATGGAGATAAGTAGCATTTTGTTATTTCTTGAAACTGAAAGATTAAAAAAAAGTTATATATCGTGTGTCTAATTAAAGATCAAATTAAGGATAGTTAATTGCACTTTAATGAATTCTAATATTACGTATCACAAACATACTAGGAGCTATGGTTAGCAACTATGAAAATACCATATTTGAAATAGAAACAAGTTTCTAAAAAATATGATAATGAAATGGAAATTGACTCAAATTGTGTCACAACCCACCTTGTGCAACTCCTATTTTGTAAGATGAATGTGGCATTTACAAAGTCAACTTGGTTAGTAGACCTCGACTGGTGACTATGAGTTTTAGTCATTGTGATTTTCTTAATTTGTACTTTAGGTCCATATGTTGTTTGAATATCAATGATGCTATCTCTTAGTTTAACTTAAAATGTATGATGTGATAGATGATATTGTGCTATTATATTTTGGTTTTTTCTGATCTTGATATCATATGATGGTGTAATTACGATTCAATGATTAATCATTATGATGATGCTAGATTTTACAATATGCTAGTTTATGATGTGGAAATTAATGCCTTACAATTTCATGTTACATGCATGCATGTCAAGCTATGAGAAGAATGTGTTGAATTATGATATATATGTTTGATGATGCATTTGGATCATGATGTCTTATGATGTCGGAGTTGATAATTTCATCTATATCTAGTTATTATTTTTCATGAAATGATGTAGTAAGTTTTATGATTTACCTTCTAAGTTACATGCATGTAGGATAAGGTAGCATGTCAATTGTTATTGTATGAATGCCTCGACGGGGAGCTTGAAAGTGCAAGTCATCTAACTAGTAAAATTGTAAGTAAATTTTTTTCACTGATGAGACCAACATCATTTATAAATAGAAACAAATACTGGTTTACAAAACTCAATGTGAGATTACTAACCAACCTAAGTCTTGATAGGTTCCCCACCAATTCTACTAAATGAACATCATCAAACATATTTGCATCTATAAAGATATATATTAAATTTTGATATTTATTAGTCTATGAACATTTTAATGTTTTTTATTAGATAAGTAAGTTTTACAAGGATCCTGAAACCTGAGAGTTAAAACATAACAGGCTGAAAATAAGCGTTAGAAGCCTAGCTACAAAAGTTACAAGTCTAAAGGTTGAAAATAAGCACTAGGCCCAGCCAAATAAACAAAGGCCAAAGAAAAGGCCAAACAGAAAAGACAAGACTAACGAAATAGTCAAAAGCCAGCTAAAAAGGAAAAAGACAGGAACTAATCCTCGATCTTTCTTTCCATCTCCTACATGAACTAGGCAGCCTCCTGGGCCATCTGGTTCTCCTCGGCCTCCTGTTGGTGAGTCTTGTGTTCTTCCTAGTCCAGAGTAGAAAAAGTGATACCAATGGTATTATCATCATTAGATCTGGCTTTACCCCTATCTTTACCATCCACATTCCCTTGCATGCCTCTATCTTTAGGCCAAACAGTTAAAGATAGAATGTTGTTATTGATCGAGTTGAGTAGTGAGATCGTCTGGCTCGACAAATTGTGATTGTAATTTTCCAGGTTGTGGATCCTCCCTTTTGCTAGGCTATGTCTATCATCATAATCTGTCCCTTTCTCCAGGCCCTTCAGATTCCTGGCTCCTTCCATTTGACCCACCTTCTCCCTAACCTCCTCTAGCTCATGAAAAAGCCACTTGATTGACCTGTAATTGTCTATCATGTTGTTGCGGGCATTGTTCAAGAGGTTCATCCTAGATTCCCTGGCATTATCAAAGATTGTCACAATCGCAGGGTCAATGAGCTCTTCAAGACATTGTTCCTCCTGGCTGTTCACCAAGATCTGGGGGTTCATCACTTCTCTAAAATACCCATTTTCAAAATCCTCACATTAAAATTTCTCTAGGCTTTCCTCCTATCTTTGGCTAGCACCTCCCCCCCCTTAGCTCCAGAACTATCCTTTATCTACTTATCTGGGTGGACTTGGGGATGGACAGAGGAGAGAGGGAGCAAAGAAGAGTTTGGGTCCTGTTGCAACCTCTCATCCTCCATGCCAACCCTCTTGTGTTTCTTCCCACCCTAGGTTTCCTTATTTTCCTCCTACCTCTCCTTTTCCTCATTTTTAGAATCCATAGCCTCCTCTTCATCACAGTTATCTTGCTCCTCATTCCCAAGCTTCTTCTGGCCATGATCTCTAGGGATTTTTCTTCTAGGGGTAAAGGGGGAGGGCGACTTCTTTACATTAGGCGTTGCTTTTTTACCAGAGAAAGTAAGCCCCCCTTCCTTAGAATTGATGCTCTGAATATCATCTGAGTCAGAGGAGTAGCTAGAGCATTCAATTTCCTCATTCCCATCCTATGAAGGGATGTTACTTATCGTCTGAGCCTTGAAGTGCTCATAGATGAGCAGTAACAACCCCTCATGTAGAGCAGGGTTAGCAGAGGGTTTCTTTTTTAAGCTTGACACTGCCTTGCTCATAGAGTTCAACAAATAGAAAGGGAAAGAAACTTTGCTATCATGCCAAAAATGATTCAAAAGAACGAAATGGTGGGTGCGAACATGATCAAACCTAGGGTCAAGAGTAATGTACTCAATGACAACACGCAAAACATACCTCCAAATCTTCATTATAGAATCTGGATCATAAAACGTATCACTCTTTTTTAGGGCATTCAGCTCCTTAGAGTTGTCAGCAAAGTCCTTCACTGCACTACCCAAAAGCTTTTTGTCCCTAAATAACTTAAAGCCCACCATCAGAATCTCAGTAATAGCCAAAATCACCTCCTCCATTATCAAAAAATTTATCCCATTCACCTTGACTCTACCATCCTTCCACAAATTGACCATTTTGTCAGTCACATTTTGGTCATAACCATGCAGCTTCATGATATACCTTGAAATCCCGCCCTAAACCAGCTTCTCCCACACTTTCTCCCTACTTCTCCATTTCTCCATTTTTCCCACCGGTTCTTTTCTGCACCTTTCACCCACCATATCAGCACTTTTCTCTCCCACAATTCTCATAAGCATAGCCCTCTGACACCTCACCACCTGATAGGGTTCTCTATGTTTTAGAGAGAGACAAAAGAAATAAGCCTTCTCGTTGCTTAGGTTACAAATACAAAAAAAGACCCATAAAGCATGCCGAATAAACTGTAATAATTCCCACTTCTTGCATTTATCGATACAGCCTTTAAGAGACGTACCATTTCCCCATAAGCTTTTCCTATTCATAATTGCAGATTGATCTCCTCCATACTCCCTTGGATCTTATCCAGCTTGATCAGGATCTTAACATCCACTGAAAAACTCTTTCCCAGTTGCCAAGTCATTTTTTGGTTAGATTGGACACCTTTATTTGCAAACCAATCTGCCACCCGGGTTTACTTCTTAGAAAATGTGAGTGACATGGACTCTATTAAATTTAGCAAGAGTCTCACATATCTCATCAATAAGATTTGAAATTGACCATAAATAATGAGATTTTCTATTTAAACATTTAATAATGTTATTCAAGTCCCCTTCAAGCCATAGATTAGTAACTCCAACTTCAAAAGCCAGTTTCACCACATGGCAAGCCACACTTGCTTCCGCAAAGTGATTAGTTTGGAATCCCAGTAGGAGAGAGAAGGCCACTACTCTGTCCTTGAATTCATTCCTAATTATGCCTCCACATCTCGAGGAGCTAGGATTTCCCTTAGAGGCCTCGTCAAAATTGGCTTTATGCCATCCTTCTGGGGGGAGAAGCCACTTGGCTTCCTGTCTATTTAACATTCTTTCTTTTTCCTTCTCCATTTTCCTATCGTCCACTTCAATATCTCCCCCCTTCCTTACTAGGTAGCTTTCCTTTAAATTTTTGTGATTCTTCTTCCCGAGAACAATGGTTGGCTCCTCTCTGTCTCTGAAGATTCTATTGTTTCTCTCCTTCCATATGCTCCAGCAGTAGTGGGGTAAGATCCAGGTTCCAAATTCCTGCAAAATAGGGGATTTGAACAGGGATTTCTATTGGCAGAAAAAATCCAGGAGATTATCTGACATGCACCAGCTAATCCCTAAGTCTTGGGTCAGGAAGTCCCAGACCTCCCTAGAGAAGGAATAGTGAATGAACAAGTGGTTTCCTATTTCCAGCTGGTTCTTACATAAACTACATCTGCTTGGCAGAATCTGTCCTCTTTTTATAAGGTTATCCTGAGTGAGAATTTTGTTCTGTAAGGCCAGCCAATAAAATATATTGATTTTAGGAGCGAGGCCTGGGATCCAAGCTTTCGACCAAGGAGGCTTCTCTTTTAAGCTCCAAAGAGCCATATACCAAGAAGCAACAGAGAAGTTTCCACTGGAGTTGTCCCCCTAGATCATTTCATCCCTCGTGTTGCTGAGAACCATTGAATTTAACATTAACATGATTGGATGTAGATCATCAGATATTATAGACAAATCTATCCAACCCTGGTCATTCCTATAGTTGTAGGCTTTTAGCCCAAAAATTTGAATACAATGGTTCTCCAAACATCATAGATAGGATTTTTCATTAGGGGCCCCTGAATAAGCCAACTATCATACCAGAACTGGATATCCTCCCCATTTCCCAATTTCCAAGAAAATTTTGCCTTTTCCAAGTCCCTGGCTTTCAGAATACCATTCCAAATAGCTGATCCTCTAGGAATGTCCTCGCTAAAAAGGGTGAACTAAATAGAAGGCCTCTTAATGTACTTGTTGACCAAGATGTCTCTCCATTCCCTAGTGACGTTGAAGATACACCATAATTGCTTTGCCAAAAGAGCCTTATTAAGATGAGTAAGCTTCCTTATGCCAAGACCTCCATAATTCTTAGGGAGACAAACTTTGTCCCAGGCAACTAGTGGGTATCATTTTTTCCCTTCAACTCATGTCCATAAGAAATCCCTCTAAATTTTCTCCATCCTCTCCATGAATTCAATTGAAATCACAAAGAGGCTTAAAGCATACAGTGGCAAATTCTGAAGGGTGGATTTAACCAGCTAACATTTGCTAGCTTGACTGAGAATGGCTCCTTTCTAGCCAACAAGCTTTTTGCTGAACTTGTCCATAATACCATTCCAAAAGGAGTCAGGAGGAATCGGGCCCAAAGGAAGCCCAAGGTAGGTAGAGGGAAACTTTCCCACATTATAACCCTAAATCCTAGAAATTTTCCTCTGTCTGTCCTCTGGGGTATTAATAAAATATAAAGAGCTCTTTCCCCAGTTAATTAGTTGGCCCAATCCTCTAGAGTAGATATCCAAGACATCCTTCATGGCTTTTGCCTCCTTCATAGAAGCCTCCCCCCCCCCCCCCCCCCCCCATGATAGTATCATCAACGAAATGTTCCTATGAGAAGGGATCACTTTTAGAGGAAGGTTTTATCCCTTTGATTCTGCCTTCTTTCTTCTTTCTCTCAATAAGCCTTCCCATACATTCAACCAAGATAATGAAGAGTATTGGAGAGAGAGGATCCCCCTTCTGCAATCCTCTTGAGGGTTTGAAAAGATCTGAAGGAGCTCCATTAACAAACACAGCACAAGAGGAAGTAGAGACAAGCTGAGATATCAATTTACAAAGTTTTAAATCAAACCCAAAAACCTCAGCACCATATCAAGAAAAATCCAATCAACTCGATCATAGGCTTTAGATAGGTCCAATTTAAGTAGCATCCCTTCTCATTTGCTAGCTTCCATAGAGTGGATCACTTCATTCACCAACATGACCGAGTCTAAAATCTATCTACCTGGGACAAAACCCATTTGTTGTTGCAATATAATCAAAGGGAGGAGCTTGAGGAACCTAGAGGTAAGAACCTTCAAGATAATCTTGTAAAAGGAATTGCACAAGCTAATAGTTCTAAACTTGTACAAAGAGTTAGCCCCAGGCACCTTAGGGATGAGGACCATAAAAGTGGAGTTAATCTCCTTAAGAATGCTCCTGGCTCCAAAGAATTCCTAAACCGCCTTCACCACATCATTCATCACCACCTGCCAATACATCTGAAAAAAGAAGGTAGGGAACCCATCAAGGCCAGGAGATTTATCCGCAGGCAAGGAAAAGAGAGCTTCACGAACTTCAATAGCAAAAGGAATGGCTTGAAGCATTAAATTATGATGAGGTTGGATTATCTGAGGAATAGAAACAACCAAATCTTCCTAGTCCACCTTTAATAGAAGAGGATCCCAAGACAAGAGAGAAGAGAAGAAGGAGATAGCTTCAGCTGATATTTCCTTCTCCTTAGTCAACAGATCCTAGCCTTTCATGATGCCAACAATTTTGTTACTAGCTCTATGCTTGAGGGTGGTTAGATGAAAAAACTTTGAATTCTAATCACCATCTTTAAGCCAGTTGACCCTAGATCTTTGCCTCTAGAACTTCTCCTCTTTGCTAATGATATTATGTAAGTCTGTAAGAATAGACAACTTAGCCTCCCTATTAAGCTCATCATATCCGTCCTGCTCAATAGAGGCTTGAACAGAAATAAGTTTGTCAGACAAGACATCTTTCTCATGAAAGATATGGCCAAAATTAGACTTATTCCAAACTTTAACCATTCTCTTAACATTACTCAATTTCCTGGCAACTCTAAACATAGCAGTGCCTTCCACTTCTAAAACCCACCAAAATTTTCCTTTATCCAAAAGATCGAGATGAGAAGTCCACTTTTTTCAAATCTGAAGGTGGGGTTCCTTCTAGGTTCTATAGGAGCAACCAAGAGGGAGATAGGAGAATGATCAGATCCCACTCTAGGCAGGAGATCTAACCTACAAGAGAAAGACTTCAACCAATCAAAGGAGATTAAAGCTCTGTCCAGTCTGACCTGGATGCAGTCCTGCCTCAAGCATTTTTTTGACCAAGTAAAGGCACCTCCCATAAGATCCAGATCCAGAAAAGCCAAACCATTGATGAAGCTAGAGAGGTCTTGTTTACTTTCCCAGTCCGGGATCAGACCACCCATCCACAAGAGGAGTGTTGAAATCTCCCATAATGATGCCTTTCTTTAAATTACTACTTTGCACTAGGTTTCCTACTTTAGTCCAGTGATTTTTTCTATCTCTTTTATTTTTAGGAGCATATAAATTCAGAAAAAACCAATTTTCATTGGAATGAATATGATGAACATGACAGAGAAGAATATCACCCTCATTAAACACTACTTCAACTCATAAATGCTTGGTAATAAATAGGGTCAGTAGACCACCAGAGTCACCCTCTGCATCTAAAACCTCACCACTCATCATGCTACTAAACTTAACTTTCCTTAGAGATTCCTTTTTCATCTTAGTTTCTTGGATCATCAAAATATCAGGTCTTTGATCTCTAATCAAATTCCTTATAATTTCTTGTTTGTGAGCTCAGTTGAAGCCCCTTATATTCTATGATATGATCTTCATTTTCCATTCTTGGAACAATCCTGAAGAGTTCTCTGGCACCCATTTATCAAGCATCTTCTGGTCTCCTCCTCTCTAGTTTGCTTCTCTATTTTTCTACCTTTTCTAGCCATTATTCCCACATCCAGTTTGCAGCTGCTTCTAGTCTCCACCAGAGAGGCCAAAGAAAGTTCTCTAAAAAATTTCTTCCTAGGCTTAGGGGAAAGAAAAGCTTCTCTTTCCAAAACAAAGTCCAAAGACCTAGGTACTATTTGAGCTTTCTTTGGAGTTCTAGGAGGATCCTCCCAATCATCGAGCACCCTCATCAAAACTTCTTTCTTGTTCTCCACAACACTTTCAGCTCCTACTCTAGAGGAAACAAAATTATCCTCTAGGACTTGATAGATAATTATATCCTAATTAACTCTATCCTTTTCTTCATCTTTGGCAACCAAAACACTACTCCCTTCAGACTCAGGGATCCCTTCCAGATCTGCTTCCTTCATAATCTGTTGTGGAGCTCCCTTGCAATCCTTAACCATAGGCTTTACCTATTGCAAATTTGCTGCCCCTTCCACAATCTAAGAGTCTTCCGACTCAAGAAAGTCAACTTGGTTTCCTTCTAGGGCATTTTCCTCTAGCTTATCCTTTAGATCTACAAAAACTTCACCATTTGAAGTTTTTTGGGCATGCTCTTCAGAATGGGGAAAATCCTTCTTATCTTTGGTCCAAGCTATTGCGATAGAAGGTGTTGGCTTATGTGTAACGTCCTTCTTAACTTCTCCAGCCTTCTGACCAACCATTATAGAAACAGCCTTGTGGCCTATGCTAGTGGTCTTCCTCTTCCAAATTTTCTCGTCCCTATTGTAAGAGGAAGGGAGAGACTTCTTCTTCTTGTCCATCTTTGCTTTCAAACATTGAAAAGCCTTTATGTCCAGTCTTAAAACAATGAAAGCAACCAAAAGGTACACTCTCATAGTCCAACTGTTGTATGTGGGTGTTGAGCTTAGACTTGAAGCACACCACTTCTGGAATATCATCCCCTTCCCTTACTCCTATGCATATCCTCGTATAGGTAAGTCTGCTCTTAGAAGCAATAATAGGATCAATTGATAATAGTTCTCCAAAGGAACTAGCCACACCCATAAAAACATTCTCATTCCAAAATTCCAAGGGCAACTCAGGGAATCTAACCCATATTGGAGCTTGCTAAAAAAAAAGATTCATTTAAGTCCAATTTTGAAGACCATTCTAAAACACCAAAGTTTCTCGTCCTATACTCTAGGGCCCTTAACATAGAATATTAGCCATGTCCTCATTATAGGTAAAGTCAAAAGAGAGAAACCCCTTTGCCATCGCAATAACATTGACCTGACTTTTAAGGTGACATTTCTTCAAGGTGAAGGACTACACCACATTGATGTTTGGTCTCTTACAGATAAAATTTCCAACCAGTGTGAATGCCATCGAAGCTATGCTATGATCAACTAATTCATCTAGAATAGCAATCATGCATGATCCCTTTTCCAGACTTGATACAATCTTAACCAGAGGGACAGAAGACTTACTAGATTGTTTGACCACGAAGAGTGAGGCCCATTTTGTTGGAAGATTCCCTGGCCTGACCACATTGGGTTGGGTTTTTGGCTTGATCTAGATTTCACCATCAGCACGTGGGTCCCCATCCCCATTTTCTGCCTCTCCACACTCTGCCTGAAAACCCTCCTTTGTACCTGGTTTCTGAGATCCTCCTCTTTGAGGACTCCTGCTCAAAACCAAGTTTGAGTATCTTAGTTAAATGTAAGTATATCAACTATCATTATTTGAACTATCAACTCAAGCCATTAGTTCAAAACAAATCATTGAAACCATAACCTCTAATAGTCTACACTTAAGATTAATTTTATCTAGACATTAAGGTAGAGATGATTTTTTATAAAGGTATGCATTTTTTTATTACTATACATTCATTTCAAATGCATTAAGTAAGCATAAACTGTTCATTTCTCAATACAATCAAGTTAGTGTCTTAGTCGATCACATCCTTACTAACCATTGATTAAAAATCTAATTTCCACAAGTTATCATTCATAATAATTTCTTTGAATATTAAATTAAAAGATGATATTTTCTTTCTTTTCTATTGTTCACTTAGATAAATAATAGCATAAGTATTCCTAGGTTCATTTTCCCTTTATCCATCAACATAAAGAGATACTCAAAAATATACCATTACTGAATCAACGTCTTTTAAATGCTCTAAAATAATACAATGTGTTCATTTTTCCCTTTCATTTCTTTTAGAGATACCCTTTCCCTTCTACATTTCTTTAAAATTGAATTAAATCAATATACATCAGTATGTCATATACTTATAACTTATTTTAGGAGATTATACTTATATGAATATATATACATTACTAAATATAAACATAAAATAATATACTTGAATATAAAGACTTCAAAGACCAATCTGGAAGAGAACATGAACAAGGGTCACCCATGAGACCACAAATAATATCTCAATAAGATAAACCACCTAGCCATGTGGAATCAAAAAGGTCACTCCCCTAAGCTAGGAGATAGAAATCAAGTTCCACACAAGAGGTGACAAATAGGATATTCCTAAGGTGGAAAATCCCTTCCCAAAATAAAGCAAAACAATTTTATTTTATTTTTAAAAAGCAAAAAGAGCTACTACACAAAAAAAATTTAAAAAATTAAAATTTAAAAAAAAATTACGAGTGAGGGATTCTAGGGTGCTTACTAGGTGACTATCATCATGTACCCCTCAAAATTTAGGATCAAGCTCATAAATAATTGTCATTTTTTACACCCAGGCCTTCTACAAAATGACATATAATGGCTGGTCTAGATACTCCAATAAGGCATATGTGACCTTATCACAATGTTTATCTTTATTATTTTGTTAATCCAAACCCCCAATATCTAGTTTAATTTATCAATGGTTTTACTTGATTACCAAAGTCATGTGTAGAAGCCAACCTACTTAAGTCCTTAGTCTCTTACTTCATAGGATCCTCTAGCATCCACTTCTAGGTCCTAGTGTATATGGTGATTCACTCACCTAGGGTATCTAGTTTACCCTACCCTTAATTAAACATCATTAATGCATGTTAAAACAATTAATAATTACTAAAAGTCCATATTAACATCAAAATAGCATTTGATTGGGTTTAGAAAACCTCTAGTTGTTCATAGTTCACTACACTAGCCTTCAAAATTTATGAGGGGTCAAAATGCTCCATACATGATATCAAAGCCGTATTCGATATTTTAAGGTTAAAATGAATCAAAAATAAGATCCTAAAATCATGTGGTAACCTAAAACCCTCTAACACTTGACAACTTTTTTAATTGATATATTTAAAATATGGTGCAATGCCAAGAAAAGCCAGCAATGAACAATAAACCATATTTTTCAAAAAATACATCATTACACCAATGAATTTGGTGAGAATTAAATATATGTATATATATATATATATATATATATATATATATATATATATATATATATATATATATATATATATATATGTATATATATATATATATATGTATATATATATATACATATATGTATATATATATATGTATATATATGTATATATATATATATATATATACATATATATGTATATACATATATGTATATATATATATATACATATATATATATATATATACATATATATATATATATATATACATATATATATATATATATATATATACATACATACATACATACATAACTTTTAGCCTTGCAATAAGATCTTCATATAAATTTAAAGGAAAGTATACATACATACATACATACATACATACATACATACATACATACATACATACATACATACATACATACATACATACATATATATATATATATATATATATATATATATATATATATATATATATATATATATATATATATATATATATATATATATATATATATATATGTATGTATATATATATATGTATATATATGTATATATATATATGTATATATATATTATATATGTATGTATGTATGTATGTATGTATGTATGTATGTATGTATGTATACTTTCCTTTAAATTTATATGAAGATCTTATTGCAAGGCTAAAAGTTATGGCTTATGTTCTAAAACAAAAAACTCTAGTTAGGGTTCAAACTTACCTTCATTAAAATGTTGTAACTTTTGCAAAACATAAAAAAAAATCCCATTAAACTAGTAGAAAATGAAAAATAATACATATGACCATGTCTCATATCAAATTTATATATGTACATGACTTTTTATAGTTTTTCTCATTCAGATAAACTTGTCTAAAAATTCAAAACCCAAAATGGTCAGATTTAGTCTAACAAAATATATATATTAGGGCATCAATTCGACCCTAAAAATAAAATATGAGAGATACCTATTTGAGACTTTTTGATTTTTTATTCCATAAAATAAACTAATAAGAATCCTATACTCAATTTATATTGTTCAAATAATAAATCTCAAAAAATGAGTCATTAAAAACCCTAGGAAAACACAACAATTTTTACAAAAAAACAACTTAAAACTTTTAAATTACTCTTGGAATGGAAAGTTTAAATATCATACATCATGAGAAAGTATGAAATGGTCATATTCTATCACATAAATAATTTAATCCATACCTCAAGTCCTACGAAGAGTCAACTAATGGAGGAAGGAGACAAAGAGAAGAAGACAAATCCAACTTGAGATGCATCACTCAAACCCTCTCCAGTTTTAGAAATATCCAAGAAAGAAGAAGAATCGATTTTTTTAAAAAAAATCCCTCTCTCAACCAACAAAACTCTCTATTTTTGCAAACTTCTATTGGGGGTGAATCAATTTCTACTTTTAAACTAGTTAGTTGAACTACTATCTTAAATAAGTAAAATACATGTTTTTGATTAGATAAACAGGTTTTACAGGGAACCTGAAACCCGAAAGTTAGTACAAAAGAAGGCTGATAATAAGCATGACAGCCCAGCCAAAAAAGTTTAAGTTCAAAGCCTGATAATAAGCATTAAGCCCAGCCAAAGGAAAAAGTTCTGAGAAAAGACCAGGAAAAGGAAACAGACAAAGCCACAGCCAAAAGCCAGCACAAAAAGCCAAAAATAGCAAAAAACAAAGGAACAGGCAAGAGTTATTCAATAATACATGCTGCTTAAACAATAATAAGTAAAATACATGTTGCTTAAACAATAATACAAGGGTAAAAGAAATACAATAGAACCATGAAAGCTCACACAAGAAAGAATACACAGATTATAGATAGATTTTTTTACACAAAAGCCCTCTTTAAGAGGATGAAAACTATGATGGTAGTAATAAACCCCTAGCATTTTACTTCAAACTAAAGGTTTCTCAATTGATGGTTGCACTTGTTCCTTCTAGAACTCATTCAGTTAAGAATGTTGGTAATCTATTAGAATTACAATAAGCCTTTGAAAAATACCTTGTGAGAGGATTTATAACACTTCTTCTTGGAGGTACCTTATTAGAGGATATACAAATGATTACAATGAAGCAGACCTAGTTAAGGGTTACAAATAGATGCAATGGTAAGAGAGAAAACTAAATTCTTGATCTAAATAATATCACAACTTTCCTTGTAGATTTTTTATTCAATCCTTGAAGATCCTCTTATTTCCTTCCTCTTCATTAGCTTTCCCTATGAACACCCTTGTATCACCTAACACTCTTTCATGTTTCTTGTTATCTCAGATAACCTATCTATAATTCGGCTCCTTGCTCTGCAACTACCTTCTTCACTTTCTTACCAACTAAACTCACCAACTTCAACAACAATAATCTAGTGTAGAAAACCTATTTACATTCTTCACTATATGGGCACCAAAACCGCATTAAAAAAAATTGCTCAAATTATGGATTGAATTTTTGAATAGCACACACATGTTAATCACATAATAGTGAAAACTCATGACTATCTACAAGTGGGTACCTAGACTGAAAGGCCTATCACTCTACCTAGAGTCTTATGATGTATTTTATGACTTTTTAATCTGTGAACACTCCATCATAGAATCTTTTAATATTACACTTCACCTTTTTCAGGTTATATCATGTTACATGAATGGAGACTCATCTTCCGATGATTTTTCATTATGCCTTTGCACTTATTTGACTCATCATAGATGCTCACTTGACTAAACCAATATAAGACTCTACCAATAATCATTCTAACCTCAAGTCATCTACCTCTCTTTTCTACCAATTTCCAATCAATGAAAACACTAAGTGTATGGTGTAAAGTATTAGTGATTACCTTTCTCTAGCTATCATGCCAATTTGAATGATAAGTCCAACAATCTCCCCCTTTGGCACCAATGGCAAAACATTTAACCATCTTGGACCTTCTTTGACAAAACATTTTTGGTTAGTTCTTTTCTCCTTCTTCTTTTTTACTATACTAGTGGAAGTCTTTATGCCAGTGTGAACTTAGTCAAAAAATAATGAGTCTTCCCCTAAGTGTAGTCTCTCCATCCTTTTTCATTCTAAACTTCTTTATTTGTCTCCCCTTACTAGGCTTAGTGTTATTTCTTTTTTTGTTTCTGCATCAATTCACCCTTTCTCCATTTTCCATACCTTAACTTGATATATTTTTAATTCTTTCTTTGTCTGCCTTACTTTCTTCTCCCCCTTTGTCTTTCTCTATGTTCTCCTTTTGTTTTTCTCTCTCTTCTCCCCCTTTTCTCTTCTCCCCCTTTACTTCCCTTTACTTTATGTCTTCTCCCTCATTTTGTCAACAATGAAAAGGGTAAAATTTTGCATTATAGCATGTCAAACACCTCTTTTATATAGAGTGTGAGCACTCTCAATTTGAACCTACGAGGACTCCTTGAGATTCATAAGAGCAAGTGTCTCACTATGAACATCCAACATATGTTCTTACATAACATCAAGGGTATTGATTAGTGGCTTGGCAATCAGTATGTCTACATCCTTTAGTTATTGTTTAATAATACCTTTCATAGGTGATAGGAATCATATTATTTCTAAGAGTTTGAGATCTCATTTGTCTTGTTTATCCCTTAGCCTATAAAATAGGTGAATAGTTTCTTGATCCTTTGTTTTATATTCTAATATTTAATCTATGAGGAGATCAAAAGTCTTGATGACTTGTTGAAGCTCATTTTTTTTTATTCCACACTTCTTCTCAAGGTTGGTTGTGAATGTACTCAAGTCAAATACCTTTTGTAGCATAGGGGTAATCACTTTTAAAGCCTAAACCATTTCATCCTTGACTTGTGATTGCATAATCTTTCTAAGCTCAATAAGATTCATGAGATTTTTCAATCTCATTTCTCCAAATTTCTTCTTTGCTACCTTTTCTATGAGAAACTCATATAAGAATTCTTGTTAGTGTCATATAAAAATATAAGGATAATGTTTTTCTAGTAGACATGTTATTTTACATATAGGTACTTGAACTTAAAACCCATTGGCTTCCACTTATGGGATATGAGGTTAATGAGGAAGAAGTCATTCTTTATGCTAGCATGATATTGTCAAAACTTGTAGACAAAAGTGAAAAATATTTGGTACTTTTGAATAAATTGCTGCAGGTACTACCAAAGAGATAAAGACACTAGTCACAACATAGAGAAATTTCATTGGTCAAGCCTAGTAGACACCTAGCATAGGAATAGGCACATCAAATACAAAAAGAATGGTGATAGAGGATCCATTTACTAACATCATTTTCACCTATCTAAGAGTAAAGAGAAAGGCTACGTGATCAACTACTAAAGAAAAAAAAATTGAGATGAAAAATAAGAAGATATAGGAGACTAGGGAGGCTATCAAGAAGAATAAGTTTGATGAGAAATAATGACGTTAAACAATAAGCACAAAATATTGGATCGGGTGAACAATTATCTAAACTAAAGAAGAGAGGAGTGCAGAGTAAAAGTGATGATTTTTTTAGAGGTATAGAATAATTAGGGATCTTAGTAAGAGTAAAGAGAAGATATAAGTTGCAAATGAAGAGGAAAATAATAAAATTGAAGAAGGAATTATTCTACATTTGTTCAAGCTCTAGAAAAACCCTCTTGAAATATAGTTACTACTTCCAAATGAGTTACAATAGCTTATAGAAGCAAGATGGTCATCTTTCATGTACATATATAAAGAGATACTTGAGAAAGCTCTAATAGAATCTCAATTGGAGCTAAGTTCTAATGATGCAAAGGATGTATATGAATAACATAATAATAAATTTGGAGTAAAGGAAAGGGAAACTATAATCTTAGTAGAAGATACATAGAAACTACATGACGAGACACTTGAAATATGGAGAAATATTCTAAAATCTGATCAAAAGTCACAAGGACACTTATCGCCAATTCAAATTAATGAAAATTTTACTATAAAAGAGATAATTAACAATGTAGTACAAGACAGTCCATAATAGATAGAAGAAATATAACCATAATAGGTGAAGTTGCCAACTAATGAAGCCAAACATGTTGACATAACTAGTCAAGTAGACTTATCTTCAAGATAAGAAGAGACAATTTTATTGGAAGAGAGAGTTAAAAAGATAGAAGAAATATAGAAAGTACAATAGGAAAAGAGAGAAATAATATCAAGTAAGAAGGAATTTCAGTCTTGAGCCAAGTATAGTAAAGAAAAGGAAACCAATGAAACTCCTAATTTAGAAAGAAATTGAATATTTAGGTGAAGAGGAAATCTTTCCTACACCTATAGATGTAAATAAGTTAAAACCCAAAGATTTTTTGGATTACTCAAACAAGGTGAAGATTAAAGCCATTAGATACAAGAAGAAGAAGAAACAAGGGCTAAGATAGGCTAGGAATATCTTAGTAGAATTAGTACCAAAAGTTTAGTACAATAGGAAAGATCCAATAATTTATCAGAAGATCACATTAATTAAAGTTCTCTATTACTAGGATGTAGATTTGTAATCTATAGCTTTGCAATCTACAACTATGAGTATGTTTGAAAAACTTGGAGAAGAAGATGATAGACAAGATAGTAGAGATGATTGCTAAAATTAAAAGTCAACTACCTAATTTAGTAAAAGTGGTAAAGGGGACATTGAAAGAGGTAGGGAACATCTTTAAGAGAATATCTATTAGAGTAATTATTTGTTTGCACTTATTAATTAAATCACTTTGATTTAATTAATTAAGTTTCCTATTACTCTAGTTTGCTTAAGCTATCTTGTAGGTCAATATAATTAATATTTTATTAATTATATTATGCAACCTAGCTTTTTTAGGCTTTAGGTTACCCTTTTTGGGTTTCGATCTCCTTTTATAAGGATTGATCTCTTTGTATTTTTCATTATGAAGATCCGTTGAATAATATTTTCTTCGTTTGATTTTTTCAGATCAAACCCTTGCCTCTTCTTGTCTTTTTCTTCTCTATGACAGCTTTTCTTGGGCTTCATGGATTTGTTGTGTGCTTTTTCTCAAATCCTACATGGTATCAAAGCCAAATTTGATGTAGCTTGTTCAGTGTTTCAAGAAAAAGGGAGAACAAGGGTTTGGCGAATCAGATCTAGTGTTTTTTCGAGTTTTTCTAAGAAAATAGAGGGGTCACCAATTTTCAAAGTAGTTTGAGGCAAAATGAACATCATGGATGGATTTAGAAGGCATCAAAACCCTCATTTTGATATAAAACTTGTTCGATTTGGACAATGTTGATCTGGGAGGCAAAAAAATGTCGTACAGGGCTGTACGGCCTCTACATGCGCTCCGAGGCACAAATTTTTTTAAAAAAGATTACACGCAGCCATTTTTTAGTCCGCAGCAGTTAGTTAACCACAATGGAACTACTAGCAATTAACCACTATGGTCACCGCTAGCAAAAACCGCTAGTGGTTACCGCTGGCATTCCGCTAGCGGCCCGTGGCTGCCCTTCGCCCTCCCACCACCCCACCCACCACTCCACTGGTGGTGCAGGGGTGGCAGCTTTTTTTTTTGTTTTTTATTATTTTTTAATTTAAAAATAATAATTTTTCTTGCATTTCAAAGGGCTTGGTGGTTTTTTCTCCATAACTTGAGCGTACTGACGTATTTTTTCGATCCAAAAAATGTGCCAAAAAGCTAGTTCTGAGATAGAGATATTTGTTAGGATTTTTTGAGTTTTGATGCAGTTTGGTTACTTGTTTTGGCAGTCAAATTTGGATGTTCTATTTTGCACTTTGGGAGGCGTATCTTGAGCATCCGATCTCCGTTTTTGGACTTCTTTATATCGCTAGAAAGCTCTTTCTATTCTCTCTCTAGTGATGCTAGTTGTTGTTCCAAATTTTTTTCTAGGCACATCCTATTCAATCTTTTGTGTTTCAGCATTCTGGTGGATATCTTGTTTGTTTCAGGTCTAGGGATCAATTTTGTTGCTTCAGATGCTTTGTTTTGGGCTCTTCCTTCTATTGTATCAGCCTTATTCTTTTTCTAATGATTTTTGATATTCATTGTAAGCATCTTTATGCAATGCACTAAGATAAAGTGCCACTCTTGCGTTTCAAGATCCTTTTCGTCATTGTGATTTGTTGTACTCGCACTATTTTATAAAGTGCCATGGGGGGGATAGTTGTTTGTTGCTTATAGGCCCTCTTTCTCTTTTGCCTCATGTAGTGTCAATGACATGTGCCTTTATAGGTGTCTGTACCTCACTCTTGATGTGTTTGGTTCCTGTGTTGTAGGATATTTTTGGCCCATCTTTTCAGCTGCCTGTCACCTCACCTGCTTTAAGGGGGGGGTTATATTGTTGTTCTATGCTTCTTTGGTTGATGGTTCGTTGGTGTGAGCTATGTATTTAGTACTTGATCCTACATACTAGGCGATTGTAGTGACTAGTTGCTTATGCATTTCAGTGAGATGGATCATCTACCATATAGACACACTCAGTTCGTGCCTTCTATTTCCATGGAGGTTCTACAAATCAGCATTTTGACAGAGTTTTGTGGTTCTTCATGCTTCAGTGATTCTCTTCTGATCTCTTTGTTCCTTCTTCTAGAACATTCTTTGCCATCTCTTTTTGGAGTAGGGTTTTTCCCATGTGATTTTCTCTATTTCTCCTCTTTATAGAGATTTTGTTGTGATTGGGTACCTAATCAGGCCTTGTTGCTGGGACCCAATTTTCTTGCTTTCATAGTTGTGCTAGGTTAGCTTACCTCCTGAGCTTCGCTTAAGGGGGGGTGTTAGAGTAATTATTTGTTTGCACTTATTAATTAAATCACTTTGATTTAATTAATTAAGTTTCCTATTACTCTAGTTTGCTTAAGCTATCTTATAGGTGCATATAATTAATATTTTATTAATTATATTGTGTAACCTAGCTTTTTTAGGCTTTAGGTCACCCTTTTCGGGTTTTGATCTCCTTTAATAAAGATTGATCTCTTTGTATTTTTCATTATGAAGATCCATTGAATAATATTTTCTTTGTCTGATTTTTTTGGATCAAACCCTTGCCTCTTCTTGTCTTTTTCTTCTTTGTGATAAGTTTTCTGCATGCAGGTTTTCTTGGGCTTCGTGGATTTTTTGTGTGCTTTTGCTCAAATCCTACAATATCAAACTATTTAGAGATTGTGAAAGACTTGGAGAAATAGAAATAAGATGTACAAAAGGAATTGGAGAACCTTTGCAACAAACTTGATCCATTTTAAAGTTCAATTACCTTATTCAGTGAAGAGATGAAGAAGGCTCTGAGTAATATAAGAAATCTATAGGAAGAAAAATATAGTAGAATGATGAACTTATTAGAATTACAAGCATTTATATCCCCTACTATGGAGGAAATATAGAAATTCATAAAAATAGAAGAAGAAACTTCAACACTACCAAGTAAAAATTCAATTGATAAATTAGATGACATTATACATAGGATGCAAGAATAAGTTATTACATTAGGTCATCTTAAGAAGACTTGGGAAACATCTCTATTGTTAGCGAGAGTTAGCTACAAGGTTATCTTTTATAGATTATAAATTAATGGTTACATGGTATTAAAGATTACACCTTTGGAATTATTTTTCAGAGGGAGAGAAGACTATGAATATCATAGTAACAAACCAGACTAGGAGAATATTAGAAGAGAAGGCTATAGATCACTAGTTTGAAGAAGTAGGAGGATAATCTAGTAGATCTGAAGAAGTGAGTTGAACCAAACCTCATAGTTTACTCATTGATCTCAAGTTTCTTCGATAATTATAGATTTAAGGGTATTTTCATCAATGCTAAAGGGGGTGATTGTTGAGATAATTTGCATTGGAAGATAATAGGAGATAATTGGCATTGCCTTGGTTTATGATTATTTGATGGTTCTCAATGATGGAAATCATACTATACTTAATAATGATCATTGAGAAATAAGTTGACCATACGGGTTACAAAGGAAAATGAAAGGCACTTGTCATGATTGGTGATTATATGATAGAACACAGATAGTTTGGAAAAAGGTCAAGGAAGTGGTACATTGGATAATATGGATCCAACAGTGAAGGATAAAAAAAGATATATGTCTTACCTATCCCTATGTAATATGCTGACCAATCCAAGAACTGGATACAAAAAAAAAAATTTAAGGTTGACCCTATTTAATCTAATCATTGAGAGGTGTGAAATACAAATAGAGAAATTGGAAGCTCAAATAAAGGGTCATGATTAAGAGGCAAAAAAATTACATGTAAATATTGAAGACTTGTAGTGGACATATTCAATAAAAAGAGAGAGGGTGAGATGGAGAAAAGAATAGAAAAAAGAAAATGGATAAGGAAGACGATTAGTGCAAGAAAAGAGTGATCTAGCAACAGGTATCTAGATACAAAGAAGAGAAGTGCATAGTGTTGTAAAATCATATCAGATAGCATAAGGGATCTAATAGGCAAGATAGTACCATAATTAGATCAAAGATTTAGTTGTTTCTTAATAGTTACAATTAGTAAATCCCTAGATTAAGTTGACATGATAGATCCAAATGTGTAAATCCCTAACAGGGTAGAATCTTATAAGAGTTATGTAAATCCTTTAAAAAGGTATACATTAGTAGATTTTTTGCACTTTTAACAAGGTACAAAATCCAACCTTTAAAAAGTGTAGTTGTATTCTCTTAGTCAAGAAATTCATTTACTGTAGTATAGTGAAGATTTATGGATAAGATCCCCATCATAGTTTTCACCTTCTAACCAAGGCTTTAGAGTAGACCAAAATTATTGTTTAATGACTCATATAGGTGTGATGATTTAATTGTATTATGCTTTATTTATTGATACCGGTTATATGTTTAGTAATTTGGAAGGTGGCATTTCAATTGTATATATCAACATTTATGTTTTGTACAAGTTTGATTGTACTAATTCACCCCATCCCAACCACCCCCCCAACCCCCCCCCGGCCCCTCCCCCACATCCCCTCTCTTAGTATTTGTCAATCCTAACACCCTTTAAGCCTTCTAGTTTACAAAAGGAGATATTAGTAATTGCAAAATTTTGTATTTCAGTTGATAGAAGAAGTATTATTCAAGAGAAACCTTGATGGTGTCCTCTGGTGTGTTAGAGATGCTGACACCACTAAAATAGTAAAAGAAACCTATAGTTGACCTACTAGAGAACATTTTTCAAAATAGACTAATACAATTAAAATCACATGTACTAGATACTATTGGTCACCAATGCTCAATGACACACACTCTCTTGTCCACAAATGTCACGAATGTTGGTTTTTCACTAGTAGGAGAAAAGGTCTAGGATGATGAATCTTTGACCCATACTAGTGGATGAGCCTTTTTCCTAGTGGGGCCTCAACTTCATAGGAATCATTATTCTAGCATCAAATGTTGGCCACAGTTGGATCCTCATGGCTATCAATTTTTTCATAAGATGGTTAGAGGAAACTCCTCTAAAGAACACCATAGAAATGGAAATCCTAAGATTCTTGGTGGAAATCATCACCCACTTTGGTCCCTTGAAGACTATTATATTTTAAAATGGGAAATATTTCTTGAGTTCCCACTTATCATAGTTTTCTCTCTATAATGGTATATTCCTAAAGACGTATTTAAACTATTACCCATAATAAAATAATCTAGAAAAATCCACCAATAAGAACCTCATATGTCTCATCAAAAGGAATGGATATGAGAATAAACAAGAGTAGCATAAAAAAAATTGAGCACTCTCTAGGCTAATTGGATCACACCTAAATCGATCTTGAAGACCTCTCCATATGATCTCATGTATCAAAAAGATACTATATTCTCTATCCTAGTGAAATTAATGGTGTTACAAGATATAAAATATATTGAGCTAGAGGAGAACTCTCTTGAGGAAATTAGAATAGACAAACAAATGATGTTTTAAAAAATTGGAAAATAGCCATTTCTATGATGAATTCAAGATATGAGGTGGTCAAGAGATGACTCAAAAAAAAGAAGCCATAGCCCACTTTAAAGAATATTGATCTAGTGTTGAAATGTAATAAGTGTGGAGCCAAACCTAACTTTCAAGCCAAATTTTATAGTCTATGGGAAGGACTCTTTGTATTTCTGAGTGTAAATAATTTAACTCTTTTAAGCTAGAAACCATGGGAGTGAACCACTTGAGATTCCATTTAATGGGATTCATTTAAAACATTTTATTTAAAGTACCTTAGTGTGCATGTATATATGTGTTTTTTTTAAGCTTTCATTAAGTTGAGGGCCCTTTATTTTTGCACCCTTATTTTTGTCTTAAGGTGATAAATAGAAAAAACTGAAAGGAAGTGTTTCAACCAACATGGTGGTGTGCAAGCTTAGCAATCTTCTATTGATGGAATTATTGTTGTAATATGACCCAAAAGTCATTTGTTGGTGCCCTTGTATTTATGATAAAGGATGACATAGTAAGGAATATACCTTTTAAAGGTATAAATGGAATTTAAAATAGATACATGCATTTAAAATGAAAATAACAAGTAAAGAGGATATTTAATGTCATTAAGGTTTACAAGACATAAGAAAGAGCATCCTCAAGATTTAAACTAAACCATATACCAAATGTTCCATAACCATTTTTGTTCCCCAAAGGCTTCTCTATGAAGGAAATATTCCCTAGGTCTTTTGAATCCCAAGTTTGAAAATAAGATCTAGAGTACTGCAAACAAAAAATGAAGAAAGAAATAGTGCAAGAATCATATTCTTCTAGATTTGAAGCATCAAAAACCTCTGTCGACATCTACAAAGATTCTTCTACATTAAAAATGAGACATTTGTGAAGCCCATCTATTACAAAAATTCCATAAGAGAAAGGGTCTAACAAGGTACCCCAACATGCCATCAAATTCCCTAGAGGAAGTAGTTAACCCTAGACTTCAAAAATCAGCAAATAATTTTAGGGGGGTGCTGATAGAAAATGTTAGATATCAAAAGTTGGAAAGAAAAGTATTACTATCCCTCCAAGATATCTAGATACAACCTCACGTATAATAAATGGTTCCTAAGGAACCACATTGTCCATATTTCATCACTTGTGTGGAATTATTTGGTCCAAGAAGAAATATGATTCATGATCATAATCTTAAGGTAGAAATTTTTCAATAACACATATGTAGTTCATTCTATAAATTCCTCCCCAAGAGTAGGTTTGGTTAGAGAGGTTCATAAGAGAAGTTGTAGAGGAGTAATAGGATACTAGGCATGGCTAATAGTTCTTATATAACTATTTATTCAATCTCTCAAATAAAAAATTGTGCCACCAAAATTCTCGAACATAATTAGGAACATGCAATAGGAACATTTCAATATGCCTATTCAATGCCATCCTTCGCCTATGGTGAGGAAAGTGATTATGAAGAAAAGTAGTACGAAATAGGAATACTATTCAAAATATGAAAGGAGAAAGGGAACCTCTCCTATGACTATGTAGAAGACCTATCCACCCTCATCTCAATACAGTTCCTCTGATTTAGCCAAATCCAATTTTTCACCATATATCATTCCTAGTACACATGTTTTTGCACCAAAATATGTCATCATTTAAGCAGCACATGAGATTAAGGATCAAATATGGAGAAGGAAGAAAAAATTCTAGTCATGATGTGGATCACTCTAATAGCTTCTAACCATGATTTCTATGAGTTCTTGTAGGCCTTATTGATACCTGCAATGTGGGATTTTCAAGATATAGATATTTAGGCCCCTTTGCATTTCCTTCTATAATAGATGATCTAGATAATAACCTACACACATAAATGCAAATGGTTATTCAAAGATAACTTCATAATTATCAGAGTAACCAATATCACTAAGGATTCCTTTTGCCTATGTATCTATATGTCCAACTAGACTCCCACAATAGAGTTAATGTCATAGGTAGCCATGGTTGAAACAAAGTGTAGTGCAAGAAAGCATGGGCATTCTATTACAAGAGATCAATAGACCTTAGGTCCAATTACCCTTGAAAAGAATATGGGCAATAACTACATCCTATTATTCAAATTATTGTGAATTGGCATTCTTCTCATGGAAAATAAGTAAATCCTTGACCTGTGTAGTTTCCTATCTCAACAAAATAACTCGATCAATCATATGACCAATAAATACTAGGAGGACTACATGAGCCCTAAAAATGTAGACCTGATCCTTTTTGTGAGCATGGAAGATACACCTCTACTAGAGTGGTCATCATACATCTCCTTCTAAATCCCCACAATGGATAAAACCTTGGAAAAAAGATCCCCATAAATTGGGAAAGGAGATAGGGAGACTTGGATTGGGAAAAGGAAATGATGGAAGTATTCTAGACTTACCATTAAGAGGTTAAGAAGGTATAGATCAATCCAGGAAATTTTGCATCTAACAACATCTTCCTCCAAAAATAGGATAAGGATTTGAGATCCCTAGGGTTACATTATAAGGCCTTGATGACTCAAGGAAAATTTATTCCTAACTCATAAGGGGTGATAAAAATGACCATCTCATTAGGTGTTGAATTTATATTTCATCCCTCATAGTCTTTCAAGAGAAGTACACTTCCTAGATTAGTAGAGAAACCCTAAGGAACATACAAGAAATTAGACTCTCATGTATGTAACACCATGACAAGAAAATATATTCCCCCCCTCTACCTCAAAGGAAAAGGATTGGCCCCAAGTAAGAGGATGTTCCTAAAATGTTGTATGTACCTCAAGTTTCACTAATTATGTTGATAGTGTAGGTAATTTTTATTCCCCCTCTTCTTAATTCTTACTCTCTCATTCCATTCATCATGAGCATAGTTACCTCCATGCCTCCCACTATTCTATCTTAGATTACACCACCATCACCCTTTGCCACCTCATCCTTTCTTAGAAATCTAGTGAGTGTGGTCATAAATCCAACATCATTCAAGATACTATATTTTGTTCCCTTTATAGTAGTTCCTACTAATACAAATCCTTTCACTCCACCAAAGGTGGCCCATTTTTTATCCTTCAATAGTAATCCCTAGGTGAACCTTAGTGTTATTCCCAACATAGTAACCTACAATATTTCAAGTGCAAACTCAACCTCCATTCAGGCCTAGTAGTTCCCCTCTAGATGTGACCTCGTATTTTTAATAAGAGTATCAAGAAAAAAAATATTTTTCTAGGAGAAACAAAAAAGAAAATCATCTAGCCCAAGTGCAAGGAAATACTTACGATGTTACATGCCTCCTGAAACTATGACAACAACTCAAATAGAGAAGGATCACGTAGATAAGGAACTAATTAATTCTCAAATATCAATACTCCAATAGAATTTGACAAGACCATAAAATTGAATATTTTAGGTGACCATCTTGTAGACCTGAGAAGGCAGAAGAATGGTTAGGATGCCAATCTGAAGAAAAAGAAGATTAAGTTAGTAACAGTATTGAAAATTATGTTAGAAATTTGGCTAATGAAAAATATTAGGTTTGTCATTTATGGAAACATATAGTCATATGGAACCATGTTGATGTGCCCCCCAGCCCTACCCCGCCCAATTCGCCTCAAGAGGTTCCCATTTCGCCCCCGGAGGAGATGATTGAAATCATGGTTGAAAAAGGGGGGGAGGTAATCAGAAAGAACAAGAGGAGGGCCTGAAGGAACTTCTATGGGGACAAGGTTAGTTTGGGTATTGTTAGAGAACCTGCTAAAATCTAGGTGCTAGAGGACCTTGACAGAAGTACCCACTACGATGAGCTCATTGACCCGGCTCTTTTGGTTATCTCTAACAATGTGCATGAAATTGGCTTCAACTTCCTGAACAATGCAAAGAATAGTCTGATTGACAACTTTTGTTCCATCAAGTGGCTTTTTTAGGAAATTGAGGCTCTGAAGGATAGGAACAACCATCCCAACAACTAGGGTATTGATAAGGACCAGGAAGCTAGAGGAAGTAATGACCAGGTGGGTAGCTAGGAGAAAGACAAGGGTCAGGTCTCCAGAGACCATCAATATGACAGACTCTCCCAACTCGAGCAAAAGGTCTAAAGGCTAGATTCTGTCCACCAGATAATCACCAAATAGATAGTGGACACCCTTCACACCTTGAATGAGAATATTGTCAATCTGGGGGACTATCTGAGTACAACTAGCCTTGATAGGGATGCGGAGCAAAATACAGAGCAAGGATTCAACCGGGATGAATTTCAGAAAGAGGCCAGTGACCAAGTGAATCAGGGGAACCAGATGAAAACTCCTACCAGGATTCAAGGGGGCGTGGCCAGTCAGAAGGACAATGATGCTGCAGAAACCTTGTAGGCCATGGACATGGACAGCCACTAGCCTATTCGCCTAGTTTTTCTTTTCTATCTCTGGCCTTTGTTCTTTGGCTTCGGGCCTTCTTTTGTCTCCAGCCTTTTGTGGAAATTTTTTGTTTGTTTAGTCTATTTCATCTCGCTCTGTTTACTGTAAAACTTTGGGTTTCAGGATCCCTGTAAAACCTGTTTTACCTAATCAAAAACATATAGTCTACTCTAATATGGCATAGCTTTTGGTAAAGTATGGAGGCACAATACTGTAATAACAACTCTTAACTAGGTTGATACTTCTAACAAGGCCTAGTCATTTGATAAGGATAGATACACTATACAAATGTATAGACACTAATATGGTTAATATCTTTCATAGGATACTTTTGATAAGTAGATCATTTTGAGGGTACCATCCCCACTAGGGTTTTCCCTTGGATATGGTTTCCTTAGTTAACCAATTATGGCACTATGAGTTAATTGTGTTATGCTTATGTTTACTCTTTATTTTGATCATCTATGTAAGTTTAAAGATTGTTAATAATATCCATAGTTGGAAAAAAGTTTGTGGAACACTTATTCATCCACCCCCCCACTCCTTGGTATTCCCTATTCCTAAAAATTGGTATTAGAGCTCAATTACTTGGGGAAGGCCTAGTGGCTTGAGTGAGATCACCGTGGATTTGGAATAATTACATAAGAACCTTGAAGAATCTATGGAGGAACTTGATACAATTACTCAAGAAATAAATAAATTGAAGATCAAACTTAAATATGCATAAGAATTCATTTTGTAATTGAAAGAGCATATTGAAAGCACTAGAATGAAAAAGAAAGAGTCACATGATCAAATCAAGGATAATGAAGGAGTTTCAAGGCTTAATAATGAGAGTTTAATTCATAAACATGAGCTTGATATTACAAATTTAAAGATGAGTAAGATGGAAGATGAGAAGAAAAGTCAGTTAAATTTGAGATCTAAGAATGCAGATCTAAAATCCAAACTTACTAAGGTCACATCTAAACTTGAGACTAAAAATTTATACTATGCATAACTTGATAAGTAAAATATTATTGTTAAAGTGAAATTTACAAAAACAAAGCAAAATCTTGAGAGATTATATTCAAGCACTAAAAATATTGGTAAAAAGATTATGGAACAAAGACTTATTGGAGACCCAAAAAAGGAATTGGGTATGTTGAAGGAGAATAATTGGAAGGATCTAAAGCTAGTAAGGAACAATATCTTGTGAATCAAAAACCCAATCATTAAGAATTTCTAAGAAAATAAGTACCTAATCAACTTGAGTAACCTAAATATGTAAAGAGAAAGTTTAATGGAAGATTTTTTCCATGGTATCAGCTTGGACTCATGAAGAAGTATTGCACATATAAGTATTATAAATCCTTTTATAGGTATTGTTGTTTATTCTTTATTTATGGTCATAGATATTTTTTTTTTAAAATAGGAAACCTAGATTTGATAATGGTATGCATGAAAGGACTAACCCTGCAGCTAGTAAACCATTGGGAGCAACAAATGTTATCAGAAGTGGAGTTGCATATTATAAGTACAATAACTTAGGACATATTACTAGACATTTTTAATTAAAAACTAATCAATTTTGACCTAGATATGAAAAAAATCCATAGCATGTCATATTTACAACAATATGGGACATAAAGAAAGATTTTAATGATTGAACAACATGAGAACACCTAACATGAGATTACAAAACATGAGAACTCTTAATCTTAGAAGAAATGTGAACAAAAATGCAAGAAGGAATGAAAGTGTGAAACCAAAGCAAGTAGAAAGTCTTAATAAAGCATTTGTTAAAGAATGAACACCTGGAAACACTAAGGTATGGGTTGAAAAGACAAAAGATACGTCTAAGAACAAAATGGAAATAGTACCAAGTATTAGACCCCCTACATCAACTTAATCAACCACTTTTTAAGATAAAAATACGGGATAATACGTCAAATAAACATTAGACCCCTTTATGGAAGAATTATGTTATGTGGAGTTAACAATTTCTTGGAATAGATGAGGTAGAGCTATGGTTAAATTTGTAGAAAGAAATACAGTCTTGTGCAAAGTTATGGAGGAAATCAAGATTACTAAATTAATATCATCTTTTGAAGTATATGTACATGCATAATAAATGAAGATGCAATTTTTTAAGGACTTGAGGGTTTAATTTAAGTTAATTGGTCAACATTTGATTGATTAAATATTGCAAAAAATTAGCAGAGTAATTAAAAATTGATTTGGAATATTTATAAGGTAATTTCAGAATGATTTTGTGGAAGCCTTAATTTTTAATTTCTAAAGGTATTTATCTAACTTGTGTAATTATTTGTTGAATTATATTTGAAATTAAATTGGTGCAATGAAAATTCTAATAGTATGTGACGTCAGAGAAAGACCTAGGTATAAATTCAAGAAGCATCCTTTTGTGTCTTTAGGAGATGATCTGACAAGAGATTTTCTTAAATTTGAAAAGGGTTTTGCATGTAGAGGACTTTTGCACTTACATACATTGCAAATTTGAAGTAATTGGGGACACTGATATTCATGAGAATATAAGTGTATAACAATGTGTAATGCTAAAATCATACCAAACACAATATAATTAATTTAATATATCTTGTAACACCTTGATTAATTATTTAATAATTAATTATGTTTGTTTTGATTATGTAAAAATAGGTTTTAAAGGACCTAAAACCTTTAATAAAGTATCAAAGAGAAACTAACTAATGAGTTCAGAAAATAAAAGGCCTCAGTGAACAGATTAAACAAATACAGAAACATGAGGCCAAGTACAACTATGCATAAAAAGACAACAAAAAGAAAACAAAAGGATAGCACCCAAACAACTACAAAGTTTTCAACAAGTTTGTAGCTTGATCTACTAGAATGTTCATATTTTTGCAGTGGCTTTCATTTCCTCCAGCTTTTTCACTCCCCCACCTACATTCTTGTTGGAGTTGGCCCTCGTGCACTTGCTCAGCCCTTGGTCCTCATTCACAACAAAGGAGTCAAGTCTTCTAGTCTGATCCATCTTATTCAACAATATATTGAAGTTATCAGCCATAGTCTTTAGAATGCTACATTTTTTGTTAGCCAAATTCTTGATCTTTTTTTCCATATTGCTCACTCTAGCTTCCAGGCTCTCCATCCTTTTTTGGATATCTTTAGTAACCTATTCCAAATTCCTATTTTTGGTTTCAACTGGAGGCACCCTTTTTGTTAATTTTTTAACCTCCTCGGCATTGTCAATGACTTCTAAAGGCCTATCAATATGATGGCCCAGCATACGCTCCCCCCTTGTCATCATGTTGAGTTGTTCAAAATCCTTTGAAATTACTTGAATTTGTTGTTTAAGGGTCCCAATCTCCTTCAAAATTGACCCTGTGTTACCCATGATTCCCTTTAGTAATCCCTTCTCAGCCTACTCCTTGTTATGGTCAAAATAGTGTTCATGCTTCCCTTGTCTACTTTTGCCTAAATCCACCTTGTTTGGGACATTGTCATCACCCTCATTCTAAGCCAACACCAATTTTCTTTTTCTTTCCATCCTTTAAATTAATGGTTCATCATCAAATGGAACTAAGAACCTATCCACATTCAAACCCTTATTACCTGAGCTCTTCCATACAAATCTTCTCTTCTAAGCATCCTTTCTCATTTCCTCCTCATAGTCGCTAGCTTGATCTGAATCACTCTCATTTCCTTTATTTTTCTTCTTGGAACTACTGCCAAAATCACCTTTCATACTCTGCTTAACATCCACCTCATCCCCTTCATCCTCAGTGTCCTTATCTATGTCCTCCTCTGAATCATTGGCCTTCGTCTCATAATCAATTGCTTTCTTACTTTGCCTAAGCTTATCCACCTTTTTAGACTTCAGAAGGTTCATAATGAGAACCATTAATCCCTCATGGTAGACATGATCACCATTTGGGTCATTTTTAAAGGCCAACATGGAATTACCCAGAGATTTTCTAAGATAAAAAGGTGGATGTATCCTAATCCCATGCCTAAAATGATTAACGAACATGAAATGCTGACCATAAATTTTTGTGAACCGACCATCCAAAGTGAGATATTCTATAATCACAAACACCACAAATTACCATGGGTGTGAAATAGTAGTTGGGTTAAATTAGGAATTACCTATTTCAACCAATCTATCATGCTCTTTGGTTGAATCCACAAACTCATTGACCATCCTATCAAATACCTCTCTATCCCAATAAAAATTAATGCCCTCCATCTCCAGACCCATAGCTTTAGCTATGATTTCTTCAGTCACCTCCATTCTTTGGTTTCCTACTAGAATCATCCCATCTCTCCAAGTCTTCATGAACTGTCGAGTAATAGCAGGGTTGTTTCCTTTTAAATTTTCCATAAAACCAATAAAGTTTCCTCGCTTAAGAATTTCCCAAGTTTCCTTCTTATTCCTCCATTCTTTACAGCTCGTTGGTTCAATTCTTTTTCAATTTCCTCCCATCTTCCTATTTTGAAAATGAATATCATGTCTTCTCCAAAAAAAACCAACTGAATGCGATAATTGATATCATAGCCAAGGCACACAGTGGCAAATAAGACCCACAATCCATGTGGAATTAAGTGAAAAACTCTGTCCTTCTCATAAAAGCTCACCACATCCCAATTCTATCCATAAAACAATTTATTTTTTCTGACATGGTAATCATTAATGAAGCACTTTTGCTTGCTTCCAACTTTTTCATGTTCAATCAGTAAGCACCCCTCTATAGGTATTATATCATTATTGTTCCATATTACCTTTTCCTCACTCTTACAAGCCACATTAGCAGCCTAGTCAGCAACTAGATTTGTTTCTCTAAAATTATGAGTAACAATACAATTTTGAAAGGAATTGATAAGATCTATGGCTTGAAAAATAATATTATTAATAGTCCAGGAAGACTTGGTAACTCTATTAAGGAAATTGATAATATTAAGGGAATTCCCCTCAAGCCATATTTTATTCAAATTCAAACTCTTTGCATAAATAAGACCATAAAGAGAAGCATTAGCCTCAGCAACATGGTTAGTTTTAATATCAATAGGGATGGCCATACCCCCCATTCTATCTCCATTTGCATTCCTAATAATGACGCCGCAACCCGCAATTCCTGGGTTGCCCTTCGAGGCCCCATCAAAATTTATCTTATACCAGTCCATCAGGGGACAATCCCATCAAGCAAGATCCCTAAGGTTAGGACCAATTTGTATTAGGTTGATATCCCTTAAGATTCCAATTCTAGATCATCAAATCTTCCCATTCATTCTAAGGTTGTTGACCCTTTCCATTGGATCTGATATTCTCAATCACCAAATTCTTAATCTTACAGAAAAAATTATTGGTATTTATTTGATTCAACTCCCCTAAACACCCTATCATTCTATTCCTTCTGAACACCACAACAAAGGAATGGGAGAATAAAATCCCACAATCTCAAAACTAAGGCATTATTAGAAGGTGGCTTCCAACCATTGAAAAAGTGTTGAATGGTTCAAGGAAAACCCAAGCAATATTTAGCAAACCATAGACCCTATCCCACACCCTTTTAGTATAGGAGTAGTGCAAGATCATATGGTTAACTGACTTAGCATCATTCTTACAAAGTTAACATCTAGTATCAATGTTAAACCCTCTCTTCAATAAGTTATCAGAAGTAAAAAAAAATTCCTACAAATGTATCCAAAAAAAATATTAACTTTGGGAGTCATAACTTTAAACCATGCTTTAGCCCAACAAGGTTCTAGATGCTCTTCAAAATCATTAACATACACTAAAGACATAGAGAAGATCCCATTAGGATTGAATTTCTAGATCAGCATATCCTCCTCTTGGCTTAAGAAGACCGCTTTTAGAATCTTGTTGAGATCATTCAGGTTTCTATCCACCCTTTTGAGGTCCAACCACTTATTCCCCTCCCAATAATCCTCAACAAAAATCCTGAAGAAATTCTTACATTGCTCCATAGAAGCATTCCACCTTTGATTAGCACTAAGAGGATGATCAATAATCCAAATATCGTTCTAGAAAAGAACATTCCTCCCATTTCCCACCTTTCATCTATCCCCTTTCTTAATAATCTATTTATGTTTTTGGGCATTTTTTCAAATCATAGAACCTCCTTGAACCGACTCATATTAAGAAAGTATTTAAGATCTTAGTTCTCCCTATTATACTTATTAATCTAGATATCACGTCATATGCCTTCCTCTTTGTGCCACCTCGATAACAATTTGGCCAGCAAAGCATCATTCATAGTGGTAACTCTTCTCAGACCAAGGCCACCTTTATTAAAAGGCATGCAAACTTTCTCCCAAGCAATTAGTGGCAGTCTATACCAGTCCATAAGAAAAGCTTCTAAAAATTTTTAATAAGTAACGCAAACTTTCTAGGGATCTTAAAAATACTATGAGCATATAGTGAAACATTATATAAAATGGATTTGAGAACAATAACCTTACCAGCCTGACTAAGGAGGGAGCCTTTCCAACTAGCTAACTTTGAGTGAATTTTGTCAATCAGCGAACTCCAAAGGGTCTTAGGTGGCTCCAAAAAAAGAGGTAATCCTAGGTAATAACCTATAAGGTGCCAATATCATAGCCAATAATACTTTTAATTTTTTTATGTCTCTTCTCGTTCACATTGACAAAATAAATCACACTTTTTCTCTAATTAATAATTTGACACGAAGCTTGCCCATAATCCTCCAATGCCCTCTTTATGTTTCTAGCATTTTTAACTAAAGCTTCTCCCATAACTATAAAATCATCCACAAGTTGTTGATGTGACCAAATCAACACTTTGGAAGAGGGTTTAAGACTAACAAAGTCCCCCACTCTCACCATTTTTTCCACAAATCTTCCCAGACATTCATCCATCAAAATAAAGAGGATAGGTGAAAGTGGATCCCCTTGTCTTAACCCACATGGAGTTCAAGAAAAAGGGGTAGGTGAACCATTCACAAGAACCAAGAAAGTAGTCGAAGAGACCAACATAAAAACCAGATCCTTAAATCTCTTGTTAAAACCAAAAGCTTTGAGTCCTCTTTGAAGAAAAACCCAATCCACTCTATCACAAGCTTTGGATAGATCTAACTTAAGAAGAAACCCCTTTTTCTTAGAAGTAATGAGAGAGTGAATATTTTTATGCACCAAAATAACTTAGTCTGAAATTTGCCTTCTCGAAAAAAACCATTCTATTGCTATGAAAGCAAGGTAGGGAGAAGGGACAAAATTATGAGGGTAAGAACTTTAGAAATAACTTTATAAAAAGAATTACAAAGACTGATTGGTTGAAATTGATCCATACTATCAGCACCTGGCTTCTTGGAATTTAGAGCAAGGAAAGTACCATTCAACTCTTTGAGCATTTTCCTAGAGCCAAAGAACTCCTTAACCCCATTACAAACATCATCATTGATGATACACCAGTACTTATGAAAAAATAGGAAAGGAAACCCATCTAGCCCTGGAGCCTTATCTCCATCAAAGGAGAAAATAGCCTTTGATATTTCTTCATAAGACAAAATAGAAGTTAGGAATTTATTCTGGTTCTCTGAGATACAATTTGGAATACAGACTAGAAACATATTCTAATTATCCTTGTCCAAATTGGGGTCACCTTGAAGTAGATTTCTGAAAAAATCCATGGCTTCCCTTTTAATAATCTCCTCATCATTTGTAGATTCACCATTAGTACTAAGTCTAGAAATTCTATTAGCCATCTTATGCTTCAAAGTGGTCATGTGAAAGTACTTAGTATTCAAGTCTCCTTCCAAAAAAAAATGTCTAGATCTCTTCCTCCAAAACATATCCTCCTTAGTAATAATGCCATGAATCTCAATCAATTTCTCACTTTCTTTCTCTCTAGTAACATTCTCACAACCATCAACTTGAATACTATTCTAAATATCTTTAAGTTTTTCTAAGAACTTCTTTTTATTCTCAAAAATTTTCCCAAAAGTATCCTCATTCCAAACTTTTATTTATTTTTTAATGTTTTTTAGCTTAGCAGCAACTTTGAACATAGCAGTACCCTCTACATGAATGTTCCACCATTCCTTGATAAGATTTTCCAGTCCCAGATGGAGAGTCCACATTTTTTCAAATCTAAATGGATAATTCTTCTAAAAGGTTAACAGATTTGCCATAAGAAAAATGGGATAGTGATCCAAACCAATACAAACTTGAGTAGTAAGAGAGCATTTATATTTTAAAAACCAGTCACTACTAATGAGAGCTCTATCCAATTTGACCTGAATGAGATCCTTTCCAGTTCTTCTATTAGTCCAAGTGTAATCAATCACATGCAAATCCATATCATGTAGAACATGATCATTAATGAAGTCCATTAAATCCAATCTATTATCTAAGTTGGTTTGACTTCCTCCCATCTTTTCAGATTCTTTCAGTGGGGTATTAAAATTTTCCATAATGATCCAATTCTCTTCCACAAAGTTTTTTCTTTGATTGGTAATAGTTTCCCAAAGAGCCTTCCTACCCCATTTGGAATTGGGAGCATAGACATTAGTAAGCACCCAAGTAGATCCATCCTTAGAATTGATAAATTTGATGTTCATTATATTTCTATTTTGAGAAATACGTTCCCTAGCAATACATTTATCATTCCAGTAAATTGTCATACCCCCTGAGGCCCCATCTAAATCATTCCCAATAATCTTTCCTCCCAAGAAAACCAAGAGACCTTCAACTTAATGCTTCAACATTTTAGTTTCTTGAATAAGAACAATATTTGGTTTATTATCTTTAATCATATTTTTAATAATATCTTGTTTATGAGGATTATTTAATCCTCTGATATTCCATGAGATGAACTTCATTTCTTATGGAAATTTTTTATTTCTAAGATATTCCTCTAACTACTACCTACAATACTTTTTTTAGTCTCAACCATTCTTCTCTACATATTAAATTTGTCTACCTATTGAAGAGGGAGAAACACCAACATCACCAGCCTTAAAGCCTTTACTTGAAGGTTTTGCATGTGGATAGCAATCCCTAGCCTTGCAATTCTTCATTTCCCCTTTTTAACTGCATTTTTCCCAAAGGTGTGCTAGGGATATCATCTTTTTTATTGCTCCTAGTTTTAACCATAGCATTCTCTTTATTCTTTTTGGAGGAAACACCCTCATTTTTCTTTCTAGATTTAGATGTTCTCATACCCCCCAACATAACTCCATTCTATGCCAAAGTTCACCTCTACACCCTTTAACACTTTATAAATTTCCTTAACTTCCCCTTATTGTGATAAGTTTCTATAGCTATAGAATATGCCAAAGGTTCAGTTAGACCATGATCTACCTTACTTATGGGGAGAGAAGAAAATTCCTCAAATGCCACAGACTCTTCATGAATGTAATCATTCTTTATTTCCCCACCATCATCTCCATCCCCATCAATGCGACTCATTACACATCCTTCATTAGCCAACCTAATGTCCATGCTATTGAGATCCAAAGGGATATCCTAACCATCTCCTTTAGTATTCCTCCTTGGTTGAGAAGTATCCTTGGTTGAGAAGCATCCTCAACAGTCATCAATGGTTCCTTTGCCAAACCACTAACCACTAGGGAGTTCCTAGCGTCCCCACTACCAATCTCACCTCCATTCTAAACTTTTTTTCAAACCCAATTTTTTTAAAACTTTTTGGATGCAACATTCAGAGATGGACATTTTTTAGCCCAATGTCCAGATTTTGTGTAGTGGAAACAAGCAAAGGGGATGGTCTCATACTGAATATGCTGCTTCCATATACCAAGTTTAGATTTAAGTGAAATAAATTCTGGCATATTCATACCTTGAAAAACACCCACACAGATTCTAGCATAGGTCATCCTTCTCCTCAAAATAGTGACTGGATCCATAGAGAGCAGTTCACCAAAGGTACCAACAATACCTTGAAACACATCCTCCACCCAAAAATCTAGTAGTAACCCTATCAATCTAATTCAAACAAGAGATCTGATTCTAGATTCATCCATAGAATATAAGTGTGGAGCCCATTTCTACAGGACTAGGGTATGTTTACTCGAAACCCAGAGACCATTGCAGAGGATCTCATGTTTATCTTCTTCATAGGAAAAACCAAATGAAAACCATCCTTTAGCCATCACTGCAATATCCACCTGACCTTTAAGAGTCCACTTCCTTCTAACAAAGGTCTTGATCACCTCACTGTTGGGCTTGGCACCTAAAAACTTTCCTACCAAGGTTGAATCCATCCTAGAGATATTTTTTTCAATGATTTGATCTGGGATTTTAAGTGTAAACATACCTTTGTCCTTATCTAAAATATTCTTGGTCGATGGTAAACTAGACTTGCTAGCTGATTCGATACCAACAAATTGGTCCTTTTTTAAGTGGAATAATCTGCCTAAGACCCCCCCTGGATCCTTTGTAGTCCCACCATCATCAGGATCATTGACCTTTGTAGTATTGTCCCCTTCTGACTCCGGTTGCACTCTCGTTCTAGTCAAACCTGTCTCATTCCCACCCCAAAATTTTGAAACCAATTTTCTCGCCCACCACTCCTGTACTGCTACTGCTCCCACTCACCATTATATGATTGTTGGTCACACTCTTCTACTTGTTTTATTAAATAGGTTTATTTCCCTAAGGTTTGAATTAAATTAAATTGCATCCCTCTAATGTATTATATTGATTTAATATATAGCATTTCATAAATATCCCTTTTTTAAATAAATTGTATTTATTTAAATCCCTCCACATGATTAATAATTCCTAAACTCACCATTAAATTAAATCATCTTTGATTGAATTCTAAATCCCACTTAAAGCCTAGTCTACTACTCATCACTCTCACTCACCTAAGCCTATGCATGTGTAACTAAGATTAATGACCTCATAATTATGCTTTAGCCACCTTTTATTTATAATGGGTTGCTAACACATGAGTGAGAAACGCATGTCCCAATGAACCCCTATTTCCTTAACTCCTCCAAAAGTTACTCTTACACCTTTCCCCCCACTCATTTTCCCAAGGTTTATCACACATTTGTGATCAAACCTTGAGCCACTCAAACCTTAAAGGCTCTTTTTAACTTTTGCATGGACATTCCTTTATCCTATGCATCTCCCTTATGGAACCTATGTGGATGCAACATGGATGTTCCCTCATCAAGGTCTCCCTCAAGCCTATAAATAAGACCCTTGACTTAAGTATTTATCATCTCCCACATATGCATTATTATCATGCTAGTTTATTATTAGAGATTTCAAAGATTTTATGCTTAGACCTTTGGTAGTTGTTTGTATTTTATTCCTATTTATTGCATGTTCATGGTAGTATTGAATTATTAGTTTCTTTTTATTGCACCCATCTCAATTATCCTTAAATTCTCTCAAGAGTAGTTGCTTCCATAGCCATTTATTGAAGTGTTCCTCGCTCATTTAGCATAGTTTCTTTTCATTTGCATCAATCTTGGGATTCAATAGTTGTGTTTTGGAGATCACATTCACATGCCTTAATCTCAAGTACTCCAACAAGCCCTTTGGGTGCACTAGTTGAGCTACTATGAGGTTGCATGGGATTCTACTCATTGGTTGTATTTTCTTTGTAAAATTAAAGTTAATTAGTTTATATTTGACTGAATATTGATATAAATGTACAACTAATATTTTCCTTGTTTAAATGTGCTCCCAATAGGTAAGGTTTTCATGTATTTATTTTTCAATTCAAGACGGGCCTACATCCCTTTTCCCATTTAAATTTTGAGCTAAAACTCTTCATTTTTTGGAAAAATGGTGCATTGTCATGTCTGTTATACGTAAATTCATCTATGTAGACAAACTATCATCTGTGCATTTTGGCACCTATAAATTTTGGAGTATGTTCCTTGACTTGACATGAGTGACTATTTAACCTATTTTTTTATTTACATAGTTTGGCATCACTAAACTATCATCTTTGATAGACTATCATCTCTAACTAGCATAACAAAGCAAAGGGATTTAACAATTTTCTTTTCTTGTCCATCATTTGTGATGGTATTTTCTTTTAGGTTTTTAAGAGTAATTAATATTCACAATCAATCTAAATAATTCAGCATCTTATTACATTAGTTCACTATTTTAAACTTGTTATTAACTCTTTCATCCATGCAGGTTCTAGATCAGTGTCTGCAAAGTTTTGTGTCTCTATTTTTTCAACTATGAAGTTTGGCATCTCCAAATTAAATTATTCTATCATTTGTGCCTTTCAAGATAAGAGTCAAGTATTGCCAAATTATATTGGTCATTTTTTTGTCTACAGTTCATATTGTGTTATCTATGAAGTTTGGCGTCTACACCTACATTTTGGCTTCTACATTGTTTTTGTATTTTAACTAATTTAAACAAATTTTCAATTGATCTGTCTAATTTGGTTATTTTATCTAGAGAGTCTATTGATCAATTTTATTGCAAATAGTATATTTGGAGGACCTTAGAATTAGGAAGAATGAATGAACATGTATAATTAAACACTTCTCATTGAATAAATGTTGCAAATAAACTTGTAATCCAAACAAAATCTTGAATGACACAAGGCTGAAATTTTTTCATCCAATCTTCAATGCCTTGAATAATTAATACACCTTCTTGGAATGAATGCTTAGGACTTAATCAAAATACACTCTTCAATACCTAAAGATCAAAGAATACTACTATGAAATATTTTTATTTGGGTTTAAAAAAATGTCATCAAATCTTGAGTGTTGGAGAAAATAAAATTGCAACCAAAACATTTGGACTTGGTGCTTAAAAGAAATAGACTCAATCTTGAATGACCTAGACTAATTTGTTCTTATTCCATCCTATATCAAGACTTTGGCAATTTATGTTCAAGCATGTGTGCATTTTCAAGTTGGAAAGAACCTTACATGTTAAACACGAGCAGCTTCAAGCATAATTAGTGAACTTAAAGCTTCAATTTGGGGATTAACAAGTGTCTTGTGTGTTTGAAGAAGTGTTTCTCAACACTATCTTGAGCTCATTTTATTTCTTGTAATCCATTAATTAGATTAAATGAAAAAAAAATTGGCTATTTTTTAAGTATCCTCTGCCCTCACCTTCATGGATCTTGGGTGTAGAGAAAGATATAGTCAATTTTGGGTTCACTTCTAGAGAATTATATTCTTTTGGAAGTGTGTGTCCCCTTAGGAGAGAAAGCTCAAACTAGTAAACATCCCTGTCTATTATATAAATGAGCACTAAGGTAATTATTTTCTCATCCCCCCAAGCTCAAGCAAGGTTTGTAGATGGTAGCTCAAGGTATAAAAACTTTCCTACAATTTTTGTACGGTCTACTAGGATCTTGAGTGAGTTGCACATGCAAAGAAATGGAGGGACACTATAGATCTAATTACAAACACCCTAGTAGTAATCCCTTATCCTTGGTATGATATTTTATGAGTGTATTATGGGCTTTCTTATGTTACATTTGTTTAAGCGATATAGGAGGAAATAAAATCCTTTGAAGTTACTCACCATCATGCTCTCCTACTAGAGGCATAAGGTTGCTTGTACTTCATCCCAAGATTCATTGTCCCCATAGAAGGGGGAATTATATTTTCGATGAATCATTTGTCAATTGACTCTTGTATTGATTCACCTCTTAGATTGAGAGGGAAATATTGAACTAGAATTAGGAGACATTGATTTGTGGACACATAAATATCATATTGAAACCAATAAAACAAGGATTTGATTGTTTGATATTTTCTTAATTGTACCAAAAAGAACTATCACTTGCCTTACAATGTCCATCCAAGTTTCTTAATCCTTGGTAGGATTTTTTTTACTATTGTATACATTTTCTTTTCAAAATCAAACATCTAACAACTCACAATGAGTGAAATGGTGAGTTGAGCATTGGTGTGCAAACTAGTTTTTGAGTAGGTCCTTTTGATATTTAAATTTTATTCTTTAGTCATTATGCTTATTTCGAACATTTGGGGTTTTATTTTAGCCATGTCCAAAGTGGTCAAATATTACAAGGTGAAACTATCATAACCATTTGCATACAAGGAAAGGTAAAATGTAGTACACAATGATAAACAATTTTGATACACCACTAAAGATACCAAAGCTAAGGAAGATAGAAAAGAATGTTATGATAAAATTGAGTATAATCTGAAACCCCTAAGATGATCCTATATCCCAAGAGTAAAACAAAGATTCCTCTATCCAAAGATAGTTGGTTAGATACCAACATAGTAACCATACTATCCATATTTCCACAATAGTTCATTTCCACCAAACACATCTTTTCAAACCTTCTAGTCCTCCATTTTTAAGATTTCCTCTAGAAAGCATTATCATATGAACCTTAATCCTTGATTCAAAGAGCATTTTGATCATGATCCTTTATCCAAAATAAACAAGTTAAAATCAACATTTCAAATTTAATCTTAGATGGTAATATCTCCAAACCTACAATATTAGACCTCATCCTTAGAAAACTTTTATCATAGTTGTACTCTCGCATTTGGGATCACAAATCCATCTCTAAATAGTGAGTCCTATATTTAGTGTCCTATTTTTCTTTAGATCATTTGTCCATCTATAGAAGGATAAAGATTGATGCTAAATAATCCTAGGGTAATTGTAAATCCTACATGGTGAAGTGGTTGAACCTTGGAGTTGAAGAACTCGATTGTAGAAAGTATAGTGCCTCTCGTGTTTGCAGTGTGTACCTTGTTATATTTTGATCGAAGAGATACTTCTTTTAGATTATGGTAAAAGAAAGTTTTGAAGGGACTCGAAACCCTTTACAAAATACTAAATATAATCATTAAGGCACTGCCAAGTTTTACAAGAACCTGAAACCTAAAGTTTTATAAAAAAACATCCAAATCAAGTTTTACAAGGACCTAAAACCAAAATTTAAAACCAAAAAAAATGACCAGGTTTTATAAGGACCTGGAACCTAGAGTTTTAAACAAACTGGAAAGCAAAAAGAAAAAAGTAGCAAAACCATCTAGATCATAAACTAGCACACCCAATCCACAGTCAGAACCTATAGTAGCTCATTGATAGTGTTTGCCACCTCTTTACCTACTTTAGCAGAGCTCTGGATGATGTTATTAGTTGAAAGAATAGGAGCCCCAAGAGCTTCAGCAACCTATTTCCTTATGCTCTACCTAGTTCTCCTACTAGGACCACAAGGACTCCCTACACCAATATTACCAGGAGACATAATCTCTTCATTACTTCTCTTTCCTAGACTAGCTACTATAGCACAAAGACTAGAAGTGACATGCTCCATTTTAAGACCACTTTCTTGTATAAGATGATGAAGCTCTTGTTCATAATCTTTAAGCTTATCAAGTATGTTACCAATTTTCACTTCCAACTGGGTTCTCCTAGCACATTCTGCATCAAAATCTCTCTGCATTATCCTCATTTTCTTCTTAAGAACCATTAATTCATTATACAACCATGAATCACCCTGAAGAGTAGTATCTTCCTTAAGATTAGTAGTGTGTAGAAAGGAGATCTTAGCATCATAGGAGTCATCCCTACCATCACCCACATTCCTAGACTCAGAGCAAGTCACAGTATTGATTTGGGTATCAATATTAATGTCCTTATTCTCCATCCTTTCCTCATTTGCACTTTTACTCTAGCTATTATCCTTACCAACAGGATCTTTTTCTTCATTCTCCTTTCCTATTTCCTCTTCCATTTTCTCTTCACTGGCATTATGTGAGCGGTGACCACTCTATTTTTCATCCTCTTCCTCGAGGGCTTTCAACCCCACATTCGTGTATGCATGTCTATCATGAATTTCTTGCACATTTTCTTTACCAATAGACACCCCTTTACTCCCAGAGTATGCATCTAGGTTAGAACTAAAATCCCTCATTTCTATTTTCTCATCATTGTCCATTTCTACCTTCTCATTATTGTCCAAGTTCCCAAACTCCATAATTTCCCCAAAATGTTTCTTAGTCCTTTCCTATTTTAAAACTTTCTTGTTAACACTAGCCCCTTCTTCCACCTTAATTCTCTTAGTGTGGGTCTCACTTCCTGACCCTTTCCTTTTCATATGAGCCAAAGAGGGCTTTATAGCCTTATCTTTACAATAATTCTCAATAAGTAAAATTAAACCTTCATGAAGCATGGGACAAGAATCTTTCTTTCTATGTGCATAAAAGCTAAGAATCATAGAGTATTTCAGAAAAAATGGGAAGGAAATCCTATCTTTATGCCTAAAATGATTTAGGAAAACAAAGTGAAATTTATGGACCCTTTTAGCCCTACCATCAAGAATAAAATATTCATGAATACAAGATAACACATCCCTCTAAATAACTTTAATTTGGTTCAATTCATAGAAATCCCAATTTTTTTCCCAGATTCTTCTCTTCAGCTTCGGTTTTTGGAAATTTCTTGAAGATCGCATTGGATATGCTAGTCTCCTTACTGAATTTTATCTCTTCTTTTGGAAGCCTCGTAACCTCAGCAATAAATATTCAGTCAAATTCACCATGACCCCATGCAAATTTACCATATCTTCAAACCATTTCTTGAAGAACACTTCTATAATGTAAGGTTTATACCCATGGAGATGCTCCAAATAGGTCGTTACATAACCTTTCTATAGAATTTTCTACATAGAGGCCTTAGCCTTCCATGCCCTGCAATTTCATGGCTCTTGTTTTTTGGTTCCCCATCTATCTTAAAAAACTAAAAATCTCTGTAGAACACAAAAGTAGCACAACCCAAAAAATGTAATAAAGTATTGAAGATTACTAAGGAACAAATAAGTATACTTATGTGCCAAACCCAAGTCATAATAGTGCAAAGGTACTTCCTTGGGAATCTCAACCTATCCTCCATAAACCCACCGCTCTCCTTCATAAATTTTCCAATCTTAGGAAATATTTCCTTCTTTTGCAAGTGTCCAATCATTATTAATAATTGATGTCAACTCCACATTCTTGCATGCCACCTAAACTTACTTTCCCAATAGACAACTTGATTGGAAATCCAATTAGCAACATAATTACCTTCTCAAAAAATATGGGAGAATATAACATTATCAAATTTATTAATAAGGTTTTTTATTTCCATTAAACTGGCTTCAATAGTCCAAGTGACCAGATTCTTATTATTGACCATATTAATAATGTTTAGTGAATCTCCTTCCATCCAAATATTTTGATAACCACTTTCTACAGCCAGCCTCATAGTATATAGCGTTGTCATTGCCTCAACTTTATGGCTTGTAGAAATCCCTATGGGGATAGAAATAGTATCAACAATTCTACAAGTATGGTCCCTCAACACCCCTCCACAACCAGCTTTGCTAGGATTACCTTTAGTAGAACCATCAAAGTTTCCTTTGATCCATCCCATAGATGGAGATTTCCATTTAAAATTTTGTCTTTGATCATCAGTTTTGATTTTATAGCCTTTAATCTGCATAGGATTATTGATCTGGAAATCATTACTAAATTTTCTATGGGAATTGAAGTTTTCCTTGATAAGTCTAATTATGTTATGGCCAAGAGCCCATTCAGGCATTTCTTTGTCTCTAAAAATTATATTATTTCTTTCTTTCTAGATTCCCCACCAGAGATGGGGGAGAGTAATTTTCCACAAAAAAACCAGTATTGATATCCTTAGAAGGACATGTCCAACTATGGAAGCATTGATCAATATTATTTTGTTGAACCCAATCTAAATTCCAGTAGTTAAGACTGAAACTCCACACATTTGTCCTATAACTACAATTTAGGAAAAGATGATTTCTATATTCATAGTCCTCTTTAGGTAGGTTGCATCTGTTAACCACATTGATACCTCTTTTTTGCAAATTGTCCAAAGTAAGAATTTTTTTTTGAAGCAAGATTCAAAAAAATATATTAATTTTAGGAATGAGACCTTTTATCCATAGTTTCATCCACAAAGGTCTACAACCTTTTTCCTCAGTGCTTAAAATAGAGGAAACTTTAAAACAATCACTTGAATCAACACCACAAATAATTTGATCTTCTATATGAGGATAAAGGCTAAAGACATTCAAGATTAACTGAGTATTACAAAAAAAAACTTATTTATTTCAACAAGGTTCACCCATTTATTATTGATCTAGTAATTCTCCACAAGAATACCAAATGTTTGTTTACATCTATCAATAATAGTTTTGTCCTCAAATTCCTTAATTAGAGGATGATCCAAAATCCAAGCATCCTTGTAGAACCTAATATTTTTCCCATTACCCACTTTCCAAGAACAACCTTAAATTAAAATGTTTTTAGCACCTTGCACTACTCCCCATATAGCAGAAGGAGATAAAACACTAGGATAAGAAAGAAAATTAGATAAACTGGGAGCATTAAAGAGGTATTTATGTTTCCAAATAGTACTTCATTCCTTATCATCATGATAAACTCTCTAACCCTTCTTTGCAAGAAGAGATTTATTCATACTTCTCATAGACCTAATGCCTAGACCACCATCCACTTTAGGCTTACAAATTTGACCCCAAGAAATTAAAGCCATTCTCTTCCTATCCTCAGCACTAGACTAGAGGAAGTTCCGTTGGATTTTTTAATAGAATCAACATATTTAGCTAGAATCCTAAAGAGACTCAAAACATAAGTAGGGATACTTCGGAGACTAGCCTTGAGGAAAGTAATTTTACCAACTTGACTCAAAATATTAGCTTTCCATCCTGTCAACTTCTTGCTGAATTTTTTAACAAGATTATCCCAAAAAGAATGCATAGGATTAGGCTCCAAAAGGGAGCCTAGTTAAATACAAGGGAAAGAACCTATAGAGCACCCAAGAATTTTAGCAATTTTACTCTGTCTAGAGACAGGTGTATTGATAAAATATAGGGAACTCTTATTTCAGTTAATCAATTGACCAAAAATAGAAGAATAGAGATTAAGGGCTTTTTTGAGGCTTATTGCTTCCCTAACCTTAGCTCTACCCAAAAAAAAAATATCATCCAAAAATTGCTCATGGAAACAAATGAGAGGATGAGAAGAGGGTTGTAATCCTTTGATTTCCCCTAGAGAGACCAACATCCCAATATATATGCCCAAACAATCAGCCATAATAGTGAAGAAGATAGGAGATAAAGGATCTCCCTGTCTCAAACGCCTAGAAGGTTTAAAGAATTATGAGGAACATTCATTAACCAGGACAGTTATTGAAGTAGTAGAGATCATCTACAATATAAGCTTCACTACATTGATACTAAAACCAAATGACAAAATAATCTTCTGAAGAAAGGACCATTCAACTCTATCATAATCTTTTACAATATAAACTTTCATAATAAAGCCCTAATTATTAGAAAGAGATAGTGAATGGATAATCTCATGCACAAAAATAATAGAATTAAGGATTTTTCTACCAGGGACAAACCCATTTTGTTGTTCAGAAATAAGAGAAGGTAGTAGAAGAAATAACCTCGAAGTGAGGACTTTTGAAATAATTTTATAAAAAGAGTTGCATAGGTTGATAGACTTGAATTGATCCGGAGAGTTTGCCCCAATTTTTTTGGGAATAAGGCATAGGAAAGTAGAATTAATTTCCTTCAACATTCTTTTAGCCCCAAAAAACTTTTTAACAGCATCACAAACATCTTTCCCAACCAATTTCCATTCCTTCTAAAAAAATAGCATAGGAAAACCATCTGGTCCTGGAGATTTATCTCCACCTAAAAAGAAAATAGCCTTATAAATTTCCTCTTCATTAGGGATAGAGCATAGCATTCTATTTTTCTCTTCAGTAACCAAAGAAGGAATAACATCCAACAACTCTACCTAATGACTCAAATCAATGTTAGGATTTGATGTCATCAAAGAAGAGAAAAAGGAGACCATTTCCTTCAAATTTTCCTTTTTCTCAGTTATCTTCATAGAGATACTTGTTACTCATGTTATTTTTATGTTTGAGATAGCCTGATAGTCAGATGTTATACTCTAATTTCTAGTATCATAGATGTCAAATTACTATGTTGTTTAGTTGATCATATCTGCATGATGATGCCTTTTGAAATGATAGTATGTTTTATGATGATATTTGGTTATCTGATATTTGGACATATCCTCTTAATACATTTATATGTTGGATTTGATGCTATGGTTATTTACTTGATCCTTGCTTTGTGATGTTTTATGCAAAAGTGACTAATGTAAATGGATTATTTTAGTATAATTAAATAAATGGTTAAGTTAGGTTATTTAATGCATTTATTTCTTCGACTATGTTATTATATGTAATTGCACTTGATCATGTGTTTTAGTGTGTAGGATTTATATCCCTAGTAGTAGCACATGGAGTTAGTAATTCAACTATTCATATCTAGCCAATGTCATCCCTATATGGTCAATGTGTCCTATTTAATTGATTAAATTAAACATTTAAGTGATTTAATAAATTCAAACTCATTTGCATTATGTGATTAGACCTGTGAGCATGTTTATGCATTTAGAGGTTTGTATTTTTCGTGAAAGCTATTAAGCAATTCTATAGTTTTGGTTTATGGTAATTACGGGCTTTATTTTATTGAATTTAATTTTTGAGAACTTTGTCATAGATGAATTTAAACTACTTGGAATACATGTTTTCATTTGGGTTACTTTAGGGTTTAACTAGGTTACCTGGTAATTTACCCAAATTGATTATTCACTCAAAAAGTGAATAAGTATCCAAAAAGAAATTTTATTCCTCACTTCTCACTTTTGGAAAATAGAAATTTGAGAGTAAATTTTCAAATCCTCTTTTGTAGGATTGCATTTATGTTCTCTATAGGAGCTGCAGGCATCGGATCATCCTGAGATCGGTCTCGTTGGATCTAGCTCGAGGATAACTTGGTTTGCCACGATTTTCAGCAACTTATGTGGGATTTTTATTTTATTATTTAGATTCTTGACCCTTTTGGTTATCAGGTAGGGCCCTCCTATTTCATTGTTTTAGCTTTGTTTCTACTTTTGTTTCTAATATTTGTATGTTAGGAGGTTGAGAACTAGTGTTCCCCTCTATTTCTGATTACTAGTTCTACCCGGTTGGTTTTGTATGAACATTTCCTTGATTTTTGGGATGAGGGTTTGGGGTTTCCCACTATTATGTTGGTCATTAATGCATACGATATTCAAACCTAAATTTTATTTTATTTTTGGGTCTTATACATCCTTGGGGTGAATGGGTATTATTTTTGTTTATTTTTGTCAATGTTGGTATTTTTGAGGTTTTTGCCTCGTTTTGTGTGTTGCCTAATTTTCTCAAGTTTTTTTGGCATTGTGCTGGTTGTGGATTTGGATTATCCATAGGATGTCAATCTAATCACTTTTGCATTGGGATGTGTGTTGCATCCATACTCTCGAGCTTTTATTACATTGAGTGTTATTTTGCTTGTGTTCTCATCCAGTTCTTACTTTATGATCTTCGTGACTTTAATGTGCCCAAACATGAGCACATGTGTGTGCATTTTTTATGTGCTTGTGAATGCCAAACTCCTAGTTGTATTTTCTAGAGTTATGTTCATTGGGGTTGGGTTAGGAATATGTAGTGCCTACGGGAACTTATCGTGTGATGAGCATGGGTATGTAGGGTAGCAACTTGAAGGGGCTTCTATCGCAACCTTGATGACTATTTTTTGGTTTGGCATGAAGTTTTAAATAAGTGATAATTAAATAAATTATTGGTTCATAAAACTAAGATAATAAAATTTAAAGTGAGCACCCAATTTGGTTCGAGGACACTTGCGAGGACACTTGATATATGAGCACCCAATTTAGTCTGAGGACATAGTGTGAAAGTCTCCCTAGGCAGTTGAATTTGCACCATATTCAACTTGGGCTACTTGATACCAAGTGATTTACTCTCCATCGATTCCCTACATAGTTTACCCATAGAGTATTTGACTAAGACCTATTGTACTTGCATTGTCTCATGATCTTGGTTGTAGTCCTCTTTATTGTCTGGCATGAGTGTTAGTCATGGACATTTTCTCTATGTTTGTTTGTGATTGGATCATTATCTCCATTAGCACAATGGAAGTGGGCCTATACGTTCCACATGGTTGAGAGACATATCTTCCTATACCACCATTGGGGACTAGTGTACAAAGATGATCTATTTCCACTTGTGATCGATGTTGTCTTTCACTTGGTATTAAGGGTTTGCAGAGTATGTTTCCTTGTGATTTATGCTTTAATTGGAATACTTGGATATCATGTTTAGATGTTTTTTGTTTATTTGACACATTCCTTTATTTTATATTATCATAAGGTTAGATGATGTGATTCACTATTAGTTGGAGTATCTATTACTTTATTGGATAAGCATGTTAGATCTTCTTGTTCTTATGTTGTTATTATGTTGTAGTAGTAACATCCTCATAGGAAAACTCTGACTATCTAGTTGGTAGTTTAGGATGTTACATGCAGGGGATGAATAGGGCCTTCAATATCTCATGATTTTATTATGGTTGGGAGGAACCACGCAAGAGTTTAGTTATTTTTGTGCATTTTGATGTTGCTTTCTACATGCTTAGCATTTACTACTATGGATCAGATGGTTAGTTGTGTTTTCATCTTGTTATTCTTGTGTTCGAGTATCCAAGCCTCAATTTGTGGAAGTATGGAGGTTATACTATTTTCTTTCCCTCTATCTATTCATTCAAATGTTTCCTTGCATCCCTTGGTGACAGTGCTTCAGCATTGGGTGATAGTGATAAAGTATTGCACACTTTAAGGAGTTCTATCATACGATACTACAAAGTATCACACACCTTAAGGAATTATATTGTATGATACTATAAAGTATCACATTCCCTTAAGAGTTCTCTTGTAGGATACTAGAAGAGTATCACATGACTATAGGCAACTCTATCATCTAGCCCCTAAAAGGATCTCATAGCAATGTAAGAAATATCATATAATACTGGTGAAGTAATGCATGGTTGTTTGGAAGTATCACATGGGCTTGTGAGATAACCAGCACAGACAACTAGTAGGTACTTTTCAACTTGATTGAAATTTTTTTAGAGGTGTTTTGGTTACCCTTTATGGAGTTCTTGAACCATAGTGTTTGATCTTTTGAATCTAGGATGTTTTGGATTCCTATGCATTTTTTGACCTTCATAGCTTTGCTATTTTTGGTCAATAGTGGTGATTGGAGATTGTTTGTGTTTGGATGTTTGTTTAGTCTTCCATTGTGATATTTTTTATCCTTGTATTTTGATTTTTGTGTGCATCCATACTTTACACACACACACACACACACACACACACACACATCTTGGCTTTTATTTATCCTTGTTCCAAGGATCTCCGAGCAGGGCATTACATCTAGTATCAGAGCCCATGTTGCAACATTAGGATCTCTATGTTACGCTCCCACCATGATATTATTTTCAGTGTGTATATTGTTATCTTATGTTTTCTTATTTTTCTATCTTATTATGGTTCATTCTTGTGACTCTTATGATTGGTACATATGACTCTGACCCTTGTCTTTTTTCTCCCTTAGTGATGCCACATGCACATAGACCTAGTGGTTAGGGTAATAATTGACAGAATTTCATTGAAGAAAAACACCATGAGGAGAAATGTGAGGATGGTGGAGGAGAATAAGGTAACAACAATCATACTAGAATTGGGGAATTGATACCTTTTCTACAAGAGATAATTGCTTGGTTGGGACCTCATGTAGAGGAATACCAACATGACCATAGTCAAGAAGAGGGATCTCACCATGGAGATTCTCATATGTCAGATCATAGAGAGGAAGAGGAACATGAGCATGAACATTCTCTCACACCACCTAGTGGTAGAGAGCACCATCCAAGAGGTTGAGACCATAATGGTGAGGATTCCATCTGCATGGACATGATGAAATCCCTTTAGTAGTCTAAACTTCCATATTATGATGGTAAGGGAGGTGGTCTTAGGGCTAAGACTTGGTTATTGGATGTGGAACATTGCTTTTCCATATACCTGTATGCAACCAACTTGAGAGCCCATTGTGTTGTCATGCAGCTGAGAGACCATGCATCTATTTGGTGGAACATTGAGGGATAGAAGCTCTAGAACAATATAGCAGATCTCACCTAGGAGATCTTTGAGGAGAGATTTAGAGAGATGTTTCTATCCCCTCAATTTAGGGAGGCTTAGGCTAATGAGTTCCATGAGATTAAATAAGGGAACATTTCATTGGATTAGTATGAGATCATATTCTTTCAGCTTAGGCAATACTCATGCTATAATCATGATGAGATACTCCTTACTCAGCATTTTGTCAAGAGTCTTAAACACTCCATCATTGGAGATGTTTGGATGAATCAACCTAGGACACTTTCTTTTGATACAGAGAAAGAAAGGATTGTGGAGAACAATATGGCTAAGGGGTTCAGTGGAAAATATGGTTCTCAAAACCATAATGCACAAACTTTAGGGTAGGATGCACGGTTTCCTCAATCCTCTAGGAAAGCACAAACTAGCCAACACCTTCGTAGGGAAATCATGTCACCAGAAGTGACAAAACCAACATCAATAATTTAATGGTGGACAAAATTTAGGTGCCTTAGGGAAGAAAGGGGATGACTAGAGCCATGGCTAGAAGTCTCAATAGGATCACCCATCTTAGAGTAGTTAGCAGAACTCTAGCAATGGAAGTTCACCCTATTTTAGTGCTTCTTAATGTGGATGTGGGCAGAGATCATTTGCAAAAGGAGAATGTTTCTCGTGTAGTTAGCTTGGCCATAAAGTAGTGGAATTTCCTTTGAAGACTTCTTTAGGACCTAGTAGAGGTGCACCTAGGTCAGAGCCTAATGTGGGAGATGTTGGTAGAAACCATCGAGTCTTTGCGATAGTTGGTAACCATCAAGTTGAGTACTAGGGTAGTATAGTCGAAGCTTCAAGTATGTTACATGGTATGTCATCTTCAGTATTATTTGACTCTGGCACTTTAAATTCTTTTATTTCACCATCTCTTGTTCAACGATGTGGGCTAGTGTTAGCAGGTCAGGTCAATAGGTGGCAAGCTAAGTTAGCCACAAGATCCAAAGTGGTTATGAACTACTTGGTTAGTGGATGTCTTTTGGACTTGGGTAACTTCACCACCATAGTGGATCTTCACATCCTACCCCTAGGATCATATGACATTGTGTTGGGCATGGATTGGTTAGCTACTCATTAGGAAAATGTATATTTTCAATGTAATTTGGTGCTTTGTGTTGATGAAATGGGTGGGTAGGTGGAGCTTTTAGGGGTCTAGAGACAAGTCTCACTTCAAATGATCTCATCTAATCAGCTGAAGCAAAGTGTATGGAAGGTATGTCAAATATTTGTAGCCTCAATCAGTGATCTTGAGGAGGTCAAGAGCCGTATGGTGATACTTCATGATCACCCACTCTTTCATGAGTATGCATATGTGTTTCTTGATGAGATACATGGTATGTCGCCTTAGCATGACATTGATTTTTGGATTGACCTCATACCAGGAGCAGAGATGATATCACGAGCTCCTTACTACATGACTACTCAGGAGTTCAATGAACTCAAATTATAGTTGGAGGAATTGTTGGCTAAGGGCCATATTCATCCTAGTGTATCCCCATAGGGTGCACCGATCATATTTGTGAAGAAGAAAGATGGATCATTGTGTTTATGCATTGACTATCAACAATTAAATAAGGTGACGATGAAGAACTAGTATCCTTTGCTAAGGATATATGATTTCTTTGATTAGATGAAGGGATCATGAGTGTTCTCAAAGATTGATCTTAAGTCAAGTTACTATCAACTTTGTATTCAAGAGGCAAATGTTCATCAGACAACTTTTCATACACTTTATGGGCATTACGAGTTTATGGTTGTACCCTTTGGGTTAACCAATGTTTGATTGGTGTTCATGAGTCTAAGAAGAAAGATGGATCATTGTGTTTATGTGTTGACTATCAACAATTAAATAAGGTGATCGTGAAGAACCAATATCCTTTGCTAAGGATATATGATTTCTTTGATCAGATGAACGGAGCATGAGTGTTCTCAAAGATTGATCTTAAGTCAGGTTACCATCAACTTTGTATTCAAGAGGCAAATATTCATCAGACAGCTTTTCATACACTTTATGGGCATTATGAGTTTATAGTTGTACCCTTTGGGTTAACCAATGTGTCATTGGTGTTCATGAGTCTAATGAATGGAGTATTTTGCACGTACCTTGATCAGTGTGACATTGTATTCTTGAATGACATATTGATCTATTTTGAGACTGTAGAGGAACATGAGGTCCATTTATGCCAAGTATTGTAGTGCTTGTGAGATCATTTGTTGTATGGAAATTTGGGTAAATGTGTATTCTTCCAGTCTAAGGTGAAGTATTTGGAGCATATCATCACTAGTGATGGTATAGTGATGGATTCAGAGAAAATTTGAGCTATCATGGATTGGCCGGTACTCGCTAATATTGCTGAGGTTTGTAATTTCATGGGATTGGTGGGTTATTATGGTCAATTCATGAAGAAATTTTCTCATTTGGTTCATCCCATCAGTTCTCTTCGGCAAAAAGGGAAGAAGTATGTTTGGTCAAACCAATGTGAGGTGACATTTGATGCTCTTAAGGAGTGTTTGACTAGTGCATCAGTCCTTGCAGTGCCTAATCCTGTAGGCAATTTTATGGTTTGCATAGGTTCTTCGTTGGAAGGTCTAGATGTAGTATTGATGCAGGATGGTCATCTGATTACATATGAGTCTAGAAAAGTCAAGGACCATGAGCTTAACTACCCCACTCATGATTTGGAACTTGTAGTTGTAGTGCATGCACTTGTTCATTGGAGACATTTCCTTTTGGGATACAAGTTTGAGTTGCATAGCAATCATAAGAGCTTGTAGTATATCTTTACTCAACCAAAATTGCATGCACGAGAGCATCACTAGATGTAGTTCTTGTGTGAGTATGACTTTGATGTTCACTACATTAAGGGAAAATAAAATGTCATTGTGGATGCCTTGAGTAGGAGGTGACATGAGATATTAGTTTTGTCTTTGGGAGTAGATTTGTGTGGCTCTTGGAGGCTTTTCCTAGTGACACATGGTATTAGGAGGAGAGGGCAAAATTTGAGTTTGGGTGTACCCTTGAGGGAAAGTTTTCATGTTATTTTCTTGATTCTAATGGACTACTATGAAACATGGGGCATATTTATGCACTAGTGTCTGGTGATATTCATACCTTGATTTTATCAGAAGCACATCATGCACTATATTTTGCACATCTCAACATCAAGAAGATGCATGTCGATCTTAGACAGTTGTACTTTTGGTTAGGGATGAGGCGTGATGTTTCTTATTTTTTGGCTTGATGTCTCAAGTGTTAGAGGGTGAAGGTAGAGGATCAACATCTAATGGGTCTTTTTCATCTACATACCATTCTAGAATAGAAATGGGATACCATATCTATTGATTTCATCATACGGTTGCCTATGTCATCATGATAGCATGATTGTATCATGGTGATAGGTAGCACATTTTTTACCCATGAGGACATCCTACACAACTTCTTTTGTAGAGCATGTTTTCTTGGAAGACATTATTCCAATTGCATGGAATCCCTCATTGGATTATATTGAATAGAAATCTAGTGTTTACTTCAACATTGTGGACATCTCTCCAGCATGTTTTGGGCACGCAGCTCAATTTTAGTTTGGCTTACCACCCAGAGACTGATGTTCAAACAAAGAGAGTGAACCAAGTTTTGGAAGACATGTTCTACATGTATGTGATGGATAGGTAGGTGAAGTGGGAGGATTAATTATACCTTATTGAGTTTGAATTTAATGATGGGTATCATAGTTATCTCGAAATTCATTTTCATGGCTTGTATGGTAGATCATGTTGTACCCCTTTGAGTTGCAATCATTTGGAGGACTGAGAACTTCTAGGCTTGGAGATGCTTTAGGATATGGAGTAGTAGGTTGTTCGTATTAGAGAGCATCTGATTACTACTCAAGATAGGTAGAAGAAGTATGCAGATGCTGATGGGTTGGACTATCACTTTTTTGTTGGTGACAAGGTGTTTTTGAGAGTGCATCTGAGGAAGAGCCCCATCTATTATGGGAAAGACTCTAAGTGGGTGCCACATTTTTTTAGACCATTTGAGATCCTCGAGAGGATTAGTCTTGTTTCCTATCACTAGCATTGCCACCTAGCCTATCATACATCCATGATGTTTTCCATGTTTCTATTTTGAGGTAGTATATTCTGGATGTGACCCATATTTTTTATTGGGATGCTTTGCAGGTGGAGGATGAGCAGATTTCTTTGGATCCCATTCATATCCTTCAGCGTCTGAGATAGACTTTGAGAGGTCAGGACATAAAATAGCTAAGGGTCCAGTAGGACCCGAGGGATGAGACTTCTACTACTTGGGAAGATGCTACATGATTGAGAGATCTGTATCCCTATCTTTTTGCAGGCTTCTAGGAGTAAGCCTATGCCTAGTGGTGGAGGATGTAGTGCCTCTCATGTTTGCATTTTGTACCTTGTTATATTTTTATCTGATAGATACTTGTTACACATGTTATTTTTATATTTGAGATGACTTGATTGTCAGATGTTATACTTTGATTTCCAGTATCATAGATGTTAGATAACTATGTTGTTCAATTGATCATATTTGCATGATGATTCTTTTTGAGATGAAAGTATGTTTTATGATGATATCTAGTTATTCGATATTTGGACATATCCTTTGATTACATTTATATGTTGGATTTGATGCTATGGTTATTTATTTAATTCTTGCTTTGTGATGCTTTATGCAAAAGTGAGTGATGTAAATGGATTATTTCACTATAATCAAATAAATAGATAAATTAGGTTATTTAATGCATTTATTACTTTGGCTATGTTATTATATACAATTTCACTTGATCATATGTTTTAGTGTGCAAGATTTATAACCTTGGCAGTGGCACATGGAGTTAGTGATTCAATTGTTCATATCTAGCCAATGTCATCCATGTATGGTCAACGTGTCCTACTTAATTTTTTAAATTAAATCTTTTGGTGATTTAATAAATCAAAACTCATTTTCATTATGTGATTAGGCCTATGAGAATGTATGTGCATTTAGAGGTTCGCATTTGTTGCAAAAGTTATTAAGAAAATTTGTAATTTTGGTTTATGGGAATTTTGGGCTTTATTTTATTGAATTTAATTCTCAATGGCTTTGTCGATGATGAATTCCAAATACTTGGATTAGCCTATTTTCATTTGATTTGGTTTAGGGTTTAACTAGGTTACTTGATTATTTACCCTAATCGATTATCTCTCGAAAAGTGAAAAAGTATCCAAAAAGGAATTGTATTCCTCACTTATCATTTTTGGAAAGAAAGAAATTTTAGAGCAATTTTCCAAATCCTCTTCTGTAGGATTGTGTTTCTATTTTTTGTAGGAGCTATAGGTGTGAAATCATCATGAGATAGGTCTCATTGGATACAACTTGGGGAGACCTCAGTTTTCTGCAGTTTTTGACAACTTGTATGGGATTTTTTATTTTATTATTGAGACTCTCATTTTGACCCTTTTGGTTGTTAGGTAGGGTTCTCATGTTTTATTGTTTTAGCTTCATTTCTGCTTCTTTTTCTAATAGTTGTATGTTAGGAGGTTGAGAACTAGTGTTCCCCTCTATTTCTAATTGCTAGTTCTATCCGATTGGTCTGGTATGAACATTTCCTTGATGTTTGGTATGAGGATTTGGGGTTTCATATTTTTATGTTAGCCATTTTTTCATACAATGTTTGAACCTATTTTTTATTGGATTATTGGGTCTTATTCATCCTTTGGGTGAATGGGTTTTATTTTTGTTGATTTTTGTCAATGTTAGTTTTTTTGAGGTTTTCACCTTGATTTGTGTGTTGCCCTTTTTTCTTAGGTTTTCTTAGTATGGTGTTAGTCATGGATTTGAATCATTTGTAGGATTTTAATACGATCACTATTAAAATTTTATGTTGCATCAGGATGTGTGTTGCTTCCATACTCCTGAGCTTGTATTCAGTTGAGTTTTATTTTGCTTCTATTCTCATCCAACCCTTGTTTTATGATCTTTGTGACGTTGGCATGCCCACACATGAGAACATGCACATTCATTTTTGGGGTGCTTGCAAAGCCTAAAATACCTATTTTATTCAATGGAGTTATGTTCATTGGGGTTGGGTTGGGAATATGCATTGCTTATGGGCACTCATCGTGTGATGAGCACGGGTATGTAGGGTAGCAACTTGGAGGGGCTTTTCTCACAACCTTGGTGACTATTTCCCAGGTTGGCATGAAGAATTTTTAAATAAATTATTGGGTAATAAATCTAAGATAATAAAAAATAAAGTGAGCACCCAATTTGGCTTGAGGACACTTGATATGTAAGCACTCAGTTTAGTCTAAGGGCATAGTGCAAGAGCCTTCTTGGGGAATCGAGTCTGCACAATATTTAGCTTGGGCTACTTGATGCCAAGGGACTTACCCTCCATCAATTCCCTACATAGTTGACCCATAGATTTTCTAACTAGGACCTATTGTACTTGCATTATCTCATTATCTTAGTTGTGGTCTTCTTTACTGTCTTGCATGAGTGTTAGCCATGGACATTTTCTTTATGTTTATTTGTGGTTGGATCATTATCTCCATCAATATGGTGGGACTAGGCCTACAGGTTCCATGTGGTTAGGAGACATAGCTACCTATACCACTATTAGTGACTGGTGTACAAAGATGGTCTATTTCTAGTTATGCTCGGTGCTTGCTTTCACTTGGTATTTCAGGTTTCTAGAGTGTGTTTTCTTGTGATTTATGCTTTAATTGGAATGCTTGGATATTATGTTTAGATAATGTTATTATTTGATATATTCCTTTATTTGATGTTAGCATATGGTTAGATGATGTGATTCACTATTAGTTGGAGTATCTATAGCTGTATTGGATTAGCATGTTAGATCCTCTTGTTCTTATGATGTTATTACATTGTATTAGTAACACCCTCATAAGAAAGATCTGATAATCAAGTTGGCAGTTTGGGATGTTAAGCATTGGGGATGGCTAGGGCCTTCGAGGTCTCATGATGTTATTAAAATTGGGAGGAACCGTGCAATATTTTAGTCATATTTGTACATTGCGATGTTTTTTTCTACATACTTTTCATTTACTCTTATGGATTATATGGTTAGTTGTGTTTCTATTTTGTTATTCTTGCATTTGAGTGTCAAAGCCTCAATTTGTGGATTTGGTACTCCCCGATGTACAAGTTTTTTGCTTTTCTTTCCCTTTTTTTGTTTGTCATAATATTTCCTTGCATCCCTCGGTGATAGTGCTTCAGCATTGGGTGATAGTGATAAAGTATCACATGCTTTAAGGAGCTCTATCATATGATACTGGAAAGTATCGCATACCTTAAGAAATTCTATCATATGAAAGTGGAAATTATTGCACGCTCTTAAGAGTTCTATCATATAATAGTGGAAGAGTGTCACATGACTATAGGAAACTCTATTGCCTAGCCCCTAAAAGTATCGCACAGTAATGCAAGAAATTTTGTACGATACTAATGAAATATCACATGGGCCTATGTGAATGACTAGTAGGCACTTTTCGACTTGACCAAAACTTTTTGAGAGGTGTTTTGGATACCCTTTATAGAGTTCTTTGATGCTAGTTTTTGACCTTTCAAAATTGGGATGTTTCAGATTCAAATGCATTTTTGACCTTTGTAGCTTTGTCATTTTTGGTTCGTAGTGGCACTTGGAGATCATTGGTGTTTGGATATTTGTTTAGTCTTCTGTTGCAATCTTTGTGATTCTTGTTTGTTGATTGTTGTGTGCATCCATACTTGTTATATATATGTGTGCTTTTATTTATCCTTGTTCCAAGGATCTTTTGGTAGGGCATTACAGAAGGACTAATGCTTGGTCATTATTAGGCATCTCTTAAATGTAGTGTTTGTGGAGATGCTCTGTCACTAAAGGATCTCGGCATATATTTTTTCTTAGTGTCTACTATCTTTCTTGACAATGCTTGTAGGAGCTCAATAGTGCTTGGCTAGTGGTTGCTGACACTCAAAAATTTAGGCTTTCCAAACAAAGTTCTTGCAGATTTAATTAATCATATTGAAGAATTTAATGCATGTGGCATGAGATCATGATGTGAGGCAATAATTGGAGTTTTTTTGGACCTATTTAGGTCTTTTGTTTTGTCCTAGGTGTATTAAATGAGTTTTTTAATCCTTCTAAGGTATTTGGTATTTAATATCTATTGTAGACCAACTAGTGGCTTAAATAGGTATTTATTGTAAGGGTTTATTTAATTTGTAACTTTCTAGGTTGACTTGTAGCTTAGTTGGGTATAAGTAGAGGGTCTTGGGGATTCTTAATTCATTATCTTTTAGCATGGAGAAAAAGGTGCAGCTAAGAGGAGCAAATTGTATCAAAGCTAGTAGACATGGCTTGGAAAATAAGGGGATTTCTTTGTGACTTGCAAGCACAAGTTTAGATCTCGATAGAGGTTTCTACTAGAGTTTTTTTGTGTTACAAATCTGGACTAGCTAGGGTTTGGGATTAGATCTTGAGGGATCTTGTAGAACTATTACTTTCTTTATTGGATTAGCATGTTAGATATTCTTGTTCTTATGATGTTATTATATTGTATTAGAAATGTTGTAACTCAGTAAATACTGAACATGCTCGGTAACCACTTATCATAAAATATTTAAGATGTTATCTATGAGTACTTATTACTTTAACTTAGTTTCAAATGCATAAAATAAATAGCATGAACACATTTGAAACCAAGATTTGACATGGAAACCCAATTTGGGAAAAACCATCAATTGCAACTAGTTACTATTTTTCACTCTTCTCAAGTGAGCCCTGTTAGGAGTCAACCCTATTAAAGATTACAAAACACACTATAAGGTGTCACCCTATTAGAGGATTTAATCACCCTATTAGGAGTGGCCTTGTTAGAGCTCTTTAGAAAATTCAATAGAACTACCACCTTGTTAGAGGATTTACAAATATTTGTTAAGTTAACTCTGTTAAGAGATTTAGATCATAGCTATAATGATTAGAGTGTAACAATGACATGACCTAATTTGGATGCAACTAAATTGCTGATTATAGATCTCAATTCTGACTTGTTCCTTCCTAATTGAATATATATTTTTAGCTTCTCAAGGATATTCTGCTTATCCTTCTAATTTGCCTTCTCTTAGCATCATCAAATCTTCAATTATCTTCCATGCATTCACATATACTTCACACACTCTCATTCTCAACTTGACCTTTTATTTATATCTTTCATATTGTCAAGTTAGCTCAAATACAACTTACAATAACTAATATTTATCTTCTTAGTTGGCTAGAACCAATAGATAAGTCAATTAAACTCAATATTCTAAAATAAGAAAATCCTTCATTGGCCAACCCTTCTCAGTAGATGATAACTTAGAAACAATTTTCCTATGTTAACCAAGTTAAGCTCAGTCAACACTACATACTTTCTAAGTTCATTTGGTAATTGAGTGAGCTCAGTTAGCACTGGTTCCATCCAACATTTACTTCATTAACCAAGTGACCTCGATTAACACTCAACTTCTACAAACTTCCCTTTGATGCTCGAGTGAACTTGGTAGACACTACCTTCTGAACTAAAAAACCTCTAGAACGCTTGGTAGCCATAGAAAAATGTCTTCAATTCCCAAATGGGCTTACCATACACTAACTGGTAATGATGTGACATTTTGTGTAACATCAAAGACAATGCACAATTAATCAATTGTTTCAACAATCTCCCTCTTTGGCATGTATGGCAACAAAACATGTCATAACACAATGAAATTTTGGAGCAAGAATAAAGTAAGGAACATATCCTTAGTTTCATTATGATTCTCATTCATGAGAACTCCCTCTATCAGTGTGAACTTTTTCTTGAGTTTCTCCCTCTGTTGGAAAGCTTATGTCTGTTAAAACTTTTGCCAAGTTCATTTTCCCTTTTTGACAATTCTTTCTATGACAGCAAACTTCTCCCTCTTTTCAAAAAAAAATTTCTACAAGATATGATAGTGAACTTCTCCTTCTTTGACATCTCATGCCAAAAACAATATTCAGTGAATATCAACATACCTCAAGTACCGATTCATTTGCAATATGCCCTTGTCAATATTACACCAAATGAATGATCTTCAATAATTCTCTAGTTCATGCATCACTAAACTTCATTTAATGAGCTTAAAATAGGGGAATGACCCCTAACTTACCTCTTAGATATAGAAATGCATCCTTAGGTAAAGGCTTGGTGAATATGTCTGCAATTTTTTCTTTTGTGTTTACATATTCCAATTTGATTTCTTTATCTTGCACCAATTCTCTTAAGAAATGATATTTTATAGCAATGTGCTTTGTTTTGGTATGCGTCACTGGATTATTTGATATATTGATTGCACTAGTGTTATCACATTATTTGACTACTAGATCCTTGATTTCTATCTTCATACCTGTCAATAGTTATTTGAACCAAACAATGTTAGCACAATTTACTATTGCTATAACATATTCTACCCCTATTGTGGATTGAGAGATACAATTTTGTTGCTTGCTTGTCCAAGATACTAGTCTTTTACCAAGAAAGAATGCTTCACCACTAGTGCTCTTTCTATCATCAATACTTCCTACCCAGTCAGCATTTATAAATATTTTTAAGTCCAAATTGCCTCTTATTTTGTACCATAAGCCATATTCTCTAGAACCTTTCAAATATCTCATGATTCTTTTAAATACCATCATGTGATTTTCTTTGGGATTTTCTGAGAACCTTGCCACCGTATTGACTACTAATGTAATATCATGCCATGTGTGCACTACATACTACAATTTTCTAATCATTGATTTGCAAGTGGTCTGATCTACTTCTTTAGAATTATCATTTTTGGAAAGCTTATGTCCAGTAGACATAGGGGTTCGAACTGGTCTTGAATCCTCCATTCCAAATTTCTTGAATATTTCCTTGATGTACTTAGATTGATTAATGTAGATACCATCTTTCTTTTGTTGAATCTATAATCCAACAAAGAATTTTATCTCTCCAAACATAGACATCTCAAATTCTTTACTCATTTCTTCTAAAAATGCCTTGCACAAGTCATCATTTCTTGTAAATAAGGTATGATCAACAAATATTTCTGCCAACACAATCTTCATGTATGGTCTATCTTTGATATATAGACTACTATTATCATTTTTTCTTTGAAAACCAATATGTATCAAGTAGTTATGAAGTCTTTCATACCAAGCTTTGGAGCTTTCTTGAGTCCATATAATGCCTTCTATAACTTGTAGACCATGTCCTTTTTTCTAGGATTTACAAAACCTTCAAGTTGTTCAATGTAGACTTCCTCATCAAGAATTCCATTCAAGATTGCAGATTTCACATCCATTTGATAAACTTTAAATCCTCTATTAGATGCATATGCTAGTAAATTTCTAACATCTTCTAATCTTACAACAGGAGCAAAAGTTTCACCATAATCAATACCTTCCTCTTGAGAATAGCCTTTATATACCAACCTTACTTTGTTTCTGGAAACTTTTTCATCTTCATTTAGCTTGTTTCTAAACACCAAATTTCTGCCAATAACATTTTGTATCCTTGGATCTAGGAACAAGAGTCCAAGTTTTGTTCTTCTGTATCTATTCTATTTCTTCATTCATTGCTTCAATCCAACTTTCATTTTTGAAAGGATGTTTAACATTTCTAGGTTCAAATTCAACAAGTAAACATGTACCTTTCAATTTGCTTCTTGTCATTGTTCCATCTTATTTGTCTTTAATGATCTAATCAAGTGCATGATGCCTTCTAACATATCTTGCTAAAATAGTTTCTTCGGATTTGGAATGAGTTTCATTGATTCCATCATGAATTTTAGTATCAAGCTTAGGTCCCATTATCTATGACTTGAGTCCATCATACTCGATTTGCTCTAGCTCGGTAGATTCTGACTCGAGTCCTTCAAACTTTGACTCAGGTTGCACTATCTACAACTTGGTGGCTATTGGAGATTGTGGGAACTTGGGGGGTGAAACCTATTTTCTCTCAGATAGATTTGGTAGGATATCAAGTTCATAGTAAATAAATCTTTTATAATCCTCAAGATATTTTATGCTTTCTTCTTTACTCTTTTCTACAAACTCATCATTTCTCACATGTGCATTTTCTATGATTTTATGAGTAGACAAATTCAAACATTTGTATGCTTTACTTCTGCAGGAGTATCCTAGAAATATGCCTTCATCACCTTTGACATCAAATTTGCCTTTTCTAGATTCTTTCAACATATAATATTTTCTACCAAATACTTTCAAGTAACTTACATTAGGTTCATAAGGAGTTTGATTTGAGTCTTTCTTTAGTCATACTATGTTCAAAGTATGAACTACAATTTTGATTGTTTCCTTCCAGTACTTGATTACAACATTATTTTCTATCATTAAGGTTCTTGCACAATCCATGATGGATATGTTTATTCTTTGCACAATCCATGATGGATATGTTTACACAAAGTTAAAAACCCACTCTTTTATTTGTAACTCTCATGTCCTTTTTCTTCTCCATATGATGTAGCTCCAATTTCCTATAATGCACACAATTAGGAAGAAAAAGTCTATAACAATGATAATGCTATGAGAATACTAGAAGAAGTGATTTGAAGCATAAAGGTGCTAGGAAGTTAGGACCTCAAGACTTAAGAATTAGGACTTAGGGACCAAAAATGAGAGGAAGAATGCTCAATTTATAATCAACACGCAAGATGAGAGCATTGGACCTTGGATATGTGACTTGTCAAGAGATTCCTTTGAGAATCCATGACACATATGACACAAGATATCAAATGTAGGATTGTATGATTCTTGGAAGTCCAAATTGTCTAAAAATGGAAGAGGACCTATGATGTGTCACCTCAAACCCACTTAAAGCCAAGAATCTATGACAATGAAAACCAAAAATAGACATATGTAAGGGAATAAGAATATATAGATTACGAGATATCTTAGCCAAGTGTAGATAGAGAATCCATGATGTGACATGTCCATGTGTCATGATGATGTCAAGATTGCATCAATATTATGTGGAATATCTAAATTAAAAATTCATATATCCACACAAATAGAAATTTGGAATTTGGAAATTAATGGTAGAAAATATGACTTAGGAAATTGAGAATTTTCATAGTTTGTGAATGATGAATCAATTAATTAATAAAATTAATTAATTGAGGATGTTAATTAGGAAGGATAGTTAGTGGAATGACATAGGATTAAATCGTGGGTTATTTAATCCTATAGAGAAAATTAGTAGATGATTGGCTAATTTGATTAAATGTGATAGTATCTTTTGATAAAAATGAGGCGATTATGTAGATTGACTGGGATGATGGTGGATAGATCAAAGCCATTATCCAATTGATTGATTGGTTAAAATTGATAACATGCCACGGATGCATGACATGAATTAAGGACACGTAACATTTAACTAACATTGTAAATGTTATAGGATCATGATCGATTGATAGGGTTGATCTTAATAGCATTGATGAACATTGTTAATGTTATTAAATTGATTTGATGATGCCATGATCTGACACTGAGAGACTTGACAATGTTAAAGATTGGATGATGTGAATAACAGTTTGACCTAGCACTAAGAGCCATGACAGTATTGAGGTTAGATTGATAGATTTCCAAGGCACTGAGAGCCATGAAAATGGCTAGGTTTGGATAGATGATGATTGATTTAAGGTATCTGACATGTTCGAGGTTAATTAAGACTAATTTTGTGTGATTCTAGGTAGATTTGGAGTGATTCCAAGTTGATTTGATATGATTTTGAGTTGATTTGATATGATTTTTGATGACATTGAAATTGTTCTAAAATGATCTACAATTGATGTGAAAGAGGGTATGAATGATGAAAAACGCTATTGAGATATAATCAAGTTGGCCAAAAAATCAAAATTAGCAGAATGAGAAAATGGGATGAGTTAGTATGAAATAGTGATGAAACTGTAGATGTGAACCATTTTTGAGCATCTATAGCCATAACTAACTTTCTTCCACTTGACCAATAAAACATGAATTTTCACTGAGATCAAGATAAAATAGATTACCTTTTGTTTGCTTGCCAAATCCAACCAAATTTCCTTTTCAATCTAGCAATTTGGCCTTTCCATTCATGAATTCTACCTTGAATCTAATGTTATTCAACTATGCCACACTTAGTAGATTATGCTTTAGTCCTTCAACTCAATAAGAATTATCACATACAAGTTCATTGGTCAAAGAGATACATCCTCTTCCTTTTATGTTACAAGGTTTATTGTTTCCAAATCTCACACTACCACCATCATAATATTCCATGTGTTCAACCTTTGTTGCATCTCTAGTCATATGATGTGAGTAGCCACTATCAATAATCCATGTATCATTTTTGCTAACATTAGAGATAAGTGCCATCTTATATCCTTCATCATCAAATTCATCTTTTATAGCAATATATACCATTTCATCTTCACTTTTATCAAAATCTTTAGCCATAAAACAAGATTTCTTACCTTTTCCCTTGTAGTTTTTGAATTCCTTCTTGCCTTTGTACTTATTGCTTTTTTTCTCATCCTTGTTTTCTCTATTTGGACACCTAGTAGTAATGTGACTAATTTCTTCACAAGAAAAGCAAATTATAGGAATCTTGCCTTTGTACTTTCACCTTCCTTTGGAGTATTTCTTTGCAAGTAGGGCTTCAACAACTTCAAGATCATTATAAAAAAATTCTTTTGTTTCTTCTCTCTTCTTGATTGATTGACCTTTGATTTCTTACTCTTTTTCTTGAGTGAGAGTTTGGCTTCAGATGTAGACACAATACCTTTGGAACTAGGAACATAATTATTATTAGAGTAATTGGATATTTCCTAATTAACTCTAGTTTACTTAAGCTAAACTTTAGACATATAATAGTTAATTCTTTTATTTATTATTATTATGCAACCTAGGATATTTTTCTATTCGGGTTTTGATCTCTTTTATAAGGACAATATCTCTTTGTAAATTTCATTCATTCAGTTTTGATTATAGCAATCTCTCTTTTGATCATTAAGAATGTCTCATCTATGGATTTGGTAATTCCTTCCTCCACAACCTTTTGTTTCTCTCTTCTGTAATAGGTTTTTTCATGCAGGTGATTCTTGGGAATTATGGAGTTGATCTTTCAACAACTTTAACATGGTATCAGAGCTCTAGATCTTCATGCCTCTATTCCATTCTTGAGGGTTTTGGTATCGGTTTTAGATATGAGCTTACAAAGGATTTTTTTATTGGATTTTGGGGGTCACTATTTTTTGAGGCACTTTGAGAAAAAATGAACATCACTGTTGAGCTTAGGGGCTCAAAAACCCCCATTTCCATTTAAAATATGTCCATCTTTAATGCTGTTGAAATCTGAGGCAAGTTTTTTTTTGCATCCAGGACATTTTGACTTGGGCATGCAAATCAAGAACTTCTTTTTTATTTTTAATCAAAAATTTAAGAGATGGAGTTGTTCTCTTTTTTGGGGATCAATACTTTTTTTATTGTACACCCCTGTTATGTCCCTCACTTGTTCATGTGCAAACCCTTTTTCATGTGGTCACTGTGGTGTACCTTGGGCCTCTTGGATCTTGCACACTACTCTGTGTAGGTTTTTAAGTTTTGGGGCTCTCACATATCTGCACCAATGCCTTGAAATTGAGCTCCTCCATGTGCAATGTGGCCTTCTTCCATGGGTGAGCCAAGTCTTTTAGCTCCTCATTTTTTTTGGTGTTGTCTCCATTATTGTGATGTTATTACATTTGATCTTGTAGGCAAACCATCGATATGGGATATGTTTTCTTAGCTTTCCTCTTTATCTTCCACGGAGCCAATTTTTCCCATGCCTAATGGATTGATAGAGTCAAGTTGGGACATGGAGGAGGATGCCCCAAGCTCACATTACGGGCATAGTCTTATTGTCTGTCTAGCCATTGGGAAGTCGGATGCAGTTGATTATGTAGGGTCATAGCTTATCTTGTTCAACAATGTCACCACCATTAATGATGGTAGCTCTACTCTTGATGGTGGAATAAGATTGACCGGTGTTTTACATACATTTCATGCGCATGAACCTAAAGCTTTGTGTGGAGTTTGTAAGTTTGGAGATGCCATGTGGCATGGTTTTTGGACTTCCATCAGACTCCTCCTATGATTTTGGGCTGACATGGTGAATGTTCTAGCATCGATTATGCATTGGAGCCCATGATTTTGGGCTAGATGGTGGTTTATCCTCCTCTAGTTGTGGCATCTTTTGCGTTGATTTTGGTTTATGTACGCAATACTTGCCTTTGTTATTGTCAGTTTGTGAGCTTTTTTCGATTTCATTATGTCTTGGGAAATTTTTTGGAGATCACCTTTTTTTTGGTGTTGGACGTGGCCATCACCCACCTCTCCTATGGAGCTAAGTTCTCCAAGGAAGTGGATCAGGAAAAGGTGGCATAGTAGGAGAGTAAGTGCTCCAAGTTTGTGGTGTCCAAAGTTGAGTAGGGGCACAAGACCGCCATCTTTCGTGCTAAGGGTGAATGTGAAGTTTCCTTGGGCTATTGTGCAAATGATAAAAAAATGATTGGGCTTTGGAGTGCATGTTATTGAGCTTCTCATCACCTCCAGTTGGTGGTTATGCATTGTAGACTACAAAAATGGGTTTGGCCTCGCTCGAAGTTTGTTTAGGCTAAGTTTGGCTCACCCTATTCAGTTTTGTTTGGCATTTTTTAACATGTTAAGGCATATTTATTGCCTTTGACCAACATTCTTTCCCCAATGAAGGTGGTCCTTTTACATTACATGGTGATTTGGGGTTTTTTCTCATGTTTCAACAAGTGCTCAATTAGTGGTTTTTTGTAATTGCAATTACTAGTCTAGGCAAATGAACAATGATTTCTCTACACTTGTGAGTACTTATCACACCATGGTTGGTGAGCTATCCACTGTGTGCTTCCACATGTCAGGCTCTTTGTAGGGATTTTTGGTGGACTTGTGATCTGCTCCCATATTTTTGGATCTGCTCATGTCACCTCTCCTTAGACCCCACATCTTGCCACATGGAACTCTCAGCATTTTGCTACAAATATGGCATTCTTTCTAAACACATGTTTTTTGGCCACCGATTTTTAATCCAGCACTGGCTCTTTTACCAGCGACAATAATTTTTTGTCATCCTATCTTGTTTCTGGTGGTTGGACTTTTTTTCGACACGGATCATTTTATGGCATTTTTATTGAGATGATGGGTGTTGCAACATTGCATAATATTGCTATATTGTATTATTTTATTTTAATATGTAATGTTGCATCTAGATGGGCATGTAACATGTAAAGATTCCCATGGGATATACTTGATGAGTTGTATTGTAACATTGTGATAATATTTCATGTAATTATTTAATATTGGGGAAAAGAATTAAATTTCCAATATTAAATGTGAGGTCAAGGGGTTAGGTAACACATTGTTTTAGCACATGGTTTATGTAGTACCATTTGGTGGTTTTGTGGGACTTGCTACTATATAAGCAGCCACAAGGGTAGTTGTTGGTGTGAGAAAGGAGAAGATAGAAGGCAAAAGGGGAAAAAGTCGAGCAGGACAAGGCTTGACAGGTTAGCCAAGGGAGCATTTGTGAAGGTTGGAAGCATGACATGGGATGTGTAGATTCATGCTTGTTCACATAGATTGCTTGGTTGTGGCTATAGTTTTGAAGGCTTCCATGGTTATATTGCAATGGTATGCTTGTTGAATAATATATGGTGATGGATGCTTTTGGAGTTTGGGTTCTTCCCTCAATGAGGGTTTCCCAAGGTATATCTTTTGTCACAATTTTTGTGGGTATGTTGTCTATTTTCTTGCATGTGGATTTTAGTTGCATATTTATTTCAGATCTATTATGCATTGTGTAGAACCGGTTATATTATTTGTTGCAAGTTTCCTTACAAGTAGTATCAAAGCTATGGTTTTGTTATTGTAACCCTAGATTAAATCCATGGGAATGCATGAGAGGATAAAAGAAAGGGCAAGATATATGGATTTTATAGGTTATTTATTGTAGATCTAAAGGTTTTAGGTTTGTTGTTATGATGGGATGTTGGTAGATTTTGGGCATGTGAAATTGTTGGACAAAAGAGTTTTTTGGATGTTTCATTTAAATGGGGGTTTTAGGGGGCAGCTTGCAAAAATGACCTCCTGAGAAAAAATAGACCTCACTATTGGATCTAGGTCAATGTTTGCATAAATTTTGATATATAATATGCCCTAGTTTTCCCATGTTTAGAGGAAATGAAAGAGGTTTTTAGTTTCAGCCCGTGATGGCCATCAAATTTAATCTTGTCAAAATGGTAAAAAGACTATCTTAGTAAAATGGCCATATTTCTCTTAGGATATCATATTTCAAACTTCTTATAGAGGTTGGAAAGATAATTCAGAGCACTACAACTTGTTGTAGGTTTCGGTTTTGTGATTTTGACATTTTGTCAAGTTTGAAGAGCCCAGAAGTCATATGTTGCTTATTTTGAGCACAAATTAGGGCATAACTTGGGCATTCAGAGTCAGATTTTGAACTTTTAATAGTCAACAAAAAGCTCTTCGAGAGCTCTACACATTTGTTCAGATTTGGTGTAGGTTTGGTATGATTTATTTGGTAATATTTTGATCTAAATAATGTATCATATATATTGACTATGGTAGCATTGTGAGTTTATGACATTGTATGTTTGGAGATTTAAGATTTGGTGTCATTGTATACTCATTTCAGATTTCATATTAGTCTCATGATGATATAGTCACTAGTATTTGTTTTGGATATGTATGATAACTTGTTGGGTCTACAAGTTGTGCAGTGTTGTAAGCGGTCTATACTTAGAAGTTGAATTTATAGGTTGGATATGGGTTGTCTTTGCCCATTAATCTTTCATTATTGATGTATATTCAAATGGGTGGCTTGGATTTGTGTTGTGTATGCTCTAAGTCACATGATTTTTTTATTTTTAATTCTTGTAGAAGGGATGAGATGTTGTTACCAAGTATAGTCATGGTGGAGGATTGTGGTTGACTATTTTATGCTGACAGGTTGGACATATTGAGAGCCAGATGCTTGATTCATGGATGTGGTCATGGTGTCATGGATTTTGGCATGACATGATTGGATATATAGGTATATCCTTGATTCTTATTGGTTTGGATTTCTAATTTGGTTATGGTGGTATATCTTCTTGGTTGAGGATCATGCTTATTTGGTTTCTTTTGAGGAGTTCATGATGTGCACTTTGAGTTCTTTTATGGTTTGATGCCTTGGTTGATTCTCCTAGTTAGAGGATAGTTTTTTCATTATGATGTTAGGGATAGCTTGGAATACATCATTTAGTGGGAGCTTGTGATAATGGTGGTGTGACAGTGCAGGATTAGTTCCTAGTTTGTTTTGTATCTTCTTGAGTTTGGAGATCTTGGTTTCACTTGGTATTAACACTTTTGTGAGTGTAGACCTAGAGGATCTTCATGTAGGAGATGGATTTTATGATGCCATAAGTGACTTGGTACCATGGTTGAGTGGGATTTTTTGGCATCAATATAATGATTGAGTGTCTATAGATGTTGGAGATTTGTCTTAGATCATGTTGCTGTAGAAGCATCTTTGACATTTGCATGATGCACTTGTTATCTTCATGGTGTGTGAAGATGGTTAGAGCTTGAGGACTCATGGGGTTCTTGGTTATCTACATGGTGTGTTGAGATGGTTCTTTATAGTATGTTGAGATGATTTTCTTCATGGTGTGTGGAGATGGTTACATCTTGAGGACTAGTGGAGTTCTTGGTAAAGGTGTGGTTTATGCTTTCATTTGACATGTTATCCTTGGTGTGAGAATGGGTTTCATTATTATGTCATGGTATACTCTTGATTTCAATTTATATTTTTGACATGTTATAGTATCAAACTGATTAGATTTCCACAATCCATTAGACTTTTTTATCTTTTGCTTCTGGATTTGATTGTGTTTTTTTTTTTAGCATCAACGTTTCAGATCACACTCTGTGATCCATCATCAGGATGAGAGAATGCAAGAATGAAAAAATGTGAGCAGATCAAGCCAGTGCAGGGGTTAATCTACTCACATTTTTTCATTCTTGCATTCTCTCATCCTGATGATGGATCACAGAGTGTGAGCCGAACATTGATGCTAAAAAAATGAACACAATCAAATCTAGAAGCAAAAGATAAAAATGTTATAGTATGTTCATATGGAGCATGTTATCTCTTTGGTTGAGATGGTTAGATCATGTTCTCACGTTTATGTTCATGAGGCCATGGTTGAAACTTTGACATTGATCTTGCTTTAGTTTCTTTTTATTGAGTACATTTATCATAAGTTGGATAATTCATGATATTTTTATGTTGCATTTGGAGTTGGCATGGATTGATTGATTACAGGTGCTCATGGATACTTAGAGATTGTGGTGATGTTGATTTATCTTAGATTAGAGAAGTATTTGTTGGGATAGTTGTTTGGTTTTAGCAAGAAGTCTGAGGGGCATTCACTTGATATGGACTTGAGAGGAGATTTTTCTTATATGAGTCTTGGTTGGAGACTTGGATATCTTGGTGAGCATTCTCATTCCCCACTCTTAGTCTACTTGGCAGTTTACTACTTGAGAGGTATAGCCCATTATTTTTCTTAGGTGCATTATATTTATGCTTGTCTTTCATGGATATGGATCTTGAGCTATGGTACATGAGTTAGTTTTGGAGGGTTCATTTGAGAGATGGTTTAGCACTGGTTATCTCCATGTGCATATTTTGTTATGTTGGTTGAGTTTGGCAGATGCTTTTATATTGGGCATATTCATTGGATTAGGAATGGTTCATGAGTTTGATCTTCTTGTGAGAGGCTTACATCCATGATTAGTTAAATGGTATAGTTTGAGTGTTGTTGTGGCTTCTTGTTGGGGTTTTATGGAGGAGATCATACTTACATAGGTTACATCTAGAGGTGTGTGTATAAGGACATGATATAGGTTATGATTTGCATATTTTCTCTTTGGTCTTGGTTATCTTCCTAGATGTTCATTTTTTCTTATATTGGATTTGAGATTGGTTAGAAAATGTGATCACTAGTTTGTGCTCAAGTATGTCATGTGAGAGATGACATATTTATTCCTTTATCGCTTTCCTCTGTTGGTTGTGGAGAGCTTGGGAGACTGTTGGAGACTTGTTATGAGAGTTTTTCTTGCAGATTATCAGTTTATGTATTGTGGATGTCCTTGAGACTATATGGATTCACTTCTTTGAGATGTTGTGAGTGGATTGATTATAGATTTGACATTATCTTTTGTAGTGGGATCTTCTTGGTATATATGTGGTAAGTATTGCTCTTAAAGGTTGTGATTACATGTTACAGATTAGATATGTTGATGAAGTGAGATTCAGTTGCTTTACCTTTGGAGGTATGGATAGTTGGATGGGTTTGGCACTTGTTGTGGGTGCTATTTCAGCTATGAATATTTTTTGACAACTACGGATACATATGATTACCTTTTGATCAAATTTTGTGTGCTTGGCATTTCTGTTGGTACAGGATTTTATGATATTCTAATGCAACAAGTTGGGTGGTTTTCTCTTTGGATGGCTTCTATGTATGTCCAATGGCAGTGGCATAATAGGAGGTGAGATCATTTGTGTTTGATATGCTGGATACTTTGATTTTTTTTTGGTTCCAAGATGGAGCACTTTGTCTATCTTGATCCATGATGGTGGATGTGCTAAGAGGGATTTTTCCCTTATTCATTTATGTGGCTATGGATTGACCTTATGCAATGTATACAACAAGTGAGAGATTGTTGAGATAATGAGTGTTGCACACATTGCATAATATTTTTATATTGTATTATTTTATTTTATTATGTAATGTTGCATCTAGATGGATGTGCAAAATGTAAAGATTGCAATGGGGTATACTTGATGAGTTATATTGTATCATTGTGATAATATTTCATGTAATTATTTACTATTGGGGAAAAGAATTAAATTTTCAATATTAAATGTGGGGTCAAGGGGTTAGGTAGCACATGGTTTATATAAAACCACTTGGTAGTTTTATGGGACTTACTACTATATAAGGAGCCACAAGGGTAGTTGTTGGTGTGAGAAAGGAGAAGATAGAAGGAAAAAAGAGAAAAATTCGAGCAGAACAAGGCTTGATAGGTTAGATGAGGGAGCATTTGTGAAAGTTGGAAGCATGGCATGGGATGTGTGGATTCATGCTTGTCCACATAGATTGCTCAATTGTGGCTATGGCTTTGAAAGTTTCCATGGTTTTATTGCAATGGTATTTTTGCTAAATAATACATGGTGATGGATGCTTTTGGAGGCTAGGTTTTTGCCTCAAAGAGGGTTTCCCAAGGTATATCTTGTGTCACAATTTTTGTGGGTATGTTTTCTATTCTCTTGCATGTGAATTTAAGTTGCATATTTATTTCATATCTATTATGGGTTATGTGAAAATGGCTATATTATTTATTGCAAGTTTCCTTATAATTTTTTTGCCTCGATGGTCATTTACCCGTCAAATTTGAGCTCATCACTTGCTAACATCAACACCACATCAACATTGCATCACCACTTCATGTCACCTCCTTGGCCCCTATTTGGACCTACCTTCACTTTTTTGCTCGTATCGTAAGCATACAAACTCCATTTTTTTGCAAATGAGATATCACTAAAAAATTGGTTCTAAGCTCATCACAGTGGTATAATTAGTTTTCAATTTTGATGTTATTTTGATGCCTTTTCTACTATCAAAGTCTAGAATTTGTTTTTGCACTTTGGGAGACATATCTTCCTCATCTGATATCTGATTTGGGAATTCTTTATATCATTTGAAAGGCCTTTTTGAGCTCTTTATTTTTCTTTAGGAACATTCTATTCAGTCTTCTACATTTCTACATTTTGGTAGATATCTTAGTTGTTTCAGGTTTGGGGATTAATTTCTTTGCTTTAGATGATTTGTCATGACTTGTACTATCTTTTGTCTTAGTCTTGTGTCTCTTCTAGTCTATTTAGACACTATTTGTATGCATTCTTGCAAACACACTAAGATAAAGTGCCATACGAAATCTATATTTTGTTTTAGTTGTTTGCCTTGTTTTGCCTTCCAATTCAAGTAGTGTCATCTAAGGACACTCATGTAGATTATTGTATTATTTGGATTCGCTATGTCTTGTGTCTTATTATACATGCACTACTCTGATACATGGTGTGTTGATGTTTTTACCTTTGTTTGCCATCTTCCTTTACCAGTGAGTGTCCCTTCTCTGACATTAGCCTCATGATATGTCTGAGATTGATCACCTCAGTATACACATATGTACTCTTTTATGCATCTTGATCATGGTTCCTTGAAATTCAGTTCTTTTGACCCACTTTTTTAGTTTCCTATCATCTCACCCTTGTCTACATTAGTGGGGGTTCCTCTATTGCTTCACATGCTTCCTTGGTTCGATTGATCAGCTCTTTAGGCTTTGGTGTTTTATGCCATCTATATCTTTGAGTTTAGTCGTTTACCTTTGTGTGCCTCCTGATTTGATGTAGATAAAAGTCTTCTTTACCTAGTCAAGTTCTATTTTAGTGGAGGTTTTTCATATCAACAGTAACTTTTAACAGATCTTTGTAGCTTCTACATGCTTCAGTGGTGTTCTTCATGATCATCTTTTGTTCCTATCTTCTAGGACATTCCCTAGTTTGGAGGCTTCTTTAGTCCTTCACTAGTTTCTTTTAGCATGTTTTCCATCTCTTTTTGGAGTAGGGTTTTTCCCATGTAGTTTTCTCTATTTCTCCTCTTTTTAGAGATTTGGTTATGCTTGGGTACCTCATCAGGCCTTATTTGTTAGGACCCAATTCTACTTTTAGTAGTAGTTTCTAAGTTTTTAGCACTCTCTAAGCTTATCTTAAGGGGGGGGTGTTAGAGTTATTAGATATTTCCTAATTAACTCTAGTTCACTTAAGCTAAACTTTAGGCATATAATAAAATATTTTTTGATTAGGGTTTTGATCTCCTTTATAAGGACAATCTCTCTTTGTGAATTTCATCATTTAGTTTTGATTGTAGCATTCTTTTTTTGTTCATCAAGAATGTCTCATCTATAGATCTAGCAATTCCTACCTTTATAAACTTGTGCTCTTCTCTTCTATAATAGGTGTTTTTATGTAGGTGATTCTTGGGAGCTTTGGGGAGCTATTTGGATCACATCTCATTTCGTGAATAGTAGACACTCTAATTGCATAAATGGAAAGAAGAGTTATGAGTACCTTGATTACAACTATTTTGTCATCAATGTCTCCTCCAGATGCTTTGATTGTGCTCACACTTGCTTTGATCATTGTCACATATTTTGTAATGTTTTCATCTTCTCTCATTTTTATTTGATCAAATTGATGTGTAAGAATTTTGCTTTGGCTCTTCTTACATTGTCATATCCTCCATAGATTTATTTCAGTTTGGCCCACATTGCATGAGTTGTTTTGCAGTCTTTTGATTTATCAAATTCAGCATAACTGAGAGCAAATGCAATATCAATCATCGTGATGTTATGATTCTTCTTTTCAACAATATCTTTAGCTAATAATGTTTCAATAGGAGTCTTGCATTCAGCATCAAGATATTTACAACCTGAATCACTGATAGTCACCAAATGTAATCTCATAAGTCCTTGCCATGCTTCAAAATTGTCTCTGTTCAACTTGGGAATCTCTCTTCTATAAGACATCCTGATCTTTAGCTTAGGTCCTTGAAACCTTCTCTGCAAACACCAAAATCTCTGATACCAATTGTTGGAAATATAAGAGGAGTAACTGAAAGGGGAGCGGTGAATCAATTACTACAAAAATAAATTCTAGATCCCTTAGATGTCAGTACAAAATAATTTAGTGAAAGCTTAATTCATTTGATGCTTGGTAAACAAAGAAATGTTGTAACTCAGTAAATATAGAATATGCTCGATAACCACTTATCATAAAATCTTAAGATGTTATATTTGATTACTTATTACTTTAACTTAGTTTCAAATGCATAAAATAAATAGCATGAACACATTTGACACCAAGATTTAATATGGAAACCCAATTTTGGAAAACCACCAATTGCAACTAGTTACTAGTTTTCACTCTTCTAAAGTGAGCCCTGCTAGGAGCTAATCCTATTAAAGGTTATAAAACACACTGTTAGGCGTGACCATGTTAGATGATTTAACCACCATGTTAGGTGTGGCCTTGTTAGAGGTCTTTAGACAATTCAATAGAACTACCACCTTGTTAGAGGATTTACAAATAGTTGTTAAGCTAACTCTGCTAAAAAATTTAGATTATAGCTACAATGGTTAGAGAGTAACAATGACATGATCTAATTTGGATGCAACTAAATTGCTAATTACAGATCTCAATTTTGACTTGTACTTGATCCTTCCTAATCAAATATATCTTTTCAGCTTCTCAAGGATATTTTGCTTATCCTTCTAATTTGCTTCCTCTTAGCATCATTAAATATTCAATTATCTTCCATGAATACCCATATACTCCACACACTCTCATTTTCAACTTGATATTCAATTATCTTCCATGCATTCCCATATACTCCACACACTCTCATTTTCAACTTGACCTTTTATTTATATCTTTCATAATGTCAAGTCAACTCAAATACAATTTTCAATAACTAGTATTCATCTTCTTAGTTGGCTAGAACTAACAAATTAATTAATTAAACTCAATATGCCAAAATAAGAAAATCCTTCATTGGTTGACCCTTCTTGGTAGACACTAACTTAGAAATGATTTCCCTATATTAACCAAGTGAAGCTCGGTCAATACTACATAGTTTCTAAGTTCCTTTGGTAACCAAGTGAGCTCAGTTAGCACTGGTTCCATCCAACATTTCCTTCATTAACTAAGTGAGTTCAATTAATTCTTAACTTCTATAAACTTTCCTATGATGCCCAAGTGAACTTAGTAGACACTACTTCTGAACTAAACAAACTCTAGGACACTCGGTAGCCACAGAAAACTATCTTCAATGCCTGAGTGAGCTCGACATACATTGACTAGTAATGATATGACATTTTAGGTAACATCAAAGATAATACACAATTAATAAATTGTTTCAATATCTTCAACTTATTCAATGTGCACTTAAAAAATCATCAAGACATAGTGTGGAACATATCCTTAACTGCACTACACCTAAACATCAAACCTTTATCTGTATGACCATGATCTTTGTTTGGTACTTTTCCAGTCTTCATAAAAACCATATTATGTTGTCATCAATGACAAACATAGTCATGAATGCAACATGTCATTCATGCCCCACATGCTCAACAATTCTTAGGATACTCCCCCAAAGGAATACCATTATAATTCATGCTAACACCTACTATGTTTGAGAGTCTAGTCCAGGCATAGGAACTTTATCATCTATTCTTCTATAATGCTTGATGCATAACTTATTTTGAAAAATCAAGCTAGGGTTTTTTTTCCCATAGGAACACAAATAAATCCCTTGGTATCATTTAGTTATGATTCATGTAGTATAGGATTCTTTGCACATTTCTTGATACAAGGGTTTTTTTTATCCCACCCTCCTACATCGGCTACTTGATTCCTATGAGCTAGAGTTTGATACATTTAATTTAGAATATCATTATTAAAGTTTCATTTTTATCTAATCTTGTATATTAGTTGGCATCATTCATTTTTCATTAGGTTTCATTATCTTTCATTTTACATATCATTCACTTAATTAAGTCTTGATATGTTACTGACATTTCATATTTCATCAGGTTGAATTCATTTTATATTTTGCATTCATCATGTAAATAGAATCACAAGGATTACCCAAAATATTGGGATACATGAGTATGCCTTAAAAATCCATGAAATAAGTTTCATTCTTAGACATTTCATGAGGCAAAACAAAACTCTTTCCAACACTAGTTTAGAATACTTTATCGTTCACATGGTCTAACTGCTATACGTGAGTACATTAGTCATAACTTTCAATCCTGAAATTTTTCTTCAAAAAAAATTGGATTATTTTTTTCAAATTAGTAATATTAAAACATACAAAACTATGAGCCAAAAACACTCAATCCATTAGACTTTATAGTCTCTTCATGTAGACCCATTTTCTTTGTCATAAATTAGAAGTAAAACTAATAACCCTTCCTTGGGCATCTAATAACTTTCTCAAAATGACTCCAAATAAAACCAAACCAATTTTCAAGAGATCCTACATGATCCTAGTTTTTGAATATATAAGCCATTAATTTTTCCAATTCATAAATCGTTCTAAAAGAACCAATCATTGCCTGTAACTTCAAAGAAAATCTTAAAAACCAGTCTTCATTAAAATGAACATAACTAACACATATCTAAATGAAAATGACTAAAACCAATTGGAAATTAAAGCTGATTCATATTTATTTCCAATTAATACAACTATAGTTTTTTTTTTATCCAAATATTCTTATACCAAACATATAAATCTGACTGTAGCTGGGCATCCTCAAATCTGCAAATGACCACTTTTACCAAAACTAGCATAACTTCTTCAAAACTTAACAAAATTGTTCCAAACAAAAAATAAAAAGAATATTATTCATTCTAATCTTCAAATGTACAAAAAATACAAGTGTTTCAAGCTGTACATGGCCGTACAATATCTAGAACCAACACTAAAATAGTTAAAACCAATCAAAATGACAAGTTCTTGAAAACCCAATTGTTTCAAAATGATCTATTCTTCTTCTCATTAATCCCTCTCTATTTGGAACGACCAATAAAATGATTTTAAAGTGGTTTTGGTGGTTTAAAACTTCCCAACCACCTTTTAAACCAAACCAATACATTCTTTTAACCCTTGTACATTTTTCAATGCTTCTTTAAGCACTCCCATTACAATGCAAATGCATTTTTTTCTAGTTTTTAATACATCACAATGCAAAGTTAAGCATTTTAATCATTTCTTCAACATAGTTATAGGAAAATCCAAATGAATTAAATATTACAATATTATGAAATTCATCATAATGTATGAAGGGTCAAGATGCTACAATGATTTTAAAGTGGTTTTGGTGGTTTACAACTTCCCAACCACCTTTTAAACCAACCCAATACATTCTTTTAACCCTTGTACATTTTTCAATGCTTCTTTAAGCACTCTCATTACAATGCAAATGTATTTTTTTCTAATTTTTAATACATCACAATGCAAAGTTAAGCATTTTAACCATTTCTTCAACATAGTTATAGGAAAGTCTAAATGACTTAAATATTACAATATTATGAAATTCATCATAATGTATGAAGGGTCAAGATGCTCCCGCATCATACTCCCAAGCTTAAAAGATTTCCATGTCCCATGGAAATGTGCAGTGGAGAGTTCTGTAAACAAATCTTTCACTTCCTTGTCTTTATCACCAAGTCCATGCTTCTTCTACATAATCTATCTTTTTCAAATGACTCCCATCAATGGAGTAAAGACTGGCTGCTAGCCATCATGCTTCATGCTACTTCTTCATACCACCTTATTGTCATCTTACCCAACTGTAGACTCGGTCTGGTGATGCATTTCCCACTCTCACTCAGTGGTTGCTCTAAACATCCTACTCTAGATGTATCTTTGATGGAGACAGTACCAAGATCCCAGCTTGAGATCTTCACATATGCAATTGCAAATGCATCCTTCTTGCAACTATGATGGATCCACATACCACCAGTTATCTCTACCCACAAAAACACTAGATCTTTCGATGGCTCTGATACCAATCTGATGTAAATAGAATTATAAAGAGTACCCAAAATGTTGGGATACATGATTATGCCTTAAAAATCCATGAAATAAGTGTCATTCTTAGACATCTCATGAGGCAAAACAAAACTCTTTCCAACACTGGTTTACAATACTTTATCGTTCACATGGTCTAACTGCTATACCCGAGTACATTAGTCATAAATTTCAATCCTGACATTTTTCTTTAAAAAAAAATTGAATGATTTGTTCCAAATTAGGAATATTAAAACATATAAAAATCTGAGCCAAAAACACTCAATCCATTAGACTTTATAGTCTCTGCATGTAGACCCATTTTCTCTGTCATAAATCAGAATTAAAATCAATAACCCTTCCTTGGGCATCTAATAACTTTCTCAAAATGACTCCAAATAAAACCAAAACAATTTTCAAGAAACCCTATATGAGCCTAGTTTTTGAATATATAAGCCATTAATTTTTTCAATTCATAAATTGTTCTAAAAGAACCAATCATTGCCTATAACTTCAAAAAAAATCTTAAAAACCAGTCTTCATTAAAATGAACATAACTAACACATATCTGAATTAAAATGACTCAAACCAATTGGAAATCAAAGTTGGTTCATATATCTTTCCAATTAATACAACTATAGTTTTTTTTTTCATCCAAATATGCCTGTACCAAACATATAAATCCGACTGTAGCTGGGCATCCTCAAATTTGCAAATGACCACTTTTACCAAAACTAGCATAACTTCTTCAAAACTTAACAAAATTGTTCCAAACCAAAAAGAGAAAGAATATTATTCATCCTAATCTTCAAATGTAAAAAAAATACAAGGGTTCCAAGCTTTACATGGCCATACAATACCTAGAACCAACACTAAAATAGTCAAAACCAATCAAAATGACAAGTTCTTGAAAACCCAATTGTTTCAAAATGATCTATTCCTCTTCTCATTGATCCCTCTCTATTTGGAATGACCAATACAATGGTTTTAAAGTGTTTTTGGTGGTTTACAACTTCCCAACCACCTTTTAAACCAACCCAATACATTCTTTCAACCCTTGTACATTTTTCAATGCTTCTTTAAGCACTCTCATTACAATGCAAATGTATTTTTTTCTAGTTTTTAATACATCACAATGCAAAGTTAAGCATTTTAACCATTTCTTAAACATAGTTATAGGAAAATTTAAATGACTTAAATATTACAATATTATGAAATTAATCATAATGTATGAAGGGTCAAGATGCTCCCACATCAATTCATTATGTGTGTATTTATTAGTTACATATCCATTTGTGTATCATATCATCTTCATTAATCATTAATCATTATATCATCTTTTAGTTCATTAAATTATCTATTTATTATTATTATACATCATTAATCATTACCCATTTTCATGTCAAATATATCAATATACATTAGTGCATCATCATACATTACATATCAAATAGCTTTAAAATACATCCATACATCTTTAATCCATATGTCATAAGCATCATATATACATCTCATAATCACTAGCATATAGGTCATGCATCATATACGTGTTAGATATCATATACAACATCATAGAAAATCACATAACATTACACACATTGTACATCACAAATGTCAGTACCATCATCATAAAATTATCATATGCACAATATATAGAAATCATATTCATCACATGCATAAACATGTGTTAGTCATAATGCATACATATATAGTTTCATCGAGTCATGTCATTATGTATATACCAAAAGAATAAGTCTCCATATATATAATCCAGATAGAGTCCAAATAGAATCCAAATAACTTGACTATTTAGTACATCATACATCAAAATAATGTCAAGAAGTACATTATGGTACATCAAAAATACAAAATTTTGTATCTGTATAGGCATAGTCCACCATGCTTGTATCAAAATTTCTGCTCTAGGATCTCAAGAACCCAGAGGGGAGGCTCACATTACTCATGTATCACCCCTAGCTAAAGGTATTGACTGTCTCACTAGCTACTCTGATCTCTATTGACCCCTAGTGGTCCAAGAGCTAGATGCTTCATAGAAATTAGGTCAGCATTGCTTTGTCAGCACTACCTCATTGTAAAGAGCCCTATAGTATCCATCTTCCCTTAATTTGAGGCCTCATGATAGTGCTTTGAGAGGTCCTCATGCATGACTCAAGCTAGTCCTCTATCCTAGGTGGCCTATATTTCCATATCTCACTATCTTTGGTACTCATCTACCCTTCATTGCAACCTATCTAAGTCTTATTATAAGGCAACCATCTCCTAAAAAAAATCATCTAGCTCTACACCCTTCTTAGCATCAGTGTGCACTATGACCTCTAAGAACTCACCCATGTCTATCTTAACCTATAAGGAAGCTAATTTTTCTTATGTAATGTTAGCTTGGGTATGCTCTATTTGTACCTCTATGTGTAACCAAGCTACATCACTCTACACTTGTGAGATGTCATCATGTGCACTCACAAATTTGATAACCCCTAATGCAAGCTCCCATGTAGGCAAGCCACCTTTTTATGTATGATATCTCTCTTAGTAATCATGATAGCATAATAATCTTGCTAGCCAAGTTGTGGTCCTTGTGGTGCCTTTTGAGATGGTACCTATTACTATCGACCCTACTAAGGTGGTGTCTATGGTAGTGGTCCATGATGTTGTTGTATCTATTGAGATGGTGCATGTAGATGTTGTCTCTACCAAGGTGGCCTTGATGCCTATCTTTTCCTCTATCATACCTAGCATCCACCTCTCCCTCCTCCACCACCATCTCCTCCATCTCTACCACCTCCTTCACCTACACCATCCTCATCTCCTCGTGATTTCTCACATTGTATTTTTGGTTTGGGTACTATCAATCTCATAGGTCAATGTGTGACCCACCACTATGCATATATAGATGTGACTCCTTTATCACCCAATTCCTATCTCTATTTCTAGTCAATCCCAATTATCCCAACCCATAAGGACTATGAATTCTAGATAGTGGTCCCCCAACCCCATAGTCTACCAACCTCCTATGATACAATTGGATATGAGAACATCCGGTACAACATCCAAGGCCTACCAAAAATTTCATTACACCCTAGAGGACATGTAGTGCTTAATAATGTGTGTTGTGTGTTTGATCAAATATTAATTAATTTGTACATACAAGAGGTAGAGTCATTCCTCTATGTCATTTTGTCAACCTATGGAGTACACCCCCATCTCCCATAGTCTCCATAAGGTATCTAATCAAATATTATGATCTCATCCAAACATCACTACCATAATCCCATAGAATTAATTGATGAAATTGAATTAGTGGTCTATATCTACATACATATGTCTCCTTAAGTCATCATTTTTCTTGTCTCCTAACTAGCTTGGTCACAACAATATGCTCCCAAGCCCATACCAATAGAAGTGTTATCCTTGGTCCTATCATATGTTGTCTCCAATATGCACACATGTATGAGACATACTATAGATGGGCTAGGATGGTATAGCCCCTAAATTATGTCTCATTACCATCCTATAGAATATGGCTAAGCATCTATACCCATCCAAAATGAAACTCATGTCCTATGTGGTATGGAACCATCCTCTAGATTATGTCTTCCATGTATAAGGGTAGCCTTTCTAGTCTATTATCCATCAATCCTCTCCAACATAGCCAAGTCTATTAAATAGGAAGCATATATTTTTATAGAAACACTCCTCTAGATAGGGATATCATCCCTCTAGGATAAACTCAAGTAGCATCCCCCTGATAGGGACTCATAGTATTTTTCATACATCGAATAGAGTCATTGTCTCCTCTCCATTAGGGAGATGGAAGATAGAGGTAGGGTTGTGCCACCTCTCTATCAGTGTTGATAAAATCACTAAGCGTTCTCATAAATTTAGCCACTTTTGGACATGCTTAAGCCCACAGAGCTGAACTTGTCTGCACTCTACATTATCAGTCACTCTACCAATGCAATAGTCATTGGATAGTGCTCCCATGACTGAAATACCACTATGATCTCCTACAACATAGAAACATAGTCATTAGTCAATTGGTAGTCTTTGATCTTAGTTTTTACCCACCTAGTACAAGGAATAATAGACCCCTTATCTCCCACTTTAGGGAGTCATCACCCCTTCACACTTGTAAGGCCTTTTCTGCACTTATCAGTGATTTATCCCAATCAAAGAAGACATCAATCCATGAAGAGGCTAGTTGATAGAGATGATAGTTAGTCATCTTTGCCCATGTCAGTAGCATCATAGATGATCATCATTTGCATAGATGCTAGGAGGTCCCTTTCCATCCTAGAGACAACATTCTACCAAATATCATCTACATAGACAAAAATATGATGGTCATTGTCTGCATGGATGATAATTGAAGGATTTTTTCTTATATGGATGATGATCTAGGGATCGTCATCTTGAAAAATGATAGTCTTGAGACTATTGTCTCTAGCCTAGCTTGTTTTCTATCTAGTTATACCTCCCAAAAATATCAAAATATCAAACAAAAATTAGATTTGACTAGCTCAAATGGGGTACTCACTAATCATCCCATGTCAGCTCACCTCTAGTACAATCATAAATGCTCACCAAGCTACAATCTCTTAATAGGATCCATGATGTGCTCTAGGTCTCTACTCTCTAGGTGTGTAAATGAGCCTTCCTTGGGAACTTTAAGGCCTTATATAGGCCCCCAAGGTCCCTTTTCGTCTTGGCCCCCATTTTTTGTCCTATTTGATCTTGTTAAAGCCACAAGTCATGCAAAAGTACCAAATTACATATTTTCACCCTCTTTTTCCTCCTAGTAGATTTTTTGAGAAATTTGTGCAAAATAGGTCCTTTTTGCCCTTTTTTCTCGAGGGAGAACCCTCCTCCCCTATTGTCGCTACAACATCATCCTAGAGCTTATCTCTTCTCTAGCGAAGCATGTATTTTCTTTTCTTTGATGCAATGTCAATCTGACACTACATCAAAGAGAAGAAAATTTTATGCGCTTAAAATTATTCTAAATACTATATTAATTAATTATATTTTTTACATTCTTCTACTTATTTTATTAAATTTATTTAATTAAATATGTTTGTTTCCCTAAGGTATTTGAAATAATTCAAATATATCCCCCTAATGTACTAAATTGATTTAATTCATACTGCTCCATAAATCTCCTTTTTTAAAATAAATTTTATTTATTTAAATCCCTCCACATTAATAATATTTTCTAAACCCACGATTAGATTAAAACATATTTAATTTAATCTTAAATCCTAACTAAAGCCCAGTCTATTTACTAACACTCTCACCCACCTGAGCCCACCCTCTTGTAACTAAGGTTAATTACCTCTTAATCATGCTTTAGCCACCTTTTAGTCCTAATGGTTTTCTCACATATTATGAGAAACTCAAATCTCAAGGAGCCCCTCTTTCCTTAACTTATCCAAAAGGTACTCTTACACCTTAGTCCCACACTCCTTTCCCCAAGGTTTCTCACACATGTGTGAGAAAATATTGAGTCACTCAAATCTTAAAGGCTCATTTTTACTTTTGCATGGATTGTCCTTTAGCTCATGTGTCTCTCTTGTGGCATTAATGTAGATGTCATACAGATGCCACCTCATCAAGGTTTCCCTCAAGCCTATAAATATGATCCTTATCTCAAGCATTTCTCATCTCCCTCATATACATTGTTATCATTCTACTTTATTGTTAAAGCTTTTAGAGATTTTATGCTTAGATCAAATATTTGGTATTTGTTTGCACTTTATTCTTAGTTCTTATATGTTCATGATAGAATTGTGTTGTTAATTTTTCTATTATTATATCTATCTCCATTATCCTTTAATTTTCTTAAGAATGGTTTCTTCCATATCCATTTCTTGAAGAGTTCCTCACTCATTTAACATAGTTTTGTGTCATTTGAATCAATCCTAGGATTCAATGGTTGTGTTTGGGAGAGCACATTCACATCACTCAATCTTGAGCATGCCAACAAGCCCTTTTGGTGAAGTTGATGAGTTGATCCAAGGTTGTGTGTGAATATACTCAATAGTTGCATTTACTTTGTAAAACTCAAGTTAGTTAGTTTCTATTTGTTTGAATATTGCTATACATGTACAATTAATGTTTTCCTTATTTAAGTATGCTCCCAATAGGTAGGATTTTCATGTATACACAATTATCAATCATTTAGACAAAGGTATGAACATTTGGTATAATTAAACATTACAAAGAATATTTTTATGAGAAATTTGACCAACTTGAGCAGACTAGGGTTATATTAAGCATAATTCATGATGGAATGTTTTGGATAGATGATATTCCTATAATAATCGCTAATGAATTGATTTACAAGTTGATTGGTCTAAGTAATGAAGGAAGTGTACCTATAAATGAAAACAAAGTCAAGAATTTTATTTAGTTGAACACTAAAGTAAGATGGGATGGTAAGGGAATGAGATTTAATTGGGTCAAGCAGGTAGATGTAAGGATACAAAATGAACTACATCTCTAGAGTGGATTATATAGTAGCTAGATTCATTCATGCAATCTATACAATGACAGTTGAGAAAGAAAAGGTTAGCATGTGTGAAATTCTGAGGAAACAACTAATTAACAACCTTGACATGATAAAGAAAGGAAATTTATCACCGTTCATCTTTGAGTCAATATTGATTCATCTTTTCTTTCAAGTTTTGGGAAGATTTCTTAGTATGCACAATTTTGAATGGAATTCAGATAAGTGTACAATGGAACTAATTACTCACTATTTTAGAAAGCAATTAGTAGAGGGAATAATAGATGTTATTTCTAAAATGATAAAATCCTTCCAATCTTAAATCAAACCTAAACTAAGGATATCTACTTTAATGGTGGATAAATATAAAGATGACATTTTCTTCATGGTAGAAATATAGTTTACTTGCATGGAGGTAGTTGAATCTAAATTGAAACACATAGACCCTGTGGGCTATGAGGTTACTGAGAAAATGATTGAAGGTTATGCGAAGTTGATTCTTGAGTCAAAGAGAGATAAAGAATATCCTAGATGAGGGACATGTGAAGAGAAGTATGCAAAATTTAAAGATCAACTCTATAGTAAATAAATCAAGAAGAGAGTTGATAAGAATGTAGAACAAATGCTCAAAGAATCAAGATTGTCTAGAGAGTAATTTAAAGAAGCAAATAAGACTGCATCTGAGAAAAGAGATAGTGGTCAATTATATATCCTATATGTAAAATCACTTTCTATTGATGTCACGCCTAGCCCTCCTACAGCATTAGTGAAACCTACAATAGTAGCAGAACAATCACCAACTAGGGAGGAAGTAAGTATAACTCACGTATAATGTGCACCAATAGCACCAGCTAGAAGGTCTACAAGGACCTCTCATATAGAGAAGCTACCAATTATTTTGAAGACAAAGGTTAAACAAGAAAAATAATTAGAACCTAAGAGGTCTAAGAGAATGAAAGAGATGTCAGTTGGACCAAGACTAAAGAAGAGACCAAAGATTGAAACTATTTACAAACGGAGAAGGAGTTAGAGTGAAGAAAAAGATACATCAACAAAGATATAAAAAATTAGAGAGAAAATATCATTTCCTAAAGAACATCCAAAACAAGATCAATCTAAACCAAGCAACAATGGAAAGAAAAAGAATAATTGGAAATTGAGATTGGAAGATTTAATGAAATAATCATGAACGAAGGTAACTTAACAAAGTTGAAGAAATCTTATGAGAATTATGATGCTAATCAAAAGAGGAATTCATAAGTTCCTTTAATTAAGTATATGATCAAGTTTAGGACACCTCTTATCATTCTTCATGGGACTTTTCCTAATGAGATCTATGAAAGATTAGACAAATCAAGGTTGAGGATAGTAGAGGAAGAGAAGAAGTTAAGAGAACTTTCTATTCATAAATGGTGTGTTATTGAGAGTGATGAGTGGTTAGAAAGGATTAAGTAGAAGTTTAACCCATTCTTGAGAGAGAAAATGAGAGCAATAAGATTAATGGGTGAGAGTATAAAGAAGTACAAGAATAGACATAAAATGGATTCTACCAAGTGTTACGTGAGTCTGGTATTTTACAATTAGCAACACCAATAGAAAAACTGCCACAGAAAGATAATTGTCATGGATATAGAGGGAAACATTGTTTCCACATATCATATGAATAACACTTCAACATTTATAGATGGTTCACATTACTATTGACACAATTATAGACCCCTTCAAGAATTATTCATAAATTTCAATTAGAAAATTGGTCAGTGATAACATTGAAGATAATTCCAGCGATGAAGTTGAAAAGGATGATGGGAAAGACCATGCTTAAATAAAAGAAACCATAGGTCATCAGGACCTAAGTGTTCAAAAAAGTGAGAGGACATGTAAAGGACCACTTTTAACTTGGCCTTATTAAAGCCTAGCATTATTAGCACCCAGAGTTGAGAGGGTGGATACTAATTCTCTATGACAAGGACATGAAGGATAAGTGGAACAAAAAGAAGAGGAGAAAGAGAAAGAGAAAAAGGTATAAGAAGAGAAGGAAGAGAAACAAGAAAAGAAAATTTTGATGTATATATAGCCATCATAAGCCATAATTGAACAAGGTAATGAGGCTATAATTTATAAAGGAGATGAAATTGGTAAGAAAATGTTGGAAATAACAATCAGAAAGTAAACCCTAAGAGGTGGGGGGTGAATCGGCACTTCAAAACTTTAACCATAAAACATTCACCAAACATCCATCTCATAATTTAGCATGTAAACTCAAATAACTAACTACACATTTCATCCATAGCACAAAACAAATTTAACACATGACACAATAAATTTGGTTACCCAGAAACCCTCCAAGGAGAAGGTAAAGCTAGGGTGGGGATGATGCCCACAAATATTTACTACTACTGTTGAAAAGTATAGCCAATTATGGTTACAATAAGTTTGATCATAAACTATGACCTATCCTTTGAGGGGTTTTCCCTATCAAAGGCTATAAACATTATTAGGTCTCACCTTGTTAGAGAATTTACACTCATAATTAAGTAAGCACTCAGTTAAGAGATTTACAAGAGCTTGTTAAGACTTAAAACCTATCAAGGCTAATCAATTAGGAGATTTGTTTTATATCACCTATTAAAATGATTCAGTACCATGATCCTTCAGTTAGCACCTCACTTTTAGATGTCAGATCTTCTCTTTATTGATAAATCCTTGATCCTTCTGATCAAATATGTCTCCTCTATCCTTTATCTACTATGTTTTATTCTCTCTAACTAATTCTACAATTCATAACATTGTCATAATGTCTATGGCCACCAGGAATGCTCTTTTTGCACTTAGTATTCATCTCTCATGTATCTTATAAACTCTTTAGGGTTTACCCCCATAAGTAAACATAGGTGTACTAGGTTAGGTTAAAATCAATGGCTGTGGTTGATCCATATTATCACCTAAAGCATCCATTTATCTAATTGGTTGCATGTATTGCATAGGGATTCACAATATGACTCAATCCTTATCCTCTACAATCGCAAAACAATGTAGAATTTGTCCCAAAAATGGTTTACATAGTAGTTTGTGCCATTACAAACAACTATGTCTTTGATTGTTCACTTGGTGTCTAAAGGCTCTAATGCTCTGCCATCTCTATGCTCTTAATGTTGTAACTCAAATTCTGAACAACTTGGCATGCACTATTTGCTTGGCACCTATATCACTAGGCACATAATAGCTTGCTTGGCTCTTTTTGATGGGTCCTCCCCTAAGTGACTCAGTACACATAGACCGCTTAATACATACTAGTGCTCAGCACTAACTATCATATTGGTCAACATGTATTGTCTAGCAACTGATGCTCGACATGCTTTTATCACTGGGCTCACACTGATTGCTCAGCTTGCTTTGATCGATCGGCATGCACTACTTACTCGGCTTGCACTATGTTTCTACTAGATAATGACTTAAGTGTTTTGTCATTGCCTAATCAAAACCAAAATGAGATCAACAATCTCCCCCTTTGACATGAGTGGAAAAAACACTTTTTCATGCATATACAACCTTATTATGAGAATAACTCAAACAATATATATATATATATATATATACTTGACTTGGCTCATGTACAAAAATTTAAAAACTTCAATTTTTTTGCAAATAGATGACTTATCTGTCATACCTCATAACTCCATTACCCCCCTGAATAAATACTTCTTTTCTAGTTCTGCTTCTGATACTCCCCCTAAGTAGATATGTCTTGTGAACTTCATATTCCAAACAAAAGTTTACCATCCAAAACTTCACATTTTCCCCATTATCATATTCCCCCTTTTTTGACACTTGTGTCATTTGGGTGGTATACTTAGAGCGTATTTATCCAAAAATGATTTATGGAACTCCATTATAATCTTTAGTGCTACATGTTTCTGGCTAGCTCTAGAGATTGATATTGAATGTCTAGCTGAGCAGTAAGGTCAACTAAGCCATCATGAGTTGAAAGATGAGAATCTTTCTTCATCAATGTCTCAACATAGGCTAGTCCCTTATGCAACACTTCCTTGTGTAGATTCAACATGGATTAGATATTGGTCAAGGTAGATCTGATGTTAGTATCATAAGCTTGCATCTTGGCAAGTCTACCTTATGTGGATAGTAACCCTTAAAATGTGCTTGGCTTTGACTAGGAAATAACTTAAGAGTAGTACCTATAAGTTGTACATCTCCCTGCAGCTGGACAATAGCCCTCTAAACTTCCTATGTGAATAGATTAACATCACATAGCTTGGTGTAGAGAGATAAAATGTTCTCTAACACCTTCTTCACACTCCCCACTTTGGTTTCTAAATTAACCTATCTTAGTGCAATAGCACTAGATATCTTCTCCAGCACCTCTGTATGAAATTTTCTTTTAGACCATTCTAAAAGTTTAATATTTGAATCTAGGTCTTCATTATTTATTTTGTCAATAATAGTGACAAGTTGCTCAATGGTAGGCTTTTATTCATTCATATTAGCGAGACTAAAAGCATGTATTTTATATCATGAAAAACTTGCTTTTGATTGTACTTCCTTCTCATCATTTCTTGCTTCTTCTTTCTCTATAGAGCTCCCTATAGAATGCTCATCTCTTCAATTGTGATTGTAGTAAGACCAAACTTTGGCAATCCAATCACTTCATATAAACTTACATCACCATATAATGTATCATCTACACTCTTTATGTGCTAGGACTAGGCCCTAATATTTGTAATGGTGTAGCATCTGTGCTCGACCTTTGAAGAGTTTCACTAGTAAGAGGAGATGTAGAAATTGGCAGTGTGACCAGTGTTTGAATAGAAATTTGTTCCTTTGGCTTAGTAGTCAAAGTTGACTCTTTATTCCTTTCATCTTCCTTCACTTCTTTGTGAACTTCACCTTGTACATGTAGAATAGGTGAAAAACTTTCCTCCTAACCATGTACTTTAGTACCATCTTTCTCAATAGTTACTATTGTAGGAAAACCTAGACTATTTAGATTAGGCAATGATGTGTCTATTTGTTATGCCTCTATCTCTTTCATATTAAACACTACAATGGGCATTATAGATGGTGTATCTATTGTAGCAACTATCTGTGACAAGTTTGCACTTTGATCTCCTTGAAGATCCTTTGTTTTTGTCTATTTTACCTTGGTATATTGAGGGGGCACATTAGATGTTTCTTGTGGTTTCTCCCCAACATATGCAATTTATGCCTTCTCAATCTCATCAACTCTCACTAGTACAAGATTTGTGCATAGTTACGTTGTTGTGGTGGAGTCTATCAATATCTTCTCCAAATCCTCCCCAGTCAAAGGATTGACATTCGATGTTGATGTGTCAGGAAAATCCTTTATAAGCATTGAGTCTTGTTGACTCACTTGGTCTATGTGTGGAGGATTGGCACTCAGCACTTGTACACCTTGTACATCTTGCTACTCCTTTTTAGTTATACCCTCTTGTGTTGTCCCCTCAGCATTACCATCTTTGTCCTAAACTTTAGATTCTTATGCATCTTTTCCCTCATTATCTTTCTCTACCTCTTTCTCAGGCTCCTTTTTATCTTCATTAGTTATCTTTTCTGTGGGCTTGGTGGCTAAACCATAAATGTCTTTCCAAAGCAATGTGCTTTGTGTCACCACTTCTTTTATTTGATTCCTCAATAGCTTAAAAGTTCTATATTTGGGGGAAAATCTCCCCTTATACTTGTTCATGGCTTTAGCCATCATCTATTTATCCAAAGTAAGCATAACTTGGGCTAGTTGAGCCTCCCTTATTTGCTTCTCAGTGGTCTAACTATATTGCCACTTTTGCTCAACTCTATCATATAGGCTTTTGGGTAATGAGTAAAAAACATCTAGTGGAGTAGATTTAGATGTAGCCATCATCTCATATATGGCTTCTTCAACCTTATTCTTATCTACACTCCCTAGCTTATCAAAATCTACTTGTGTGAAACCAAATAAATTTGCATTTGTAATTATATTTTCACACAAATTATCTATGTCATAAGAGGGATTGTGGTTTACCACCTTAAATTGACTTAGGTCATATGACTCTATCTTCTCCTCATATGACTCATCCTTCTTTTTCTTCTTCCTTAACCTTTTGTAGGTTTTCTTTGTAGGCTAGCTCAGCTCTGTTGTGGCAATTGACCTTTCTCCCTTAGGCCTTTCAACTTCACTAGCCTATGAAATGGCTTCCCTTGTGCTTGCTCTAGTAGTAGGTACTATAAGCTTCTATCGTGATTTATTCATAGGCTTCTCTATTTTCTCCATTGTTTGTTCATTTTCTTTCCTCTTATTGGCCTTTGTTTCCTTAGTTGCTTCCTCAACTTCATCTCCCTCATAACCTTTTGCATCTTCACCTTGATCTTCTCCTAGGCCTTGTGTTAATGACAATGGGAATTGACATTGTTCTTCCTCTTCATCGTCATCTTCTTCTTCTTCATCTCCCCCTTCACCAAATCTCTATTTCAGCTTCTTAACATGTTTTTTCTTCCTCCTAAGAAGTGTAGTTCTTTTCAAGTCAATTGTTATTCTTGATTTGTCTTCCTCATAATTATCGAATGGGTGGCACTCTTGTTAATGTCTTCTACCAATAAAGTTTTTATTGCTACACAGGCCTCATCTACATTGATCTCATATGGAAAGGGTTTTGGCCATCTAACCCTAAGTATTATTGCTTACACATATGTGTAGTTTGCATCCACTAGGAAATGAACATCATTGTAATGTTTCTCTAGTAGTGACACAGGTATCCTCATCCTTTATTTCATGGATTTCTTAAAATATTCAAACTAGCTAGTCATTACTAACTCAAAAGTTTCTCCAAGTTGCTCAATAAAATCTACAATCTGATGTGTAACAGGCCTATTTTTCTTCCACATGACTTTACCAAATGTATAAAAAGTGTTTTTCACATAAAATAATATGCAAACTAGTAGAGAACCAAATTTTCATGATGCACACCTTGTTTTCCTGATGCCCTCCAAATTTTTTGATAACTGATGTAGTTACAACTAGACAATGCCATAGGAATGGTCTTTATTTACTACCTTGTCTCCCAAATCAATAGGCATGCATGAAACACTATTTATTTGGCTGGACTAAAAGAATTTTTGAGCTATCACTCTTATAGCAAAGGCAATTAGGGGGTCTGATATAGTATCAATTGGCATGCCTCTTTTATTCCATACAGCACTTGTATTCTTCTTGATCACTTCCTTTGCATCATTGTACATACTCTTAGGTCTTTCTAGGGTAGGGTACCCAAATACTTAGTTTATTATCCTCTTGGTGATCTTAGTTGTCCCATTCTCCAACCAAATATAGTCATCATGTATGCAACTTTACACAATTTTGATCCATTTAGTCTTGAACACATTGGGAAAATCTAGGACATGGGTTATCCCTTTCTTCTCTATGATTTTGTTCTCTTCCCTCACGACTTCATTATTACATAGTTGACTATATATGTCCCTTATCTCCATATCTCCTAGTTCTTCAACTTTACATGTATAACAACATCTAACATCTTGAATCATAAGAACTTGTGGTAGTATCATCGATAGAGCACCAGAAAAATCTCCTTTATATACAATTCTAGGTATAGCTTAGAAAGGTGGTTGCCTAACATCATTACTTATCAATTAAAAATTGAAAAGTTATTTTCCCTCTTTTCTAACACTTGCAGAAGAGCTAGCTTCCATTTTAACCACTTAGGGTTTAAGAAAATCCAAACAGCGTAACTCGACAATAGCTAAATACCTTTCAAATCTATAGGATGAAGTTGAGTAGTAATTAAATCTAGTTTGCAAACACTAGAATCTCGTGTTGCAAACCAATTTTTATCCTTTCAAACCCTTATTAACACATAACTAAAAGAAATGTACATGCATGTAAACATATAAGCAAACATGAAATGAAAGCATGCATCAACACATAACACAAAGATTTGGTAACCTAGAAACACTCCAAGAATAAGAAGGTAAAACTGGGGTGGGGATGACACCCACAAAAATCACTGTAGCAATCAATGTTCAACCACTTCTGATGGTCTACCTTGTGAAAGGCCTGCCCTATTAAAGGCTTTACACTGTGTCAATAGTGACCTGGTTAGAGGATTTACAAACACTTACATGAAGTGTCACCCTGTTAAAGGATTTACAACAAGTTGTTAAACCCACCTAATACATAGTATTTTCATGACCTTCTCCAAAGGTTCTTCTACCTAGCTGTTAAGCTAACCTATCAACATAGGATTTCAACCTCTAATATAATTGTGAGATATTATTAGAACATTTTACCTAATTGAATGCAATCTCAAATTGTTGGGTTCAGGTACTAGATCTGCTCTTCTGGTTCTGATCCTTGCTTGATCTGATCTCTGTATGTGATCCTTGTCTCTTGTACTATTCTGATCAACTTGATATGAAATTGTTGCTCTGCTCCACTAAGTCTTTCCTTCTTCACACTAAAATTTTGCTATAATCTTCCCAAACACTATTCTCATCCACACATGCAATGGGTCATTCGACCTCCTTATAAAGAATGTAAAGACTTAGGGTTAGGTATGGATCTATGATCCATATTGAATCTCAAATTCTAGCTCATACCTTGCATTTTTCTCATTGGTTGCATGCCTTCTCCATTTTTGTAATTGGTTACATGCAAATTGCATAGGGAATGTAAATGATTCGTCCTTATCCTTTTTCTCCTTCAAAATTTCTCTAGCTCGACTCCAAAAATAGTTTACATCTTAGTTTGTGAAAACACAAACTCTTATGTTTATCTTGTATTACTTGACACTCATTACATTACTGATGCTTGGCATGAACTGATTCCTAGATTCCTTGGCATCTATTACTTTCTGACTTGCTCAGCACCTATTACTTTCCTAGTTTGCTTGGCACCTGTTAAACACTATATTGCTCAGCACATGTATGTTCTGCATTGCTCAGCATCTGAACATTTCCTGGATCACTTGGCACATGAACATTTCTTGGATCACTCAGCACATACTACATTCTGACTTTCTCAGCACCAACTATGGCTTGACATCTATTGAAATTCTGGCTCAGCATACATTATGTACTCGACATATATAGTGAAAATGGTTAAGTGTGTTGACACTGAATTGTCAAGACTATTCTTTTGACCAACATGGGTTTGATGTGATCACCTAATCCATTGGATGAAGTAACCTCATCTGCACTTGATGAATTTCAATCTTCCTTTTTCTTCCATGTCTTGCTCATCTACACCTTTACCTTTTCAACATCAACCTTCTCATTTCCCTCGTTGGATTCATTACTCAACACAGGTGACCTTGTTGGATAGTTTCTACTTAGATGATCAATCTTCAAACAACTAAAACATACAATTGCATTCAACCATCTTTTGTAGTTTCCTCTAAAATGTGTTCTAATGTAGTTTTTAGGAACATGACCATACTATTGGCAATAATGGCAACAGTACCTTGTGTTGTAATCCCAATCATATGAATGTCCATTATGGTTTCCCTTTGTTTTCTTGTTTGATATCCACTTGGATTTGGATCTACACTCATATGCCTTTTGTCCATATTTCTAACAGTTGTAACAATAGCCTTAAAATCTTTATGTGTTGATAGTCTTGATCTTACATTCATGTGCTTGATGTCCTTGTTTCTTTCACTTGTAACAGTGACCCTTGAATTTTTGCTTAGGATTCTGATTTCCATTTTTCCTCATGAAAACATTTGTTGTGTGACCCAATTTTTCATAGTTATGACAAGTGGGTTTGCTATCCTTACCTCTATTACTGCTTTTTTCACCACTCCTAGATGATTCTCCTAATTCAATGGTGGTGTATCCCAATCTAGTAATATCATTATTAGGTCTTGGTGATTCCATCAATTTCTCAAAATACTTTATGGCTTCACTTGACTTATTAAGTTTTTCTCTTTCTATCCTTAACTCATTTTGTAGTAGGGAATTATGTGTTTCCAAAGTAGTAATCTCAATGTCTTTCCTATATAGTTCTTGATTTGCAAGCATCAATTGATTCATTGTATCCAATTGCATGTTTGCAAGCTTTTACACATTTGGTGTCTTGTCTTCATAAATGTTAGCTAGAAGTCTTTTGTCTTGTTCAATTATGGCTCTATCTTATTTAGATTTATTTTTCAATTCAGTTGTATTATGCAACAATATTGATTGTGCTTCTTGTTCCCTTTTAAGATTTCTAACTTCTTCAGTTATCTCACCATTTTTTTCCATCAAATTGACAATGGATTCATCAAACTCTCTAGAGTTTCCATCCTCAAATACTCTAGTTGTATCAATTTCTTGAAATTGAATTTCATCTTGTTGAATAGAAATCTCTTTCCTTCTCTTCAATGAATGTAGTAGTTCATCTCTTACTTCCTTAAGTTGATGCAAGACAATTTTTATTTCAATTTTCTAGTTATCAATAGTCTTACCCAAATTGTGGACTTCCATCTTCAAGATCTTTCCTCACAAGCTATCAAGATTTCCTTCAAGCTCTGATACCAATTGTTGGAAATAAAAATGGGAAAGTAAACTCTGAGGGGAGGGGTGAATCGAAAATTCAAAAATTTAACCATAAAACATTGACCACACATCCATCTCATAATTTAGCATGTAAACTAAAATATATAACTACACATTGCATCCATAGCATAAAACAAATTTAACACATGACACAATAAATTTGGTTACCTAGAAACCCTCCAAGTAGAAGGTAAAACTGGGGTGGGGATGACACCCACAAATCTTTACTTCTATAGTTGTTAAGGGTAGCCAATTATGGTTATAATAAGTTTGATCATAAACTATGATCTACCCTATGAGGGGTTTTCCCTCTCAAAGGCTACAAATTTTGTTAGGTCTCACCTTGTTAGAGGATTTACACTCACAATTAAGTAAGCACTCAGTTAAGAGATTTACAAGAGCTTGTTAAGACTCAAAACCTATTAAGGATACTCTGTTGGGAGATTTTCTTTGTACCACCTATTAAATTTGTTTAGTACCATGATCCTTCAGTTAGCACCTCACTACTAGATGTTAGATCTTCTCTTTATTGATAAATCTTTGATCCTTCTAATCAGATATGTCTCATCTGTCATTTCTTTTCCTTGTTATGTTCTCTCTAACTAATTCTACAATTCATAAAATTTTCATAACCTCTATCACCACCATGAATGCTCTCTGCACTTAGCATTTGTCTCTCTTGCATCTTAAAAAATCTTTAGGGTTTTCCTCCTTAAGTAAACATAGGTGGACTAGGTTAGGTTAAAACCAACAGTTGTGGTTGATCCATATTACCGCCTAAAATATCCATTAATCTGATTGGTTTCATGTACTACATAGGGATTCATAATATGACTGAATACTTATCTTCTACAATCACAAAACAATGTATAAGTTGGCCCAAAAATAGTTTACATAGTAGTTTGTGTCATTAAAAACAATGATGTCTTTGACTGGATGCTTAGCTTCTGAACAACTCGACACACGCTATTTTCTCAGCACCTATATCACTTGGCTCATACTAGCTTGCTTGGTTCCTTTTGTTGGCTCAACACTTGAGTGACTAGGCACACATAGACTACTTGGTACATACTATTTCTTGAAACTAATTGTCATATTGCTTGACATGCATTGTCTGGAAACTGATGCTCAACATGCTTTGATCACTCAACTCACACCGATCTCTTAGCTCGCTCTGATCACTCGACATGCACTACTTACTTGACTTGCACTATGTTTCTGCTAGATAATGACTTAAGTTTTTTTTCATTTCCTTTCCAAAACCAAAATGAGATCAACATCAAAGATAGATTGTAGTATTTGAGACATCTCCAAAGGCAACTAATAAATCTCTAGCTAGCACTTCAAAATCATCTTTTCAAGCATTCTTTTTAGATTTTCTAGAAGATGTTAAAATTATTTCTTATGGAAACATGGACATAAAAATTACATTATGTTCTCAAAAATTTCTATTGGGAAGATAGCACAAAGATTGTTTCTACAGACTATTGAGAAATTGCATAGTACCTTACCCTTCCCTATACAATTGAATGGGAAGAATATTGAAAAGAGAGCAAAGAAAACCATAGAATAATTTGACAACTATTAACCTACTCAGGAAGTGGTAGAAAAAGTCAATTTACAAGCATATCATGGTGGAATACTTATTAATAATTATGTGATAACATCATAAGTGACATGATAGTATTAGATACTTGTATAAGGGAAATAAGGAAATGTATTAGTGCAAGGAAGAATATGTATGTTGATTTTGATTTAGCATATAAAAATACATCTACCACCACAAATGCCATAAAGGATAAGGAGAAATAAATTGATAATTTTATTGATGATTTGAAGAATAAAAGTGTGAAACTTGTTTGATCATAAGGTTGGGAAAGCAAGTGATGAACTAAGAATTTTGCAGCATCAAAAGGGAAAAAATATTAAAGAAAATAAATTTACTCCTAGATCACTTGACTCGTAAACTATATTTCATTCAAAAATAGCTTGAAATACTTTTGGAGGAAAAGACATCTTGTGAGATTTTTTCCTATACTGATGTGAATGCAGCAGAAATGGAAGCTTATGGCTCATGCAAAATTATCATTGTTGCAAAAGATATGAAATCTTCATGGGATAAATACTTAAAGAACCTAAATATTAACTTGTCTAATCACATAAGTATTTTGGAAAATAAATAAGATTGAGAAAAAAGAAGACACTACAATTTTGACATGTAGATATTTTTACTCACCTTTGTCATTGATGTCAAAGGAGGCGATATGATGGTAGGAAAAAATTGTAAGTATTATGAATATTATAAAGATTATAAGAAGGAGATATAAGTTAGAGAATAGTCTAAGGGGGAGTAAATTATGTATGAAGAAGATGGTATTGTTTATTTTTTAAGCCAAAATGGATTGGTTGCCATAATTATATATTTAATAACTGATTCAATGACTCAATCGTGGAAGAATCAGGAAGAAACCCTAGAATCATTGTTGTATACATGTATAGTAATGATATTGATCATTACACTTTACACTTTACAAACAAAAATCCACTTATAAGGTAGGTAAAAAAAGGATGTCAATTTTGAATCTTTCCCACAAAAATCCACTGGTACTTAAGATGGAATGCAAACTAACAATGGCAGTTCGCAACTGAAATTGATGATTCAAATTAATGATTCTATGATTTTTTATTCACATTATCACATAAATCCTCCATACTTCCATGTAGAAGTAGTACCATTCCATGTGGTAAATTGATGTGCTATAACAATATCTGCCAAGTGATAAGCACAAAACATACCAATGAAGGCCAATATGATAGTTTATACATGGGAGTAACCAGCAACATCCTTTCTCAAATCCGCACATTTGAACATATTCCATCACTCATTGTCTTGTCCAAAACAAGTAATTCTTGCAATTTTACATCTTGTTTAATGATTTTTTTAGGTGTAAATTGAAACTCCTCATGACCATTACACCCCTTGTTGGCAAGGTGGTCTACTAATGCATTGCCTTCCTGCAATGTGTGGGAGATGAGTACTTCCGAAAAGGAGTATAATAAATGCCAAATTTGTTGAAAGATATATGTTAGCCTCAAATTATGTGATTCATGATTGATACATGCATTAAGTATTACCATTGAATCACCTTCTATATGGATATGAAGAAGATGGTATTACTAATATAGATAATCCACATTTTTAAAATTTTCACAAGGCCACAATTTTTGTCATTTTATTTCTTAACCATTTTTACCATATGTTGCCATCAATATCAAAAGGGTGGATTGTTGGAAATTTTGATAATTTAAAATATTATGGTTGTCCTTTATGGAAACATATATTCTACTTTTAGATGGTAGAACTTTTGGTAAATTCTAGAGGCACAATACTTAGAAAATTGACTAAGTACATATCAGTAAAACAAGCTTCAGGAAACTTATTTTGTTTCAAGAGCTTCATTGGAGGGACATGAGGTTATGTTAATTTTAAGGTTTTATAGAGAGTAATAGACATGTATCTAGGACCACTAAAAGAGATATTAAGTTTTGTATGAATTGTGGAGGATTTATCAGTAATAGGTTAACATGGAAAAATAGAGTAAAAGGGAGTATAATGAATTTTTCGATAAAGGGATTGTTTTGGTTTACCAAAATAATTTCTTAAGACTATTATGATGAAATCCTAGATTTTAACCCACACATGGAAGAATATAATGTAAAGATTTAGCAAAGTATCAAGCAACACAAGGTTGACTTATGAAAAAAATTGGTATAAAGGAAATGAGTTTTGTTAAGTGAACTATGTAATTGTGTTATAATGATATAATGTTTATTTTGGGACTCTACATGATTGAAAAATATGTGAATTTAATGCTAGAGCATAAAAAAGAACTTGTGTGTATATTTTTGAAGAGAAACTACAAATATTAATTAGATATTGAAGATATCAACACAGTGAAAGGTTTTTGAATCCATCTCTATTGATAACATTGTACAATTGTATATGTGTGCTTGAGTAATGGGCTCGTCTTACACCTTGTTGGCTCTTGATTTGATAGTATTTTGATAAGATTTTAGTAAGTGGAGAATACCTAGGACTCAACTACAAACCATGAAAAATATTCCCAAACATACCATTTGGACCAACTAAGAAGATATTTTAAGTCTTCTTCCCTTTGAATTGTGTAGTATTTAGGTGGGTATACCTTGGAATTAATCACCACTTCCCTTTACAATAGTATTTAACATTAATTCCAATTTATCATAGTATATCCCTTAATTCTTCTAATTTAGAGACAACAATAGCCTAGAGCTTTCTAATTTAAGTATGGTCTAACCATTTCAAATCTACAATATAACATGAAATATTAAAGATTTTGATAAATGAATTTGACACTATGTAGGGCTATCAACTTTGTTTAAAATAATTATAGGACTAGTACTTTTTCCATTGTGTTATTTATTCAAATATAACACCAAAATTTCAAATCTTCTTCTTCACCTTGTGAAGAAGATAAATGCACAATCCAGATCTCATACTTTCCTATCAGTCTAGGAAGTGTTCCTGCCTAATCCAAGCCTATAGGAATGTGGTTTTGAAAACTTAAGAATGACATAAAAGAAAAATAAACAAAAAAAAAAAAAAAAAAAGAGTTTAGCACCTACTACTCAATCTATTATCTCACACACTTGCATGTGTTGCATTGCATCTGTCGAATGCTCTAGGCATCCCTATCTAGCCATCTCCACAACCAAATATATAGCTCTGGGTAGCAAGATCTCAATAGAAAAATGAAATTATTTGACCCCTTTTTAGCCCTCCTAGTCCTTGTAAAGGACCCTTTTTGCACCCATTTTCTTTGTTCATCTTCCTAAGTGACCCATTTTCACCCTCCCCCTATTATTTTTGCATCATAGTTGCCATTTTAACCCTCTTTTAGCCTCTTTGTGTCTTCCTTATTTCCCCATATTTATTAATTTTTGAGATATCATTGGGCCTCATTTCCTCTCCCCATTGTCCGCTTGAAAGGACATCATACAATCTAGTCTCTCTTATCTCTTTTTGAGACTAGGGAAACTCATGTTGCTTAAAATCTTCTCTATATTGTCTATCTTCAAACTTCTCAAAATACCATTGTCCCAACACTATATCAAAGAGGGGGGAAATGTAGGCACCTAGATCTTATTACACAATTAAATAACTAATTAAATATTTAACATCCAATTAATAATCAAATGACAACTAATAATTTGATTTATCAATAAAATCCCTATTCTTCTATTAAATTGAATAAATTGAATAAACGTATTTATTTTAAATCTAAATTGCCTCTTTTGATTAATTAATTCAATTAATTAAATCCTCAAAACCTTAACTAACCCTTAACCCATCCTTGACCCAGTGGTTTAGCCTATTCCAAATCATTCACCCACGTTAAACTTATTTAATTAAATAATTAAATAATTTTTATTAATCCATCCTCTTGCATTTCTCTAACATCTCCACTTTCCATCCACATCACCCTCTTATCTAAATCATGTCACCTTCTTATCTAAGCCTAATAACCCTCTTATCTAAGCTACTTCACCTACTTATCTAAGCTTAATCACTTCCCTAAAATATTTGCAAAAGTTTAGGCATAGATTAAGACTTCCTAAGTCTACTCCCATGGAATATCCCTCATTGCAACTTGAGTGCACTAAATTACATTCCACACCTCTCTTACATAACTATCCCTACAAAATTCTCATCCCCTCACATTCATTCTCCATGTGACACTTGTCACAAGGCTATGGATTTGAGAAATCATGATCCATGTGTGCACCTTTCCTTGCATCCTAGTCGTGCCTTGTAATCGCTCCACTTTGCATCTTGACCATCAATTTCCCTCATCCTTGACCTATAAATGGGACTCTTCATCCTTCACAGATCATCCAAAATTTAGATTGAATTTATTATGTTATTTTAAGAGCCAAAAGCTACCAAAGTACCATTACTAAGCTCATATTTTCGTTCATCTTGGACAAATCTACACATTGGAAGGTTCTTGGAGGACAAGGTTTGCATTTATCTTTCATTTTATGTTCTTTGCATTATGATTTCATAGCATAAAATAGTTAGTAGGAATGAAGGCATAGGTTGCCACATGAGTTATGACTTGTTGATGTTAGGTAGCTTTTGTTGGATAAAACTGTATATAACTATTTATGAGATATAATTTATACTTATTCATCATATATGAGATATAAGTTCATTTGAGAGAAACCTCTCTCTCTCTCTCTCTCTCTCTCTCTCTCTCTCTCTCTCTCTCTCTCTCTCTCTCTCTCTCTCTCTCTCTCTCTCTCTCTCTATATATATATATATATATATATATATATATATATATATGATTAATTTTTATACTATATTAATTATCTAATTAGTTAATAAAAAAGTCCCTTCATCAATTATTCTCATTATATATAAGAGGTCGCTACCATTTGGAAAACACATACTACACATTATGGCAGTGCCTATTACATTTGTAGCAACCCTTAGAAAATCAACATGGTATCAAAGCCACTTGATCTTAGGGATCTTTCATTAGATGTGTATAGATATTATTCTCTACAAGATGTTTGCAAATATTGGATGCACCAAGGGATAATAGTGTGAATTTTGAATTTGTTTGTGTTATTGTTAAATTGACTACAATACTCCTGACTGGGAACATAGTTAAGTTAGAAAATCTACCTCTATGATTCATTTCTTATGTTTGCATACTACATGAAGTCACCACTCTATATTGAATAAAGATGAGACATTTATAAACTATATTTTGGTGAACAAAGAGAGTGATGGTTGGTGTGGGTAAATTAGGATACCAAGATTTTTCTATACTAGTAGTAAAAGTGGGTAACCAATAAAGTGGATGATGCCCACCACTAGACATAATAACGGGGTAACCAATAAAGTTGATGATGCAATTAGTAGGAGGAAGTTGATGGTAAAAGAGATCCAATTAGAAAACATACAGATCAACTCCATGAAGCACATATATCAAGAAGATGAAGACTTCAAGGAGGCTTATCAGGTTTATTTGGAAATGGGGGACATGTATCATACTAAGGTTTCTAATTTTGTTTTGCAAAAAAAGTTTATTATTTAAAGGAAGTTAACTTTGTATTCCTAGGGGGTCTATGAGAGAGAATATAGGGAAAGAAAAACACTATGGAAGTTTGGCAGGACATTTTGGGGTTAGCAAAACCCTTGAACTTGTTAGGAGTTTCTACTTTTGACCAAGAATGGAGATAGATATTAGGAATTTTTTGGAAGGGTTTTTTATTTTTTCAGAGGGCCAAGAAATCCATTCAAGTGCAGGACATGTATCATACTAAGGTTTCTAATATCATTTTTCAAAAAAAAAAATTATTTAAAGGAAGTCAACTTTGTATTCTTAGGGGGTCTATGAGAGAGAATATTGTGAAAGAAAAACACTATGGAAGTTTGGTAGGACATTTTGGGGTTAAAAAAACCCTTGAACTTGTTAGGAGTTTCTACTTTTGGCCAAGAATGGAGATATATATTAGGAATTTTTTGGAAGGGCTTTTTATTTTTGAGAGGTCCAAGGGAACCGATTCAAATGCAATACTATATACACCTTTACCAATCATTAACAAACCTTGAGATTTAACGAGCATGGAATTTGTCTTAGGACTCCCAAAAAAAATCAAGTTATGATAGAAAATATGTGGTTGTAGATATATTCTCAAAAATTGTTTCTTTTTTGCCTTGTAAAGCCACAAATTATGCATCTCAAATTGTAGAAATATTCTTAAAATAATTTGGTTTTCCATTATCAATAATTTTAGACATGGACTCAAAGTTCATTGGACACTTTTGGAGAACTCTTTGGAGGAGGTTGGGAACACATTTAGCTTACTCATCTTCCTATCATCCCCAGTTAGATGGGGAAAAGAAGGTAGCAAATAAATCCCTTGGTAATTTATTAAGGTGGCTAACAAAGGAATATGGAGCAATTTGGGAAAGCATTCTGCCATAGGTAGAGTTTTGATATAATGACTTAGTAAATAGAAGCATTGGTCTAATTCCTTTTCAAATCATTTATGGCACACACACAAGAGGTGACTTAGAGTTGAGAGATGTGAAGGACATTGATAAGAGGAGTGCACAAGCAGATGATTTTGTAGAGATTATGAAAGATATCCATCAACAAGTGAAAGATAAACTAAAACATACCTCTAATAAATACAAATAGGATGTTGATAGGAAAAGAAAAGATCTTCAATTCCAAGTGAGAGATATGGTAATGATTCATATCAAAAAGGAAAGACTCTATAAAGATAAATACACCAAGTTGATGATGAAGAAGATAGCTCCTTTCAAGGTCCTCAAGAAATGTGGATACAGTTCCTACGAGATAGATCTAACTTTTGATATTGGTTTGTCTCCAACTATTTAATATTTCTAACATTTATGAATATAAGGGTATTTTTAATGATTTATGTCATGCAAGTCAACATGGTTCAGACCAAACAAATTTGATGGACCTACCCCATCAACCTAAACCCAAGATTGAATATAGGTTGGATAAAAGGAAAATTGAGAATAAAAAGAGGTGAATCTACTTTGATTTCTTAATCAAATAGAAGCACCCTACCTTAGAGCATGCCACATGGATGAAAATTGAAGCCATTAAGAAGACTAGATCAAAACTTGTAGAGATCCCAACTCAAGAGATGTGAGTTCATTTTGGCCCTATAAGTATGGTGCAACGAACCTCCAAGGAATCAAGGTTTCCATGGGGTTTAGTAATCTAATTAATAAAATCTTAGGTCTAATGGATCGACCATATTGTAATCATGACCCATTTTGTGGGGATAATGGGCTATGAGGTAAAGTTATAAACCTAGAGACTTATTAGAACAATAAGGCCTTAAGGTGATCATAGGTCTAGGATAATATCTAATAAGTGGTTATTATTATATTTTGTCCAATTTGATAGATCTTTCATGTCCTTAAGTGTTTTGGTGACTTTTTATGCAACATATTGATGCAAAATATTTTCATACAACATTTAAAACTTGCATAGCAACATTTCAATAGTTGCTCAGACAAATACAAAATTCCAACCAATGGTCATAAAAATACTTTGATTTTTTATAAATTGTCTATTTAGGGTTAAGGATCCTTCCTATATGGAGAGAGGGGTATTATATCAAGTTTTGTGGAAGATTTCAATTAACTTCAATTTTGCTACAAATTCTTGGGTTTGTCGTATGATACGGCCTGGTAAAGATTAGATTTAATACAAGTTTGATTTTATTGGATAGATCTCTATCTTAGGTATCTAATTGTTTTTTTTTTCAACCCTTGGTGTTGATTTTGAATAAATACATTGATATATTTGTGCAGATTGGTCCAAAAATGCTCTATTTCAAGGGTTTTACCACAAATGCTATCCTAACTTGAAATTTCTCCATTGGAATTTCATGACCATTTGTGTAATTAAATTTAGGAGTATTTAATTTTATATTCCAAAAGGGAGATATTAAAAAATTAGGTTTGGTATTTTTACCACCAAGTATTAGGGTAAACTAAATGGTGAGTTTAGTCTAAAATTGGGGAGAAATATTGGATAGTCAAACAAAGGAGTGATGGTGACTTGGTTAATGTTTTTCTTTGGAGATCTAGAATATAAGATAACACATCAAAAGAATTGTTTTAATTTTGTGAACCCATTCTAAAGCGCTTCCTTTGGAAACTTGACCTAATTAGGCTTATTAGGTTTGTGCCCTAAGTAAATTTTTAGGAGTGTTAGAGAAGAGTTGTAGCTTGATTATTTGGAATTCATAAGAACTCACAAAATGGTATTCAAATATTTAATTTTTTTTAGACAACCACATGATTATTTCAAAATTTAAAGCCTAAAACCCTTTTAGGTCAACCTAGTTCATTCTAGGTTAGCCTACTAGCCCAATAAGGGTTAGATACTTTATGGGTGTCTTGGAGCCCAACCAATGCATGCATGTATGTCCATATACTCTAAGAAATATTTTTAAATAATTTTATTGAAGGTGTGTGTAGTGTTGAATGGATTTCCACACTCTGGCTTAGTTTAGGGAAGTTGTCTCTAAAACCAAAATTTGATCTAACTTGATCCAAGCATAGAAGGGTCAGAGATGTTATTTTGAGTATGTTGAACACTTGGACGTGTATTTCCCTTCATGGATAAATTATTGAACAATATGTATATTGAAGAGGTGATTATATTGAGGCTTAGACAAGTGTAAACCTATAACCACTCTTTTCACAGTGCACTCTACATCAAAATGCCCTATTGCAATATATAAAAATAGAAAATGATAGGGATCAATTTATTGTGTAGATCCTACAAGCAAGTAACTAAGACTTTATCCCTCAACCACATCCCTCAAGTCAAATAAAAAAGTAAACAAACATGCTAACCATATATATATATATATATATATATATATATATATATATATATATATATATATATATATGCAAGTATGGGGTTAGTAGAAAACCATAACATATGTAACATAATCTTATGCAAATAAGCATTACCATTTAACTAACATCATGATGCAAATCAAATCATCAAAGTATCATGGTACTAAATCGTCAAATAAAGATGAAGACATAGCATGTACATAAAAAGGGATCTAAAAGAGTTTGATAATATAAAGTATAAATTAATATAGAAGGGTGGGTAATACATATACCCTAAAGATTGGGCCCAAATTGAATTGTGTCCTTTTCTCAAAAATTTAGTGAAGGATTAGGACTTGTAAATAGAACATATTATTTTTAACCCCTGAGATGTTGTGAGAGGTATATAAACACTCTATCTCTTCTTATTTTGCATATGATAAGCACTCTCAAGAATCCACAATCAAGTTTTCAAGTGTAAGGAAGTAAACCAAGTTTACAGATCCATTGAACAATCAAACATTCTTCTCAATAATTCAAGGTCTTTCTCTCTATAGATCTATGTTCTTTCCCCATTAGAGGTAAACCAAAGAATTTTTCTATCAAGGAAGGAGACACAATCAAGTATATGTATCCAAGTCATCTCTATCTTCTCCTTAATCAACATTATAGAAAGACTGAAACATCTATTCCATGAGGAATTGTCATATGTGATTACCTTTTGGGTTTTTGTGTTATGTGAAAGCTATTGCATTAACATACATGATCATAGTTAAAGAAGAATTTGTGTTGCCAAGGTATGATATGCTTCAGTTCTTTGATCTAGTCTTTGATACATGACAACACACTTTCCTTTATTTCATTTCATTTTAAGATTGATTCCTAGATAGGGCTTTGAATAAGACGAACCCCTTTATTCAAACTTGTCCATTTTTCTATGTGCGAGAATAGGTTGTAAAGATACTAGAAATTTTATAAATATATCATTGATAGTTAGAGTTTCAAAAGGTTTCAAGCAAAAACCCAGGGTATAGATCAACATAACTAGTCTATACTTGGGTAGATATCAACTTAGTTGATATGTACCCTTAGAAACATGCTCAAATTTGATAGGAATGTGTTACACCCTTTAGGTTTTAGAATAGTTATTATAGGTATTTTAGGACCTCATATATTTGATATTTAGGTCTAAAGTGACCTATCTCCCATTTCAGTTCTAGATCTATATTTTTTGTCTCATTATTGTTTATCATTTCAATTTTCATATCAAGAGAAATATCTTTGACCCATTTCATGCTTTGGACCTTCCTATCCTATTGGAATAGATTTCTTTTGAATGTGCAATATTGAAAAGGAGAAGTGGTATTCCTCTACACATTGCCTTGTCATATTATACACCATGATATGAGGATTTTTCTATTAAACATCAATGTGTCTTATTTTTGCATTAAAATTTGGGTATTATAGCTGACATATGATACTTTAATCATCACAAAGAACTTTGAACGATCTATAACTTGGATCCACACCTAAACTCTCTTGAGATAGATTACCTCCTTATAAGTATTTAATTAAAGTCAACCTTTTGTGGTTTTGACAATGATAATAAATTATTTCTTAGTCTTCCAACTAATAATACCACTAAATAAATTTATCACATATAAAATAAAGGATATTCTACTATTGAACTCTTTGCTCAATTTGAATCCATGAATACATTATTATCCAATGAGTGTTGATTCACTTTAGTATCACCATAATAGAAAATATAGTGCTTGGAATTGCCCCACATATACTTCAAGAGCCTATAAACTTCATCCCAATTATCTTATCTATGATTAACTATTAAGAGAAGAAATACTACCATTGCTTGGAAAATGCATCTAATATGGTATAAACTATAGCCTGCATGATCAAGCTCTCAAAAATAGTGGCAGAAGATAATCAAGTTGTGTCTTCCATCTCATTGGGTGAAGTTGAATGTGTTTATTTATATATAATTTGATTACCATTGAGATAGGAAAACACAATGATCTACAAACTATCAAGTAAAATCTCTTTAATCTTGAGCTTGCATAATTCCTTTGGTTGAACCATAGTTATATTTTTTCCATCTATTTCTTCTTGTTAGATTAATTAGATATTTTCTAATTAAATCTATTCTAAAAAAGCAAAGCTTTAGGCAAATAATAATTAATTATTTTATTAGATATTATCATGCAACCTAGGTTTTCCCTTTTAGGGTTTTGATCTCCTTTTATAAGGATTGATATCTCTTTGTAATTTATTCATTCACTTTTGATAATAGCAATTTCTTTTGCTCATCAAGAATGTCTCCTCTATGGATCTGGTAATTCCAACCTCCATAGCTTTTACTTCTCTCTTTTTGTGATAGTTGTTTGCATGTAGGTGATTATTAGGAACATGTGCATGTGCTAAAAAGAAGGGGTGTGGAGGCCCACCAAATTGGGGCTCGTGGATGCACTTTGGATAGAGTATGGGAGCGATGACATGGACAAAGACAACTCCCAATCAAAATCATACCTAGTAGCTATTCATGTGTGTCAACTTGGGTTCAAAATGTCAAAAAGAGTGCATCCATTAAACAAAGCACGAGCGTCCAAGGAAAAAATTGACCCAAAAAAATGGCTCAAATGATAGTTGAAAGTCATTAATTTATAGGTCCACCAACTATATGCTAATGTGGCACACAACTCCCAAATAATGTGCATGACACCCAAAAAGATAGCATGTCTCAACTAGGAGTACAATCACATGTGCATTCCCATTCGCAAAAAAATGGATTCAATAAAAACTAGACAACACTTGAGAAGAAAGAATTTAAAACTATATACCACCATGAAAATCTAAAAAACACCATGCAATCTACTAATAAATGTTGGTTGACAGGAAAATCAACCCACTAAAGAGCCAAATAAATTGAATCACTACACCATGCATGAAAAAATATTTGATGACATGACATTGGAAACTCAAGGGGGTTAGAGTTACAAGGCATGACCTTCACAACAAGCACATCACAGACCTAAAAAATAAATCGATGACTCCAAAAACTTAAGGCATTTGGATTTTAGTGAGAAGGTAAGTCATTGCCAAAAAATGGCACAACAAAGAATGGTAAAGCCCTCCAGTAAAATTGTTGAAACCTCTCATTCATTTAGAAAAATATGGGGGCAGCACAAATTACAAAGCTCGTAGACCATAGAATGGAGTGACGTTGGGAGAAACATGCATGAACAAGAGAGTATGTGGCCTTAGATAGGGATAAAAGGGCCTGTAGTCTCCAAAAAAAAATGTACAATCAAATCATGTGTGATGAATGGAGCCTTCACTTCCAATTTGAGCTCCGTGGTGCGAGAAGGCATCGCAAAAAGGAGGACCCAATCTCAAACAAAAATATCCACCCACTCCAAAATAAATATGCAAGTCAAAGAGAGATTGCATAGACCTATGAATGGGTCCCAAGGTGGTGTGTACCAACTACTAAGGTATACATGATCCGATAAGGCTTGTTGGGCTTTTAAAAACAAAGTCACCTCATCTCTTTTAGAAATATATGCATGCAAAGTTACATGTATATTTTGCATCAACAAAAATGTCTCTATTAATAATAAAATCCAATTGTAATTTTTATTTTAAAAAAGTATCATAAAAATGTGGAAATAATATTTTTGGAAATAAAATTGTCGCCCTTAGAATTGTCCCCAAGTTGTACAACCTAGGTGCAAAATAATATATGTCCCCCCAAATCTAATACAAAATCCTTTGAAAGCCACAGAACTAAAAACTGATGCCAAATATCTCACAAATAGAATAGGGGCATAAAGATCTTGAGCTCTGATACCATGTTGAAGTCAATGAAAGATGGATGCACAAAAGAATGCATATGTGTGTACTAAGGTGATCAATTTTAGACACATCATGAGGCTAATGTCACATAAGGGATACTCACTAGACAAAGGCAGATGGGAAACAAAGGAAAAACATCAACCCCCCATGGCACTTTAATCAGAATAGTGCATGTACAATAAGGCACAAGATATGTTGAATCCCAAGAATACATAAATCTATATGAGTGTCCTCAGATGACACTACTTGAATCATAAGGAAAAACAAGGTAAAACAACTGAAATGAAAATACATATGCAATATGACACTTTATCTGAGTGTGTTTGCAAGAATGAATACAAATGATATCTACAAAGACCACAAGAGACATAAGGTTGGTGCAATAGATAATACAACCCATGAAAAATCATCTAAAGCAATAAAATTGATTCTTGAACCTAGAACAACCAAGATATCCACCAGAATGCAAAAATGCAAAAATTGAATAGAATCTTCCTGGAGCATAATTCATTACAATTTGCAATTCTTGTTTGAACATCAAGAATGTCTCATCTATGGATCTGGGAATCCCAGTCTCTGTAGCTTTTTCTCCTCTCTTTATGTGATAGGTGTTTGCATGCAGGTGATTCTTGGGAGCTATGAGACTGATCTTGCATCAACTTCAACACTTTTAATCTCTACACCTAAGATATGTTTGGCTAACACTACATCTTTTCACCTCAAATTGTGTAGAAATTTGAAACTTGAAGGAAAAAATCAAATCCTTATTTTCACCAACACTAACACATCATCAATTATTGATGCAATAAAAGTGAGTTGATCACCATCCATTTACTTGATTTTCCTACACAATTGAAAATTGTGATGTGTCTTTTGGTGTAAAATCCTAATACCTTTCTAACTCTAAAATCAAATACCATATGAGAAAATTAATTTTCCATTGTTATTCAAATAAAATACCCTAAGAAACTCAAAAGAGAACATTATAATTAGATGTATCTCTTAATTGGGTGTCATAACATCAAAGTAAATAAATATACTAATTTTAACCATCATTTCCCATGAAGATCTTTAAGTTGTAATTTGAAATTTTCTATAAAAACCTAGACCTAACTATAATCATAACTTTCTCTATGTAGAAATCAATGACAACACATAAACAATCAATCTAAATTAACAAATGCATACACAATGAAGGATTGGAAATAAAAAAGGAATCTTTACATTTCCTTACCATTTGAATTGTGCCTCCATTGTCCTCCTAAGCTTGAGTTTCTTGATTTGTGAGCCCTCAACTCGTAATCATCTCCCTTCTTCAAGATACTTCAAGGTTTTGGAGATTGTAAATGTCAATGCAAGATTCTATCAAATGATCCTAGAATGCTAAATGAAAATGATGAAAATGGATGGATAAGATAATTGAGATTCTAATGGAGATTGGATGAACAAACAATGGAACTGATGGCTAAAATTTTGATTTATAATTTTCTAGTTGCTAATTTATTTGTAATTCATATTGTTGGTATGAGGGAATGAGGGTTCCTTTTATAGACTCTACGGAGACCCTAGCCTAGGTGGCAACATCTAATAGTGGAGAGGTAATTTAAGACACATGGATGGGTGAGATTGACTTGGTTGGAGAAATGGAGAAGATTAAGGATTTAGTTGAGATGTGAGAGAAAAGTTAGGAAGAGGAAAGACACATGGTAGAAATCTCATCAAGATTTATTGACAAGAATCTAGCTTTAAGGAGGACTCCATGGACAAGTGTCTCATGAATCACTATTGACTGCATGAGGTGGATTGACTAAATCCAAGTTAGTAGAGGAAGTAAAAGAAGACTTTGTCACCCAGAGAAATATGTCCCAAAGACTTAGTCACACAAGGCCACATACCCTTTTCTAGCCCCATAAAATAGGATCCACGGATGAAGATAAATAGGGTTATTTAATAATTAATTAAAATTAATTATTGGTTTAACTATAAGGTGGCACATGACATGGATTGACCATGTAGACTAATAGGATTAGTCATTTAAGTGAGTGGATAATTAAGCAATTTAGATAAATTACATAGTGGGACTATTTGGAAGACTTAGGATAGTGTAGCTAACTTAGGTGAATTAGCTTAATAAATTAAATAATTTATTAATACTAATAAAATAATATTATTAATTAAATATAAAATATTTAATTAATTAACAAGAAGTGAATTAACTTGATAAATTAAACAATTTATTAAAGTTAATAGAGGAAAAACATATTAATTAAATATTAAAATATTAAATCAATTTGACTTGACAATTTTTAAGTGTATACATTTGGCTCATCTTTGAAATAATGTGTGGACAACATATTGTTGCAAAGACAACTAGCACTTAACCTTATTGCCCCTACCCAAAGACTTCAAATGACATAGACTATAGCAATGCCCCCTTGAAAGATTGATCAATTTTTTATGATTTTTATTTTTTGAAATTTAATGTTAATTTGAATAATATTTTGATAAGCGAGAAGGAGGAATGGTTAAGGTGAAAAAAAATGGAACAAAGTAATGTTGTATAGTAACACTCCCAAGAAAGGGGTCCCATGGGTATAAATAGGAAAAAGACAAGGTGGGTGAGTCATCATTTGTACACTTGTCATTTGGAGATTGGAGGAGAGAAAGGATAGCGAGGATGTCATTTTTTATTGCAGAGCACCAATTTGAGTTAGTCTAGATGTACCAGCAGCCAATAAACTATAAAGAGTTGGTATGTGATCAATCCCTCTTAGCCAATTGATAGTTTTAGCATGATATTTTGATATATTTGTTAGGGTTTTGATATATTTTTGATAGGTTGATAAGATAGATAGATTTTTTTTTTGAAATTTTAAATTTGCATGGACAAATGCATAGTTGTGGTGTACAAATGCATAGGTATACTATGTGAATGTGCAGTAGTTGAAGATAATGTGTATTTATGATATAAATATATGCATTGATAGGGTAAATTCATGCTTTTTTTGAAGTTTTACATTGGTAAAATGCTTATGTGCATATAGATAGTATGGTTGCAAACTAGTTCAAACTATGCTTGTGGTTATGTTTGATGCACAATTGTTTAGGGATAGTGAGCATTTGTTAGAAATGTGCTTTTATAAAGCAGTAAATTGATTTTATTACATATATCTGTGTAACTATTTGATTTGCACAAGTATGGTAGGATTGTGCACATTTGTGATACAAAACTATGCATTTGTCTTTAGTGATGAAATGGGGATTGGAAGATGAAGCAGTTAGATAACTGAAAGGGTAAAATGATGGTCATTCTACTTTAATGAGGATAATTGATTAGACTAATGTAGGTGTCATTTTAGAAATGCAAGCTAGAAACCCAATTAGGCTTACACAAATGATAGATTTGTCGGTAAACGTGTGATAAAAATATGATAAAATCAGTTGTTGGATAAAATAGTTAGACCATAATTCTAGATGATAGATGTTTCAGGATAGCTAATTTCATGTTGTGTTGTTTGTGTGTAGGAGGACCTATCAGATATCTTGATGTTGAGAGAGAGATTCCCTGATACATAGTGATTGAGGCCTTTGTTGATTGAGAGTTATCAGATTCTAATTGTCACATGTGGATTGTACATGCTTTGTATTGGCCCATGATCATGACCAACCTTGGGTTATTGATAGAATTAGCATAGTGATGGCACTCTGAGATGAGTTCCTTCCATCTTCTTATAGGGGAGATGAGTGTGACACTAGAGGATGGCTACTAGATATTAAGACTTCCTATCAGTGGTGAGCTTATATAGTATGATAGTTTAGAGGAGTGTAGAGATGTTTTCAAAGTTAAGGACTAAGATGATATGTGTGTTAGAATATATAGTCCACTAATATAACTGAGATGACGGTCAATTAGTTATCCAACTATTATCACAATCATCAACCTTAAATAAACTTAACCATATGAGTAATATAAATTGAAACCACAACAAGATACTCATACACAATTAACACCAGATATGTTAACTAGGAAAACCCTTGATCAAAGGGAAAACCCCTATTGGGATGGTACCCACAAGTTGATGTACTAATATAAATATTCCTTGTTAGAGGATAGATCCTATTAAGAGCATGTTACAACATTCAGTACATATGAGTACCTATTAGGAGACTTTGAATCCCTATTAGGAGATTCCAACCCTATTAGGAGTTGTGCCAACCCTGTTAAGAGTTGTGCCAACATTGTTAGGATTTGTGGAACAGAACTGGATCCACTATCCAAATAGCTTCAAGGTTAAGACCAATGAACCTACTGTCCAAATGATCTATGTATTATTCCTCATTTAATAATAGAACTGAATTGTACTTTCTTCCTCTATCTTTGTCCTATTAATCAGACTTTTACTCCTTCAGATCTCATACTGCACATCCAATAAACCCTTAGATTGCTTATTCACATTCAATAAGCATTCTACTCCTTTTCGCACTTTGCAATTTACTTCGCATCCAACTTGATCCTCTAATCCAAAATACATTAAAAACAAGGAAAATAACTTTTCTATATACCATATCTTCATAATAATTCCTTGAGTCAGCCTTGAGTCTTTCCCAATTAATTATAATAAGATAATTAATTAAATTACAATTACAATAGCATTGTCAGCTCACAGCCTATACAAAAATTCATGCATGGGATACTAGGGATTACGCACTCACTGACATCATCATATGACTATCCTTTTCCACTGTGTGACTGTGCACTTCTTCATAACATCTCAGATGAAAGATATCAATCTATTGGTTAACAATTTGTATTCCTATTAGATTTTTAATCTTGACTCTTTGATAACCAATGCTTGGAGAGACAAAAGGATGTTTACTAATAAATGAGGCAGTGTATGTACTCTATCACTACCCTTTGAATTGATTAGGTACAACTCCCTATGATTTTCAATGATATGCAATGAATATGTTTTTATGAGATCAAAAATTTGACATTATAAGCTCTTAACCTAAGAGCAGTAAAGGATAACCAAATTGTTTGTAGGCACAAACAATTCAGGCAAGATGAAAATGAATAACCTATCACACTCAATGGAATGACTATAGTAAATTATCTTGGGACTTTATATAGCTCTTACTTTTATTCTAAATGTGGTATTAACCATTTATATGCAAAGAGGAATGAAAAAAAGAGCTAGACATGAGGGCAAATGGAATTTCTTTAACTATCAGGCTTGAGTGAAATGGAATTTAGCAAGTTACTAATAGATTCATACACATCTATCCTTAAAATTCCTAATGAAACTATCTAATCATGATATGAGATGAATAAGAGAGGAAGCAAAATCATATATGAAGAAAGTAAATGGAATCACCTCAACTGCAAATATCAAAATGAAATGGAATTCACCTGATTATCACAAGATCACATATAATTGTCATTCACATCTTAATGCAGAACTAATCTTTGCATGGACAACAAAGAATGACAATAAAATAGGGTAAATGGAATTACAGACCAATTCACCATCAAGTTTTTTGACCCCTTTCAATATCAAATGAGGTTACATTTATAGTTTGCTTTTATCCATTTTTAATTATGGCAGAGCAATAGTCACAAATAGAAAATTAAATGAGGATAAAATGTGACATTATCCAATAATATGGCCAAGTGGCATCTTCTCCATTGATGATTCTAGATTACCTTAAAATACTCCATGACCTTTTAGCTTCTTGCGATCTCAGAAAACGCTGTGGAAAATCACTGTTTCTTTTATTTTTTGTCATTTTGCGCCAAACTACTTGTTTTATATTCTAATGGTCACTACATTTTCAAATTCTAACCACCAATGTTAAATCAACGATTGTGATTTTAAATGTTGAGACTTTCATTTATAGTTTCCAATGTGGGTTCCTCATTGTACATGTGTTGAATTGTCACTTTATCACATAGAATAATGGCTAAGAAACTTCTTATAGCAATACAGTGAGGATGGTGGATCCATCTCAATTTGATGATGGATATAAAATGACATTACGTCTCTTTATTTTGTAGCACAGGTCCACCTTTACAACTAGGTACATCATAGTATACACGTGGTGTCACTTCATTGCATGGAGGATCTGATGTTGACTTATTTGTACTCTATCAAATGTAATGGGCCTATTGAGACACATGTCATTCCCTCTCTATGTCACTTTACTTAAAGACCAATCAAATTTTTACAATGACACATGTCATTCCCTCTATCAAATGTAATGGGCCTATTGAGACACATGTCATTCCCTCTCTATGTCACTTTACTTAAAGACCAATCAAATTTTTACAATGACACAACAACAATTGTAGATCTATTTTAATTGGGTGGCTAAGAACATACACAACCTGTAATCTTTCTTTAAACTATTTGACTTTTCTTCAACCCATAGTTTATTATGATCACATCTGAGCTGTCAATTTTATTTTTGAAAGATTCATACCACTTTTGACTTGATTCTTTTTCCATTTTGAATTTTTAAGCATTCATGCTATATTGAATTCAATCGAGCTTGGTTAAGTTTCTCTTCTGCATTTTCTCTATATATATCTATGAAAATGTATCCTTCTTTAGATATAGATCCTTGACCAGGGAATTATAAACTTTCAAAGATGAAGAACTACTAATCAACATGAATTTTTGTCTTATACATGATTAGGAACAAGGAATCATGAACCATTAGAAACATCCAAACCTTCTTCTCATCAGGAAAATGGCATAAAAAAACCCTCCCAAAACCTAATCACCTAGCCATGAACTAGAAATTTTCTCATATGATTTTTTTCATTAGGTTAACTCAAAGGAAAGATGAGAAGAAAGGCCATCCAATGAGCAATCTAGACTCAGACTCAAAACATTAACACTTGAGTCAACTTCAAACCCTAAAGTAAAATAATATGACTGAGACTTAAGCAATATTTGGCTCTGTCTAGGGATTTAAGCATGAGGATGACAACTTGAGAACTAAAAGAACAAGTTAAATGAAGAAAGAAACAAGGAAAACCTAAGGAAAACAAGCAACTAAACTAAGCAAATTGAGGAAAAGGAAACCTACCTATCTAAACCATTAAACAGGGGTTACCTATTTTGAATTTTGCATTTGATACAACTTCAGATCTTGGCCATTGTAAGAACATGGCAAGGTTTCTCCTATAGGATATGTCAACTTGAAAGAGTTATTCTAATTTAATTGTATGATCTAGAAAGTCCCTTTCCATAAAGACTAAAATTTTGAATGCATACCTCTTGGTTCATGCCTCTTATCCCATAGCAATACCAGATCATCTTCCATGAATTTTCTTGAACTTTCTCTTTTATTAAACAATTTATTTATCCTTCCTTGATGTTCAATCATCTTATCCACCATCTCTTCTCTTTCTTCTTGCAATTTGGTGAGATATAAGATCCTCTTCTCTAACCCATCTTTGAAAATATCATCTTCAATTATAGTTTTCAATTTACAGATAGTAAGTTCTAATGGCAATGGAAAATTAGCTTCTACTCCATATACCAATTCAAAAGGTGAGATTCCAATAGCTCTTTTAGGTGTAGTCCTATCAGCCCATAAAGCATCATGAATCTTCTTTGCCAACCTTCCTGATTATCTGAGACTAATTTTTTCAAAATATTAATAAAGTTCTTATCACTAGATTCAGCCTGCCCATTTCGTTGAGGGAAATAATCATAGGAATGACCAACTTGAATACCATTATCATAGAAAAAATCAATGACTTGTGAGGAGGAAAAGTAAGATGCATTAGCTATTACTAATTTCATAGAAACTCCAAACCTTACTAGAATATGTTCTTTGATAAATTCACATACCACTTGTGAGGAAGTTTTCTTCATTGGCTTTGCCTCTAACCATTTGCTGAAATAGTTTGTGGCAGTGAGCATGTATGAATGTCCTTGACTAGAAGGGGGATTAATTGGGCCTATAAAATCTAAACCCCATTGATGGAAGGGAGCTTCAATTATTATTGGCCTAAGAGGCAAAGCAGCAATCTGAGGTTTACCAGTAAACATTTTTCACTTCTCACAATTAGCTACCCACTTATATGCATCTTTAAACATATTAGGCCAATAATAACATTGTCTTAGAATTTTAAAAGCAGTAACAATAGAAGAAAAGTGTCTTCCACATGCTTCATTATGAAAAGATGTTAACAGTTTTACCTACTTCTCTTTATCCACACATCTTTAAAATGTTCCATCAATTGCTCTCTTGTATAAGACACCATCATGGATCACATAATTCAAGGCCTTTGTTTTGAGATCCCTCCTTTGTTTAGCAGTCTGTCCTTTAGGGAACTCACCATATGTTAGAAAATAGGCAATTTTTAAGAAACAAGGATCTTGAAGACTTACCATAAGAACCTTTGGAGTATCTTCTTCTTTTCATTTTTGATCCTTTGATAAGGCTTTAAAAAGTGCATTCCCTCTTACAAGTTTGGTTGGCTTAATCTCTATATCATATTCTTGAACTTTGGCTATCCACACTCCTTGATTATTACAACCAACATCTTGTTGTGTCAAATACTTTTCCCTATAGGATCTGGTACATATATTATTGATTGAGAATGTAATACAAATCTGAAATTCTTGAGGCCTCTCACCAGTACATATGCATGTCTTTCTATTTGAGAGTATCTTAGTTCTTGATTTTTCAATGGTGTACTCATGAAAGCTATTGGAGCTTATATTTTCTCTTTGTTCTCTTGCATCAATATAGCTAACATGGTATGTTCTAAGGCATAATAGAAAATGGTGAATTCTTTAGTGTAATTAGGATGGACAAATACAGGGGCTTTAACAATGACATCCTTGATATCTTCAAAATCCCTTTTTCCATCATCACTCCATTTGAAAGTTTTATTGCCTTTCATTATATCAACTATACATTTAACTATTTTGGAGAAATCAGGAACAAATCTTCTCAAGAAATTTACCTCGCCAAAGAATGACTTCACTCCTATTTTGCTCAATGGTAGACTTAATTACTGAATAACTTTAATCCTATTTGGATCAATCTTACACTCCTTATTGACATGCAATATGACAAAGCAACTTTCCTTTTGTAACACAAAATACTAATTTCTTTGGGTTCAAAGACATACCATGCTCTTTGCATCTTTGTAACACCTTTCTTAGATCTCTAATATGATCTTTTCTCTTCTTGGAAAATACTATCAAATCATCAAGACATATGACAATAATTCTATTTTTAAACCTTCAAAAGCCGAATTCATGCCATGTTGAAAATTTTCTCCTGCATTGATTAGACCAAAAGGCATTCTATTGTATGCAAATGTACCCCATGGTGTGGTAAATGCAGTTTTGAACTAATCTACTTCATCTACTTGAATTTGGTTCTATCTTGAAAATCCATCTTACATTGCCATAATCTCTGACCCTATAACAGTTTGCAAAAGATGATCCATATTAGGGAGAGCAAAGTTATCCTTGAGTGAGGCTTGATTCAGGTTTCTAAAATCTACACAAATTCTTATTTCTCCATTCTTTTTCCTCACTAGCACAATATTGGCAAACCAAAGTGGAATGATGAACGGGGTATATAATCTTGGCCTATAGCATTTTGTCAATCTCCTTGAAGATTTCCCCTTTAACTGTAGGGTTATAATTTCTCTACTTTTTCCTAAATGGTATTGCATCTGGTTTGAAAGGGATCTCATGTTTAAACTTTCCACCCATGAAATTATTTAGGTCTTCATAACTCCAAGAAAATACATCTTGAAATTCAACAAGTAATTTCTTGATTTCTACTCTCTCCTTTGGTATGCAACACTTTCCTATGTTTATCATCTTTGGACTAACTTATGTCCCTATGTTGATTCCATCATTTTCACCACAGGTTTTTCCTTTCTTATCTCTTTCTCTCTTTATATATGCATCGTGCCTTTCAAAAAGTTTCTCTAAAGAGATCAAATGAGGTGGAATCTTGTTACCTTTCAACTTAATCACATTATATCATGTCTCCTCTTCATCTCCTACCACTGAATCACCACCTTTTGCATTAGTGCTTCCTTCAAAATAGAAACATTCAAAAGGATATTCCGCTTCAATGAATTTGAGTATTTCTTTATCATTTTCAAATATGTGCCTTGACTCCTCATTATTAGGTATATTAGGTCTTAATAGAACTTCTACTTTATAGGTTTGATTTTTCAAATCAGGGTTTGGTAAAAGCAATGATGTAGAGACTGCCAAAGAATTAGCTCTTGAATTGAATTCTCTATGTACTTATGTAATTGAGAAGGCATCAAAACCTTCTATTTCATCCCACACCTTACTATGGTAGTTTCTCAATCTTGAATTCTTTACTGCATATTGATTCCTGACTTGTCTTACTACTAATTCTACATCTCCTTGTGCGTTAAGCAATTTGACTCCTTTTTGTTTTTTTGTCATTATACCAAGAAGGGGAGCTTCATATTTTGCAATATTATTACTATTTTTGAAATCCAACTTATAAGAAAAATAATTCATTTATTCATCAGGTGATAACAACAAGACACCTGCACCCAATCCAGCATTTACACAACTACCATCAAATTCCAGGGTCCATAATTGATCACTTTATTTTGTTTTCATTCTTCTAAGATTTTAGGGGCATCAGAAAATAACATATAATTGCCAAATTGAACTTCATGATACAATATTTGGGATCTAGGATCATCTAATTTCAAAATAGTGAATTTTGCTTTCTCTTCTGGTTCTAACTTCACCTTTTTGTCTCCAACTTGTATAATTGCACTAGAATAATCTAATTGTATTTCTCCCTCCATATCTTTGCAAAAACTTCTACTCAAGAGAATTCAATAGCTTGCAAGGATGTCTACTACTAGAATGGTAAGTTTCAATCTCTTAAAGGAGTAAGTAGCAAAGGCAACTTGAGCATCTTTAATTTGTTCTAGCAATGGCACTTGTTTGGCATCCATTGAGTAGCATCTACCAAAAGTTTTAGTCAATGGGAGCCCTAAATCTTATGCAATAGAAGAAGGCATTAGATTATTAGAGGCTCCTAAATCTATGATGCAATTACTCAATCTATTTCCATTGATGAACAAAGAAATATAAAAAGGATCTAGCTTTTGATTTGGATAGGTAGCTAAAATAGTAGATTCTTCTTCTTGAAACAGTTTGGGAATTGTAAAATCGTCATTATCAAAAGAAGTTCCACTAGTGCTAGCCTTATTATTATTTTCAACATTAGCATTAATATTAGCATGATCTGCATCTTTACTATTGCAATGCTAAACTAATCTTCTCAATTGATCACGATTAGATTTCAAATAAACCAATGGAGATATCTAAATTCTATATTGTACTATGTCAAAGGAATTAGAAGACTTAGCTTTGTACTCCTTTTGTGAAGATGAAGTTACTATGCTACTGTCTTTATCAACTTTATTTGATGTTGCATTATTCTTGATAGGAACTGAGTTGCTGTTTTGATTTTTCTTCTTCTGAAATCTAGTCATTACTGTTGACTGAGGTCTTTTTAGAATACCAAAACAATCGCCTTCTTCTTCTGAATCTCACTCATACTCCAAGAAGTAATTTTCAGAGTCACTACAAGGAGTATGATCATCCTCACTTTCAGGGTATTCAATTGTTTGTTCTTTGTTATCCATCATCTATATATATCTGATCATATCAGCACATGTGTCTCCATCGTGATCTGCTCTAAGGTGAAAAGCACACATATTTTGTCTTTTTGGAGTAGGATCAATTTTTAATCTCTATTGAATAGCTGGTATTTGCAAAGCTTTACCTCCATTTGGATTTCTATAACCTTCCTGATGAGGTTGATAAGCAAGTTTATTGATTTGGTTTTTTGATGAAATGAGCTCATTAGACATTTTTTTATGCATGGCTTCTATAGTATTGGAAGTACTAGTTGTATTGCTCATAGCTTCAGATTGAAATTCTCTCTTCTATTTACCAAAAGCAATCATATCATCCTCCATCTCCACTGCTTTCGTCTGGGCAGCTTGCAAGTTTTCTACATTGGCTCTTCTAATTTGATGTCCCAAATCAGGAGGCATAGAACTAATGTAGAAAGTCTTCTTATTATCATTTGTAGGTGCAGTTACAATAGGTTTTCTTTTGATAAGTTTATTGAATTTTGTATTAAAATCTCTCATGTAAACTGATGATTCTTTCTTTATCCATGCCAATTGCAACAACAATACTTCTGCATCTTTTGTACTTCTATAACTATAAGAATTTTCCTTAAGACAAAATCACCCAAGATCAAGGAACTCAACCACAAGCACAATAGTAGACCAAAAAGAGTATGATCAATATGAGAATATATTATCTCAAGCATGTACATACACACTAGGAGAGCTTGTATATAAAGGCCTCTAAGATGCATCTAGAATGTGTCTAGAAAGAACTAAGAGATAAGCATGACAAATAAGCACATATCCTCCACAATGAGAGGATAAGCATAATGAGGTGTCTCACGTGTGTAGATGTTGTAGACACCATGTGCTCAAATAAAGTGGTTACTCCTATGTTGTAGACACCATATGCATAATTAGAGTGGTAACTCCCATGTTATCAACATGACAACTCACAAGAGTACGCATACTCCTAGGTGACTAATAAATAAATAATAAAATATGTATTAACCTAAGTAAACTTGAGTAAAGTGTAAATAGTAAATACTTATTTACACCAACAATAACATTCCTCAAACCTTTGTTTCATAGTGTCCCAATTTGTGATGCATCCTATAGGTGGATCTTGAAACCAATCAATAACATTATCCACCAATGTATCTACAAATGTTCTAACAACCACATCCTCATGTTGACAATTTACTACACCACAAGCCTTATGGAAAGCACTCAGGTGTTGTTCGACAGAAGTAGAGCCATCTCCATTGACTCTTGGAAAGTTCTTCCTTGATGCTCTTGGTAGATCATTATTAGCCCCAAGGGCAAGAGGACCAATAAAATTTCTCCCAAGGTTGTGCCATAACTATTGGTACAGTGATTTGATTTGTCTAAAAAGAAACAAAAAGTGGGACTGTTGCACCAATCAAAAGCAAAGCATCAAAAGTAGGAGGAATAGAGTTTTTGACCATAAGAGGAGCAGAAGATTGACTTCTTTATGTTCTATAAGGAGGAACAATTGTAGATAGAAAGGTATCTCGGAGTTGTTTGGTTACATAATCCCTTGCACATGTTTTTCCTCTTTTGCAAAGATCTTCTAAGATAGGAAAGTTAGCCTTATTGATCTCTTTGTATATTGGGTCAATCTTTCCTTTATCAAATGAGGTTACATTTATAGTTTGTTGTTATCCTTTTTTAATTCTAGCATATCAACAGTCACAAAAAGAAAATAAAATGAGGATAAAATATGATGTTATCCAATAATATGACCAAGTGGCATCTTCTCCATTGATGATTCTAGATCGGAGGTATTCTTGAAAACACTCCATGACCTTCCAACTTCATGCGATCTTAGAAAACCCTATGGAAAATCACTATTTCTTTTATTTTCTATTGTTTCATGCCAAACTACTTATTTCGTATTCCAATGGTCACTACATTTTCAAATTCTAACCATTGATGTTAAATCAACGATTGTGATTTTAAATGTTGAGACTTTTGTTTATAGTTTCCACTATGGGTCCCTCCTTATACACATGTTGAACTATCGCTTTGTTGCATAAAATAATTTTTGAGAAACTTTTTATAGCAAGATAGCGAGGATGGTGGATCCATCTCAATCTGATGGTGGATATAAAATAATGTTATGTGTCTTTACTTTGTAGTGTGGGTCCACCTTTACAACTAGGTACATCGTGGTATACATGTGGCATCACTTCATTACATAGAGGATCTAACATTGACTTATCTATACTCTGTGGAATGTAATGGACCCATTGAGACACATATCATTCCCTCGCTATGTCATTTTACTTAAAGATCAATCAACTTTTTATAATGACACAACGAGAATCATAGATCTGTTTTAATCAAGTGGCTAAGAAAATACACGACATGCAGTCTTTCTTTAACCTATTTGACTTCTCTTCAACCCTAGTTTATTATGATCACATCTGAGCCATCAATTTCATTTTTGAAAGCATCATACTACTTTTGACTTGATTCCTTTGTCATTTCTATATTTTTAAGCAATCATTCTATATTGAATTCAACTAAGCTTGGTTCTGAGCTATTCCCACGATCTGTATATCAATCTTCTACCTTAGTCTTCAGTTTCTCTTTTGCATTTTCTGTGTATATCTATGAAAATGTATCCTTCTTTAAATATAGATCTTTGACCATGGAATTAGAAACTTTCAAAGATGAAGAACTATTATTCATCATGAATCTTTGTCTTAGACATTATTAGGAATAAGGAATTATTAATTATTATAAACATCTAGACCTTCTCATCAGGAAAAATGCGTAACAAAACCATCCCAAAACCTAATCACCTAGCCATGAACTGGAAATTTGCTCATATCATTTCCCACATTAGGTTAACTCAAAGGAAAGATGAGAAGGAAGGCCATCCTATGAGAAATCTAGACTCTGACTCAAAACATTTACACTTAACTCAACTTCAAACTCTAAAGCAAAATTATATGACTGAAACTTGGGCAAACATCATAACACTATTTTCTAGTACTCTATTTTTGCACTACTCATGATAAATCAAGTATAACTATTGTATGCCATCAACTTAGACTCTGCACACTTAATCAGGTCATCAAGACATAGTCTGGAACATGTCCTTAACTACACATCACCAGACAATGAAACTATTGTCCATACTAGTAAGATCTTTGACTATTGTTCTCTTAGTCTTTACAAAAACCATGGTATGTTGACATCAATAAAAAACACTATCATGAATGCAACATGCCAATACTCTCTAATGCTTAGGGTACTCCCCTAGTGTAGTATCATTAGCATTCATGCTAACAATATGAGATCAGTTGGGATTTCATGGTAGAGGTGTATGATCCATTGCCTACTGTGTTGGATGGGATGATATCTAATTATATTCATGTGGAAAGGAGATTGAAAGAATTCCTATTGGGATGGGGACATACACTATAAAGGATTATGGATGATGAGACCCAATTTTCTTGGGGAGTGTGTTTGTTAGGACACATATATCATGATCTTCATTAGGTCATGTATCATAGCAGTGCATCATTATGTAAAAGGGAGAATTTATTACATGTGTGGGTTAAGGAGAATATAGCTATCACACGACCGATTCATATGAATTTTAGAGGTATAGAAAAATCGTACGTGCATCTATATTCTATGATTTTGTCCCAGCCTAAGCTGGCATGACTGAATTATTAGAAATATTCTCTAGACACATTAGAATTTATGATATGAAATTCATATTTGGATTGTGAGGACCGGGATGATGAGAGAGATTGGATACTGCTTTGAGACTAGATGTTTGATAGGGCAAACATCACATATACTAGAGAGATAATTGGTAGGCCATGTATTATGGTAATTTGGATGTTTACATAAGATGCCTCAAGGAATTGCAGATTTTTCTCACACCCATTAGGAGTAGAGGGATTGGGGTCTGATGGCTTCATATGAGGTATTTTTATAGGAATTCTGATAGATTCCATTCTAGGCATGGAAATTGTGTAGAGATACAGTTGATCCTAGATGTACTAGAGAGTGTGAGAGATACTTGCAGACTTACCCATTTCTGAGGATATCTCCATTAGATGAGATTCTTCCATTACTTAGAGATGATAGGAGAGAATAGAGGAGGAGATAGGGTAGGAGAGGTTGTAGTAGAGGCAAAGGTGAGGGGGTGATGATGGCGGTGGTGATGGCAGTGGTGATAGTTGTAATAATGGAGGTCAGATGAGAGCATGAACATGTGGTGGAGGTTAGAGGACTGAGACCAATTCCTTGAGCTATAGTATAGAGACAAGTTCCTATGCAGGCGCTTAAGGCAACAGGACAAGGAGAAGAGGTATAGAGGCTGGTACATGATGATCATGCATAGGGTATGCCACAAGATGTGGAGATGAGAGAGGAGGATCCATATGTTCAAGTATAGGATGAGGAGGATGAGATGGAGTAAGACACAGAGGATTTTGCTAAGGTGGAGAGATAGGTGATGAGGGTGCCTCAGTTAGAGCACCAGATAGAGTGGTTGGAGGGACAACTGGAAGTCATGCTCAAGGAGAAAGATAGGGCACTAGAGAGACTAGGCGCAATAGAGGTCCTACTAGAGTAGATGGAGAGAGCTTAGACCTTGGGTCTAATCATAGAGAGCATAAAATTGATGATGAGAGTGGGTAGGGAGATCACCTCCTAGAGGGAGGCTTATGAGAGATCATTCCTAAAGGACCAATAGATGGGGAGATTCTAAGAGAGCTCTTCTTATGGAAGGACATCCAAAAGAGCACGTAGAGAGAATAGTGATGTAGCTTCAAGACCTCCTAGGCTAGAGATTAGAGGACAAGACAAGACAAGTAGAGAGACTGGTGGAGTAGAGGGCCTAGGACCATCGATATTTAGACATCAAGATCAACATGTAGAGTTAGGTGGAAGTGCCAGTTAGACTGCTTGTATATACTTTGGAAAAACACTTTGTATTTTGATAGACTATGTGCTTCAAGACATTTTTTTATTATCATGTGATATCTTCATATATTGGATATTGTATATAATGTTTTATCATGTATAGACATATGATTATGGACATTCGACACTTATTATTTTGTTGACTATATGGATCTTTCTATGATGCTTACTTATGATGGATACTGACACATGATTATGAAGAATATGATATGATATGATATGACATGATTTTATTTGTAGTTATATACATATTTCATGATGTTCTATGTTGTGATATTATGATTTTCTTATGTTCTAGATGCAAATATTATAATTAGATGAAAATGTGTTACATGTTACTCATGTTATGCAATGTTTCTAAATGGTCTATGATAGATGTTATATGATTCACTAATGCATTTTGTTTTTCATGCATGGATGTCTAAGATGACTAATATATAACGAAAAATAATTAAAAATGAATGAGAACGATGATTTAATGTAAAATGATAAATGGATGCAAATAATGATAAAAATTAAATGAATCCTCTAATCACGGAATGCAATATGAAATGTAATTTTTTTTTTTATTAATGTCCAATAGCTTCAATCTTGATAATAACAAAGTCTCAACCCAAAAAGACCTAATAGAAGAATAATACTAGTAAGAATGTACCCATAATCTACAAAAGGAACCTCACACACTTATGAGATGAAATTGTATGGAATGGAAAATGTGGATTTTTAGGTAAATGCAACACTAAAGTTCATATAGGGCTTGTCCCTTTGGTGAAATGGTGGGGCTTCTTGCCTATAGGGCCTACAACCAAGGTTCAAGTCCCCATAGGGCCATTCTCTAGTATGGATCTTAATTGAGAATGTTTTTCCATTGACCCTTGGTGAAATATGTGAGAGTAATTATTTGTTATGCTTATTATTAGATCATCTTGATTTGGTTGATTGAGTTGTTTATTACTCTAGTTACTTAAGCTTACTCTTAGGTGCATATAATTAATATTTTATAGTAATTATAATGCGCAAACCTAGTTTTTTTTTCCCTTCAGGGTTTTGTTCCCTTTAAGGTTGAACCTTTGTACTTTTTGTTTTCATAACTTGGAATACAATTTTACTCTCACACCATTGAGATTTTCCAAGCTCTGCTTTTTCATTTTTTGGTTTCTCTTTAGTATAGGTTATTTGCATGCAGGTGTTCTTGGCGATTTGTGAAGTTGGTTTTCTCAACTTCTACAAAATAGTGGGGCTTCTTTCCTGTAGTGCTTACAACCAAGGGTTAATTATATTTAATAACTCTCTTTATAATAATGATGGAGAGTGGGAGTGGGAACGGGGAGAAGGGAGTGGGTGAGAACTTGATTTTGAATTCCTCTGGTGGAAATGTGATTGCTCCCTCTGAGTCAGGAGTGTGATCTGCGTCAACTGGAGAGTCCTCTACTGAAACTAGTGAAACCAATGATGGTGGGACTTTGGAGGACTCGGGGGGCAAGAAAATTTAAAAATGGTCTAGTTTGTTTGGTGTTCAACCAACTGGCAAATCTGTCTTCCCAAAGGTTAAGGATATCTCTTTGAAGGATAAAGGTATGTATTCCATCAAAATCCCAGATCAAATCATTGATAAAAACATCTCTTGTATGGATTTGACTCTGGTTGGAAGGTTTCTAGGTGCTAGACCCAACATTGAAGATGTGAGGGCCTTTGTCCATAAGAAATGGAAATTGAAAGGTCAAGTGGACATAACAGCGATGGCCAAAGGGTGTCTTACTTTTTGTTTTCTTGTGATGAATACAAGCAAGATATCCTCTTTTATAGCCCATGGGTTATGGGGAAGCATATCTTGATGTTATAGAAATGGACTCCAAACTTTTACTCTTTGGTAGATTCATCTATCCAAGCCCCTATCTGGGTTAGGCTAGTTGGCCTTCCACTTGAGTTCTGGGTGGAGGATGTGTTTTAGGGCATTGCCAATACCTTTGGGGAGCTCCTTTCTTTGGATCTTGTGACTGTATCTCAGAGGAGATTGAACTATGCCAGATTTTGTGTTGGAGTTTCTCAAGGTGTTGATTTGCCTGAAGTTATCTTGTCAAAATCCAAACTAGGGACCTAGGACCAACGCATCGAGTATGAATCTATTCCTTTCACATGCTTTCTTTGTAAAAAAAGCAGGTCATTGGGCTAAGAAATGCCCTTCTTTGAAGAGGATGCCTAAGAAGGTCAAGAAAGTGTGGGTGAGAAAGGCTCATAATAGTATTTCAAAGAACATTAAGGGAGGTGAAGTAGCTTTGGGTGAGAATTCTCCCCCATAGGAATAGACCAAAAGTTTAGATTGTGGGGTGCCCCTAGGTGTTGAGGTTCCTCAACCTAGTTTGGATTTAGCTAAAGAGCATGAGATAGGTTCTGAGGTTTTGGCTCAGGATAATCTAATGAATCCTGACAGTGATTGCTTGGACAAGATCCCAGAAGTTAAAGAGATCAACCCCAAGGAGGGGGGGATAGCAACAAAGGGGTGACTCTTAAGGAGAAAATTAAGTCTATAGATCATCTAGCCCAACATGTTGTGTTAGTAAGAAACATTGTTAGAGGTGAAGTTGAGGACCTCCTGACCATTTCATAAGATGAGGAAGCAGTGTGGGGGGAGGAGACTTTAGGTGCTAATTGGATCCTAGGTGGAAAACCTTTTAAAGACGGAAAGAAAGCTAACCTTAAAAAGGATGTGGAGATTGATGCAATCAAAAACAATAATAAGAAAAAGTCAAAATCAGAATCAAAGAAAGGAGATTCTAAAGCTAATAAGGGTAGAGATTGGTGTCCTTCTTCAACGCCCACTGGGACTATTCTCAAGAATGGGAATGTTGGATCCTCTCCTTCCCCAATGGGAAGACCCTCCAATTTACAAAAAGGAACTGTTGAGGCATAAAGAAGCATATCGGATGGTAGTCAGAGGACCATCCTTGAATCAAAATATTTTCATAAATTATGAAGATTATTTCATGGAACATTCAAGGATTAAATAATCCTCACAAACATGACATTTTGAAAAATATGATTAGGGATAACAGGCCAGATATTTTTGTTATTCAAGAAACCAAGATGTTGAAGGATAAGGTGGAAGGTCTTCCAATTTTTAGGGGTGGGAAGATTATAGATAATGATTCTGAGGGAGCTTCAAGAGGTATGGCAATTTTTTGGATGAATAGGTGGATTCAAGGGGAGCTTATTTCTTAGAATAGAAACATGATGAATTTTAGATTTTCTAACTCAAATGATGGCTTTACTTGGGTTTAAACTAATGTCGACGACCCCAATTCCAAGTGGGGAAGAAAGGCTTTATGAGAAGAAATTTCTAACCAAAGAAAGCTTTTTGCAGATGAGAATTGGATTGTTATGGGGGACTTCAATACCCCTCTAAAAGAAGCTGAAAAATGGGGAGGCAATCAGACTAATTTGGATAATAGATTAGATTTAATGGACTTTATTGATAATCATCTTCTTCATGATCTTGACTTGCATGGGATTGAGTACACATGGACTAATAGAAAAACCAAAAAGGATCTCATTCAGGTCAAGTTGGATCGAGCACTTATTAGTAATGATTGGTTTCTAAATTACAAATGTTCTCTCAGTGCTCATTACCCGATTTTTCTAGTAGCTGATAAGCTTAACTTTTAGAGAAATTTCCCCTTTAGATTTAAAACAAAGGTGGACTCTTCATCTAGACATAGAGATCCTCATAAAGGAGTGATGGGGTACTGATGTGGATGGTACAACAATGTTTAAAGTTTCTTTTAAAGTGAAAAATGTCAAGAAAAATATTTTAAAATGGAACAAAGACACCTTTGGCAACATATTTGAGAATATATAAAATTATTTTAGAGGAACTTAAGGATATTTAGGATAGGATTCAAATTGATGGTTATGAGGTTGTCTCTAAGGAGGAGGAAAGTGTCAAACTGGTTGAATTTCATGACATTATCACTAAGGAGGAGATATTTTGGAGGCAATGTTCTAGAAAGGTTTTTCTAAAGGAAGGTGATCATAATACTAAGTTATTTCATATGACTACTCTGAAGCACAGAATGGCTAATAGAATTTCTAGACTTTACATGGAAGAGGGATTTACTAAAAATTAGGAGATTATTAAAAGGAAGGCTGTGGAGTTTTTTAGTAACTTGCTTCAAGGTGACCCCAATTTGGATTTGGATAAGCAGAACTTGTTTCTTGATTGCATCTCTTCTTGTGTCTCTGGGGATCAAAATAATTGTCTCACTTCTATCCCTTCCTCGAAGGATATTTCCAAGGTTGTTTTCTCTTTTGAGGGAGATAAAGCCATCAGTCCTAATAGATTCTCGTTCTTGTTCTTTCATCAGTATTGGAACATCATTGGCACTGATGTTTGTAATTGGGTTAAGGAATTCTTTGGTTCTAGGAATATTCTTAAAGAAGTGAATGGTACTTTCATTGCTCTTATCGTGAAGAAGTCGAGAGTGGATAGCTTGGATTAGTTTAGGCCTATCAACCTTTGTAATTCTTCTTATAAGATTATTTCCAAAGTGTTGACCCTTAGAATTCTGCCTCTTCTTCCTATTGTTATTTCTAGACAACAAAATGGTTTTGTTCCTAATAGATAGATTTTGGATTCTATTATTACTGTTCATCAAAATATTCACTCCATTTAGGTGTCCAAGAAAGAAGGGTTTCTTCTTAAGCTTGACCTTTCCAAAGCTTATGACAGAGTGGACTGGAACTTCCTTCTCCAAGGTCTTCAAGCATTTGGGTTTAATAAGAGATTTTAGGATTTGATCTTCATGTTGGTTTCGTCAGTTTCCTTCTCAGTGCTTGTTAATGGTTCTCCTACCTCCTTCTTTAAGGCTTCTAGGGGTCTTAAACAAGTGGACCCGATTTCCCCAATTCTTTTCATTCTTTTGGTTGAAAGTTTGGGGAGATTTGTGGAAAATATGGTGATGAAGGGGGACTTTGTGGGCCTTAATCTTTCCTCTTCTGCTCTGATATGCTCTTATCAACAATTTGTTGATGATTCTATTGTTATGGGAGAGGCCTCAGTTAGAAATGCTAGAAATATTTAAAAAGCTTTGGTTGACTATGGGAATGCTTCTAGCCAAATCATTAATTGGAGCAAAAGTGTGATGTACTTCATTAATGTTAGTGAGGCCAGGCAAAATAAAATCGAAAAGATTATTGGCTATGAGATTGGCTCTCTTCCTGGATCCTATCTAGGGTTACTTTTGGGTTTAAACCCACCTGATAGCTTTTGGAATTCGTTGATTGATAAAATTCACTTGAAACCTATTAGTTGGAAAGGCCCCCTCCTTAGCTAGGCTGGAAAGATAATTGTGTTGAAGTCCATACCGCAAAGTGTTCTGCTTTATGCTTTGAGTGTTTTTAAAATTTTGAGAAAGTTTTCTTTTGCTATTGATAAAATTAAAAAAAATCTTCTTATGGATTGGTACAGAGATTAAAAAAAGATTACTACTAATTGCATGGGAAAATGTTTGTATGCCCCTTAAGAAGGGTGGGCTTGGTTTGAGAAGAATTACTACAATGAATGAATTTTTATTGGCAAAATTATTATGGAGATGGCACAAAGAGGAAGGGGAATGGAAGAACATCTGGGTTGATAAGTACAAAAGGGATAACTTTGATTTCAATCATTTCCTTAATATTGATTTGGAACAAGGGGGATCCATGATATGGAAAAATGCTTAGAAATTTAAAAATGTTATTAGGAAAGGGGTTAGATGGAAGGTGGCAAATGGAAGAACAGTTCTCTTTTGGGAAGATATTTGGATTTTGGACCATCCACTTTGTGATGATCCAAGGTGAAACACTTATATGGAGCAATGTAAGAATCTTTTTGGTACTCTAGTGGCGGATTAGTGGAAGAATGATATGTGGGTGGACCTTGAAAGGGTGAATGTCAATTTGGTTGATCTTAATAGGTGTTTGAATGCTGTCTTTTTAAGTCAAAAGGAGGATGATCTGATATGGAAGTCAAATCCTAGTGGAATATTTTCTATATCCTTAGCCTATGCTAATTCTTTTCAATTATATGAAGAACCTTGTTGGGCTAAGGCTTGGGTGAAAGGCATGATACCTAAAATTAATATCTTCTTTTGGATTCTTTTGCAGAATAAGATATTGACTCTAGATAATTTAATAAAGAGAGGCTTCATCATTATCAATAGGTGTGTTCTCTACAAGAATGATTATGAATCAGTCAACCATATTACTTTGCATTGCCCCTTTACCAAAAAGCTTTGGGATAAGGTTTTTAACTTATTGAATATGGATTGGGTTTTCCCTGCTACTATTCAACTATTCTTTACTAGTTGGAAACCTCCTTCCAAGAATGCTTTGATTTTAAAACTATGGGATTTCATTCTTCCTAATCTATGCTGGGGTATATGGAAGGAGCGTAATGACAGGGTCTTTAGAGGAGTGGAATCCAATTTAGATCAAGTTTTTTGTAAAATTAAGGCCCTTATTATTGAGAATATTAAAACTAATGGTTTTGGACAGGAACCTCATAATGATTGGGAAGACTGGTTGTTTAATAAATGGAACCTTAGGATCTTATGTAAGGATAATTAGGAACCTAATAAAGGGATAGTGCTAGATGGGATAGCCCTCCGATGAATTGGTTCAAGATAAACTTTGATGGGGCTTCTAAAGGGAACCTGGGTATTACTGGGTGTGGAGTTGTTATCAGGAACTCTTATGGTGATAAAGTGGGATGCATGGCTATTCTTATTGGTAGTGAAAATAATCACATGGTCGAAGCTTTTGTTTCCCTTCATGGTCTTATTTATGCAAAGAGTTTGAATTTGACGAACGTGTGGGTGGAAGGAGACTCTCTAAACATCATAAATTGTCTTAATAAAATTACTCAACCTTCATGGATTATTAGTAATATTATTTTTAAGGCTGTTCATATTATAAATTCTTTTGATATTTGTATTAGTACCTATAACTTCAAGGAAGCAAATCGTGTTGTTGATTGGGTGGCTAACACAGCCTGCTTAAGTGAGCATAAAGTTATTTGGGATAATAATGAGCCTTTACCTGCTGATGGTTGCCAATTTATCAATTATGGTAAATTGAGGTGTAAGCAAAAATGTTTTAATAATGATGATGTCAAAGATTTGTAATTATGTGTTGATCACTCTCGAGGTGTGTTGAGTTATGATTTTTAGAATGTTGAGCTTTAATTCGCACGGATTATGGGTTGTTGTTACCATTTCGTCCTTTGAATGTAGTATTGTTTTTTGTAGCAGTGTGTTTCAAGTGTTTTAGAGAGGGAATTCTAGTGACATTGAAGGTGGGAATATGAGAGGAAAAAGGAAGAGAGTGGAACCTGAAAGTTGCAAGGAGTGGATGAAGAAAATGGAGGTCTAGGACATTTTAAGGCGTGAGAATTTCACAGGTTATATGGAAAGGCTCAAAGGTAATAATCCGGCCATTACTCAGCAATTCATTAAAACTTGGAGGGATGGCTCTATCATGGTTCGAAACCAATATATGGAAGTGACTTAAGAGGTGATAGCAAAGGCTACGGGGTTGGATATGGATGAAATCAACTTTTATCGGGATAGGAAGTTGTCAGATAGGGCTATTGACGAATTTGTGGAGTCAGAAAATAAGAGAAGTCAACTGTTGAAAATAGGTAACTCTTATGTCAACCCGACCTTTGTTTCTCAACCTTGGAGATTCACGTTGTTTGTCATGATGGAGTACCTTACTTTGGATGGTAGGTTTTCAAAGGTATATGGGTATCATTTTATGTTAGCTAATCACTTTAGGCATGATGTGAGAATCAATTTCCCCCTTTATTTGAGGCAGTCTCTAAGCTTCTCCATCCAAGTAATTCAAAATGTTTTGAATGGAGAAAATGTGTGTCATGAGGGCCTTATGGTTCTTATTATGAATGTGTTAAAATCCAAAAAGCTATGAAACCTAGGGAAAATTCAAAGGCTATGGAATATGACATGGAGGGCAGTCTCCCAGAGAAAGGTTATGACTTAGATACTCAAGATGATGTAGAGGGGAGTAATGAGAGTCTGAAAAGAGGTTATGGGTGTAGCTCTTAGAAGAAGAAGAATATGATTGAAGGGAGTGACTCTAACCGTGAAAGTGATTTTGTGGAGGAAATGGTGAGAGATTACCAAAAAAAGAGGAGTGATGGTAAAGGAAAGGGTTTTAAGGGTCACAATGAGATTAGGGCTTCTACCCCATCTGATGATGAACCTCCAGCTCACAGAATGGAGAGGAAGAGTAAATATTTCAGGCTTTAAGAGGAGAATATTTACAATGATATGAAGAATTTGGAGTCGAAGAAAGAGGATGAGGGGGATTAGGAGCAAAATCTAGATTTTGATGATAAAATAGAAGGTGTGATTAGTTCCTCCAAAGATCTATTAGGAAATCCTAGGACCATTCTGAAGGAGATTGGCATCTTGAAACAACAAATGTAGTTTATTGGTAAGGAAGTGGAGTAGGTTAGCAAACTGGCCAGAGGAGAGTGTACCTTAGGACAACATATTGACCGGCTCTCTAAGGTTATTGGAAATGTTGAAGAGGTTAAAAACCTCATGTACAAGATCCCATAGCTTGAAGTTAAACATAGGGTGTTGGAGAAGGCTAATAGTGATAATCAGGGGAAGGTGACTAGATTGGAAGCCAAACTAAACACTATTAAAAAGATGATCAAGCAAATGGCAAAAAATAATAGCAAATATCTAAAGGCTATGATAGATAATGTGGGCAATCTTTTGAAAAAGTTTGAGCAAGACAAAGGACAGGATTCCTCTTCGGTGGTAGAGAACTAGGGTCCTAGTAAATGCACTTGGGCTCACTCTAAGAAGAATGAGGAAGAGAAAAAGATGGAAGAGGTGAAGGCCACTGCAAAGAATATGCATATTCTAGCAGACCAGGTTGTTGACCTAATAAAGACTATTTAGCTAGTTAGGTGTTGGTCGTGTGTCATCCTTTACAACTCTGTTTTTGGTTGGCCTCTTGTTTGCTCTTTTTTGGAGGCCTATCTTATGATGATTTGTGCTTTGATGTTTGCCTAACGCTTATCTTTTTAGACTTCTATTATTTTGTAAAAGGTTTCAGGTCCTTTAAAACCTGTTTTTACTTAATCAAAACACTAAAGTTCATATTCTCCATTGCTTTGTAACAGCTTGATCTAAAGATAACATGATTTTTTTATCATCATTGGGCTTTATATTGTTGTAGGAGAACACAATCATCATGGTATAGTTAAACTAGGATGATCAGAGCATTCCTTACATGGATTTTAATATTGCAATTGACAAGCAATTAGGTATAATTAAACCAAGATGACTTGAGTTTCACTTGCGTAATCAATGGACAAGGTATATTGTCTAATTCATCCTATGAAAAGATATGTCTGAAGGTGATATGTGTGGGACTTCATGATCTAAGAAATAGTATGACAAACAAAGTTGTCACCATGAAATGGTCATTAGATATAGAAGGCCCTTAAGCACAAATCCCCCAAATAAAAGTCCAATCGATTGCAATAGAAAATATCCCACAAACAACAAACAAAGAAAAATATCATGTTCTGTCCTAGCTATTCTAATCACAATGGTATATGGGAGTGATTAACTCATGCCAGTAAGACATCATGGAATAACATAGGAACATGATAACAATGAAATAAATTTGAAGAATGCATGTACTCTAATAATTAATTAAAACTCTCACTAGTTGTACAAATCTCTTGCCAAAGATCTTGTTATGGTTTGATGTGATTGTTTAGATTTTTGGATAAGTTGGCCTTTTGATATAGATAACAATTTGATTGAGCATTGCAAGTTATGAGTCAACATTTTGAATCCATTAATAGTTGCAATTTAGTATTTGTTTATTGTTTGAAGATTGTTAAAACAAAGTCCTTTTTTTTCATTCTTTTGAGTCGTGACTTGTCAAAGATCCACTTCTAGAACTAGGTCAAGGACATGCCCCAGTTAGGTATTGGACTGGCTTTTCTATGGATGGAGAAAGACATGGAAGGATACATGAATGGAGAGCTTAACCTACATCAAGCTATGATGGAACTTTATTATGGATATTTACAAGGTAGACCATGTACGTAGCTAGTTTATTTTGGGTATGTATAGGTGAGATTATGGATATGGAGAGAGCATATTATGGATATAGACATTGTGATGAAGAATTCAAAAGAGTCCTATAGATATAAGAACTAACTTGTCATAAATGACATCTATTTCTAGGTTTTTGCCACTTGTTTTGGATTTTTTTTTGTGGGGGGGGGATTTTAATTTTTTTTAAAATTTGTGTTCCGTTGCATTGAGATTTTAGACATAAAAATTCTTTAGGTGTATGTTGTTAATAGTTTCATCTAATAGCTCACCCTCATAAGTTGATAATTAAATATGCCCCATATCCAAATACATCAGTGATCACAAAAGGACCAAGCCAGATTGCCTCAAATTTGCCTTTCTTTTCTCTATCAGCTTGATTCTTTGGATTTTATCTTAAGACTAGGTCACCCACTTGAAAGTCTCTAGGTTTCACTTTGTTTTTCTACTAACAAGACATCAGTTGTTGATAAGATTTCAAATGGTCAAAGGCTTTCTGTCTCTTTTCATCTAGCAATTCTGACTCTTGCAAGCATGATACTGTGTAGTCTTCATATGGAATAAGGTATCTTAATGTCACTCTAAGAGATGGTAATTCAACCTTGAGCAGAGGTATAAATTCATTGGTAAAAACAAGGGAATATGGAGTAGCTCTAGTAGGTGTGCAAATAGATGTGCGGTAAGCCCATAGTGCTAGACTTTGTTGAACATGCTAGTCACGACCAATGTCATTGACAATATTTTTAAGGATATTGGAAATTATTTTATTAGATGCCTCAACTTTACTGTTTCCTTGTGGAAAATATATGGAGGAAGAATGATGGGTGATATGAAACTTCTCACATAGTTCTTTGATATCCTTATTTTGAAATTGTTTACCGTGATATGTGATTATGAATGTTGGAATACCATATCGACAGATGATATAGTTAAGGATGAACATGGAGACTTATTTACTACTAGTGGTTATGAGTGGAATGACCTCGATCCATTTGGTAAAATATTTTATTGCTTTTATGATGATTCTATGGCAATTGGAAGAAGATGGATGAATTTTCCCCAAGAGATCGAGTCCCTACTGACTAAAAGGACATATTGTTGTGAATGGATAAAGTTCCTAAGTTGGAGCATGAATTAGATTCCCATGTATCTAGCACTTTTTGCATTTCTTAGTATATTGAAAGGAAACTGACTCCATTGTAGGCCATTAATAACCCATACGCATGAGTTTCTTAGCCAATGAAGGACCACTCGAGTGTGACCCACATATACCCTCATGTATTTCTTGTAAAGCAAACTGAGACTCATCAAGTTCAACACAATGTATGAGATTACCATCAAAACCTCATTGATACAGGGTGTCAGTGACTAGGGTGTAATGAGGTGTTTGGAAAAGGAAGTTTCTCTTTTGGTTTTGGGATAAGTCAAGTGGTAGGATATTATCTTTTAAATAGGCATAAATGTTTCTGTAAATCAAGGACTCATGGCACACCAAATGACATATGATTCTAGAATTGAGATCATCATATGAAGGATAAGATAAGGGTTCTATTATGAACTCAAAATGAGCTTGTGTGTCTTCCATGTCAAGCAAAGAAGCAATCATTGCCATGGAATCTACTACTGCGTTGTCCTGTTGGAGAATTTTCTCAAATGTGATCACTATGAAATATTGTTTGAAGCCATCTACCATATGCTTATATGGTAATAAATTGCCATCTTTAGTTTGATATTCATTATTAACTTTATTAATGATCAATTAGGAGTCTCCATAAAAATTCAACTCTGTTATTTTCCATTGCACTACTACTTTGAGTCCTATGAGCTATGCTTCATATTCTACAATGTTATTCGTACAAGGGAATAACAATTTGTAAGACTTGGGAATTATGCATCCTTGTGGTGTAACAAAGAATACTCCTACTCTAGAACCATTTAGGGTAAATGATCCATCAAAAAATTATTTACAGGTTTTCATTGATAATTGTATAACTTTTGCATATGGGAGCTTAGCATGTATGAGATCTTCATCTGACAGTGGTGTATCTACTAACTAATCTGTGATGATGTGTCCCTTTATGGCTTTTCTATCCACATACTCAATGTCAAATTCATTTAGTATCATAACCCATTTTCCCAGTTTACCTATTAATGATGATTCATTGAGAAAATATTTTAGGGGATCATAAAGAAGTTGATGAAAGATCAACCCCACAACTCCCAATAATCACCTACATGCAAACACCTATCATAGAAAGAGAGAAGCAAAAGCTATGGAGGTTGGGATTCCCAGATCCATACATGAGACATTCTTGATGAGAAAAAAGAGAGATTATTATAGTCAAAAGTGAAGGAATCAATTACAGAGAGATCAATCCTTATAAAATGAGATCAAAACCCTAATAGGTAAAACCTAGTTTGTGTGATAATAATTAATAAAAGAATTAATTATTACATGCCTAAAGTTTAGCTTAAGTAAAATAGAGATAATAAGTAAATACTTTATTACTCTAACATTACCTCTTAAGATAAACTTAGGGAGTGGCTAAAAAATTGGAAACTACTACTAAAAGGAAATTTAGGTCCCAACAAAAAGGCCAAATGAGGTATCCAAGCACAACCAAATCTCTGAAAAGAGGAGAAATGGAGAAAACCACACAAGAAAAACCCTAATCTAAAAAGGGATGGAAAGAATGCTAAAAAGAAATAGTAAAGGACTGAAGAAGCCTCCAAACTAGGAAATGTCTCAAAATATAGGAACAAAAGATGATCATGAAGAACACCACTAAAGCATGAAGCTGCTAACACTGCCAAACTATTGATTTAAAGAACCTCCACTATATAGAACATGACCAGGCAGAGAAGACTAAGTCTAAAGAGTTGATCAATCGAAGATGGAAGGTATCCATCTCACTAAAATGCATAGATATCTAGCCACTACAATCACTTAGTACATAGGATCAAATACTAAATACATAGCTCACTCCATCAAACCAATAAAGTAGTGGAACCAACATAACCCCCTATAATGGTAAGAGGTAAGATATGAACACTAAAACTAGATACAATATCTCTTGTAGAAAGAAGAACCAGGAACATCGAGAGTGCAAAAGAAGTACATACACCTACAATGGCACGTGTCATCAACACTTCATGAGGCTAATGTCATTGAAGGAACACTCACTTGAAAAAGGAAGATGGCAAATATATCTAACATGAAATCACCTAAGGCATTTTATAATGTAGTGTGAGTACAACAAAACACAAATATGTGCAAGTTCCTAAAATGCAATAGAGTGGCACTTTATCTTAGTCTGTTTACGAAAAATGCATACAAATAATGTCTAAATAAACTAGAAGAGACATAAGGCTAGTATAATAGACATTACAACCCATAAAAAATCATCTAAAGAAACATAATCGATCCCCAAACCTGAAACAACCAAGATATCCACCAGAATGCAAAAAAGAAAAAAACCAAATGAGTTGTTCCTGGAGCAGAATGTGGAAAATAGAATGTCTCAAAATATGTCTCTTAGAGTGCAAAATAGAACTTGTGAATTTGACTACATAAACCGGTAACCAAAAAACATCAAAAGTCTAAATAAATTGCACCATCGCAACGAGCTCAAAACCAACTTTTTGGCAATATCTTGTTTGCAAAAAATAGAGTTCAGATGAGCAAGTTATGGCCAAAACACCACATGTAAGCCAAAAAAGTGTTGGAAGGGAAAAATAATAAAAAATTGCCTTAGGATTCGTACCAAATGTCTCAAAAAGCATGCCCACTAGAACTAGAAATTACCTCAGGAAATGTGTAAAATTTGTACCAAAATTGACTAAATTTGTGTATAAAAAATCTCAATTTGCGTGCTAAAAATTAAAAAATCATCACCTTGGGAAATGAGCTCAAAACCTCAATTTTTGAACAAAAAAATTTATTTGCATGCAAAAATTAAAAAATTTCCACCTCGATAACCATGTCCAATCTTGAAGCAATATTATTTTGCCTCAAATTCCAACTATGTCCAAATTTGACAAAAATTTTATGATAATTGGGGTTTTTGGGTGCTATGAGCTCAACAGTGATGTCTGTTTGGGCTCAAAGTGACCCGAAAACTAGTGACCCTCCAAATTCAATACAAAATAACTCTAAAAAATAAAACACTCTGAAAGAAAAAACACAGATTTAAAAGGCAAGCTAAACTTCTCATAAATAGAACATGGGCATGAAGATCTGGAGCTCCAATACCATGTTGAAGTTGATGAAAGATCAACCCCATAGCTCCCAAGAATCACTTGAATGCAAACACCTATCATAGAAAGAGAGAAGGAAAAGCTATGAAGGATCAAATTCCCAAATACATGACGAGACATTCTTGATGAGAAAAAAGAGAGATTGTTATAATCAAAAGTGAATGAATCAATTACAAAGAGATCAATCCCTATAAAAGGAGATCAAAATCCTAACAGGTAAAATGAAATGACCCTGACAGGTTATTGCTTACTTCAGCACCAAAAATACTAAAACTTCAAAGGTTTGGCATTTTGTCAAACACTTGGCTTGTAGTAGAAAACTTTTTGTAGGATTCAGTATGTAGTGAAATATAACTAACAATATTAGTACTAACAACAATGTTCAGTAAATCTGATTACAATCTGCTACTAATGACTGGACTGTTACATTCGTGCCAATTGCTGGTTACAATACAACATCTTATGGTAATAATAAACCCTTACAATCAATTCCTTAACTAGAACAATCAAATTGGAATTAATGAATAACAGCGACTGATTAAGGCATGTACTGAATTGTTTAGACAAGGACTAAACAAATACAATATTGTACTTTTTAACATCCTAATCAAATATCAAGAACCTGGAAATCGCTGCCGTATTAGATATGAAGAGAATGCGCCTTCCATTTCCAATGAGTGCAGCTGCCTCTACCCTAACTCTCAGCTGTATTTCCTGAAAGTCAGTAAATGCATCCACTCCTACAAATGTTTGTTGAATAGGAGAAGCACTGCCCGGCCTTGTGGTGTAAATGAACTATCATCGACCTCAATTAAAAAGGAACTAGTCGGGTCCACCACTCCAGCTGCTGATTCAAGATGCCGCTAACAATGTGTGAAACCCGCAATCAAAGATAATGGAAGTGTTATTGCTGAGACAGTAGTGCAATTACTGACGGATTCCCCAATACTAGAGCGGTAGCTTGGAGTCGCACGAGTCTTTAATGCTGAAGGTTACTATACTCCCGTCTCGGCCCTAAACTCACCTTCGATTTTTCGCAAGGAAACAATACACCCGCAACTTTCCAGCCCTGCGATATTTACTGATCTTCTAACAATGACTGAAATGCATGAGAGGAAAGGCGTCTAGCATTTGCTGCTGCCGAGTGGAATCATTACGATATGCGGTAGTATTGTCTGATTTCCCAGTACTGGTCGCTCAAATGCCGAACTGGGGTTTGTCTTCAATACAAGAAACTTGCATGCATGTGAATGAGCCGCTGCTGGGAATCACCTTGAAAACTCGAACCCTCCTATATGTTGTCCAGAATCGAATCATTCAAATAGAACCATTTCTGACAACTCGCCTCTAATACAAAAACGTTACGAACCCACAATTCTGCTCTTGAGTCTTCAAAGAATAGTGATGCGAGAACCACAAAATTGGCCTTAAGCCACAAATAATCGCCCTGATGAAATGACTGAATGTCACCTCCAATCTGCAATAATTCAGATGATATTTCACACCCTCAAAATTGCGTACCAATTGAGAGTTATCGTTCTCACTGGCCAACTGTGACAATTGCGAAAACCCTAGGTTCCACAATGCACCTGTGATTTGAATCACAATCTGAAAATCAAAGAGAGATAATCAACTGCCTGATTCGAATGGAGCCCCGAGGTGCCTATTTATTCTTTTCTCTCCACCTTCTCCAGAGACTTCTAGAACAATTTTGATCTTATCTCATAAGTGACTTTATTAAATATTTTCCAAGTCACTTTATTAAATACAAGGTTATCTTTTAATATTTATTTATTTAATTAAAATAATTAATTAGTCGTCCTTGGACAACCAGATTAATTAAATTAATTAAATCGAACTGTCACCAGAAAATTGGGGACATGACAGTCCGCCCTTCCTGAAATTGCTTGTCCCCAAGCAATGGCTGAACCATGAACCAATCAGTATGCCTGGGTCCCAAATGTAAATCTGTGTATCATCCCAATCCTCATCATACTCCCGTGGAGAAATCATCAATACCAGTATCTGAGAAACTGTACTCAACATCCAAACAACTGACAACTCTGATGAAATCATCTGAAAACCAACTGTAGATGTCAGTAGAAGAACCCATTCTGCGAAACTCAAGCCAACTGAAACATCAACTCTATCAAAACTCAAGCCCCTGTCAAAAAGACACCTGCACCCAACTGCATTGTAGATATGAAAACAGCCATAGGTACCTGAATCACTGCCATCAAATTCAATTTCTGAAAAACTGCTCCGAGTGTGTCGATGCTGCAGGCTGAATAACTTGCTACTACCACTTCTTTTTTCGAAAGAAGGTGCCAATCTATCCCCTAATGGATGGTAAGAAACTGGAGCCAATCTACATCTGCATGAAATAAAATCTTCTATCTCTGTGTCAAAAGAGAAATGATGAGCGTACCCTACCGTATAATGCCGGTAAGAACCTCCAAATTCTGCTGCTAGCTCATCATCACTGAACTGGTAATCAATATATGGCTCCAATCTCTGACTCCGAGTGACTGTAGGCTGGATAGGATCCCGTGCATTCTGCTCAACAAACCCTTCCTCGAGATCCCTGTGAGGTAGCATAGTAGAAAAGACCCCTATAATCTTCTCAACCAATCTGCAAATAACACTAGTATCATGGATGAGAACACCTTCGGTCACTTCATGCGAGTCCAAATGAACACATGCACTATCCAACAAATACTCCATGAACGGTTCAGTGCAGTAAAAATTATATGAGGAAACATTAACATACTCCCCTTTACACCACAACTGGTCCTCCTGTAAGGGTGGCATATTCAACCGTACCACACTATCAACTATCTGAGAAGAATCAATCTGAAAACTTGACTCTACCGGTATCCCAAACTCATTAAGACCAACTTCCTCCAAACCCTGAACATGTGTGTAAGTTTCAACAATAAGCTCCTCAAAAGCAACTGTAGGAGTGTACTTACCGTCATCTACCTCAGTAGTCAAATGAACTAGGTCTGGGGCTGGTTTTGACCGCAAATGCTCCAACTCCACGGTCACCTCCTTCAACTGAAACTATGACTTCTGTAGATCTCGCTGTGTGTCCTCTAATGCCTCAGTAGTCGCTATGAGCCCTTGGGAAAGTTCACTCACCTCCTCTTCACGATCCAAGAGTGCCTCATATGCTGTATTCCCCCACTCAACCAAGTGATCACGGTCAGCTACCAATCGTAAATAATCCTGCTTCAAAATCCGAACAGCTTCACGCAAGGCATGAATCTCTGCCAAAGAAAAGTAACCACTGTTGGACTCATCTGTCATAGAAGAACCCCAACCAGTAACGGCCAACAACTGACAAGCAGTATCAAAATGCTCACAAGCGATAGCAATGTCTCGCTCACTAACTTTCAACTGGCTAGTCACACGATGGCTCTGGCTGAACTGTCTCCAACAAGCTTCTTCTGGAGCTCTTAAAGGAGTATCCTCAATATTAACATCCATATCTCGCGAATCATCTCCAAGGTCCATATCAATATCCAAATTGTCAAAATCTGTAGTTCTGCTGTCAAGCTCTTCTGCACCTAAAGAATCTGTCAAGGAAGCTGAATCTTCAAAACTGTTCACTTCATTCTCCCGGATGTCATCAAAGCCAAAACGATCCTGGGACTCATCCGTACACACTGGCAAATATGAAAAATCTTCAACACCTTTCAGCAAGAATGGTCAACTGGAAATATGAACCAAACCCAACAACAGTGCATAAAAACTAATACCAACATCGGACAAACTGCTGGCACAAGGAAAGACAACACTGTGTATTCTGCTAATCAAATCCATGATAGCATCCAAGCAATCATTGCTACCATTAAAACATCTCCAGTTAATTGAATCCCAAATGTCGCTGAAACATTCTTGAGTCCATATCCGTAAACAAGAAACAGCTGGTAAGTCAAGCAAACTCCTTACCTGAGTAATGTGACCAATACCAACTAACTTCACATACCTGTCTGCCATTGTCCTTGTATCCTGGATGTGAAAGCAAGATGAACTCGTAGCATTATCAGCAACCTCACATGATCCCTCTTCCGTCAAAAACTGAGTGCAAGATGAACTTAAGCTCAGCTCCATGTCGTGCTCATTCCCATGTCTCTCCCAGTCCTGTAATGCCAAAGTTGCTCGAGTTTCCTCAAGCTCGCAAGAAAGCTTGACAACTTCCTCCTCCTTCCTCCTCAAGGCATCTGAATAGTCTTTGGCAAGGCTTAGAAGATGGTCACGATCTGATAGAAGATGTAAATAACTCAACTTCGTCGTTCCCATTCCTTCACCAATTGCATGTAAGTCACAACAAGGAGAATTTTCCTGAACTCCCTTATGTCTTCCTTGTAACTGAATCATCTGGATGTGCTCTTCTAACATCTCCCGCATCCTGTCATGATGAGATAAAGAAGCCACAATACTATCTTTGCTTACCTTCAGTTGGCTGGACAAATCATGTGAAGTACTGCCATTCTCATCCTCATGTGACGAAGCATCTAATTGAGCCTGGTACTCTCTGTCAGCAAAATCATAAATGCTCGATGTCTGCTCATTTCCACTAGGTATCTCATCATCATGCACAATGACATCTTCATCGTCATCTGAACTCACTTCACTGAAATCATTGCTTGTCGGAACCAGACTACCCTGAGTACATGAGACATCACTTTTGGGAAACTCGTATTCAACTGTCTCAACTTGAGTGTCAAGTTGACAGTTACTATCCATCAGCGTAATGTCCTTCACCGCTTCTTCCTGTGACCGAACTGAAACCTCTGACCGGTTGTACACTTGTTTCTCGAACTCCTCATTAAGGTTCCTAGTAACATCTCTCATTGTATCTGTCAACGCTTCGTGAGAAGATTCGCCAAAACGAAATCCAGTTGATTTACTCACCTTAGCTGGGACGGACAGCCTGTCAAGCATATGGTGGTGTTTAACCAACAGTTCAGACATGTTATGTTTGATCTTTCTGAGCTCATCCTGAATGCCTGAATAGTCCTCCTTTCCACATTTCCGACTCTGCATACTATGTCTATTACTTGTCTGAGTTTGTGTCCTTGGAGACTTTGTGCTGTACCTGTACATCTTGGTTGAAGTCGAGTGCTGATTACTCATGTAATTCGGTTCTCACCCCACAGGATGGCAAGAAAACCAGCTCTGATACCACTGAAATGACCCTGACAGGTTATTGCTTACTTCAGCACCAAAAATACTAAAACTTCAAAGGTTTGACATTTTGTCAAACAGTTAGCCAACAAGCTCTGATACCACTGAAGTATCCCCGACAGGATGATTGACTCTTTCAGCACTAAATTTCTTAAACTTCAGAGGTTTGACATTTCGTCAAACAATTAGCAATCGAGCTCTGATACCACTGAAATAACCCTGACAGGTTATTGCTTTCTCTAGCACCAAAAAATACTAAAACTTCAAAGGTTTGACATTTCGTCAAACAATTAGCAATCGAGCTTTGATACCACTGTAATGACCCTAATGTGTATTGCTTCTTTTAACACCAGAAAACTCGTTTAGTGGTTTAGCATTTTGTCAAACACTTGGCTTGTAGTAGAAAACTTTTTGTAGGATTCAGTATGTAGTGAAATATAACTAACAATATTAGTACTAACAACAATGTTCAATAAATCTGATTACAATCTGCTACTAATGACTGGACTGTTACATTCGTGCCAATTGCTGGTTACAATACAACGTCTTATGGTAATAATAAACCCTTACAATCAATTCCTTAACTAGAACAATCAAATTGGAATTAATGAATAACAGCGACTGATTAAGGCATGTACTGAATTGTTTAGACAAGGACTAAACAAATACAATATTGTACTTTTTAACATCCTAATCAAATATCAAGAACCTGGAAATCGTTGCCGTATTAGATATGAAGAGAATGCGCCTTCCATTTCCAATGAGTGCAGCTGCCTCTACCCTAACTCTCAGCTGTATTTCCTGAAAGTCAGTAAATGCATCCACTCCTACAAATGTTTGTTGAATAGGAGAAGCACTGCCCGGCCTTGTGGTGTAAATGAACTATCATCGACCTCAATTAAAAAGGAACTAGTCGGGTCCACCACTCCAGCTGCTGATTCAAGATGCTGCTAACAATGTGTGAAACCCGCAATCGAAGATAATGGAAGTGTTATTGCTGAGACAGTGGTGCAATTACTGACGGATTCCCCAATACTAGAGCGGTAGCTTGGAGTCGCACGAGTCTTTAATGCTGAAGGTTACTATACTCTCGTCCCGGCCCTAAACTGACCTTCGATTTTTTGCAAGGAAACAATACACCCGCAACTTTCTAGCCCTGCGATATTTACTAATCTTCTAACAATGACTGAAACGCATGAGAGGAAAGGCGTCTAGCATTTGCTGCTGCCGAGTGGAATCATTACGATATACGGTAGTATTGTCTGATTTCCCAGTACTGGTCGCTCAAATGCCGAACTGGGGTTTGTCTTCAATACAAGAAACTTGCATGCATGTGAATGAGCCGCTGCTGGGAATCACCTTGAAAACTCGAACCCTCCTATATGTTGTCCAGAATCGAATCATTCAAATAGAACCATTTCTGACAACTCGCCTCTAATACAAAAACGTTACGAACCCACAATTCTACTCTTGAGTCTTCAAAGAATAGTGATGCGAGAACCACAAAATTGGCCTTAAGCCACAAATAATCGCCCTGATGAAATGACTGAATGTCACCTCCAATCTGCAATAATTCAGATGATATTTCACACCCTCAAAATTGCGTACCAATTGAGAGTTATCGTTCTCACTGGCCAACTGTGACAATTGCGAAAACCCTAGGTTCCACAATGCACCTGTGATTTGAATCACAATCTAAAAATCAAAGAGAGATAATCAACTGCCTAATTCGAATGGAGCCCCGGGGTGCCTATTTATTCTTTTCTCTCCACCTTCTCCAGAGACTTCTAGAACAATTTTGATCTTATCTCATAAGTGACTTTATTAAATATTTTCCAAGTCACTTTATTAAATACAAGGTTATCTTTTAATATTTATTTATTTAATTAAAATAATTAATTAGTCGTCCTTGGACAACCAGATTAATTAAATTAATTAAATCGAACTGTCACCAGAAAATTGGGGACATGACATAAAACCTAGGTTACATGATAATAATTAATAAAAATAATTAATTATTATATGCCTAAAGTTTGGCTTAAGTAAAATAGAGATAATAAGTGACTTAATAATTAAATCTATATGATTTAATTAATAAGTAAATACTTTATTACTCTAACAGATCAATCTTTGCAATTAGCTTGACTCTATGAGATAAAATGTAGTGTCACAGTTTTTGTGAAGCAAAAACTATTGCAAGGCATGCTCACTCAATTGATGAATAGTTAAGCTCATATCCCCACTAAAGTGTGACTAATATAATAAATAGCCTTTTATTTTCCTTCATGATCTTGTTGTGTTTATAAGACACCCAAAGAGTATTCAATCATTAATATATATAACTTGAGTGGTTTTCCCATAACATGTGATATCAAAGTTGGTGGATTTGTCAAATATTGTTTTATCTCATCAAAATCCTCTTCACAAGTAGCATCCTAGTGAAATGGTGCATTCTTATGTAACAAATGTGTGAAACAATGACTTCTATTAGCCAATTGTGAGATAAACCTTATGATGGATTGCAACCTTCATTGTAATGTTTTTTGATGAGTAATGTTTTTTATGGTGACATCTCTATGATTGCTTTAATTTTATCAAGATCAACTTCTATTCCTTTTGTACAAACTATGTACTCTAGTAATTTTATAGATGTAATGCCAAATGCACATTTATTAGGATTCAATCTTATGTTTTATTTCTCCAATCTAGTAAATATCTTGTGCAACACTTGCAAATAATCTTTCCTAGTTTTCAATTTGCCTAAGATATCATAAACATAGTCTTCCATCATGGTATGCATCATGTCATTAAAAATTATAGTCATAGTCCTCTAGTATGTAGCACCTTTATTTTTCAGACCAAAAGGCATGACATTCCAACAATAAGTACCGCAAGGACATGTGAATGTTATCTTCTCTTGATATTTTGGTGCAATCTTTATTTGGTTATAACCAGATAATCCATCATTAAAGATAACATTTCATATCCATATGTAAGATCTACAATGGTGTCAATGTTTGGTAAAGGAAATTTATCTTTTAGACAAGCTTCGTTGAGATCTTTGAAGTCGGTTCACACCCCAATAGACTTCTCTTGTTTTGAAATAGGAACAATATTTGATATCTTATCTACATTATCAATTTCTTTGATAAATCCAACATCCAATTGTTTCTTCAACTCATCTTTGACTAAAAGTGCTTCATGTGGATGGATCTTTCTAAGTTTTAGTCTTTTTGGTTTGACTTCCAGAGATATAGATAAATGGTGCACTATGAGATTTGGATTTAAACTCGACTTATCAGCATGTGAGCATGCAAAGTTAATTTGTTTAGATCTGAAAAACTATATAAACTCATCATTTTTTGACTCTAACAAAGATGTAACTACCTTTAAGATGTGTTGAGATTATTTTATTCCAATGTTGATAGGTATTGTTGGTTCAATGAGTATTGTTGATTTCTCTTGACATAAATAATTAGGAAGAATATAGATATTCAAGCTAGCTCCTCCATCTATAAGAACTCTTTTGATTTTGTGATTTTGTACAAGGACTTCAATATGGAGTGAAGTATTATGAGTTTGGTGAATGAAAAGCTCATCATGTTCAGTAAAGGATATGAAGTCGGCATGGTTAAATGTCCCATCATACCTTGGAATTGATCATGATCTAGGATTGTGGGGATTGTGGTCTCTACAAGAGATTTTTCAAGAATTTCTTTGTGTGATGCTAACAACTGTAAAAGCTCTAAGATGTATATATGGGTTGGCATTTTCTTTAATTGATCCAAAAGGTTGTATTATTTATATGTCTTATTTTTAGTCTTTGGTACATAGATGACTTTTGTTTCAGATGTGGATGGTTTGGATGAGACACCTTTTACCAGTGGCCTTAGCTTTCCTTCTAGTGGTAGCATTAACTTATTTGGACTCATCCTTCTCGTGAAAGGTAATAACATTGGTATAATATTGAAAAGGATTGCATTTAGATATGTTGTTAACTTATGTGTAGGATGTAGTATTATAACTGGCTTGATTGTCACTTTTGTTGTTGGAGGCATTTCCTTTATCATGATATATAAGTGGATCTTTGAATGCAGTATGTGTCTCATTCAAGGTACGTCCATCAAAATTTATTTTACCGCTCTCAAAAAAATATTTTATCATATTCTCCAACCTTTGATAGACATTCATTTTGTGTCCCTCACCTCTATAGAATTAATAATAGTCATCATCATTCCACCATGATGATTTTACTTTTGGATCATAATATTTGACTTTTGGAAGTGGTATAAGTTTCCGAGTGATTAACTTCCTTAGAGTTGATTCAAGAGATTCCCCTATAGGAGTGAATGTTATTTTCTTGGGTATAAAGAACGTTCTTGTGAAACACAAATTATTTAGTTGATTTTTTGGGACCTCTTGAGTGTTTTGATTTGTTTGGGGAGTAGTAGATTTGTTTCCCAGGTTCAATATCACTTGGGATGTTTTGACATTTTGATTATCTACTACTCCATCACTCTTCTCAAACACTTTGACAAAAGGTGCTACCATCTTTGTAAGAAGGTGAGGAATGGTTCACCACTCTTTTGTTTTGTATTGCAAAGGTCTAACATTGTCACTCTGTGTCTAGTGTCATAGGAATAACGTGTTACAAACATATCAACTAGCTCATTAAAGGACTTGATACCAGGCGGTAAGTTAGAAAACCATTCCATAGCTTGGCCTCCCAAACTTTGTGGAAATAGTCTCATAAGCTAAGTCTCATTATAGGATACTTCAATACAGGTATCACACAATTCTCAAAATGGCTTTGTGGATCTATATTTCCTTTGTATTTTTCAAATTTGGGAACCTCAAAATGAGGAGGAAATGAAATCATCATAAAGATTTTGTCAAAAGGATATGGACATATATATTCTAAAGTATATCTCTTGGTCGAAGATCAAGTTTAAACATCTTGGATTTGTTGTTGGAACATTTGAATATATTGTTCTAGAGTGTCTAATGGTAATGTACATCCATATAAGGTTTTTCCTTGAGTATTGACCCCTTGAGGATTTGGACTATAGGTGTTCGAACCATGAAGATTGTGACCTTGTTGATGAGGTCCTTGGAATGTTAAATATTTTTGTTGGAAATGACCTAATTAAACATATTGTGTCGATATTTTTTGGGCATGATCTTGAGAAGAAACATGTTGGGGATAACCTTATTGTGTAATGCCTTGTTGGGTCATCCCTAGTTGATGAGAGCCTTGATATGTTGAGATTTGTCATTGTAAAGGACCTTGTAAGGTTATATTTTGCAGAGTAGGACCTTGTTGGGTTACACTTTGTTGAGGGGATGCTTGTTGGCTACACCTTGTTGAGGAGGTCCTTGTACATTTATAATTTGTGGACTAGGACCTTGTTGCGTTACACCTTGTTGAGGAGACACTTTTTGGGTGTAACCTTGTTGAAGAGGTCCTTGTAAAGTTATGATTTGTGGGCTAGGACCTTGTTGGGTTACACCTTGTTGAGGAGATACTTGTTGGGTGTAACCTTGTTGAGGAGGTCCTTGTAAAGTAAAATCTTGTTGAGTAGTATCTTGTTGGATTAACCCTTGGGATGTTGAACCTAGTAAAGGACTTTGAGAAATTGGAATTTGTTGAATGGGTCCTTGTGAAGGTATAGTATTTTGTTGCAAAGGATCATTCGATGGTAAAGGACCTTGTGAGGTTGAACCTTGTTGAAAAAATTATTGTTGGGTTAAATTTTATTGAGGAGGTCCTTGATCATTAAGAGTGTTCCTAAGTTGATTGAGATCAAAATCAATAGGAAGTTTGACACATTGTCTTGCTAGTACCATGAAGTATTGCTCTTTATCTAGGTCTAATATCTTTTCCATTGTCTTTTGAAACCTTGGATGTTTCATGGCTTCCTTAATCTCTTCTTAAGTTGGTTCATCATCCATTAAGTATCTAGAGGACCTAACAATTTCTTTGGGGCAATAATTCTCATATGCATTTGTTTCTTCCATGTTATCTAGTTGTTATCGGGCTTTCAACTTTTGAGCTCTAGTTTGAACTACCATAAAATATCAAAGTGTAGATGTTGGTTGAAGGATTTGTTGAACTTTTAAAATTTTGGATGTAGATAATGAAACCCTAAGTCCATGGGAGATAGGTACTCACTATGATGTTGATAAAGAGAATTCAAATGCCAATCTAAGTAAGTTTCTAGATAAAGGATGACAAATGCTAATAAGGAAACTCACTAAGATGGAATTGTTCGATACTATAAATTGATGGTGGATGTTTTTAAGATTTTGGTATGATAGAATCAAAGGACATAAAATGGAAATGATGTTCAAATTTCAATTGTTGACAAAACTAGAATGACAAACCAAATGGCTATCCAAAATTGTTTTCTACTTTTTCTAAAAAGGTCACTGAAGCTATCTATCACAAATGTGCAGTAATGAATGTCAAAACAAACTAACCAAATAAGCTGTTAAAAGTGATAGATGCATGATATTGAGTATTACAAATGCATAGATATAGTGAATAAATGCACATAAGTAATACACAAAAATGCACAATCATAATCAAAATCACAACTATACATCCTAGAAGCACAACGAGAAATGATAAATGCGCATGTATAGAACATAAGTGCATCAATTTATGAAAAATGAGCAACTCTAATGGAATTTGGGAAATTTTGTTTTGATTTTGAGGTTTTTCTTTTTTTTTATTGATTTTCTTTTATTTTTGGCAAGAAGATATGCACACACATAAAATAGAATGAATGATTCCTTAAAAGTGTTTCTAAAATACAATGCACAAAAACACCACAGTCCTAGGTTGGTCAAGATAGTATATGTTGAATTCCCACTTGGACTAGGTCTAGCTATGCTAACTCAGTGTGGATAGAAGCACAAGCTCCCCCTTACAGTGCACTCACTTCTTGGGCATACCAAGCTACAAATTCTAAGGGTGATGAAATCCTAAGGAACCAATACCTCACAACAAAGCCATGAAAGGTGTGGGATATCTTTAGGGGCTCTTAGCACCAACATATAGAAGGTTTTTAGCAATCTACAACAAAACATTTAGTAAGTGCATCTATTTGGAAGGTTATGCTTTTGGCTACTTTCATCATCTCGCCATAACAATATTACAACCACTCCACAAAACATTTGTCCCAATAGTTTTTTATTTATAGTGGATCGAAAGAGCTTGGCATTAGCCCATTACCAGTTGGTTCATTCCCTCTCATCAACTCTGCTAAAGAAAATCTTGGGAGATAGGCCCTCCAAAGATTAGTACAAAGTTTCTCTTACACCTATGATCCATGAATGGAAAGGGGAGAGGATTTTTTTTGTACTAAAATTGGGAAACACTTAGAACATGGCAATTCCACAACACAAAATTGACATTATGATCTATTCTAAAGAAAACACATGAGATTGAAAAGCATGTCATATTTAAAGCCCAAATCAAGGTTATGGTTTCCATTTAACAACCCCCTTTTACCAACTCACAAAAAAAGAAGGTACAATCAAATATGTCTATGAGGGGCCTTCTACCAAACATCCTACAAAATAAGCCTAAATAACTACCATAACGAACAACAAAATGTTAAGATGTTAGAAATCTAAAATGTAACTAGAAAAAATCAAAATCTGACAACTAAAATGAATGCATAGCTATGTAATGCATATGCATAGTAATATTGAACAAAAGCACATAAATTGGACTATTGAGAAAATGGGTGTTGCACACATTGTATAATATTGTTATATTGAATTATTTTATTTTACTATGTAATGTTGAACCTAGGAGCACCTAGATGGACGTGCAACATGTAAAGGCTCTCATGGGATATACTTGATGAGTTCTATTGTAACTTTGTGATAATATTTGATATAATTATTTAATATTGGGGAAAAGAATTAAACATCCAATATTAAATGTGGGGTTAGTAGGTTAGATAACACGTGGTTTTAGCACACAATTTATTTAATACCACTTGGTGGTTTTGTGGGACTTGCTACTATATAAGTAACTACCCTTGTGGGTAGTTGCAGAGACAAGACAAAAAGGAAAAAAGGCAAGAGTTGAGCAACATAACGCTTGACGAGTTAGCCAAAGGATCATTTATGAAGGTTGGAAGTTTGGTATGGGATGTGTGGATTCATGCATGTTCACACAGATTACTTGGTTGTGGCTATGGCTTTGAAGGATTCCATGGTTGTATTGCAATGGTGTTTTGTTAAATACTACATGGTGATGGATATTTTTGGAGGCTGGAGTTTTTCCTCAATAAGGGTCTCCCAAGGTAAATCTTAGTGTCCCAATTTTGTGGGTATGTTGTCTATTCTCTTGCATGTGGATTTCAGTTGCATATTTATTTCAGATCTATTATTGGTTATGTGGAAATGGTTATATTCTTTGTTGCAAGTTTCCTTACATAGACAGTTGCAACAAAAATAAATAGAAGTGCAAAAATATGAAATGAAAACACAGAAGAAACAAATGTGAGTTTCTAGTGAACAGATGCAAGCTTCTAGTGAATGGATGTCCATAAGTAAGAGATGTGTCAAAAAATCACAGAAGTGTAGGAAGGTGTGACAAATGCGCATTAAAATATGGAAGCACAATTGTAATGAACAAATGCGTAGGCCTAGAGGATGGATGTGCTAAAATAACCTGTAGATTAGCTAGACACATAAAAACTACACACAAAGATCAAATTTTGGGGGCTAAGCCTCATGATGGGTGCCAAAAAAAAATTCAAAAATTAGTGACAGTGCCTATATAATCAATCTAAGCTAACAAATGCATGTGTAATAAGGATTACAAATCAAAATGGAATCTTTACCTTTCCTCACCACTTGCAACGTACCTCCATTCTCCTCCTAAGCTTGAGTTTCCTAATTTGTGAGCCCTCAAACCATGATCAAGTCCTTTCTTCAAGATGCTTCAAGGTTTTGGAGATTGTAAATGTCAATGCAAGATTCTATCAAATGATCCTAGAATGTTAAATGCAAATGATGAAGATGGATGAATGAGAGAATTGAGATTCTAATGGAGAGTGGATGAACAACTATGGAATTGATAGCTAAAATGTTGATTTCTGATTCTCTAGTTGCTAATTTCCTTGTAATTCTGATTGTTCGTATAAGGGAATGAGGGTTCCTTTTATAGACTCTGTGGAGACCCTAGCCTAGGTAACAACATCTGATGGTGGAGAGATAATTTAGGACACATGGAAAAGTGAGATTGACTTGGTTGGAGAAATGGAGAGGAATAAGGATTTGGTTGAGATGCACCATGAGAGAAAAGTTAAGAAGAGGAAAGATACATGACAAACATCTCATCAAGATTTCTTGAGAGGGCTATAGCTTTAAGGAGGACTCCATGGACATGTGATTCATGAGTCACTATTGACTGCGTGAGGTGGATTGGCTGACTCCAAGTTAGTAGAGGAAGTGAAAGAAGACTTTGTCACCTAGAGACATGTGCTCCATAGACTTAGTCACACAAGGCCACACACCCTTTTCTAGCCCCATAAAATAGGACACATGGGTGAGGAGAAATAGGGTTATTTAATAATTAATTGAAATTAATTATTGGTGTAAATATGAGGTGGCACATGACATGGATTGACTAGGTAAACTAATAGGCTTAGTCATTTAAGTGAGTGGATAATTAAGCAATTTAAATAAATTACTTAGTAGGATTATTTGGAAGACTTAGGATAGTGTAGATGACTTAGGTGAATTATCTTAATAAATCAACTAATTTATTAATACTAATAGAAGAAGAATATTAATTAAATATTAAAATATTTAATTAATTTGACTTGAAAATTTTTAAGTGTATACATTATCAATACAACATTCACATTGGGAAAAGAGGGAAAATTTCCATAAATCTCCCTCCAAAATTGTGAAGAGTATATTATCCATTTTAGAGTCAAATATAGGCATAACTATAGGAATGGTAAGGGCCCATTTGGCAAGGGGAATACAAGCGGAATAGGCATATGTAAATTCTTAAAATTTTGAATTCTTTGTTTGGATGCACCAAATTAGAATTGGAATATGAAGTAAAATAGGAATACGTATTCAATTTTGGCCCAAAAATGAGGTTTTGCAATTCCAACCAAATAGGTGTTATTGGAATATGTATTCTTATTCAACTTTTATTAATTTTAGATAACATAAATTTTGGGGTCTGCAAATTCCTCATCAAATATTGGCTGAACCAAACAGAGAATAGGAATACACAGCCCCATTTTCTATTCCAGAATACGTATTCCAGAATAGCTATTCCTATTCCCCTATTCCTATTCCCACAGCCAAACGGACCCTAAAGAAAAATACAAATTCCTTGCTTAATCCCTAAGAGATTCTTTGCATTTCCAAATTTTTTAAATCATTTTTAGAATATTAATGGTTCCATCTAAACTCTCAGACTCCTTTTCTTCTTAGTGAATTAAATCATCAACCTTGAATAATTTAGGGGAAATAGATTGACCTTCAGTACATCAATTGCCCTTCCATGGATTTGTCCATGTATTCTTGCATTTCCTTTAAAATATGAAAGTTCTTTAGATAAAATTTGAAATTAGCTCATGCTTTATTACCATGTCCTTGATGCTTTCATGTAACAAGTTAGTGTTGACTACAAGATATATCATACGAAAACAACTTGAGTGACTAGCTAGGATACTTCTTTGTTATGATTAGCTAGGATCCAAAACTAATTTGTTCATGACATCTCATGTTCCTAGGTATGGTAATAGAGTAAAAAATACATGTTTGGGTATTTGTTTCCTTTTTCAAAGATAGATGTATACAAACTAATAAAGATTTAGAAAAATGAAAAAGAAAAGAAAATTGTACACATTAGAATTTTCCTAAGATAAGTATACTAGTAAATAAGTATTTGAAAAGTTATATTTAAGATCATATTTGTTGAGTTGTCATTTTGCACGATGCTTTAATGACATGAATCCTTTTGAATTTCTCCCTTGAAAAGCTAATCTAGGATCAACTCCAAGGTTTTAGGCAATCTTGTGACCTACTAGAATTTGCTCAATTGAAGATAAATGTGTATGTTCACGAGGAGGCCTTTGCTAGTTCCAACCAATTTTAGATAAGATGTTTGATCTTCTTGTTGTCTAAAAAAGTAACCACAAAAGAGATATATTTTTGGTATTTTTTATTTTATGATGAATGCAATTTATCGATGCAACTATATGAATTCCTATTTTAACCAAGTGTTAGAAAAGAAAATAACAAAGATAGGGTGACAAGAGATTAAAACAAATGACTTGAAAGGGAAATTCCTAATAGACATAAACCACAGTAACAACACGTCTACAAATTAAATTGTTGAAAAGATCGAGTAAGAAACCAATAAAAATAGGAGCAACGCTTCCTCAATTCCACTGATGTAATCATCGATGGGAACTTAGTAATAATCAAAATATGTTTCACTTCTCATCAAATTGCAAGGCCATAGAAAGTGCGCTCATGCAAGACAAGAAGCTATACAGGAACAATAGATCATCTTCTCTCCAACTCAGTACATTAGTGGAATTCATTAACACGAGGCAAAAACTAGAACTAAAAGATCGCACAATCATAACAACACAATAAAACCATTGTCTCCATTATTATTCATAAACATACATTCACAAAAATAACACAATCTGGCAAGAATAACTACACTTAGAATGAGAGCATCAATAACATATATTATTGCATCAAAATAATGACCTAGAGTACATATTACATCCCTATATTTATAAGAAATTATCTCCTCAATTTGTGTTGAGAGTGAGAGATCTCTTCATACAAACATATGCTTAAAACTAATAAAACAAATCTAATTATATACAAACTAACTCTCTAAATGGTGCTAAGTAGGTCTCCACCCTTGTTTATATCAATTAATGGGTGCATAAGCCTTTACATGACTTAAAATGATAAAATAAGAAGAAGATAAGAAGAAGGAAGTTGCAAGAGGATCTAAGAGTCACTTGAAGCTCAAAAATGGAAACTTGACCTTCTAGGCATTTCTAAGAGTTGAACTGTCGTCAAAATGTGTTTCTAGTGCATGGAATGCTCTAAATTAGGGACTATTATTTAACTATCAGCACATTATTACTTCTTCAAAATTATCAGTGTACCTCTATGAAAAGCACACTTGCACACCTTACACCCTTGATGATAGGTTCCAAAATTGCAAAATTTCCCAAGTGTCAAAACTGAATTTCTAGCTTCTGGGTTTTGTACCCCTTTATACTAGAGTGACATTTGGATGTTTGCTCTTGAATTTCTCTATTATCTCAGTCACTTGGCTTACTTTCAAAAAATTCAAAGCTCCATACTTATCCTTTACTACCAATTGATAATTACTAACTTCTATATGCATTGCCACAAAATCCTCAAGTTTAGTGTCCAGCTCTAATAATACCTCTTCAATCTTAAATGCTTGTTTGATATCTTCATCTGAAAAAGCAACTTTGAAGGTTCTTCAAAACTATTGGACTACTGATTGCACTGAATTGAGTTTGGATTTCAACTCATCTTCAAAAATGTCAAGGCAGATATCATTGTAATACCTCTCTACTTCCAAAATCTGCTCTTGAGTTTTTCCTTTCAACTTCTATATCTTTGCATGTAATGTCTCCATAACTTTATTCTCAGAGGCTATCTTCTCAATCCAATAATCTAATTTTTCGAGCTCTTTAGCAGGGTACACTTCCATGAGCATATGATACCTCTGACCCTTTATTACTTAAAGTGCTTGAAGGTCCTTTCTCCAGGTATATACCTCATCCATTAACCCAAAATCTTGGTTCACTATGGACACTAGCTTATTCATGCTAGACTCAATATGGTGCAACAGGTTCAAATTCCCCAGTATTATTTGTACACATTTATCTTCAAAATTGTCATGCCATTTTTGACATGCGCCTAAAAATGAATCCATCTATATGCTACCCTTTATATCAACTTGGACTCATATTGGTCCATATGTTTGAACACCTCCTTTATGCCTGTAGCGATTAACAATTTAGCAGTATCTACCGTGGGTCTTCCTAATACAACCTCCTTGATTTGGTAATCTTTAGGAGTCAAATCCTCAGTTTCAACATGTGGAGGAGGGATGGTGATGTGTGCAAGTAAGTCCTAATATTGGTTCTTCATAATGAAGGCCATTGGTCACGCATCACCTATAGGTGGCTCAAGCTTCTTGATGGATTTTACTAGCTCATTCATTCCCTCATCTGCACTCAAATCCAGTTGCCTTTTCCTTCAAACCATAACCTCCCTTTTCAACCAAGTGGGTGTAGTGCCCATGGAAACATGTACTTTGCTAAACAAGGGGTTTATACTACAAGCCCCTTCCCCTTATCACTCCTTTCTAGCGTATTCTCCTTTTGAGAAAGATCTACATTTGGAGTCTTTGTATCTATTGTATCCAAGGTCCTAACCTATGTATCACAAGGATTTTGCTGAGATTCTTCCAATATTTGACCCTCCTCTGATACTTCATAGGCTTGTATTTGTTCAGGCTCTTCCTCCTCTACTTCCTGTTCTTCTCCTGGTGGATGCACTTACTTAGTCACTTAGACTTGAGCTGCATGCTCATCTTGATGCTCCACTTGTGTTAGATCTTGCTATGGTTGTTAGGGTTCTTGAGCTTGAGCTTTTTTGTCTTTAGGCTTTCTCTTCCTCTTTTCTCCTCTTTCCACCTCAAAATACTCAACTTCTTGCTCATGCTAATGAACATTTTCCAGCCTCACTAGGGACTGAGATGGGAAAGTTGGTACTATGACCTTTACACCTTTGCCTTTGATAGGTCATTCTGTGGCTTGTAGAGGAATAACCTGTGTGACTAGATCAAGTTTGAAAGGTTTCTTGATCCATTTCCATGTTAGTTGAACTATATGGCAAGCTCTGTTGTTGATGTCTGCATTCTCATCCTTGCCAATCTTTACATTCATTATTGGTCATGTTGTACAATGAATCTAAGACATATTTTGTGTCTTTCTCGACATCCTTGAGTGGGATCTTCATTTTAAGCACTTTCTTCGCTAAATATAGAGTCATCCTACAATAGTCCCTAATTCAGACATCATAGTCATCTATGACATTCATCCAATCATCCTTCAGTGCATCTTCATGCACAAACTACTTCCCTGCTAGATATTAGACCCTCCCTATGTTGTCAAAATAAGGGCGAGGGGGGTTGTAGTCTTCTAATAGATATTGATCCCATTCTGAATAAAAGGTTATGATGTCCTACTTTTGCTTGACCTCGAATGCACCAACAATGATTGGCCACACCCATGTCTTCTTATGTTGTTTCCTCACTCTGTCATATGCAGATGTGAGCTACCTTGCAATCTCCAACAAGATGAATCAATCTGATGGATACCTCAAGAGTTTCTTCAAATTTACTTGTGTGCTAACTGTAGAACCAGAATCAGTATGCAAAGAACATTAAAAAATAAAGTAAACATTCACAAACCAAAAACTAAATTCACATATATGCTTAGACTAAGAAAGAAAATAAGAAGTGAAAACCTCACGAGAGAAAAGACTCCATGCTTTCTTGATTATGTAGATGTGTCCTTTTGCTGTGGATGTATGCTCAAGATGCTCAAAAGTTGCTTCAATGGAGATGGGTAATGGCAAATTGGTAGCTTTGTGAGCTCTCAATTTGGCATTATAAGGGTATGGTTGATGGCTTTGGTTCTCAAAATAGCATGGTAACTTTAGCTCAAAGATTGTTGATGAAATGGCTTGGGATGGGATTCAATTTATAGGCTAAGGGGTAGAGGGATGGAGGGCTTAGATGCAAGGATGGATGAAGGCTTAAGGAGGGCTAAGATGCACTCAAAGGGGAGCACATGGATTGTGCTTGTTTAGCACCAATGGGAAGGTGACACTTGTCACAAGGAGGATGAGTGTGAGAGGGTAGGGTTAAGGGTTGGTTAAGGGCATGATGAGTGGGGTTGAGTATGTAAGAGGGATGTAAAAGGAATGAGTGTGGAAGAGGGAAGAGTGTGGAAGATGGGTGTAAGAGTCATGAGTGGGCTTGTAAGAGTCTTTATGTTTTGTAAGAGCACTCATGACTTAGTGGTTGGGTTTTTTTGAGGGGAGACTTTGGTTTGGATTAGGAAAGTCTTAAACTTGTTTAAGGAATGTGACAACATTAGGGGGTGGATTAGGCTTGGGTTTAGGATTAGATTAGGGATGTTACAGATGTGCAAGTGGATGGCATTAATGAGGGTGGGTGAGTTAGTGGCTAAGCTTGGTTAGTATGGGTGGATGGGGTGGATTAGGCTAAATGGAGGATTAGAGATAGGTTAGGGTTTTTTTGAATTTGAGGATTTCATTTATCAAATAGATTTATTTAATAAATGGAGATTTTTGGAATTAGATAGGAGAAAAGGATTTAATTGATAAATAATAGATTATTTGATTTATCAATTAGGACTATAGATGATTAATTAAATTAATCAACTAGGGGATGACAAAGGATTAATTAAATAAGAATTTAATTAATGATTCCTTTAGAGATGGCTAAATTAGATTACCAAAGTAGTGTAATCAAATTTAGGTGTCTACACTAACTACCCTTAGGTAAGTGAACAATTTGAACTGGATGTAGTAGGCATCGATCTCTACAATCCTTGTTGCTATCTCTACTAACATCCTTTTAGCATATTCACCCTCTTTAAATCAGATGATCAAAAATATGAAACCATCATTCACTATCCTGTATTCTTTTCTCTTATCAGAGAGCTTCTTCTTCATAGCTAAGGATATACCACATAAGGCCAGGCATTAGCATCTTGCATGCTACCTCTTTTGTAAATTCTTGGGTACTCAGTTGTCCTTACTACCAATATATACACTGAATATGATGTCATATAGAACTTGGGGTTGGCCTCAACGACTACTAGTTTCTCGTTCAGGTTATCACTCAGCATTGTGGCCCAATCAATTGGTATCTTGGTCATTTTGATGGTTTCTATGAAATGGACCATCCATATATGAACATGTCTAGCTGTTGGTAGGCCCATGACTCTGCTTAAAAGCATGAAGGTGTATCCCACATCATCCTTCATGTATCCCCAAGTCATGTCTACCTTGCCGACTCTATGACCCACTGGTGTTCTATCAATAAAAAATGATGATTTTATTATCTCTTTGGCTTCCTTTTCATTGTCTCGGTACCATTTTTCTACTCCCTCATAGGATATCCGCAAATACTTATTAGCTCTGGGGAGGTGAAAGACTTTCTCAATATTTTGAGGTCGAAGGTCTAGGACTATCTCACCTATGACACTCTTAACAACATTTTCTTCCATAACATAGTTCTCAATGAGGGTCATGATGAGTTCTGAAGATTGTACCAATGTAGGATGGGCTATCATATTTACTAACCTTGATCGAATAAGTGCTTACACCATTGCAAATATCTCTTTGGGCTTGTTACAAATGGTGAGGAACATGTTCTAGACAATATGGCCTAGATTGATGTCTCTGATTTCTACATGCCCATCCTGAAAGCATGATTTCCTTCAGTACCTTGATATTTGAACACTACAGGCTTTGGAGCAATCTTTTCTACAAGCGAGGATGATGAGGACACCACTTTATTTGCACAAAAGAAGATATTACTCTGAAGAGCTAAAAATCTAACCCAAAACAAACCCTAATTGATAGAAAACCTAACCTAAAACACTCAAAACACTCAAAACAATCAATTCCCCCCAAAAGCATGGAATGCAAAATAGCACGCCTAGCACACCCTCACAAGTGCACAAGGTGCGCTTATAAGTTTTTTTAAGGCTATTTTACTACAGATGTGCACCTGTGCACCTTGTTGAGTTGCGCAACTATGCATATGCGAAGCAAGTGCAAGGGGAATTCAACTAAGTCCTTTATGCTTTGGAGTGCACAAAGGGTGCACACATGCACACCTTAATGGGGTGCACATGTGGGCACCCTTGTGTTTTCCTTAAGGTTACCTTGGGGAGGTGTGCACATATGTAACACCCTACTAGGGAACCCAAAAGAAATTAACGTAAAGTTTTACTAAGTTTTGTAAACATTATTTTTTGAAAGATAATATACAACAACAGTTATAAAATAGTGGATGCAATAACATACACTCATACATAAGCAACACATAAACATATTACATATCTTAAGGGTCCCATGATGTAGAATCACATTTAAGTTTAATTAATACTAAATCCAATATATGTGACCAATCTACATCAAGGAATAATTACAAGTATGAATCCATTTAAATAATATAAAGCTATCTTGAATGCCACTTGGTAAAAATTCTAATGCACAATCATCCACTATGCAAGTCATAGGGTATGAAAGTCTGAAAGAATATGCATCATAAAAATATATTACATCATCTTGTAAGATCTATGAATCAAATGCAATCCAATAGAGTATAATCATCCATCATAGTACATAAGAACATAATGAAAGAGAGTACAGAACAGGGTACTCCAACCGTGACATCGAACTATCAGATCTCAATGGTAAAAATAAAAGCACTACCACCTGATCTCATGAAACCTAAATGGTCCACTCCCACTGTGCTGAGGAGATAATCTAAAGTCCCAAATAGGATACAAACCCAAAAGTCAAATCGAACATCGAAGTCAAGGGAATCCTAGAAGTAATCTACCTCAAAGGTACCAAGACACATATGACATCTAAACCCAAAGGTAATAATGACATGTAGGAAATCTACTATGTAAGTGGGCAAGTGTCATCGCATAAGCCAACTCTAAGGTTACGCTGGCAACCTCACTAGACTCCAACCCCCTAGTGACTCTATGCGGCACTAGTATCCTTTTGTACAGAGAAGGCATACTAACAAAGCAAGTTTACAACCAAACATCCTCTCTACTCCCATCCTATTGTTTTGAAATCTAATTGAAAAGCTCATTGTTGTTGAAGATCAAAGAGGGAGATTGTTGAAAAAGAATTTTTTCAATCATTTTTTTTTCCATTGATGTCAAACTTGCTATTTGTAGGGATGATATTTGCTTATAAGATCCAAGCACTATCACTTAGTTGATTGATAAAGAGGATTTGATCAACAAGATGTAATAAGAGCACCTAAGGGAAAGGTTGAGTTATGATGTTGTGATGAAGTGCAAGGATCAGTTAAGACAATGGCTAAGTAATGTATTGATGACATATTCAAAGACACAGATGTTGGTCACACTTAGAAACATTGGAGGAAGAAGTTGTAACAAGGATGACTGCAAAGCTTAGACTAAAATCTTTAGTGGATACCAAGCGAGTTAGTTGAAGCTAAGAAAATTCTTAGTAGAAGCTGAGTAACAGACATTTCTAGTGTGTTCCGAGTGATCTTCAAGTGCCGAGTGAAGATCAGGTGCCAAGCATCAGGAAAAACATAGTTGATGTCAAGTAACACAGTAAGTGTCGAGCACTAGTATTTCAATAATGTCGAGCTACTGCATTATTTCAAATGATGATGATTCGCCAAATCTAAGCCGACTTAGTGGTTGCATTGAATTTTTTGAATGAGTTGGAAGATAAGGATGGTGAGTTGTTAGCATAGAATCTTATGTAAACCATTTTTGGGCGAATTCTAAAGGATTATTCAAGAAGTTTCTAGAGGAAATAGAATATGGGTTAGATGCAATGAATCCTACCTAATCCATGTGAATTGAAATTGAAAAATGGAAGAATCGAGTGGGAAAAAGAACTCCAAGACTTCTATTTAAGGAGTCATAGATCAAGAAGCTGAGAGCTGCTGATACTGTTACTGCAGAAGTGCCAAATTTGTGAAGTGGTTGAAAGGGTGTCAAGAAGGAGACATCTAGGAGAAGGAAGAGCACATAGATTCTACTTCTACGAGTGGTCATGAAGAGATGATTGCACTGGTACATTGAGTATGGAGACTCGAGGAGAGAAAGCTTGAAAGGGAAGGAAAGCTATTAAGAGTTGTAGAGATTGAAGGCCAGACAAGGGTATGAGTTGAGAAGTGATTTGAGATTTGCAAGATAAGTTGTATGTTGTAGTTAGGTCAATATTTTCTAATACTCTCTAACAATTGTATTAGATTTGAAAAAAAAACCTATGGACTTAGGTTGGCCTAACATCCATTTGTAAATCCTTTAACAGGGTGGCATTCCAAGTGAATGTTCTAAAGTCCTCTAACCAGGCCCACTTCTAACAGGGTGATTAAATCCTCTAACAAGGTCACATTTAACAATGTGTTGTAAGCCTTTAACAGGGCAGGCCTTTTATAGGGCATCACTTTAGAAGGGTGAGAATTGAGTAGCATGTTACTGGTGGTTTTTTCCAAATTGGGTTTCCATGTAAATCACTATGTCATGTGTTGATTTCTTGTGTGCTTTACTTGCATGTTGATTTACAGTAACTTGCTAATAAGATAAGTTAAAGTTTGGATGAATGGATGGTTGAAAGAGTTCACAATACTTAGAGAAAAAGTTTGAATAGGACACTTAGACCTTGAATAACTGATTCGCCCCCCTCTCTCAGTTATTCTAAAGAAATTCTAACAATTGGTATCAGAGCCATCTATTGATTTAGTTTCAAGGTACTAGAAGTAGGAAGATCAAGATGTCCAAAGAGAAGTTCCTAAGATCAACAAAGACAACTTTGCTACATGGCAGAGTTTGATGAAATTGCAACTTTTGATCAATAGGTAACTATGCACAAACCTCAATTGGAATAAAGCATGTAACTCCAGCAGGACCCCTCATTGCAGATGACTTAAACAAAAAGAAGGAGCATAACCAAGCAATGTTGGAAATTACATCTACACTTAGCTATGCTGAATATGATGACATCAAAGACTGTGGTACTACATTCAAAATGTGGAAAACCTTATTAGAAATCTATGGAGGTGATCAGAATGTCCAGAGAGCAAAGAGAGAAAGCCTAAGAGGGAAGTTTGATGACATGAAGATGGAGGAAGGTGAAAACACTGCTCAATATGCTGCAAGAATAAAAGAAGTGGTGAGTGCAATAAGAAGTCTAGGTGGACAACTGGAAGACGAAACATCCATCAACAAATACTTAAGAACTTTGCTTCTTATCTATGCTATAAGAGTTTTAGCCATCCAAGAGCTAAGGTGTGTACAAGGGAACACACTAACCTTTGAAGGAATAGTTGGAAGACTTATTGCATTTGAGCTATCCAATTTTGACAACTACAGACCTAAGAACCTTGAATCTGCTTTCAAGGCCAATATGACAATGAAAGATGCTGAGGAGGACACATCAAGCAAAAGAAGAAGAAAAGGAAAACATGCATCCAGTGATAGCAGCACAGATGAAGAAGATGTGGAACAGTTAGAAGCACTACTAGCTGGGAGATTCCATAGAGGTAAAGGAAAATTCAAAGGTAAGCTCCCCGTCATATGTTTCAATTGCAATGAAGTAGGTCATATTGCTACAAGATGTCCACAGAAGAAAAACTATAAAGAAGGAAACAAGTTCAGGAACAAAAGAGAAGATGACAACAAAGATTACAAAGAAAAAGGTAAAATATGCTACATTGTTAAAGAGGATTCTGATGAGAATGATGATGAAGTAGTCTATGTAGCTATGAAGGATGAATCAGATAATGATGAAGATGAAGCAATAACATTGGTTACCTGTGTGAACAAGAATGACAAGTGGATCGTAGACAGTGGATGCTCACATGACATGATATGAGATAAAAGTAAGTTCATTACCTTTACTCAATATGAAGGAAATAGTGTTAGATTTGGTAATGATGCCCCATGTCAAATCAAAGGAAAAGGCTCTAACAAACTTACAGAGAAAATTTCATGTGATAATGCACACTATGTTGAAGGATTGAACTACAACTTGTTGAGTGTATCTTAGTTAGGCAATGTAGGATGCAAAGTGGAATTTGGAAACAAAACTGCCAAGATCTGTATGACACTGATGGAAATTTGATAGGAAAAGGTGAAAAAACTAGGAGTAATCGGTTTTATCTTGATATGGAAGATGCAACATGTCTTGTTGTTAGATTTGATGATGTATAGTTGTAGCATAAAAGGTTGTGTCATGTTAACTTTGATAATTTGATCAACATTAGCAAGAAAAAGAAAGTCATAGGATTGCCCAAGTTGAAGAAACCTTAAAACACAATGTGTAAACAATGTCAACTAGGGAAGATGACTAAGTCTAGTTTCAAAAGCAAAACATACACTTCCAAAGAAGTACTAGAGTTAGTTCATGTATATCTATGTGGCCCAATAGAAGTGCAAAGCTACCTTAGAGACAGATACATAATGCTATTTGTAGATGATTATTCCAAGATAATGATTGCTATGTTTTTAAAGCAAAAATCTGATGCATTTCAAATGTTCAAGTGGTATTTGGCTAGAGTTGAGAAGGAAACAAGAAAGAACCTGAAATGCCTAAGGTTAGAAGAGGAGGTGAGTTCACATCAAGAGAATTTGAAGTGTTTTGCAATGACAAAGGTATCAAAAGGCAAACATCAACACCAAGGACTCCACCACAGAATGGTATTTCTGAAAGGAGGAATAGGTCAGTGATTGACTGTGCTAGAACCTTAATGATAGAGAAAAAGGTTGCACTAAAATACTAGAGAGAAGCTGTAAGTACTGCAGTCTACACATTGAATAGAGTTCCAAGTCAAGAAAGTTAAAGTCAAGAAAGGTACAAATGCAACACCCTTTGAATTGTGGTATGGTCATTCACCTAATGTTAAACATTTCAAAGTGTTTGGTTGTAAATGCTATATTCTAAAAGACATTAGAAATGACAAGTTTGATGCAAAAGGTGATGAAGGAATTTTTCTTGAATACTCCACTAGAAGTAAGACATATAAGTGTTTGAATACTAATACTAACAAAATTGTGGAGAGTGCAAATGTAAATTTTGATGAGCATGCAGAAGTTCAGATTGATGAGTCAAAGGAAACAGAGGATTATAGATCCTTTGTATACTTCTACGAAGGAATGACAGCTGAAGACAATGCTGAAAATCAAGTTGGGAATCAGCAACAAACTTCAGTATCTGTCAAGTCTCAACTAGTGAATGTCGAGTTACATTCAGAAGCTGAGCTATAGAATGCAAAAAATGCACATTCTAGTTCTGAGAATAGTATGAAAGAAAGAAATGATGAACTGCCAAGTGAAGAAGAATGAAATGACTTTGAAGCTGAAGGATCAAACATGGAAAGAAGGACTGAACCCAAATTAGCTAAGTATGTAAGAAGACATCACCCTACAGATCAAATCATTGGTGACAAGGATGCCAGAACCATGACAAGGAATAGACTTAGAAGTGAATCATGTCTACTAAGTAAGGTTGAACCCAAAATAGTAAAATATGCACTACAAGATGATGACTAGTATAAGGCCATGAAAGAAGAGATAGATCAGATTGAGAAGAACAAAACTTGGTCTCTAGTTCATAGACCAACTAATAAGAATGTGATTGGTACCAAATGGGTGTTTAGAAACAAACTTGATGAAAATAGTGAAATAACAAGAAACAAAGACATATTAGTTTGTAAAGGCTATGCACAAGAAGGACTTGATTATGAAGAAACATTTACCCCTGTTGCAAGAATGGAAGGAGTAAGAATATTACTTGCATATGCTGCATATAAAGGTTTCAAAGTTTACCAGATGGACGCAAAGTCAGCTTTTCTAAATGGTATACTAGAAGAGGAAGTCTACATAGAACAACCAGAGGGATTTGTTGATGAGAAGAACAAGGACATGGTCTGCAAGCTACACAAAGCACTTTATGGATTGAAGCAAGCACCTAGAGCATGGTATGAGAGGTTGCACAAATATCTTGTGAAAATAGGATTTGAAAGAATAGATGACAACAACAACTTGTACATCAAAGCTAAGGAAGGTAAAGACATTTTGATTTTAGAAATCTTTGTTGATGATATAATATTTGGAGGAAAAGATATTCTTTGTAAAGATTTTGCTAATCAAATGAAGCATGAATTTGAAATGTCAATGTTTGGAGAAATCAAATTCTTTGTTGGATAGCAAGTACATCAGTTGAAGCATGGAATATTTGTGACTCAATCCAAATACATCAAGGAAGTACTCAAAAAATTTGGGCTAGAAGACTCAAAACCAATTAGCACACCAATGGCAACAGGTCATAAACTATCCAAGAATGATGAATCTGCTAAAGTAAATCAGACATTGCATAGGTCAATGATTGGAAAGTTGCAATACATTATACATAGTAGACCAAACATTGCATCATCTGTTGGAATAGTGGCTAAATTTTCTGTAAATCCAAGAGAAAATCACTTAATGGCAGTGAAGAGAATATTGAGATACCTGAAAGGAACTGATGACTTTGGTTTATACTACAAGAGGAATGAGAAGTTTGAACTGAAAGCTTACACTGATGCAGATTGGGGAGGTAACATTGATGATAGAAAAAGCAACAATGGAGGAGCACTTTTCTTAGGAAAGATGTTGATTACATGGACAAGCAAAAAGCAAAGCTGAACCTCACAGTCTACTACTGAAGCTGAATATGTGGCAGTTGCTATAAATTGCACCAATATTGTATGGATCAAACATTTGCTACAAGGTATGAAGGAAGAGATAACTAAGCCTGTGATACTTTATTGTTGATAATAAAGTGCTATCAATATATCAAAGAACCCAGTAATGCATGCCAAAACTAAGCATATTGCAATCAAGTATCACTATGTAAGAGAGCTGGTGGAAGACAAACAAGTGAAGATGGAATATGTCAGCTCGAAGGAACATATTGATGATATATTTACAAAAGCACTACCTAAAGATGCTTTTGAGTATCTTAGAGGCAAGTTAGGGGTGATACCCCTAGCTAAGACTACTTGAACCAAAAAAGTAAGAATGCCCTACATCAAATGAGTTGAATGTTGAAAATAATACACATTGATGCAGAAGATGTTTTCTTTGGGATCCACGCCTAAAGTAGTAGAAGTACTGAAACTTAAAATTAGTCACAAGCAAGGTGACAGAGGGAGATATTAAATGAACCTGTAAGAGCTACATCTACATATTAAGATGCTAATATGTCTTTGGCATTGTTGTCAAAGAGGGAGAAGTGAACAACTGATCAAAAACTATTGTAGATAAAAGATTTAGACAAAGGGAGAAGTGGACAACTGAACAAATAAAGATAAAGGGAGATTTTAGAGGTTGATCAGAATAGCAAAAGATGAATAAAATAGAGGGAGAAAGATAAAGATAAAGGATACAACAACAATGAGGGAGAAGTGAAATAAATCAATCAGAATAGTAGTAGGAGATGTGATGTCATAATTTACTTTTTGGCATTTGACTTACTGTTCTAACCTAGTTAGTTTGTGGTTGAATAGTTTAGTTTGATAGTTGATTAGTTTGGTTTGCCATCAATGCCAAAGAGGGAGATTGTTGGAAATCTGATTGAAAGGCTCATTGTTGTTGAAGATCAAAGAGGGAGATTATTGAAAAAGAATGTTTTCAATCATTGTTTTGCCATTGATGTCAAACTTGCTATTTGTAGGGATGATATTTGCTCATAAGATCCAAGCACTATCACTTAGTTGATTGATGAAGAGGATTTGATCAACAAGATGTAACAAGAGCACCTAAGGGAAAGGTTGAGTTATGCAGTTGTAATGAAGTGCAAGGATCAATCAAGACAATGGCTAAGTAATGTATTGATGACATAGTCAAAGACACAAATGTTGGTCACACTTATAAACATTGGAGGAAGAAGTTGTAACAAGGATGACTGCAAAGCGTAGACTAAAATCTTTAGTGGATGCCGAGCGAGTTAGTTGAAGCCGAGCAAATTCTTAGTAGAAGCCAAGTAATAGACATTTCTAGTGCGTGTTGAGTGATCTTCAAGTGTCGAGTGAAGATCAGGTGTCAAGCATTAAAAAAATTTCAATTGGTGCCGAGTGATCTTCAGGTGTCGAGCATCAGGAAAAACATAGTTGATGCCGAGTAACATAGTATGTGCTGAGCACCAGTATTTCAATAGTGCCGAGCAGCTGCATTATTTCAAATGATGAAGATTCACCAAATTTAAGCTAACTTAGTGGTTGCATTAAATTTTATGAACGAGTTGGAAGACAAGGATGGTGAGTTGTTGGCACATAATCTTACGTAAACCGTTTTTGGGTGAATTCTAAAGGATTATTCAAGAAGTTTCTAAAGGAAACAAAATATGGGTTCGATGCAATGAATCCTACCTAATCCATCCGAATTGAAATTGAAAAATGGAAGAATCAAGCGGGAAAAAGAACTCCAAGACTTCTATTTAAGGAGTCATAGATCAAGAAGCTGAGAGCTGCTGATACTATTGCTGCAGAAGTGCCAAATCTGTGAAGTGGTTGAAAGGGTGTCAAGAAGGAGACATCTAGGAGAAGGAAGAGCACATAGATTCTACTTCTACGAGTGGTCATGAAGAGATGATTGCACTGGTACATTGAGTATGGAGACTCAAGGAGAGAAAGCTTGAAAGGGAAGGCAAGCTGTTAAGAGTTGCAGAGATTGAAGGCCAGACAAGGGTATGAGCTAAGAAGTGATCTGAGATCTGCAAGATAAGTTGTATGTTGTAGTCAGGTCAATATTTTCTAATACTCTCTAGCAATTGTATTAGATTAAAAAAAAAATCCTATGGACTTAGGTTGGCCTAACAACCATTTGTAAATCCTTTAACAAGGTGGCATTCCAAGTGAATGTTCTAAAGTCCTCTAACCAGGCCCACTTCTAATAGGGTGGTTAAATCCTCTAACAAGGTCACATTTAATAGTGTATTGTAAGCCATTAACAGGGCATGCCTTTCATAGGGCATCACTTCAGAAGGGTGAGAATTGAGTAGCATGTTACTGATGGTTTTTCCCAAATTGGGTCTCCACGTAAATCATTGTTTCATGTGTTGATTTCTTATGTGTTTTACTTGCATGTTGATTTACAATAACTTGCTAATAAGATAAGTTAAAGTTTGGATGAATGCAAGGTTGAAAGAGTTTACAATACTTAGAGAAAAAGTTTGAATAGGACATTTGGACCTTGAATAACTGATTCACCCCCCCCAGTTATTCTAAAGAAATTCTAACACCTATCATGTACTAGCACTCAAGGCATGGGTGAGGAAAGATAATGACTCTTATTAATTTATTTTACTTTCATTTAATGCAATGTTATCACTTATTAAAATAACCTACAATGGGTTACCCAGACAACCTCTTTAGGGCTCTGACTTCCATTGCAAGCCACTTCCCAATATGACGTATGGATAACCTACCCTAAGCTCAGTAAAAGCATAAGGTCTCATATGACCATAAACCGCACATCAGTTCTTAAACAAGCAACTGGAAAGTACTGAAAATATCACTGATCAAAATCACAGATTTCACCAATACAATCATCCTAATAGGACTAATCCAAAATCAAGTACACATATACAAAACCATGACATCACCAAAAACAACAACTCCTAGCCTCTGGTAGACATCTTGAAATGAGTTAACACTCTAGGTCAACCCCAAACCCAACACAAGAAAACATACAACTAACTGTAGTTTCATAGTTTTTGTTTGGTTTTGAAAACACATAGTTTTGGTTTAACAGTAAGGTTCACTTTTACATTTCGTAGTAAGTTTTCGACTTTAGTAAAGTTTATAAAAATCCCCCCAATTTAACCCATTTTCACTTTTAAATTGGAACACATCATTACCATTAATAGTTGAAAAAAAATATGACTCTATTAAATGCTATAAAATAATTTAAATAATAATTATTAAATTATTAAAACAATAATTATCGATTCTTTAATAAAATAATTAAAAGACCATTAATAATCATAATCATTAAATATTAACATAATAAAAATTTAATTTAAACTTATTAAACAATATTAATTATTAACTAAAAATTAATTAAACTACATTAATTAAATTAATTAATAATTACTAAACTATATCAATTAAATTAATAATTAATAAAACTATTAATAAAAAATATTAAATTAACAAACTTTTAATTAAAAAAATAAAAAATAAAAAAGTTTGTATTTAGAGGCTTGCCAACCTACCAAAGCATGGCTGCCACAATAGCCCTACTGCGATCACATCAGAGTATTGCTGTGTTAGTAGTAGTAATTGTTGTTGCCACAACAACCCTGACACGCAAGAGGGCGTGAGGGGTAAGGTGGGTGGGGTCTGGTGGCCCCGCCCACCATAACATTTATTTTTAAATTTTTTTTGTTTAATAAAAACAAACAAATCCCCCCCACCCCCTTCAATTTTTTTATTATTATAAACAATGTAAAATTGAATATGATACAGAAAACTTGAATAAATAATCAAATTTAGCACTTTGTAGATTGATTTGTTTCCCAAAACCCTACTTGATTAAAATACCATTTTATTAAATCAACATAATGAGGGTTTTTTAATTGTCAATACATATATTCAGATAATCTTAGAATGAAGAACAATTAAAATTTACAGAAGAGTTTCAATTTAATCTATTCGTTCATAGATGTATTCGAGAATAAAGAATAATAAATTTAAACACAAGGATTTCAACCAAATCTAAATTTTTGGAAATTGATTTATCCAAACATGAAGAAGACAGGAATTCGAAGAACGAAAAATTTATGCACAAATAACCCATAATATTCTACCTGAATATGATGCTAATACGACAATTGCACAGAGCACGCAAGTATTTCCCTTTCTTCTGAAAGCCTTCTTCTCGAAAATTGCTCCTCCAAATCTTGGTTATGGAGAAATGAACTCTAGATTGCTAATAAAGAGTTTTTCCCCAAAGTTAGGGATTTGATTGTGCAAATCACGTGAAAAACCCTTTTCCTTTATTACGTATTATATTTTAATTTTCATGTGCAACCTTTTGCAAATTAAATTAAAATATCTTTATTAAATAAATTTCTTTCTCTCTTTAATTAATTCTCAAGATGTTTTTGATAAAAATATTTATTAACTTAAGTAATAATAATATTTAGCTTTTATTGAAAAATGAATTACTAAATATATTATTATTAAATTAAATAAATATTATTATGCCCAGAATTAGACTTTCACTTAATCTTTAAATTTAATTTCTCAATAAATTGAATATAATTAAAAATTGAATTTCCTTCTTAAAATTTCCATTAAATTAAATCATTAATTATTATTTTAAATTGATTTAATTATAACAGAAAATCATTACAAACCCACGAGACTAAATATTAAAATCCATAAAAGTACAAAATGCTAGATCAAGCTCAAGGGTTAAAGTCACGAATTTACATCACTTGATGAATTTAGAAGGGCAAACAACCTAAATACTTGTCTTACTTTCTAGGATAATTGGCTTAAGTTTAGGATTTGGACTCAAGAATTATCTCCCCTCTTTTACCATTGAGATACTACGATAGGGTACACTCATTTTGGCAATTCAGGGAAGCCGATACCTAGTACCTGCAATCCACATAAAGTCTACACATGTACATACACATATATTATAAACTAAACAGGCAATGGCGAGAAGTGGTGCATTGTGTAGATCTCGACTAGCAGGTGACTACGACTTCCTCCCTCAAACATATCAGAAACATCATACATAAAATAAAACATACAGGTACACCATACACATGTAAGTATGGGGTAAGTATCTATCGAAAACACATACAAATAATCCATCTAACTATCATCATGAAATAACTGAAATCATTGTATACTATCATAATTGAAGAGCAATCATGCATACATGAAATAACTAGTCCAAAGTAACTCATCATATAATCATAACTGAAATCATTGTATACTATCATAATTGAAGAACAATCATGCATACATGAAATAACTAGTCCAAAGTAACTCATCATATAATCAATCGAGTATGAAATAATATCCAACAATCTGGAAAATAAATGTCACTGATCATCAACCATAAACATAAAGCTGGCCTAAAAGAGTTCGACAATATTAATTGAAAAGAAAACTTGGGGTAGGCACTACAACATGCACACCTTTCCTCAAGTGTTCCCTTACCTTAGTTTTTAGGTTGCAAAAAGCACCTTTCCTAATCTTGATGCCTTTGGTTTTTTAGTTCTTTATGTTTTAGGTTTTGTGTGAACAAAGGTACGCACATGCGCACCTTGAGAAGGTGCCATGCGCGCATCTTTGGTGTCCTAACACTTATGTGTTTTGTGTTGTGTGCAGGGTCGAGCATACCTTTGGAGGTGTGGTTGAACTGGGAGAGCGGAGAGGAATGAGGTAAGGGGGAGGGGTCCCAAGCTTATATAGGCTTAGGCCCCGTGTGTGCACCCTTTGGATGTGCTCCAAAAGGAAAAGAGTTGCACATTTAGCGCACCTGAGCACCTTGGAAAGGTGCGCATGTGCGCTTTTATGCACAAAAACACTCTTTTCTTCCAAATTTTCTCAGTTCTGACACCAGGGGGTTTCTCATTTAGAGACAAGGGCTAGATCCAGACTCTAAGGGAAGTTCCAAAATGACCCAAGCCTCGGACTATGGGTTTGGGAGACAATAATTTACTAGGTGTCCCCATTTCTAAGAGAAATGGGGCATGTGTTGTGAAACCACAACAATATTTAACAATTCCAAAATAAAAAGATCACATTTTATAATCAATATTATTAGTGATTGCTCTAAATTATTTTTGAAAAAACATGACATACATTTTAATAAAATAATTTTATTCATCACTACTAAATAATAATTATATTGTATTAACAAATATACAAATGCTAAATTGTCTAATTAAAAAGTTAAATAATTAAGGGAAAGGCTAGAGTAATAGTTGAACAACTATATCTAAGTCTAGTCATTGTAGGTGTGAGATGGGTAGATGGATGATCTTCAAGAAACAATGGGAAAAAATTGTCTTTTTGTGAAAAAAGGGGCAGTTAAAATTGAATGACACTTTTATCTTTGAGTGTGCAACATATGAGGATACTAGTAAGTGATACAAAAATAAAATGAAAGCAAAATATCTAAATAAGCTATTTGAGGAGGCAAGACTTCACAAACTATATATTTTTTGAAAAAGATCCACAACAAAAGAGTCAAATGTGAAAAGAACTTGAAAATTGTTAAAATTATTGATTACTTAGAACAATGGTCTTGTAAATGCCATTAAAAGTCACACATCCTTGAGCTAGAGCTTGTCTATTGGACAATAGAAGGGTAGTTGAAACAAAATGACACTTTACCATTTGCGTGAACAACTTACGAGGATTGAAATATTGCTATTAAGATTCATTTGTGTAGTTTTTGAGTCAAACTCATTGACCATGTTTCATGAGTAGTGGTTCACAAGAACCCATCTCTCATTAGAATGAATGGAACACTTGATTGTATTTAGGTGATGCTCACAAAGGTGAAGCACTAAAACCTCTTAGCAGGTCATATATCCCAATACTAGTCTAGTTCAAGTACACTTCACCACAAAGTTCTTTACACGATTAATCACACTTTGCTTGCAACCCCATATGCAAAACCTTTAGCAGTGTTGTGCCTTATAAACCATTCACTATAAAGCCCCTTAAATGTAGCGCACTTGAGCTAATTGAGGTGGAGTAATACTGGGATGGATGAGCTCCAGGCAAGTCCCAATGCTTCACCTTTATGAGCATCAACTAGATGCAATGAATGCTAAATGTTCTATTCATTGACATGAAAGATGGTTCTTGTAAACCATTGCTCATGAAACATGGATCGATGAGTTTGACTCAAAACCTACACAGTTGAATCCTAATACCAACATCACAATTTGATTTGTTTTGAAAAATATCTCCTACTTATCAACATACAAGGATACTCATATAGTATGAAGACAATTCAAAGAAGAACAATAGAAATAGACTATTTGAGAAGACAAGACATCACAAAACTATAAGTTTCTTTATTGAGGTTATGCACACAATCATATTAGCTACCCATTACGAGAGCATGAACCTTTAACTAAACCTCTTCTGCTAAGAGCCAAGGAATGAGGAGTATATATTTCACCAAACTCGTCTTGGGTATGATCCTTGACCTCATCCCTAATTTTGATGTTAGAACCTTATAATTAGGAAGACTTGATTCCTAATAGAATCATTAAAAAACTTCGACTTTACGAATAAACTAATTATCCATTGGTTAAATTTTTTGGGACCCACATCCTAAGGGGAAAAAATGACATTGAAAAAGTCTTAAAAAAATGTTAAAGATGGAAACTCTTGTTCCCCTCCTCCTAGGTAAACATCATTAAAAAGTCATTTAAGAATGAGCTAGAATGTCAAATTTTCCAAGGGAAGATCTAAGGAACGTGGGCACTAAGATATTTTCTTCTTTTGAGAAAATTGCCACGAATCCCTTTAAGGGAAACCATCCAGATAAAAAAGTAAAAAACGCCGAAACCTATACTACAATTAGTTACCTCGTAATCACAGAGCTTAATTAATCAAGTAGAATCTTCGTTCCCGCTCTTGCTACTTATTCACGCTCTCCCTGCAAACACAAACGAAGCCAAAAACAAAACAAGACCACTCAACTCACCGCCCTTCCGAAATTGTGGGAAGCCTCTGGACGCGTGTAGTGGTCGAATCCCCGCAAGAATTGGACTACCATCGCTAAACAATAACATAACAGGAGGTCTAAAGTAGTCTTTGCCAAGATTGGCGATCTGGATCCACAGTTACAGCATGGCAAAGAGCAATGCAAAATTGTGATTTGATCTCAGAGTCTAGATGATTTTGACGCTGGTTTTTATAGCGTCGGAAGAGATTTCTGTACACACATTGTCCATCTAGCGTTATCGGTGTCTCTGTCTTTTGGTTTTGGGATGTACTTGAGCCCAATTTCAGAGTTTGCTTTGATTACAGAAAATTGATTTTTTTTTGGCTTTTATCTTTTTCGTTTTTACGATGGCGACGGATTCCATCATGGGGCGCTCGGATGGTGGTTTGGTCCGTATTTCTTCCAAGGGGAAGAAGGGCGGTGTTGGCCTTTTGAAAAACCAGTTGGAGCTCGTCAAGAGGAAAGATTGTGAGAGATACACAATTGCTAAGATTCCTGAAAATCTTTCGTTTGAAAAGGGCTTTTATATGTTTATTAGGGCGTGCCAGTTATTGGGGCAAAAAAATGAAGGTATTAGTGTGGTTGGTTTGGCCGGGCCTTCCGGAGCGGGGAAAACTGTTTTCTGTGATAAGGTCTTGAGTTTCATGCCGGGCATTGTCTCTATTTCTATGGATAATTACAACGATGCAAGCCGCCTTGTGGACGGCAACTTTGATGGTGAGTTCACTTCTTTCTCTCTTTCTTCTCTTCTTTTTTTTCCTCATAGTTCTTAACAGTGGGAAGTTTTTCTGCTAAATTGCATTGTTTTTATCAATTTGGATTTCCATGATTTTTTCTGAAAAATCTCTCTGCAAACCATTGTGTTGTGCCAGGCCTATATTCCGGAGGCTTTTTCATGAAAAGCGACCTTCAAATAGCAATCTTAAAATTCTTATTGGAAAAACTTTATGCAAATTCTTATGTCCTGTACTTTATTTTCGGCCCTAAATCTAAACATACTTTTTTTTGGGAATACAATAAGCTTCTGAGTGGAAAATTTAACCGTAAAGGCTAAGATTGTTTTTCTGAGTATGACTGAAAAATCCATACGCCGGGATTGTGGTCGTAAATCCTCTTTTTGTAACGACTTTTCGGATCCAATCAAACCCTTTATCACTTACGACATAAAATTTATTATCAGTTATTTATTAGCATAATATACTAAATATTACACATTCATTTGTTTTAGCCAAATTCTTATTAGGTCAGCCATACATCTAAAATCTCAATAATCACTCAATTTTGGAAATGAAAAATAAAATTGAAAGCGAAAGTAATTTTTTCTTCTGAGAATTTTTCGTATAGAAATCGTTTGATAATAAATTTGACAGGCATTTTCCTTTAAGAGATTGTATTTGGCACTCTGCCGGATCCAAGTCATTGTTTTTAATAACAGTTATAATGTTGTTCTTGTTAGTTATTTCCTTCACAAGCTCATGTAATAACGGTTTTATTGTTTTTAAATTCAATTTTTTTCTTTCAGTAATAATTTATTTTATCTCGTTTTATATTGAGATATTAGACCACCTAAATAGGGGATGGTGTTATGAGCTTAGAGGTTATTGTCTCTTTTTCAAAGACAATCTGTCTTGATTCGCTACTTCTTTCTGTACTGTCTAGTTTTTAGGTCTGAAAAAGAATCTAATTTAATTTCCCCCGTTAAAAGTTGGCCAGATAATGGACAACCTTGAACTTTACTCAGGGTATAAGTTATACTGCCTTCTAAAGATTTAAAATATCAAATTTGAGAATGATGTGTTTATTTCTTCTTTTCTTGTCAATTATAACAATACTACAATGCTAATTATTTTTCCATTCAAGAGAAACTATAACTTAATAAGTGGACTATCTATTTTCAGCTTCGACAAGCTTTCATAACTCTGACTATCATCATAGAAATGCCTGCTAGACACATTGCTGTTGAGGACACACCCTTTTTATAGTAGCAAAATTCATAGCAGGAGCTAGCATAGAAATCTCAAGAAATTGGAATAGTACGCTTAGTATGGTTGAACCTGCATGCCCTGTAAATTCTAATTGCTGCCAGTGGTTTCTCTTCAACATCAGCTTCCAAGCATGGCCCCTTGTTGTGGACTTGTCATCAGTTAAACAGTTGGTGATAACATGGACATGGAGGTTTTGTAATGTTGCAATGGCCTGAAATATGTGCCCCACTTATGAGATACCTCCCAAACTTAAATAGCAACCTTAGTAAGTGAATCCTCAAGATTACCAAGCAGTAAGCATGAGTGCTTTGTAACTTACTGCAACCGTGGAAGTCAAGGCAATGCTTTGCCATTGCTTGATTAGTATAACCTCCTTGTAGATACTTACCTCCTTTTTGAAAATTTGATAATCTTTAAAGGGAAGCAATAGTAGGATGGGCAGCAGCTGGAGGAGGGTAAGGAGAAATCCCAGGGGGCTTGATTATGACAGAGCTCATGAGATCTTCATTATAGAAATATCTTCGGCAGACTGCTGAACTTTAGAGTTTTGAGGTCTGTTGGATTGGGGATGGGAAAAAGGGTTCTTCTAGGATTTTTATACTGGTCCAAATCCTCTTTATAATAAGAATTTTTGTTATGGTGGCAAGTTTATAAGAGCAGAGGTTGCCAAGCAATTCTTTGAATTGTCTTTCAGCACTCACTGCATCTCGGTGATGCTCACAAGGGTGAAGCACTGGAATTTCCTGGGGTAGGATGCTTACCCATGAAGTGATCCAACTCATAAAGATTACTTGAAACTATGCAGTTGAATCCCAATAAATCATCACATAATTTAGTACATTGTGAAAACAGCACCTATATATTTGTGAAATTGGTTAAGAATATGATGATGGTCTCCCAGCATTTGAGTTTCTCATCTTTCAAATGGCATCCTGAATAGAGTCTTGCAAGAATCAGGAGTTTGCTCAGTAAAAACCTTAGAAATTTGATGGATGTAAGCCTTTATAAGACCCTGCCACATGGCTAAAGCTTTAGTACTGTTGTTTGTCTCTAAATTGAGGCCTTAGTGGAATAAACTGGCTGCTTTTTCCTTAGCGTTCTGGCATACGACTCTGCAGATCCAAGATTGTCATTGGATGGTTCGCCAGTGTTTCACTTTGCTAAGAGTGATCTCTAGGCGACCACAAAGCATAATTTAGGTTCTATTTTAGCAATTTTTTCCATTGGGGTTAAAATATTGACATTCTAAACCTGGAGAGAGAATGAATATTTACTTCAAAATCTTATATTAGATTGCTGCCGGCCAAATAGACAAGCTTTAATATATATGTGGAAGTGCTTTCCAAAGGTTAGCAACTGGGTAAGGACAAAGGTTGCATGCAATTTAGGGTATCCTACATTGGTCTGTGGTTAAAACATTTCATAGAACTAAGAGCAATTGGAAAACTGATATTCTTACCATAGTGATATCTACATCCAAATCTAAATGGAAAATAATGTAGTATTTAATGTTTGTAGTGAGTTTAACTAAAAATACAACATCATGGAAAAAACAGTCCCACAAAGTCCTGGTGCTTCACCTCTGTGAGCATCACCTAGATCCAATGAGTGGTAAGTATTCCATTCAATCTTATGAGAGAACGGTTCATGTGAATCACTACTCATGAAACATGGGTCAATGAGTTGGACTCAAACTATGCAGTTGAATCTTGATGGCAATATCATAATGGAGAGTACTTTTTGTTGTCATCATCCTGCTTGTTGACCTGCACACAATCATTTTTGGGCTTATAAACATAAATTATCAACTTCTCTCCTAGAGTTGATAGTGTCATATTCAGGGCTCAAGAATTTTTAAAGTTTTTGTCTTTTGTTATTAGTTCCTTTGTTTTTTGATTCTGATTTATTGGACATATATGGTGGTCAAGCCATTTTCTGGAGATCTTAGTCTTGAATCTCTTTCATAAATTGAATAGTGGAGGACCTGTTCTTTATGAATGCAACTTCTTAACATTACTTTACAACTGTTTACAACCGTTTGGACCATTTAAAGAGAATCTTGTATATGTTTTTAATCCCAATTTAGTTTCTTCCTCAAGGGAGATCAGAATGTGGTAGTCATGGCTTTTATCTCGAGTCCTTGAGCTATTGTAATGTCCTAAAGAAAGGTCAAATACGTGTTAGGGAATACTGGTGGTTTGCCTAAGGTGCCAGGAATTAAGATAGATCATAACGGTAAAGATCATCGAGAATGTGCCATATAGAAATCAGAAAATTTCTTAAAAATTTTAATAGTTTTTGTGGACATTGGTTTTAGTGCAATAAAGAAATTGAGACAGTTAAATGAAATAAAAAGTGAAAAGATTATTTAGTATTTTCTGAGAGTTATTTGTTCTTCTTTATTAAATATGTCAATTTTTGAAGATAAGACCTGAAAACTATAGAGGAATTTCTATACTGATCAGATGGTCAGAATCATGCTCTTAATTTGTTGCAAATTCTTTGCTAGACATCTCTTTGAGTAATGTGCTATGCAGTTTGAAAAGAGCTAACAACAATGCATCCATAATCATGGGTAATATTATCTGAATTCAACTGTCCAGTTATTTCATTACAGCGTGCTTTTGCTTTGCTTTACTGCTATCTAGCTGAAGCTAATAGTCTGTTCTCATTCCTCAAATAGACATGAAAGACACTAAATTTTTGATTTGGAAATTTTTGAATTCTTTCTCTGCTTTTTGTTGCTGGGAATTAAGATTCAGATCTCAATATGAATGTTCTGTTCAATTCTTGGATGATTTTGGATACAGAACATGCGTAGATACAGTACATTCTTATCTTTTTGCACATCCAAAGAAAAAGTTGACTGGCTGTATTTTTATATTTGTCCTCCTATGTACTTTTGGATTCCATTGACCTTTCTCTAAATACTGCCAATTCTTCATGCACGAGTCTATTCTATTGGTGAGTAAAGATGGATGTTTGCATCTTTTACTGAGAAAAACAAATGCAGTCTCAATCATATTGTTAAGATTTCTCCCTGTATTTTTATTGGCAGATCCAGCACTGACAGATTATGGTACTCTTCTTCAGAACATAAGGGATTTAAAAGATGGGAAACCTGTAAAAATTCCCGTATATGATTTTAAGCTCAGCCGTCGCATTGGCTACAGGTTTGTCTTTTAGTTTGGATGAAACATATTAATTGTAATTGTCACATGTTGTAATATAATAGTTTTGAATTTTGAATGCTTTCCAAGAAATACTAAATGCTGTCTAGGAATTGCCTGAACTGAAGTTTAGAGTTGGCTAACATCTTATGTGAATTATTTTCCAGGGATGTTGAAGTTCCATCATCTAAGATTGTTATCATTGAGGGTATCCATGCTCTAAATGAACAATTACGGCCATTACTGGATCTTTGTGTGTCTGTCACTGGAGGTGTTCACTTTGATCTTGTCAAGCGGGTTCTTAGGGATATTGGCCGTTGTGGTCAGGAACCTGCAGAGATCATTTCTCAAATATCAGAAACGGTAGGTTGACTTTTCCTTATAAAGTTTGGCAAGGGAGTTCCTTTTGGGAACCAACATAACCATATAGCAAGTTAAATAATCTCCTCTTTGTTGGTTCATTTATTAAATTATTTGTTTCAGGGCCATTACACAAGATGAATTACAGGGACAACATTTTTACATATTTAGTTTGCTTATGCATGTGTCGTATGGCTGCTACTTGCCTGTCTTTCGAGTATTTGAGCTTACACATTGTATCTAATCATAAGTCTGCATCTTTTACTGCAGGACGTGCAAGTGTACATAGCTGGCTTATTTGTACTTAAAGGAGACATCTGTTCTAGTGTTATATCTTTTAAGAACCACAACATCACTGTCTCCTGTTTTCCATAGTCAATGACTAGCGCAAATTGATAACTTTACTAGGTCCTGTCATGCTTAAATCTCCTTTGTGTAGTACTGTGGGTAGGTGCATATACCAAATGCAGGACAAACATGCTCAATTCTAATTGGCATTAAATAACTACCGATAATAATTCTTGGCATATCTTTGACTTAGACCTATTAAAATATTTGAAAAAACAACTGTCATAAATTCTACCTTTGTGATTAATGAAACTTTGCTGTTGAAATGCTTTTGTTTGGTCTCCGAACACACCTGCATTTGTTTTTGCTCCCCATAGATGGTCTGGTGTACACTTTTCCCTTGAAGCTCAATACCAAAACACATCTCAGATGATTTGTAATTTTATTTTGCTTTCCTCTTTAAAAAACATACTTAATTTTAACAAATATATAATATGATAATTACAGTAGAGCAGAAAATCAATTTAACAAAACCCTACTGATTGAGGAAGTGAGACATGGATGCACAGTTTTTGTTGGCCTATTCAATGTATAATGGTTCAGGCATTCCTATTGTTCTACTACAGTCTATATCTGATATCATGAATGTCATACTTTACTTCAAGATTTCTTCTATGAAACTCCTCATTTATTCAGGATTCAAGTGATGTCTTTTAAGCATGTATTGCTACTAATTGTGGATTCAAAACTTCCTTTCTGAATTTAGATTATTGCTGAACAATACATTAGCCTCTGGTCCAAAACCCATTGCTTTGTGTGACTGGAACCAAGATATGGAGTTCACTCCTAAAGCTTATATTACTTCTGAGAATTCCTTTTGTAAGCATGGGTTATTGTCTGCCTTTGTCTTCTGTATATTGTTATTATTGATTGATCATTGGAATAAAGAAACAAGAGAACAATCTTCAAAATTTAATTTGCATTGCTGGCAGGATCTTATGTATTTTAAATGGCGATGATGCCCAAGAAAAAAGCTGCTTGGTGTCTGTTGTCAAGAACTATAGTTTGGATTGTTATCTATAGATATTTGTCTTTGTGTTCTCTAATGATAGGTATTTACAAATGATATTTTTTAAATTTTTAATTAAATGCAAGAATGGATTTTGCAGGTTTATCCAATGTATAAGGTGCATATTGAACCTCAACTGGAGACTGCACATATTAAAATTATCAATAAATTTAATCCATTTTCTGGGTTTCAAACCCCAACTTACATTTTGAAGGTATTATAATATAACATCTTATGATCTGATGCAAATCATAATCTAGCTAAGTGTCTCAATGGATAATTGTAGTTAGACACTTTAGTTGCCTGATACATGTGCCTGCTACTTTTTTTGCAGTCTAGTCGTGTTATTACAGAGGACCAAATTAGGGAAGTTTTGTGCATAGAAGATCTTGGAAAAACTGAAGAAACTTATGACATCTATCTTTTGCCTCCTGGGGAAGATGCAGAGACATGCCAGTCTTACCTGAGGATGCGAAGTAGAGAGGGAAAATACAACCTTATGTTTGAGGTAATAATGACTCTGCCCCTCGCCTCAGTTTATAATAGGATCTGACATATTTTTTGAGTCGCAAAATCTGATATGTAAATTTTATGTTTGTAGTCGCAAATATCTTAAAATTTAAGAAAAACCCATTTCTTTCTTAGTAAAAGTGAAATCCACTTTGTCCGAGAAGTTGTCTTTGAGATAGTGAAAGTCTTCATTTCAAACTAAAAGTAGTTGCTATGTCATTGGTACTTGGTGCACTTTACTTTTCTGAAATGACAGAATTTCATTGTGATAGCAGGAATGGGTTACAGATCATCCATTTATCATATCTCCAAGGATAACATTTGAAGTTGGTGTCCGTCTTCTTGGAGGCTTGATGGCCCTAGGATACACAATAACTTCATCATTGAAGCGAACAAGTCGTATATTCACAGATGATAGGGTGATAGTGAAAGTTGATAAGCTTGAACAACTACAGCGGAAGTACATACAGGTATTGAACACATTTCAAGACTTTTTGGGCTATGAAAGGCATTCATTTGGGAGTTACTGTTGTCTTTCTGATGTTTTGAAAATTGTTGATTTGAATTGTTGTGAATTCGTCATCAGGTCCAGGGTAAGGACAGGTCCTTAGTTGCAGAGGTTGCTCGGAAACTGGGCCTTGATGGGTCATATATTCCTCGCTCCTATATTGAGCAAATACAACTTGAGAGGTTAACAGCTGAAATAATGGTAGGGATTGAGTCACGAAGCTTCATATCATATTTTTATACACAAAACAAGTCACCAAGTTTCCATTCAAGTTATATTTTGTACTTATGTATTGTGCGTTTTGACAGGCACTTCCTGATGACCTGAAGTCCAAGTTATTGCAAAATGATTCTGAGGCCACCAGTCCCAGGTCATTTTCCTGGATATCTGATGCAAAGCCTGGTTTAAAGACTCAGTATAGTAAAAGGTATTTTGCTGAAATCCTGAAAAGTGTTTTTGGCCATATCATTTTCACCATGTAATAATATGAAGGCCTGTATTCGCATTCTTTTTATGTATATATTTTTTGTCTGTTAAATGGCTTAATTATCATAATTATTTCAGTTAGTACTTTTTTATTTTAGCTGGACATATGGTTAGTTGGAGCTAAGATACCTTGATCCTCCTTTACTTTTTTTGAACTGGAAATATAAAGACATACTATTAAACTTTGAGGTGTTTCCGTCTGCTATATATTTTGGTTGGAAGATACTCTTTGCTTTTAACTATTTTGTTCCATTGTTATAGGATCCAGATTTGATTTCCACAGTTTGTTTTGTTTGGTAGCTATTGGCCCGCATGATCCGACATGCTTGGTATTTTCAATTTCTTTGTTCGTTGTGTATCTCTCAGATTCTGATACTCGTCTTTCCTGTGTTCTTTTTCTGATGTTAGATATTAGAGGTTTTCAGTTTTATACAAAGAAAACAAGTATAGAATAGTACTGTGGTAGCAATTGAGAAGCAGTGTTTTAGTCATATCATGGGTTTTCCAGTTTGTTATTTGTTTGCAATATGTGAAGAATGTCATCTATGGATCATGTTTCAAATTAAACAACTGATCCTTGATTTCATCAATCTTGAGATTTGTCCGAATCTTTAGTTGATTACCAAGATATATTGATTTTCCAATATTTGTTGTTTGCATATTTTTGCTTTTACTGAATTACAAATTGGATCTTTATGCCCTGATTGTATATTCGCCTATTTCATATCTGATTTCATTATTATTGTTCCTTATCCATTCATGGTTTTCAAGGTCTTGGCTTTCTGAAATATTGGAACTTCTGGAAGACAGGCTTTATGGAAGATTCATACTATAACAATCTTCTAGAGAGTATGTTTACTGAGCTTCTCTGATGGGCTCTAGATGACTGGCAGTGAAATTATTATTTTACTTTTTTTGTTCCATCTGTAGTTTGAAATATCACTCAATAAAAACTTGCAAGACATACCATGATTTTTTAAGTCAAAAGTTGCCAAAAATTCATCAAAACTGAGCTAGGTGAGTTAATATGCAAATTTCTTGGCTGTAAAATTAATTCACTACTTGTAAGATTCTTGATTACTGCAAGTTTCCAAATAGTCTGTGAGTTTTCGAATTGTGGTTCTATCTGCTCGACATTTGACACTAACGATGATTGGAAAATTGCATACGAAGTATGAATCCTAATCTAGCCCAATCATAAGAAAAGAAACTCATAAGTATTAAATCATCATCCAAGAGAACACTACATAAATAAAACACAATATAATTATAAATCAAATAAAACCAAATCTTCATGAAAACACAATAAAAATTATAATTCAAATAAAACCAAATGCTTCATGAAATGCTTGATGCTCTCAATTTTGTAGCACAAGACACAAGAGGCTATGGTGAATGGAGATGGTTGAATGATAGACAAATGACTTAGTTATCAGATTCATGCCCAGGAGGCCGGATTAGGATTCGGATTTGGATCTGATCCAGATCTGGATTTATGCCAGGATTATCCGGATCCTGATTTATGTCAAGATTCTTCCGGATTTGGGCAAGATCCTTGATTTGGACTTTGGATCTGTCTGGATCTGTAGACTGCGTATTCGGACGAGTCCAGAGTCTAAAACAAGGATCTCGCATGAATTTATGACGAATCCACGCAGATCCTTGTGAATTCGTCACAAATCCACTTGAATCCATCACGGATCCCCAAGGACCCACAAGCCAAACTTGGAATATATATCTATTTGCTCCCCCGCCCGCTTGCCGACGAATGCCCACGAATCCTAATAGGAAAAATATAAAATCACGAATGCACAAATCCAATTCACGTGCCCAAATTGATTCGTATCCTGAATTGGTAACTAAGACAAATGATAATGATGATGATAGATTGATAGGAAAATAGCAAGATGATGGCAAGACAAAAGGATGGTAGCAAGATTAGATAGTATAAGGTTACATTAGGGATTCATGCCTTAAAAAATGCTCTCGGTTGAAATTAAGAGGTGGTAAAGGAATGACCAAGATTAAAAAGAAATTAGGGTTTTGGTAGGAGTGAAGCATATTAAGAGGCAAAAGGAGTAATCCCCACGAATCCTAATAGGAAAAATAAAAAATCACGAATCTACAAATCCAATTCACGTGGCCGAATGGAAATCGGTAACTAAGACAAATGATGATGATGATGATAGATTGATAGGAAAATAGCAAGATGATGGTAGCAATATTAGACAATATAAGGTTACATTAGGGATTCATGCCTTGAAAAATGCTCTTGGTTGAAATTAAGAGGTGGTAAAGGAATGACTAAGATTAAAAAGGAATTAGGGTTTTGGTAGGAGTGAAGCATATTAAGAGAGGCAAAAGGAGTAATCCTCACAAATCCTAAAAGGAAAAATAAAAAATCATGAATCTACAATTCCAATTCATGTGCCCGAATCAAAATCGGTAACTAAGACAAATGAAAATGATGATGAAAGATTGATAGGAAAATAGCAAGATAATAGCAAGATGATAGGCAAGATAGAAATATGATAGCAAGATTAGACAATATAAGGTTACATTAGGGATTCATGCCTTCAAAAATGCTCTCGGTTGAAATTAAGAGGTGGTAAAGGAATGACTAAGATTAAAAACGAATTAGGGTTTTGTTAGGGAGTGAAGCAGATTAAGAGGCAAAAGGAGTTGGTTGAGATTAAGAGGTAAAATAGGCGTGTTTGACTTTTCAAGATGCATTGCACCTAGACACAAGCTGAGTGGAGAATGTCAAATGAAGAGATGAATGACGAGTGTTGCATGAAAAAAAATTAGGAGTCGATCCATGTGAATACATACATTGGTAAAAATCAAAAGAAAAGTATTTAGAAATTTATTAAACAAACAAATGCTAATGAAATAAATGAATAAATAATAATATTAATTTAATTAATATCGGAAATTTGTTGGTTTTTAAGGACATTTTTAGGTGTCTACAAAGTACAAATACTTCAATTGAGTCTTGTCATTTTAATCAAACCTTAAAGCTTCAGGTCTTGCTTTGGTGCATTATAATTATTTAATTTTGTATTAAGAAATTTTATTTGAAATCAATATGCATTTGCAGCTATAGATATCTTATTCTAGGATGGCTTTTCGATTTGTTATATGATACACTGAAAATATGAATTAGTTCAAATATGAGTTTGCAGCATTAATTCTTACTAAGTAATTAGTAGGGATTGTTAATTGCCTACATTGCCTACATTTTGCTCAGTGATTGAGGGTGATCATGTTTCGGTCTTTACTCTTGTTTTTAAGGTTCACATAAACATATACATGGAAGAAGCATGAAATGACTCAGAAAAGAATGAAAGGTGAATATTAATCTTTACCCTGAAAACAAAGCACCTAGCTGAGGAAGTTGTTTTCTTGAACATGTATTGGAACAATGTTAGGGGAAGTCACCTTACCATGCACAGATTTTAAAGAGTGTTTAATGCATTTAATAGCAGTTTTCAGACTGCAATCTGGGGATCATCCTTTGTTGGGGTCTTTTAAAAAAATGAATCAAAATTTTGAATATAAAATCAATAAAGCAGCAACTTATGACAGAGCATGTCGCAAATGTGAGTCCTGAAATAATTTCTGAGCTTAATAAATATTGTAGAATTTGGGTCGAGGCAGACAAAAAGTTGAACACAAAAATAATAACACTGTTGTTACATCCTATTTTGTAGGGAATAAATGAGTTGTTTTGCCACTTTTAACAACTCAAAATATCCCAACTAATTATTTTCACACCTAGAATAGCTTCATGAGTTTTTAGTGCAACTCACTTTTGTTTTATCATAAGACACTTTAATTATGCTAACCCATGTGAACACTAACATAATTTCCTAACAATTATGGAAATTCGGTTACCATCTGGATTGATTTAGTGTTCAGCTCGGGAACTTGCTTGGACTGAGAGCTAATGTCCTGCAAAGGCTTTTTGCTTTTCACAATCTCACAATCCTAATGTTTTATTTTGCAGCTGGAGCAGAAATAGCAGCAATGACATGTGTACAAGGTAAGCTTTTGTGGGTTTTCAGTTGCATGTAAATTTGCTTCTCATTTGTAGTTTCTGTTATTGGAGATCCAGCTCCTCACAACTCATATGAACAATTGAGCAGGGAAGATTATGATCGTACAGAAAGGCCACAGAAAAATTCAAAGTCTCCATTGTCTTGGGAAAAAGCGAACAGCAAAAAATATGATAATGGTGTCCCAGACTCACCGCGGGAGCTTCAAGACCAGGTATGCATCATGAATGTAAAAGCAGCTTATGATTATTAAGCTGTCCGACTATTGTCATTGAGAACTCAATTTCTTTGTTTTAATAGAATCTTGTGTCCTGAAGCGGCATTTTTCTTATCAGGACTATGGCAGGCTTGCGGATCAAATGGCTGGTGTCAGTGAAAGACTCGATGAAGTCTTGTCTCGTGTTTCAGAACTAGAATCTAAATTTCCTCAGTCTGGCAGCCAAGGGCATCTCCCACGGCAAGGTTCAGCTGTAGGTTCTTTTGGGAACAGTCTTGGTGTTGTGCACTGCAATGGAAATTCAAGTGGTTCCGGATCTTCTCCTCCAATTGCAGCTTCAAATGGTTCAGGGCCAGGTTTAGATTCTAGTGTAGTTGAGGAGGTATTGATTGTTGAGCTCTAAGGAGCATTGCAGTAATTATTGCCAGTTTTTTCTTGTTAGCTTTTAAATGGCTTGTAATATAGAATCATAGATAATAAAAACAGATTTTAAATTAGATCTTGTATGTTTTATTGTTTGCAGGTGCGGGTTCTTTTGCGAGGACAGAGGCATCTAACGAAGCAGTTGGATGTGCTGAGTAATCTTTTACGTGGAAGCATTGATAGTCCAAGAGATCAGAAGAAAAATAACAAATGGAAATGTGAAGGTCTTATTGGAAGAATGAGGACTAATGATTCTGGTCTTGCCATTGTTGCTACCCTTATAACTATAGGTATTGGAGGTGTCATAGGGACGATTGTATTAAGGACATCAAGGACGTGACAAATGAAATTCGAAGTATAAAGGATAAATTACTTCTCAAGCATATAGTTCTCATTGAGATAAGTGTGCGTTACTGCCCATTTTCATGTGGGCCTCTATTCTTGTTGCAATTTTTCTTGAGAAGCAGATAAGGAAAAGTCATGATTCTCAAATAGGTTTTCAATACCAAGAAATTCTTTTGAGTGCATACATTTTCTTCTGAGTCATCATATAAAGCTATCTTTCTGGGAAGCTGCCAAAGTCAATTTTCTAAATAGATTTATTAATGAGAGGACCACAAGAATATTTATCGTTTTACTCATGCACTTGCAAGATTGTATAGAGCAAAAATGGTAAGATTCCATAAGAATAAAATTTTCAAGGCCACTTAGGGAGGACAATTATATGTTGATGCTCAACGTCTGTGCATTCTTAAAGTAGGGAATGCTTCTTGAAACAAAAAACTATTTGATAAACACATACGAAGTGTGCTGTTGATAAGCCCTTGAAAAGGTCACAGAAAACAAAATCAAGTCAAGGTCCTTCTCCACATACCCATTTTTTAAGAAAAAAGACCATCACAAGACCACAAACACATCTATGAGATTCTAATTCGGAGGACGGGTATCAACTTCAGAAGATCTTCTGAATTATACATATAGTAGGAGTATTAAATTTTAATCATGCTCTAGTAATCTGGCAAGCCAACAAACTATCTTATAGCCTTCTGTTGCTACCACAGCTTCATTTGGGGAGACAGTCCAAAGTATTTTTCACTTCCAAAGATATCCTTGCAAACAGTCAGTCCACTGAGAGTACTACTGTGAAGCCACTTAATAGGGGACTTGTTTGAAATAGCGTGATTTAAAGGGATCGCAAGCTGAAGGAAATAAAAATTAAGGAAAAGACTTTCAGCAACACTTGATACTTTATTTTAGGGATAACAGACCATCAAACTGAAAATATCTAGATCTCTCTCTTTTATCTACCTTGTAAGAATTAGCAATGCCCGTACCATGAAATTTCTCTTCTTATTACCATTTTCATCCTTTGGAATTGAGATTAACGGATTCTGAGATCAAGATTGGTTTTCGATTGCTAAAATCACCCTTCTGGTTTCCAAATAAAGTTTCTTTCAGCATATTGGATACGATGAAAGGATTTTTTGGATGTTAAATCTTGCATTGCAAATTTGGTGAACAAATGCTTTAACAGCATTAATGTTTGAGGAAAGAACATTGGGGGTCTTCTACTTGGTTTTTAAGAGTTCGTACTGTCACTTTAATCTACTCTGAATAGAATTTCACTTGATAGCTTATTTCTGTAGGAAACAGAACATTGACGTTATCTAGGTGTTTGAATGATCTTAAATATGGGGAATTGAATAGTTTTGAGCAGTAAGTAAACAGTGCGTCCATATTTTCCACTTTCCATATACAATTTGGTTGGATATGAAATTATCACAATGTCAGTCGGTACATTGCAATACAAGTTAAATGCTTCCAACTGCTGTGATTGCAAAGATAGAGAAATGGAAGAAATATTGAATCCCACTATACTGAAACCTTAGAAAACGTCCCAATGGACCTTTGAGAGAGAAGAAAAATTTATCTTTCAAAGTAATCAAGATATAAGGCCTGTGTAATTCAGAAAAATATGAAAATGACTTCGGAGGAAAACTGTTTGTACGAAGTCAAAATCGATGATCACAATAATGGTAAATAAGTCTAGGCTAATCTTCCCAGAGTCAATTCCATATGTTTGCTGTTTGGAATTCATCCATACTCTAATCTTGCCCCAAAATAGGGTTTAGGTTGTTTTGACAAATATATATTTTTCAATTGAAACCCTTTCACGCTAAAAACTATATATACAAATTTATTTTGTTTCGAAAATGGCAACAGAAAATTTCCATTTTACATTCTTGAGCGAAAATGTTTCTCACATAATACATCATATGGTTTAGAGCAAAACCCATCTGTGTGGAAGATGATGGCAATGATGAGGCTCATGCTGACACTTTGGAATTTGGGGGTTAGGGAAGATCTTAGTAGGGAAGAATTCAAGTGGGAGAGTTCACAATAAAGCAAACTAATCTTGTAGGATGCCAACTTGTTATCAAATCGCTATCTTATATTGCAAGAATCCATGTAATATTCGATATTAGAATAGTTTAAACATTGAGTACAATCATTTCAGCTGTGTATAATCAGCATAAGAGTATCAAGCAAAGTTCAAGTATTTGTAAAACAAAGAACTAAACAGACTTACATATCGAGTGCTTATCCCATGTATCAAAGATGGGAAGCAGATATAGCATGTGGATCTTATAGAAACAATGTAAACATTAGAGTATCAACATTATCAAAGGGTTGAGATTGACAGAAGAGATAATCATCATCCTTCATTTGGCCCCAACTATCATTGGTTTCCGGTGATTGCGAAAAGTTTGTAGCAAATGATGATCATGACATATTTGTCAGGTGCATTATCATTAGAACATTTTTAGTAAAAGCAGAATCATGTTTATCATTAGAAATGGTTAAGTCTTTCATCATCTTCTCTTATTGGTTTAGGATCCAACATATCTTTGTACTGCTCCAGGTATTTTATAGCCTTGACTTCTTGGTGAATGAGAAGTATACCATTCCGAACTAGCATCATAAATTGGGCCATAGAAATCTCCAAGGAGATAGAAACTTGAGACATAATAGAAAATTGTGAGTTTACAAGTACACCTTCTGTTGAAAGACTTCTTCATTCTCACCTTCGAGAGGAACCATAAGTTTTCACACGTGAGAACAAACCATAAGATTTCACATGTGAGAACAAACCATAAGATTTCTTCTATTGGAATTAGTTGTAGGGTCTCTAAGTTATTGTAAGGTAGTATAAGTATTGTGTAAGAGGTGCTTGGAGATCATTGTAAGTGGACCAACTGCAAATGCAATGTACAGACTACTTGGATGAGTAACTATATGGTAGGAGCAGTACGGAAGCAGTGTTTGGATGTTCGTACGAGGAATGGAATGATGGTGGGGAGGGAGTGTATAATGCCTATATGGTGTGTGGGGCAGTTGTGCAGTGAGGGTGATGAATAGGCCATATGGTATGTGTTTAGGCCATAGAGTTTGCAATGGGTTGTGTGGTGTATGCAAATTGAACTATAATTGGATGCCGAACAATACATTTACTGAAGACGCGAATTAATGGCAATACAAATGTTTCAATATATGTATGTGTCTGTGTGCGCGCGTGTGCGTGTGAATCTGCAAACAAGATGGTGTGTGGATTTGCCAGATCCGAGCAAGTAATACAAATACGAAATAGGGTGAGGTTTGACTCCCACCGAAACTGGGAAGCTAAGTTGGGAAGTTCTTTCGTTTTCGAAATGACGAACAACAAAAAATTCTTATAGGAATTCACAGTATATAGAAATAATCCAAATCGCACACCTAATACTACCTACATGCCATGCTTAAATACCCTTTGGAGAAAATTCTCGACGGTTTAATTAAATAAAAATGGGTCCGAGATGTAATAAATCAATTTGACCATTAACAAAGGTTTGATTAAATATTTATTTTATGACAAAAACATTATAGTCCTTTCGTTCCAAAATTTTCTTGTCCTCGAGTAAATACAAATCCAATTCTTGTAAACCTTTTGTAATCAGCTTCTTTAGTTTCGAGTTAGGTACCAAGTAGATCTTATCGCCATAGTAAATGATATCATCAATAACTTGGTATCTTTCATCATGTATATAGCTATCCATCAATTGACATGCAAATGTGTTCTTGGAGTACTCGACCAATAGATGGGCTTGCCAATTATCCAAGGAATGGGATAAAGTGTTGACTGCCATGTTTTTACTTGCAACGTCTAGGATCATATCATGTTTAAAATTGACCTCCATCTTCTTGATTGTGACTTCTCTTGATCATTTATTTGACATTCCTCCTAGCAACACCTTCTTGCCATTTGTCTCGAATGAAAAGTCCATCCTCTTGAAACTTTGGTTGTACTGGGCAAGGGTCTCCATCCATTGGATGCCCAATATGATATAAGTGTCAACCAAATCTATGACTAAAAAATCATCTATCAAGGTATAGTTTCCCATGGAAATGTTTAGTCGTGGGATCACATGAGTGCAAGGTAACAAGGTTCCCCCAACAACCTTAACCTCAAATCCCCCATGCTCTACTACATGCAAGCCCTTACTAGTGACCAAAGATGAATTGATGAAATTGAGTGTGGCGCCACTATCAATCATGACTATGACTTGTTTCCCGTGAAGTGTGCCATGAACCCTGAAGATACTACTTCCAGCCATTATAGTGAGGGTAGCAGTGGAATCCACTTTTTGTATTAGGGCATTTGTTCTCTCCTGTTGGTTATTTTTTTCACCAATTACTATAGGTACTTGTCCTTCGTCGTCATTAGGAAACACTTCAATGTGATGAATCTTTCCCTTCCCAAGGAAGCGATGATCTGGTCCCCATGGTTACTTGCATGTGAAAAAATCTTTTTCCTCCGGAACTCTTCCCGAGAGTCTTCATCCAATGGAGGTTTTTTCTAAAGTGGCTCCTTGTCTTTGTCTTCTTGTGGGAACGATGTTGGCGTAGCTACGTGGGTTTTGGAGGAAGATGCGGCCATGTCACACACCTTCTTAGTAGCTTCATTGAGTGCGCACAAGTTGAACCCTTTGATCTAGCTTCTGAAAGGCTTTCTTAGCCCATCCATGAATAACATGATTTGACGTCTTTTAGAGATGTGTGTGACTAGAACTGACAACCTTTGGAACTCAATGATGTAATTGTCTACCGTACCTATTTGCTTTAGCTGGGCCTAGATTTGAGTAAGCTTGGAAGGATTTCTTCTGTTGGAATCAGTTGTAGGGTCTCTCAGTTATCGTACTGTAGTCTGAGAGTATTGTGTATGGTCTGTGAGAGGTGCTTGAAGATCGCTATAAGTGGAACAACTGCAAATGCAATGTATAGACTATTGAGATGAGTAATTGCATAGTATGAGTAGTATGGAAGCAGTCTCTAGATGTGTGTACGAGGAATGAAATGGAAGCCGTACGATGGGGAGGGAGTGTATAATGGCCGTATGGTATGGCCGTACAGTGTGTGGGGTAGTTGTGTAGTGAAGGTGATGAATAGGTCGTACGATGTAACTGTATGGTATCTGTTTAGGCCATGAAATTTGCAATGGGTCGTGTGGTGTATGCAAATTGAACTATAACTGGATGCTAGAACTGTACATTCACTGAAGACGCCAATAAACGACAATATAAATGTTTCAATCCAATCTCCAGATGTGTGTGTGTGAATCTGCAAACAAGATGATGCACATATTTGCTAGATCAGAGCAAGTCATACAAAGACGGAATAGGGTGAGGTGTGAACCCCACCAAAACTGGGAAGCCAAGTAGGGAAGATCTTTCACTTCTGAAATGGCAAACAACAGAAAATCCCAACAGGAATTCATAGTACAAAGAAATAATCCAAATCGCATACCTACTACTACCTACATGCTGTGCTTAACTATCCTTCGGAGAAACTTCCTGACGGTTTATAAAGATAGCTCACGACCCTGCCTATGGAAACAATTAAATAAAAATGGGTTTGAGATATACTAAATCAATTGACCCATTAACAAAGGTTTGATTAAATATTTATTTTAATGATGAGAACATTACAATTCTTTCGTCTCAAAATTTGCTTGTCCTCAACCAAATGCAAATCCGATTCTTGGAAACCTTTTGCAATCAACTTCTTCAGTTTTGAGTCAGGTACCAAGTAGAGCTTATCGTTGTAGTAAATGATATCATCAATAACTTGGAATCTTTCATCATGTATATAACCATCCATCAAGTGACATGCAAAAGTGTTCTTGGAGTACTCAACCAATAGATGGGCCCACCAATTATCCAAGGAATGGGATAAAGTGTTCATTGTCGTATTTTTACTTGCAGCATTTGAGATCATATCATGTTTAAAAATGGCCTCCATCTTCTTGATTGTGACTTCCCTTTATCCTTTATTTGATATTCCTCTTAGCATCACCTTCTTGTCATCCATCTCAAATGAAAAGTCCATCCTCTTGAAACTTTGGGTGTACTGGTCAAAGGTCTCCATCCACTGGATACCCAATATGATATTAGTATCAACCAAATCTATGACAAAGAAATCCCCTATCAAGGTATAGTTTCCCATGGAAATTTTTAGTCTTGGGATCACATGAGTGCAGGGTAACAAGGTTCCCTCAGCAACCTTAACCTCAAATCCCCCATGCTCTACTGCATGCAAGCCCTTACTAGTGATTAAAGATGAATTGATGAAATTGAGTGTGGCACCACTATCAATCATGTCTGTGACTCGTTTCCCGTGAAGTGTACCACAAATCCTAAAGATACTACTTCCAACCATTTTAGTGAGGGTAGCAATGAAACCCCCTTTTTGTATCAAAGCATTTATTCTCTCTTGCTAGTTAATTTCTTCACCAGTTATTGTAGGTACTTGTCCTTCGTCGTCATTAGGAAACACTTCAATGCAATGAATCTTTCCCTTCCCAAGGCAGCGATGACCTGGTCCCCATGGTTCCTTGCACGTGAAACAAATCTTTTTCCTTTGGAGCTCTTGGCGAGAGTCTTCATTCAACAAAGGTTCTTTCTGAAGTGGCTCCTTGTCTTTGTCTTCTTGTTGGGACGGTGTTGGCATAGCTACGTGAGTTTTGGAGGAAGATGCGGCCATGTTACACACCACCTTAATAGCTTCATTGAGTGCGCATGGGTTGAACCCTTTGATCCAGCCTCTTAAAGGCTCTCTCAACCCATCCATGAATAACACAATCCAACGTCTTTCAGAGATGTCTATAACTAGAACCAACTAACCTTTGGAACTTAGTGAAGTAATTGTCTACCATACCTGTTTGCTTTAGTTGGGCTAGATCTTTGAAGTTTAGTTCAAGATCCTTCCCATCAAAACGATCAAGGAGTCTCTCACTAAACTTGACATAAGAGGTTACTTGGTCGTGGCCGAGAGTGACCAATGCATGGTGCCACCATTCTTGCGCCACTCCTTGTAGATGAAGTGTTGCAAACTTGATTGCTTCCTCTTCGGCCATTGGGTTGAGTTGGAATTGGGTATCTGCCTTTAGAACTCATGCTTGTGTAGTTGATGGCTTTAGATCCATCAAACGGTGATAAGTTTACTTTCTCGATCTTTCCCCAGAGATCATCATTAAAATAATCACAATTTCCCCCACCTAACTATCTCATTCTATAATCAACATAGTCTCTGTAAGATATAGCACCTTCCATATTCGCGTCCCTCCAATGTTCCTAAATTTTTTCTAGCATTTCTTGAAAAGTGGGCTCTCTTTCTTTGCGTGGTGCTTCCGTGCTTGGAAGGAAGATATGTTTCGAGGGTCGAGAGCGAGAGGGTTCAGAGTTTGTTCTTCCCATAACAGAGTCGTTGCTATGCCAATTTTGTTTTCCTGTTGTTTTTGCCTTGACCAAATTTTGCAGCATTTCCTGCAAAAGCCTTTGGGTTTCATTGATTTGTATTTGATTTCTGCTGAGCTCTCTCAACAGATTTATGAGTTTTGTCATAGGATCATGAGGATATGCCATTCTACTAGCAAGGTTATTTCACCCTCTCCTTTGGGTATAAACATGCATTCACTTCCATAGGCTAGCAGAATCATTGGCTCTGATACTTGATGTAGGAGCATCTTGGGTGTAAGAGCAATCTTGCATCACCCAAAAATATTTTATTTTCAGTCTTTTCTATTTTAATAAGGACTAGTAGATAAGGTGGTTACTATTTATGAGAACTTGCTATTTTTAGTAAGTTTTTCATATGAGCTCGAAATGTTCTCATTTTTGATAGGAAGGTTTATTTTAGAGTTGTAAGCCTACTATAAAAATCTCATTGCTTAAGCATAAGTATTAGAGAAGTTATTGCGGATTTTTGATGGAAAAATTTGCACAAAAAATTTCAGGGTCACTGTTAGAGGCCTTAGAGTGCCGGATGAGGTCCAAAAACTTGATGGAAGGGTGCTTGCGCAGTTCCGAGCTTGTAGATCAGCAATTGGCATTTTCAAAAAGTGGTTATAATAGCCAATTAGAGCAATGGTTCGTGAGTTATGGCCTTTCAAAGTTGGGCTACTCGAAATATCTAAAATAACTGTCAAAGATGTATTTGGCCAATTCTATATGTATTGTTAGGGTTTGTTGGCCCTAGGTATTAAGTTTCAATGTTTAGAACCTTTCTGAGCAACACAAAATTGCCTATTTAAGAAATGCATGAACATTGTCTAGGACAACTCTAGGTGATAGTTCGCAGCTTGTCTTGCAGATTACTATAATGAAGGCGCCCATGTGGGTTAGCATATCGTACTTGTGAATTCTGTAATCTCGCATTTGCGGCGCAAATAAGAAGTCCATATTTTGTTTTCACATTTGTTGTTATTTCTTTGTCTTCTGTTATGGTTTATGGTATTAAGGGGAGCACCCTTCATCAAGTGGTATTAGAGCTAGAGTTCTTGAGTATGTGGACAGATCGCTAACTGTGAGGTAGTTCACACTGGGAACGTGGTTTGGGCTAAGCATGTAGACAGATCGCCGATTGTGAGGCAGTTTGCACTAGGGTTTTAATGGAAGTGTGAAAATGCCTCCACGAAGAGAGTGTGGCGGAAGAGTTGTAGGTGTTACACTTGAGGGTTTCTGTGCCCTCTAAAGAAAAATGCAAGCATTGGAAGAACAATTGCGTAGAGGTATGAATCTTCCTATAAGAGATGAAAGCGAGAATGATGACGAAGTAGAAGAAATGCCGAAGCAGAGGTAGTTCTAAACCCAGAGGAAGAGAAGCTTTTTAGGGCCATCTCCAAGATTGGAAAACGACCTAAGCTTGAAGTTCCCACATTTTTGGGAAATCTTAACCCAGAGGAGCTGATCAATTGGATCAATGAACTGGAGGAGTACTTTGAGTATGAAGATATCGATGATCCTGATAGGGTCAAGTTTGTGAAGACAGAATTGAAGGGACATGCGAAGATCTGGTGGGAGGAGGTTTAGTTGAAGCGAAATAGAAAGGGAAATGACAAAATCACCAGATGGGAGTGGATGATAGTTAAACTAAAGCGACAATTCATTCTCGTGGATTATGAGTTTGATCTGTTGAAGAAGATGTAAGGGTTGAAGCAAGCGGAAAAATCTATTCAAGAGTATACCACAGAGTTCTACCAAGTTCTCATCAGAACCAGCTATGTAGAAGCTGATAAGGAGAAAGTTGCTCGTTATCTTAATCGGTTAAGGCCAAGTATTCAAGATGAACTGAGTCTGGTTCGAATGAACAATATTGATGAGGCATACCAGTTTACCCTAAGAGTTTAGGAGAAACTAAACAAGAAGTTTGACATCAAGAATAGTGGAAGAGTTCATAGCGGAAGATTTGGTGGATGATCTTATGGTGACCGTAATGATGACCAGAAGAACAAGGATGAGGCTAGAAGTAGTAGTCAGAACCAAAGGGTAAACAATTTCAATCATTTTCATGATCAAAACAATAGAGATCAGAGAGGAAGAGGCATAGGACAAGGATATGAAAGAGGAGGCTTCCGTGGGAAATGTTTTTATTGCGGAGAAGGGCATAAAGCATTTGAATGTACCTAGAGCCAAGGAAGGACATACCGAAGAACATAAGGCTAGGCTAGAGTTGCATATGTTGATGATTATGCGAGATCCTCACATTCTGAAGATGCTAAAAGAGGAGAAGTCTAGTTAACATAAGAGTCCTACTGAGTGGTGAGAATGAACCTGATCAAAGAAGGAGTTTGTTTTGCACAAGGTGCAAATGTGAAGAGAACTGTTGTGATGTGATCATTGATAGTGGAAGTACTGACAATCTGGTTTTAGAAATGATGGTCACCAAGTTGAAGCTGGAGAGACAGAAACACCCGTGTCCATACCGTATTGCTTGGGTGCAAGATGACCACAAGGTCATGGTTAATGAGCAGTGCTCAGTGAAGTTCAAGATTGGAAGTTACTAGGATGAGGTACCATGTGATATCATACTTATGGACATATGTCATATGTTGTTGGGTAGGCCATGACAGTTTGATAGGCATGCTGTACACAATGGGTGAGCAAATACCTACACTCTGACCAAGGATGGAGTGAAACATAAGTTGAAGCCGTTGAAGGATAAAGAAGAAAATGTATGTAGTGCTACCAGAATATGTTTTGTTGATGGAAAGAGTTTCTCAAAGGTATGAAGTGTGAGCATGTGTGTTTTTCTATAATTCCAAAAGATAGTAAAGAAGAGATAGAGGAGGTACCTGCAGAAGTTACAGATATGTTGGGGGAGTTTTCTGATATTGTATCAAAGAATATACTTGATGGATTGTCCCCAATGAGAAAGATCAGTCACCAAATGAATTTGGTTCCAAGAGCCAGTTTTCCAAACAAGGCAGTGCATTGAATGACACCGACAGAAAGTGAAGAGTTGAACAGGCAAGTTCATGAGTTGTTGCAGAAGGGGTTGATTCAAGAGAGTTTGAATCCATGTGCTGTACTAGCAGTATTAGCACCAAAGAAGAATGGAGAATGAAGGATGTGCACAGATTCTTGTGCTATCAACAAGATCACAATCAAATATAGTTTTCCTTTGCCAAAGATAGATGATATTATGGACTGTTTTAGTAGAGATGAGTATTTCACAAAGATAGATCTGCAGAGTGGGTACCATCAGATTCGTATCAAAGAAAAAGATGAATGGAAGACTGTTTTCAAGACAAAAGAAGGATTGTATGAGTGGTTAGTCATGTCTTTTGGGCTAACCAATGCACCGAGAACTTTCATACGGCTCATGAATGAGGTACTGAAGGAGTTTTTGGGTAAGTTTGTCATTGTTTACCTAGATGATATATTTATCTTTAGTAAGACATTAAAGGAGCATTTGGTTCATATTCGCAAGGTGTTTGATAAGTTGAGGGAAGAAAAGTTGCTGATAAACCTGAAGAAGTGCAATTTTATAAAGGAGTTGGTGTACCTGAGATTTGTAGTCTCAGCATAAGGTCTAAAAATGGACTCAGAGAAAGTGAAGGCTATCCTTGAATGGCCTACTCCAAGGAGTGCAACAGAGGTAAGATCTTTTCATGGACTTGCTAGTTTTTATAGAAAGTTCATAAAAGGTTTTAGTAGTATTTGTGGACCCTTGACTAAAAAAATGAGAGGGGATAGGAAAGAATTTAAGTGGACTGTAGGAGCAGATAAGAGTTCTAATCTATTGAAACAAAAAGTTACTAAGCAACCTATTTTAACACTTCTAGATTTTAACAAGGTGTTTCAAGTAAGCTGTGATGCTAGTGGTACTGTAATAGGAGCTATTTTGAGCCAAGAAGGTAGACCTGTTGCTTATTTCAGTGAGAAATTGAATGACGCAAAAAGAAAATATATTGTTTATGATTAAGAATTTTATGCTATAGTTCAAACATTGAAGAAGTGGAGACGCTATATTTTTCCTAAGGAGTTTGTTTTGTATATTGATCATTAAGCTTTGCAATATTTGAATAGTCAAGGAATTAAACCAAAGACATTTGAAGTGGGTTGAGTTTTTGCATAGTTATACATTTGTTTTGAAACATAGGAGTGAGATGTTTAACTGAGTTTCAGATGTTATTAGTAAAAAATAACTTTTGTTGACATAAATGCAAATAGAGGTGGTTAGGTTCAAGAAACTCAGTACTTTATATCTAGATGATCCTAATTTTGGTGAAGTGTGGAAGGCTTGTACAGAACCTGTTACACTTGACATGATAAATTGGTTGGATTTCATGATCTAGGATAGAATGTTGTTCAAAGAAAGCCAATTATGCATTCCTAGAAGTTCAATGAGAGAGAATCTCATCAAGGAGAAGCATAGTGGAGGGTTGGTTGGACATTTTGGAAAAGATAAATCCATAGCTTTGGTTGTTGAGAATTATTATTGGCCATAGTTGCAACAAGATGTGAAGAAGTTTATACAAAGTTGTAGAGTATGTCAGATGACGAAAGGAGTGAAGCAAAATACAGAATTGTATCAACCATTACCTATACCAGAGAAGTCATGGGAGGATGTCAGCATGGATTTTGTTCTTGGATTATCGAGGACACATCATGCACATGATTCTATTTTTGTGGTGGTTGATAGGTTTTCAAAGATGACACATTTTATTCCTTGCAAGAAGACTAGTGATTCTGTTCACATGGCAGAGTTGTTTTTCAAAGAAGTGGTGAGACTACATGATCTACTAAAGAGTATAGTTTCAGATCAAGATACCAAATTTGTTGGGTATTTCTAGCATACATTGTGGAAGAAGTTGAAGACAGATTTGAAGTTTAGTTCATCACATCATCCACAGATTGATGGACAGACAATAGTTGTGAATCACAGTTTGGGAAACCTGCTTAGACGCTTGGTTGGAGATAAACCAAAAGGATGGAATATAATTTTACCACAGGAAAAATTTGCATATAATAATTCTATCAATAGGAGTACTGGTAAATCACCATTTTAGATTGTATATGGGAGTAGTCCCAAAAATTCTTCTGAACTAAGGCAATTGGATAAAGGTGAGATAAGTAGTGTTGAAGCAGAAGATTTTGCTAAAAATTTGAAGAACATCCATGAGGAGGTGAGGAAGCACATTATAAAGATGAATACATAGTATAACAATAAGGTAGACGTGAAAAGGAGGTATAAGGAATTTCAGATTGGAGATGAACTCATGGTTCATTTGAGAAAGGAGCAATTTCCAGTGGGTACATATAATAAGATGAAGACGAAGAAGTTTGGACTGTGCAAGATAGTGAAAAGGCATGATTCTGGAAATGCATATGAAGTGAAGTTGCATGTTGAATTGAATATTTCACCAGTATTTAACATTTCAAATTTGGCAGAGTATTATGAAGGAGGTGATGAAGATGAAGTTGCAGAAGCGCAGTGGAGTATTCCAGGCGCTAGCTCGACTATAGAGGAGATACTAGACAGTCATGTTGGCAAAAGTACAAGGAAAAAAAACTTATGAGAAATATCTGGTTAAATGGAAAGGGAGGCCAGTAGAGGATTCATCATGGCTAGTAAAGGAGGTTAACCACCTTGATTTTCCTTTGAACACCTGAGACGTGACAGAGTCACTTCTCAAATTACCTCGGGCGTCTGATGTAGGAGCATCCTGGGTGTAAGAGAAAATCTTGCATTACCCAAAAATATTTTATTTTCAGTCTTTTTCTATTTTAATAAGGATTAGTAGATAGGGTGGTTACTATTTATGAGAACTTGCTATTTTGAGTAAGTTTGTCATATAAGCATGACATGTTCTCATTTTCTATAGGAAGGTTCATTTTAGAGTTGTAAGTCTAGCATAAAAATCTCATTGCTTAAGCATAAGTATCGAAAAAGTTATTGTGGATTTTCGATAGAAAAATTTATAGAAAAATCTTCATGTTTACTATTGGAGGCTTTAGAGTGCCCAGATGAGGTTCAAAAACTCAATAGAAGGGTGCTTGTGTGGTTCCGAGTCTGTAGATCAATAGCTGACATTTTTGAAAAGTGGTTATAATAGCCAATTGGAGCAACGG